>CM039581.1:16812703-18023214 GCA_022457205.1 Saccharum spontaneum | reverse complement strand
GCCCAAACGGCGTCATCACAGTGGGGCCCTCATACGAACATGCCTACGAGTGCGACGTCGAGTGCGTCGAGCACGGCGAGGCGGTTTTGGAGTCGGCAACCTTGGCCGCAGACCTCGACGGTCTCGCCAACGAGATTCCCGATCCGAAACGCCACGCCGGCAGCTTCGAGCCCGCGGAGGACGTCAAGCTCGTGCCCCTCGACCCCGCTGATCCCAATGGGAAGGCGCTGAACGTCAGCGCCACCCTCGACCCGAAATAGGAAGCCATGCTCGTCGACTTTCTCCGCGCAAATATCGACATTTTTGCGTGGAGTCCCTCGGATATGCCGGGCATACCCAGGGAAGTCGCCGAGCACGCCTTGGAGATCCGGGCCGGGTCCAAACCGGTGAAGCAACGCCTGCGCCGCTTCGACGAGGAGAAGCGCAGGGTCATCGGCGAAGAGATCCACAAGCTACTGGAGGCCGGGTTCATCAAGGAGGTTCACCATCCCGAATGGCTAGCTAATCCTGTATTAGTTAAGAAAAAGAGTGGGAAGTGGAGGATGTGTGTAGACTATACTAGTTTAAATAAAGCATGTCCGAAAGTTCCCTTTCCTTTGCCACGCATTGATCAAATCGTTGATTCAACTGCGGGATGTGAAACTCTTTCGTTCTTAGACGCCTACTCCGGTTACCATCAGATAAAAATGAAGGAGTCCGATCAGCTCGCGACTTCATTCATCACCCCTTTCGGCATGTATTGCTACGTTACGATGCCCTTCGGTCTCCGGAACGCAGGGGCAACGTACCAGCGATGCATGCAGCACGTTTTCGGAGAACACATCGGACCAACCGTCGAGGCATACGTCGATGACATCGTAGTCAAGACCAAACGAGCCGACAATCTAGTAAACGACCTCGATGTTGCCTTCGAATGCCTTCGAGCAAAGAATATCAAGCTCAATCCAGAAAAGTGCGTTTTTGGCGTCCCCCGAGGGATGCTTCTGGGGTTCATCGTATCCAAGCGGGGCATCGAGGCCAATCCAGAAAAAATTTCTGCCATAACCAAGATGGCCCCCATCCGAGATCTGAAAGGCGTACAGAGGGTCACGGGCTGCTTAGCGGCGCTCAGCCGTTTCATTTCGCGCCTTGGCGAAAAAGCGCTCCCTCTGTACCGCCTCTTGAAGAAATCGGAGCATTTTTCCTGGACCCTCGAGGCTGAGGAAGCCCTCACCAAACTCAAGGTCGCACTCACTAACTCGCCAATCCTCGTCCCGCCGACTCCAGGAGAGCCGCTCCTACTTTATGTCGCCGCGACATCACAAGTAGTCAGCGCAGTACTGGTCGTCGAACGGGCCGAGGAAGCTCATGCCCTGCCCGTCCAAAGGCCGGTCTATTTCATTAGTGAGGTACTCTCAGAAACCAAGGTCCGTTACCCCCAAATCCAGAAACTACTTTATGCTGTCATCTTGACACGGCGTAAGCTTCGACACTACTTTGAGGGCCACCCAGTTACTGTGGTTTCTTCTTTCCCCCTGGGAGAGATAGCCCAGAACCGGGAAGCCACGGGTAGGATTGCCAAGTGGGCGGTCGAGCTCATGGGCGAGACCCTGTCCTATGCGCCGCGCAAAGCCATAAAATCACAAGTGTTGGCAGACTTCTTGGCCGAATGGACCGACACCCAGCTCCCCCCCACACAGCTCCAGGCCGAGCTCTGGACCATGTACTTCGATGGGTCTCTGATGAAAACAGGAGCAGGCGCGGGCTTGCTCTTCATCTCACCCCTCGGAGTTCACATGCGCTACGTCATCCGGCTCCATTTCCCTGCATCCAACAACGTCGCCGAATACGAGGCACTCGTCACGGGGCTAAGAATCGCCGTCGAGCTCGGGGTCCGACACCTCGATGTTCGAGGCGACTCCCAGCTAGTGATCGATCAAGTCATGGAGAGCTCGAGCTGCCGCGACCCCAAGATGGAAGCCTACTGCCAAGAGGTGCGACGCCTCGAGGACAAATTTCATGGCCTCGAGCTCAACCACATAGCACGCAAGAATAATGAGGCCGCCGATGAGCTCGCAAAAATCGCGTCAAGTCGAGCTACGGTCCCACCCGACGTTTTCGCAAAAGATCTCCAACGGCCATCTGTCGACCTTGGATCGGACGGAGGGGTCGACGGGTCATCACTTGACCCCCCACCAGGGGCAGAGGCCCCCTCGACCGGGGCCGAGGCCATGCAGGTGGAGGGATCGACCCCACCGTCTGATGTCGAGCTTGATTGGCGCGCACCGTACCTCGACTATCTTATCCAAGGGGACCTCCCCTCGGGTAAGACCGAGGCTCGACGAATCGCTCGACGGGCCAAAACCTTTGTGATCATTGGAGACGGTAGGGAGCTGTACCGCCGCAGCCCTACGGGCATCCTCCAACGTTGCATCACAAACAAGGAAGGCAGGGACCTGCTCAACGACCTGCACTCGGGGGCTTGCGGTCACCACGCTGCGCCTCGAACCCTCGTCGGGAACGCCTTTAGACAAGGGTTCTATTGGCCGACCGCGGTCTCCGACGCCGTCAAGCTAGTACGCTCCTGTGAAGGTTGTCAGTACTATGCAAGGCAGACCCGCCTCCCGGCACATGCTCTACAAACCATTCCCATCACATGGCCATTTGCCGTTTGGGGACTCGACCTCGTCGGACCGCTCAAAAGAACTACTGGTGGCTTCACCCATTTGCTTGTCGCAATCGACAAGTTTTCCAAGTGGATCGAGGCTCGTCCCATCACCAGTATCAGGTCCGAACAAGCCGTGATTTTCTTCACCGACATCATCCACCGATTTGGGGTTCCGAACTGCATTATCACTGACAACGGCACCCAGTTCACTGGTAAAAAGTTTCTGGATTTCTGTGACCACCATCACATTCGCGTGCTCTGGTCGGCCGTAGCTCATCCAAAAACGAACGGCCAAGTAGAGCGTGCCAACGGCATGCTCCTACAAGGCCTGAAACCCAGAATTTTTGACAAGCTAAACAAGCACGGCAAAAGATGGGCCGCCGAGCTACCCTCGGTCCTGTGGAGCCTGAGAACAATGCCGAGTCGAGCCACGGGGTTCACTCCGTTCTTCTTAGTCTACGGGTCCGAGGCTATGCTTCCGACAGATATAGAGTACGGATCCCCAAGGTTAAAAGCCTACAACGAAGGAAATAACAACGCCACACGAGAGGACGCCCTCGACCAGCTCGAGGAAGCCCGAGATGTGGCCTTGTTGCATTCTGCCAGGTACCAGCAGAGTCTCCGACGCTACCACGACAGGCACATACGCAGGCGTGACCTTAACGTCGGCGATTTGGTGCTACGACGGAACCAGAACACCAAGGGACGCCACAAACTCACGCCACCATGGGAAGGACCGTACATCATCGCAGAAGTACTAAAGCCGGGCACCTACAAGCTATCCAACGAGAAGGGCGAAATCTTCACCAACGCTTGGAACATTGAACAGCTACGTCGCTTTTTTCCTTAGAAAGCCTCGAGGCCTTGTATTTCCTTTTTCATCAATAAAGACCACAGCGATGTTCAAACTTTCGTTTCACAAGTGAGGAAGGATCGACTCTGCACTCCCAGAATCGACCCTCCCTCGGGGGCTACAAGGGGGGGACCCCCCAGTCCCTGAAAAAACTTGTACTCTCTTTCAAAAAATTTAAGAACCGCTTTTTCGATCGACTTCGCCGCAAGAACACCCTAAGGTTCGAAAGGGCCCTCGAGTCAGGAGTATCACCTCAACCTCTGAGGTTACGGTACCTCCACTCACCCCTCATGCCTTCTAGGGGCGCAACCGCACGCTAAGTAGGTCTTATGACGGTTCTTAACTTTGAAAGAGAGTAGCACACTCCCCGCCGCTTAGGTCAGCTTCTCACACGATCTACAAGGCCGCAAGAGCACCCTGAAGCTCGAGGGTAGTCGAGCCGCGAGATCGCTTACGCCCCCGAGGCTACGGTACCTCCACTCGCTCCCCGCGCCAAAGGGCGTGACTGCGCGTTAAGTAAATCGTATGAGAACACAACCAAGGCCGAAAGGGAAAAAAAAAGGCTCGAATAAAACTAGATTCGTCACAAACTAGTTTAAGTTTTGAGTTCTTAAGGCCCCCAGGGCCACCACGATCAAAATTCAAAATAACTAACTTGTTACACGGGCCTCCGTGCCCAGATTTGGCTCACAGGCCTTCGTCATCAGCAGGCGGCACCACCTCGGGCTCGAAGAGCGAGGCCAGGCGACTCCCAGGCCCCTCCGCGGCTTCGATCAGATCCAAGCAGGCATCTGCGTTCTCCGCGTCCGTCCGCTCCGGGTCTGTGATGAAGCCGTCGGCGACGAGCTCCATGTCGAACACAAAACCAGAGCGAACGACGGCCAGTGCCCTCTTTACGCCGTGGTGGAGGCTGTCCCGTATCTTCTCCCGGGCAAAATGACCTAGCGCGGCCATCCGACGGATGAAGCAGTTCCCTGGGGCGTCCTCTCCGGTGTCGGCGTCGGGTCCGACCCCCAGACCGTCGCACACGGTGGTGATCGCGCCCTCGAGCAACTGGGTCCTCCGGGTCTCGGCTTCCAGGAGGCTCTGCAGGGAGTTCGCGGTCGAATGGGCCTCCTGGTTCTCGCGCTCCAGCTCTGGAAAACGATAAGCTAACATTAGCGCCCAATACGACGCACCGACGGCATAATTACAACAGATTATACTTACCCTCGACGTGAGTCTTCAAACCCACGACCTCGTCGCCGAGCCCCCCGCACGTCCGTTCGAGCCCCTGGAGGGCGCTGTCCTTCTCACGAACGGCCGCCTTCAGGGCCTCGATCTCCTGGAGGGCGGCCCGGAGCGCCGCGTCCTTCTCCTGGACGGCCCCATTCAGCACCGAGACCTCGCCCTTCAGCGCACCAAGCTGGGCTGTCACCTGCCCGATCTGGACGTTGAGGGCGTCCCGCTGACGGCCAGCCTGGGAGACGTCCTCCTCGAGCTCCTTGACCCGCGCAGACAGGGGCTCGAGGTCTCGGCGGGCCTGGGCAGCCTCTTCCCGAGCCTCGTCTGCCTCGGTGCGCATCGAGGCCTCGGCCGCCCACGCCTGCATCGCCTCTTCCTTCACCGTCGAGAAGGCGGTGCGCAGTTCCGCCAACTCAGCGGACCGATCGGCGAGCCTCTTCTGAGTCTCCTCGACCAGGGCCCGCTGCCGAGACAGGGACGCCCACACACCACTCTCACTCCGGATGAAGAGTGACTTTCGGCGGGAGGCCTCTTTGAGTTCCTAATTCAAAAGAAACCAAAAAAGATAATGAAACCAAGGAAAAAAGACACTGAGAGCCACGAAAGAAGCTAACAGATTAATCGTACCTCGGTGGCATCCCGTATACCCCGCGAGACGGCGTCGGTCGCCACATGGAGTAGCCGATCGAGATGCTGGCGGACGCCCTCGAGGTACTGCCAGCGGTGGACCTCGTCCCTGTCGTTCAGGACAAGGATGGGCTCGCCGTCGAGGTTTGCGGCATCCTTGAACGCAAGGGGCGGCCCTCCCCACCTCGGGATCTCCTCCTCGGCCCGCGCTATCGCCAGAGCGACGAAGTCCGGCCACGATGATGACGCCCCAGCCGGGGCACCTCCTGGCCCGGACGAAGGGCCGGCTTCGCCCGCGCCCCCGGCAGGGGCCGAGGCTTCCGCCCGGCTTGAGGTCTCGCCCTCCTCGGCCCCCGCGATCTCCTTTCCTTTGTCCAGGGGGGCGTCGTCGAGGACGATGACCACGGGCGCTTGTCCCTCGACAGTGACCGGCCCCTCGGCAGCCTGTGCCTCCGGAGCCGGCACCTCCGCCGTAGACGCCCCTGCGGCCGGCGTCTCGCTCGACGGCGGCTCGGACGCCGGCGCTCCCACCGCCGGTACCCCCGTGACCGGCGCCTCGACCTCCGGCGCGGCCGCCTCCGGGGCTCCGGAAGAAGGCCCGACGGCCCCACCTTCCGTCATGCCCACCGGCCGCACCAGTAGGTCCTGCTGCGGCTGCGGCTCCCTCGCCGGCGCCACCATCTGCTCCGGCGCGGGTGTGGCCTGGGGCTGCGGCTCCCCCGCCGGCGCCACCTCCTGCTCTGGCGCTGGTGCGGCCCCCTCCGCGGTCGCCTCGGCGGCCGCCTCCTCCATGGCCACCTCGACGGTGGCCTCAGCCGAGGGCAGCGCCTTGGGCTCCGCCTCGACCGGGCCGGGCGCCGCCGTCCTTGCCGGCTCTGACCCCGCCACCACAGGATCGGGGCCGACAGCCGTCGAGGCACCCGCGGCCTCCCGTTGCCGACGGCGCTCCTTCGCCGCCTCGACCTCGCGGACCCAGGCAGCGTCCTGGGCCGCCGACCGGTTGAGGACGGAGGCGCTGGCTCGAAGGGACTTCACGGGGGTGGGCCCCATGGTCTCCGCCTTCCGCTTCAGCCTGAAAAATAAAAAGGATGAGTCGATCGACGAAATCAGGAAATAAGACGAGTCCCTTTCTGTTCAGAAGCCTACCCCGAAATCGGCACCAGGGGTCTCAACCCCCCACGGTCCGAGCCGCTCGAGGTCGCAGGCGGCGGCCTCGCGGCAGCCCCACCCGCGGACCGGGCGCTCCTCGGAGCTCTCGCCGGTGCGCCGCCACGCGCTGTCTGCGCCTCCGAGGCCAACTGGCCTCGGGTCCTCACGCCCGATGAAGGCGCCGCCGATGACGATGTCGTCACCCCCACCCCCGTCCCCGCCTGAGCTTGCGGGGCCTGGGCGGGGGCAGGCGCCCCTGACGACCCTCCTGGCTGGGTCCGGGGCGAGGCGACCCCTCCCGCCGAGGGGCCCGCCTCCCTCTTTTCCTCCTCTTTCTTCTTCTTCCTCTCCTCCTCTTCCTCGTCGTCCTCCTCGACCTCCTCGACCACAACGACCGAGGAGGACGGCCCCGCGAGGGGCTCCAGCAGAGGGCGGATGTCGGGGAGGTTCCCCAGCCCGGTCGCGGCCTCGTACCGCGACAAGGCGTCGTCATCCTCGCCGCTGCTGCCGTCGTCCTCTCCCGACATGGTCTCGGAGGGCGACGGCTCCAAAGGGACCCCGTCGATGGCCTGTTGGCGCCGGAGTTTTCTCCGCGCCTCCTTCTCCCTGGACTTCCGGGCCGCCCGCTTCTTGGTCGACTCCTTGGCCGCCTTCTGCTTCGAGGCGCGCTCCCGTCGAGCGTCCCGAGCAGGTTGGTCCTCCGGAACCGGCGGTCGAGTCTCCCGCAACGCCGATAAGTCCTGCGCAATGGCGTCGACCGGGTCAGGGGAAGATCTCAGACGCGAATCGAACTAAAAAGACGAGCGTACCAAAGAACTTACCACGGGCTCGAACCCCTCAGTGGGCCTCATGGGGAGCCGGTCGGCTTCCTCCGCCTGGAAGGTCCCCACCATCCGGCGGGCTCGGCGAAGCCCCTCCTCGGGGGTGAGGGTCTCGTGCGACATCCGGCTCCCCTCCAAAGACGCCTCCGGGGTCATCTGGTCGAGGCGCAGGCGGCGTCGGCATAGCGGCATCACCCGACGACGGTGGAACGCCGTCGCTACTGCCGCCGCCGTCAAGCCTCGAGCACGGAGCTGCTGCAGCGCCGCCAGCAGCGGGTCCAGGCGCGGCTTCTCGACGTCCGGCACACCGTACCCCCAGTTGTGCTCCCGGGCGGTCAGCACGCGGCCGGTATACCTCGGCAGCTGGTTCTCGTCGTTGCGGAGGTAGAACCAGCCCGTGTGCCACCCGCTGTTCGAAGAGATGAGCCGCGCCGGGATGTACTGTTCCGACCGACTCGACCTCAACTGGAGGACGCAGCTCCCCACTCGCACGGCGTAGAAAGCGCCCTTCGCCCCCGCGTTCCGCGCGAAGAGCTCGGCCTTGAAAAGGTGGAGCCACAGATTCCACTGCGGCTCCACCCCGAGGTATCCCTCGCAGACCGCCGCGAAGATGGCGGCCTGCGCAACGGCGTTGGGGGCGAGGTGGTGGAGCTCCACCCGGTAGTAGTGGAGGAGCGCCCGCATGAAGGGCGACGACGGGATACCGAACCCCCGTTCGTGGTAGCTTATGAAGCTCACCACGTAGCCTTCCGGGGGGGCCGGCTCCCGATGGGTCGACGGCGGCGCGATCCACTCCGGCCGCGACCGGCTCGTCCTCGGTCGCAGCAACCCATCCGCGACCAGCTCCTCCAGCTTCTTCTCCGTTACGGAAGAGGAGGCCCAGCCGTCGGTAGCGAGGAACTGGCTCTTTCCAGCCATCAGCGCCGGCGGGGAGGAAAGGTGTGGGGAAAAAGGGCGGCGGCGGCGGCAATGCGGACGAAAAGCGCAAGGGGGCTAGGCTTTCCTAAGGCAGAGGATGGCAAGAGCGCAAAGAACCGGAGGGGAACTCAGACCCCAGGGCCGCGCTTTTATAGACCGGGAAGAAGTTCAACGGCCGTGCGAAAAGGTAGCGACAGTTTCCCGTAATAAATGCGCCCACCTAACCGTCCTTCTTGCCTTACAGGAGCAGGGCACGTGGCCGTCCCCACGCAGTAACCGAACGCCACGCCGCCCACTACCGCGCCGATCTCGCCCTAAAAAGGCGCGCCTGGCTAAACGGGCGGGGCGAGATCCGCGGACGGATATTCCGAGATTCTGCTAACGGGCTCCGGGCCCATTTTAAGTCTCGAGGAAGCGAAGGCTGGCCCTCGACCTGGGTTCGACAGCCGCCCTCGAGCAACGGAGCAAGGGACGACCAGGGATGCGCCCGTACACGGCCAGGGCTCGAGCCACGCTCTCGAGGCACCCCGAGACGTATTCGAGGCCAAAGGATGAGGACGGAGCAGGAATCCCCTCGGGGGAGGCATCGAGCCCTCGGAATCCCGTCGCAGGGAACCGACATCCGCACGACCACTCCTTGGCACCATTTGAGAGTGCCTCCGGGCCCCAAGCCGACTCCTAACGACTGGAGCACGGACTCTCACTCGAATCTCCCCGCTAGTAGCTCACCGGAGGTCGTCGCACTCGCCCGAACGGGGTAGTACGACGATCCCCACCCCTCCTCCTCCTCTCCGTGGGATGAGCGTGAGGGACGGACAACGAAAGACGGCAGAAACTCCGATCGACCTTGTGCGCACGAGGCTCGGGGGCTCAGCCGCATCAACTGTTCCCTAGCAAACCACGATTAAAGACCTCGGAGGAGACTTTCTCAATACTCCCCCGAGGCCTCGGGGGCTACACCCGGCGGGTGCGCTCGCGCGCCCCCACCGGAAGAAGTCCTGGAAGCACTCAGGTGTCCCTGTCGAGGAAGCGAACAGCGCTATGACTCCAGTTCATCGGCTAAAAACCTCTAGGAGAGTGAACGTACACTCACCTAAAGGCTCGGGGGCTACTGTCGGTACCAATAGTATAGGGGTACCCCACATTTGACGATCATAAAAACTAAAACGATTAAAGACGCAATAAAGCACAGCCTACTACGTGCGACAGGTCCGCCTCGTACGAGGCCGGCTCGACGAAGCGCCTCGACCGCGCCCCGTCTCCGACTCGTACGAACCCCCCTCGACGGGAGGCCTCGACCGTGTTCCAACCCGCACGGGGCTCGACCGCCCCGGGCGTTCCGACTCGCGTGAGCCCGGGTCGAGGCGCTCGACCCCCTCAGTCCCCACCTACCACGGGACGAAAAGTCAAAGCATTTAATGCAATTACCTACTACCAACTACCGGCATGGCCGCACGTACAGTCGACGTGGGAACAATACCAGCGTCAGTTCTCACTGTTCAACCGCCCATTCCGTGATGGGAGGTGAAAAACGTCACTATGCCCGCCATGCCTTATCCTGTGTGTCACTATTAACCCTCGAGGGAGGATACGACAAGGCCCGTACACCAGGATTCCAGGGATTCGGACTTATCCGTTCGGCCTCGACCCTACTTCGACCCGACCTCGACCACCGACACGGCGCAACAGGGAAGAAAGGACGGTATGGCGCAACGCTCCGGGTCACTTCGATTCCTATGACATCTCGTTCCAGAGGATGGCCTCCCATTCCTGAGGCACGTCGCTACAGTCGACTCAACAGGATCGACAAAACATCTTCTCAAGGCTCCCATCGTCCTGGCTTCACCCCGTCCTATAAAAGGGTAGGCCAGGGCCCTAGAGAAGACGACGGACAACCAGTCACACACGACATAGCGATCAACACCTCAAGCAATCATCTTGTACTCTTTTTCTCCTTTGGGACTTGGGCTCGTCGCCCTCTCTCGCAAGCTTGTAGCCCCTACACAAGCACCTCGGTGCAAGGAAATACAAACCTCTCTCACCCCCGCTGGACGTAGGGCCTTCTTTTGCCCGAACCAGGATAAACCCCCGTGTGTTTTTCCTTGCATCACCATCCAGGGAAGGGACACGCAGCATTTTACTGGTTGGGTTAGGACCCCCCGGGATCCGAACACCGACAGTTTGGTATAATTCACTTGCCAAACCCAGATCTAACTTACATCAGGAATCCTGAGGGAGAAACAAAATTATGTTTATGCCCTTCCACCTCTTAAAAACTTACATCAGGAACCCTGAGAGAGAAACAAAATTATTTTTGTGCCCTTCCACCTCTCTCGTACATACGGATGCCAAGTCCGCTCCGTGCGCGCATATTTGCGCGTGCGAGGCCGGTGGATGGCAAGTTGCCAAGAATGCCAACCTCATTTGCCAAGCTGTTGGAACCCAAATTTTCTCATTTTGCCAAAATTGAAAGGATGCCAATCTCATTTGGCAAACTCTTGGAGATGCTTTTACGTTCCTAAAATTGATCGTGCAGCTGGATCTCTAAAATATCGAGCTTGCGTGCCCGGACGTTCGAACGACGCGCCTGCAGTCGGTTTCCTGCGCGTTTCACGCGCCCATGCAGAACCCGTGTCGCCCCAAACGTCACCAGCTTCGAGAACGGGGAGGAGACGGCGGATGCCAGGAGAAGACACTGACACAAGGTAACAAAAGGCGAGAAGAGAGATACAACATCTCATTTATTTTTGAAACATTCAGATACAACACTTGCAACATACGTCTAAAAGATAGATGAAACACTTGAAATATATGTCTAAAACACCTAAAAAAAACATTTAAAAACACTGTATAGCCATTACAAACATCCAGATGAAACACTTGCAACATACATATAAAAACACATATGCAACATCCAGATCTACTATTCTAAGAGCATCTCCAACAACTCCTCAAATGAACTTGCTATCCTTATAAATTTAGCAAAATCACAAAAATCTCTCTCCAACAACTCCTCAAATGAACTTGCTATTTATCCCAACTTGTATCTGCATGTGTGGCACGCGGATATTTACGCGCGCGGACTGGCGTTGCTATCGCGAATTTCTCTGTCGCTGCTGTTCTGATCTGTGGCGCGAGGAATCTCCAGTCCGACGCCTGACTCGTCCTGTTCCAATCAGCCTGTCACTTTTGCTGCAGATGCCCGACGCCTGACTCGTCCTCAATCAGCAGGAGTATCTGCTGTCGGCCAGCAACAGCAGGTACTGGACAAGCACCTGACGAGCACCTGAACTGGGCGATTTGGTGCTGTCGACGTGCAGGTCCTGTTGCCGGATGGAACCTGATTTGGAGTCCGTCGTGGCCGGTCGCGCGAGGAGGCCGACGGTCGCGCGAGCAGAATAAGAATCGCGAGTTGGATTTTCCTACCTGGTGGGCCTGCTTTTTTTTTTTTTTTGAAGTTTACCAAGTTAGAATAGTAAATTGTTGGAGAGAGAACTTTTTTCTAGTTGCCAAAAAAATAGCAACTTGCCAAACTACATGATTTGGCAAGTGAATTTTACCAAGTTGTTGGAAACATCCAAATGAATCACTTGCAAAATCTAAAACATTTAGAACATACACTCGAAACATAGGTGTATAGCCGATTGCCACATGTACAACATCCTGATCTACTTTTGCAACATCGATATAAAACACTTGGAACATACCCTAAAACATCTGAAACACTTGAAACATTTGCTTTCAGCACAATATCACATTGCTACTTAGAAGAATAGAGGCTCGTCGGCTCACAGAGCTTGATGTCGGCGCGGATATCAACGCCAACGCAGAGTGGGGGGTACAGTGCCCGCGGGGAGCAACCCCCACGCCATCAAGGCCATCCAAGCCAACAAATGCCACGACCCCAGAGCTCGGGGTCGTGTCCGTCGGCTCTACGACCATCAAGGCGACCGGTGACCCGGGAGCAGCTATCAAGTACGACAAGCCCGGGAGATCAGGAGGCGATGACAAAGGCCACGATGAGACCACGTCGCATAGGACGGCTGACGAACCACCACCGTACCAACAGTACTGTCATGACCGGCACAGTAGCACCACGCCACACCATATCGCGACATGGGCACAAGACCATGACGACAACCACGCCCGGACGTACGCTACACCAAGACAAGACGATCTTCCTTGCCGGTCAAGTTAGCTAATTTCTCTCCCTCAGGCTCATGACCGCTCGGTCGGAAGAACCTATCTCTTTGTATGTGCCATGTCCCCGGACTATGTATAAGGGCAGCCAGGGCACCCCTCGAAGGCATCGACGAACAGATGGACTCTTGAGGCTTCGCTCAAGCAGTCCCTCTCCACTCTCCTACCTCTCTCACTCTCTTCTTGCATACCCCATTGTAAGAACTTAAAAGCATCTTCAACAACTTAGAAAAAATCACTTGGAAATCTTGAGTTTTAGCAAGTTGCTAATTTATTTGGCAAGTGAAAAAAAGACCTCTCTCCAACAACTCCTTAAAACTCACTTGCCAAAATGAAGATGCCCGCTAACGAACGAAGAGGCCCGCTAAATGAACGAAGAGCCTCGCTAAGCGAACGAAGAGCCCCGTTAACTTTTCTCGTCACAACGGCGGCCCGCGCTCGTCGCCGACGCCTCACCGCGGCACCTCCTCCCCGCGCCGACGAGGAACAGCAGCACTGGCGGCGGTCCTCCTCGTTCCGGCCAGCCCCGCCCCTCGACTCTAGCCCCGAGGCCGTCCCAGAGCGTCGCCGAGGCCCCGAGATCGGGATAGCAAGTCCTTTCTGCGCGCGTATTCTTCCGCGCGCGAGGCTGGTGAATAGCAAGTGCGGATAAATAGCAAGTTAGTTTGAGGAGTTGTTGGAGAAGAAATTTTGTGTTTTTGCCAAAGTTATAAGAATAGCAACCTGTTTTAAGGAGTTGTTGGAGATGAACATTCAACTGAGAACACACATTCAATCTTTCTCTGAGACGGGATGTAGGGCTCCGACCTGAACCAGTATAATTTATTACGTCTTTAGATACTACCATCGTCTTCCTGGAATAACGTGACATACGTATAGATTCACTTGTCGGGTGACAAAAACACCGACACATATATTGAAAATTCGTGTCTACATCCGACGGAGTCTTCTATATCTGGTAATGCACTAATGCTTGGGCACCTCGTTCATGTCATCATGTGCTATCTTGAACTTGAAGCCCTCAACCTGCCGCAATCACAGGAAGCAATAACGCATAACCACACGGCAACGCACCTAGCTAGGTTGACTTTAACCAACCCAAACCATGCGGTGGCGGGGCACACATTCAAATGCCTTGCGCCTTCGCCTAGCTTGATTCCGGATGTAAATTGGAAGAATAATCTTGAGGTAATTCTATCTATTTCAGTCTAATCCTTATTTTTTAAACTAATTGTTCTCTTAAAATTAATTCCGAATCTGAAATTAATGTTACAAAAAGTTTAGTTTGATTCTCATACGTATCTATATCTAATAATAAAGAGGTAAAATTTCAGATTTTTTTTTCGTCCATCTATTTGTTTGTCCGTCTCCCTTTGGACAATGAAATAAGTGAATTTAAAAAGTTAATCCTATATATATTCAGCTTTCTGATGGCCCGTTGCCAGAGCACTCCATCTCACCGTGACTCGGTAATCGTTTGAGTACTGTGTATTTGTCTGCACTAAACTCTATTTTTTCTTAATAAAAAAACGTGCCAAGACATGGTCGCGCAAAAGACTCGCGTTCTCTGCTTCAGGTAGATCATCAGAACGTACTCCATTTTTATTACACATGGCAAAGGCGATCTACTGCATTGGCTCACAAACTGATGCATACTAATCCTCTATACCATGCAGCAAGTCTTCTTCCTCTATACTATACGAGTTTCTTTACCTTGCTAGATAACTGGCTCCAGGCAACTCTCCAATCCAAGTAGGTGTGTATACGAAACCCTCCCGTATGATTTGATAACAATATCTGATGAGCAACTGTCCCAAATGTTGAATCTTTGAGCTATTAAAATAATACGCCACGACTTTTCTCGACGAAACCAAGAAGACGATATCTCTGTAAGGATGGAACCCAAGTACTTCAATACACGGGCAGTAGTCAAGATCAATGTCAACGACATTATCAGCATCAGAGTCCCAATCAGAATCATTTTCCGCTGCCGTTGGTTCTTGGTTGTTTTCTTCTTGATCATCATCGTAGCCGTAGGAACCATCTTGTAAAATCCATGGCCTATCAGTTCGATAATGACTGAATGGGTACCTGGTGACATGCTTCAATACCCGCTACCAGACTCATCCAGGAACCAAACTTGGAGTTGGAGTCCCTGCTGGCCAGCCACCGCAAGATGTACCCCACCCACTGACTTTCCAAGACGGAATTGATGATACCTTATGTCGGGCGGCGGGTCAATTACTTGGTAGTACTTATTAGTGGACAATAGGCCTAAGACGTGCAACTTATTAGTGGACAATAGGCCTATTGTTCATGGATCATCACAAGGCCTTGCTGGCCTTCTTCCTTGTCGCGCGGCGCCTGCTCAGCCTTTCTAAGTTTCTGTCATCACGGGCCCGGCCCATCGAAGAAAGCCGCCCACGCACACGCAGCAACGCTGAGTCGCTGACGCCATCTTTTGCGCGCGGCGCGCCTCGTCCCCCTGCTGCCTGCTCTTTTCGCGGCGGCGGTGCCGTGCCACGATCATCATCAGCTACAAATCTCTAACCGCTACCGATCCATGCCGTTGTCACCCCCGCGGCCGGCGATGGAGCATCGCCGCCGCCAGCCTCCAGCGCCCTCCGCGCACGCCTACCTTGCCGCAATGCTCGCCTTCCTCACCCTCGCCGCGGTCGCGTACTCCCGCGCAGCCTTCCCCCGTTTCCCGCACCCGCCGGCCACCCGCGGGTGCCGCCCCGACGCCGAGGGTTCCTGGTCCGCCGGCGTCTTCCTCGGGGACTCCCCCTTCTCCCTCAAACCCATCGAGCGCGTAACCAACTCCCCGAGCTCATCCCCTTCTCCCTCTCCTCGTGGTGGTGGTGTTTAATTGGCTTGGTTTTTGTGGATGCAGTGGAGGATCTCTAGTGGCCCTGGGGCGGCATGGCCAGTGGCGAACCCGGTAGTGACGTGCGCCGACGTGGCGGAGGCTGGATTCCCTAGCAGCTTCGTCGCCAACCCATTTCTCTTCATCCAGGTTGGGGAGCTTTGCTTTGCTTTCCTAGCCTTATTAGAAATTTATATAGTGCCTTTATAAGGGACGAATCATCTACTGCTGCGGATAAGTCTCAATTACATAAAAGAGTTGGCATATTGATCTCATGACAGTGCCACGATTTTGACGTTATGCTGTGGTTTCAAACTAAAATAGTACTAGTTTGCAGTTTGTCTCCACTCTTGGTGAATGCATAATGCAATGCTACAATGTCTTTAGGGGGACGCCATTTATATGTTTTTCGAGACCAAGAACCCCATTTCATCACAAGGCGACATTGCTGCTGCCATGAGCAAGGACGCCGGCACAACATGGCAGCAACTGGGTGTAGTGTTGGATGAGGAGTGGCACCTTTCTTATCCATATGTGTTTAGTTATGGAAACGAGGTAAATATTCTATTCACGTATTGGAGAAAATTGTGCATTGTTTATCATCAACAAAGAAACTCTTGTTCTGATGATTTTCTTATCTATCTGTTTTCTTTCCTTTCCCTTACTTTGACAGACTTACATGATGCCTGAAAGCAGCAAGAAAGGAAACCTTATGTTATATCGTGCCGTGGACTTTCCCCTTAAGTGGGAATTAGAAAAGGTCCTTCTGGAGAGGCCCCTTGTAGATTCGGTCATCATACATTTCAAGGGTTCCTATTGGCTCCTTGGATCAGATTTAAGTTCTTATGGCGCAAAACAGACAGGTGAACTCTTTATTTGGTACAGCAGCTCTCCTCTTGGTCCTTGGAATCCACACAAGCAGAACCCAATTCATAATACAGGCAATAGGCCAAGTGCCAGAAATGGAGGCAGGCCATTCATTTACAATGGCAATCTTTATCGCATAGGAAAAATTCGTGGTGGTGGATCTGGCTATACCATCCAAGTATTCAGAGTTCAAGTCCTGACAGCAGATCAATACAAGGAAGTCACGGTCCAATTTGTCCTTGACAAGCCCCTCAAGGACCGAAATGCATGGAATGGTGTAAGGTCCCATCACCTTGATGTCCAGCAGCTTCCATTAAGTCAACATTGGATTGGGGTAATGGATGGTGACAGAGTGCCCTCAGGTGACTCAATTCATCGTCTGACCGTAGGCTGTGTGTTTTATGGTGCTGCTTGCATTTTGGTTCTTCTACTTGGTGGGCTTATTGGCGCAATCAAGTGCACCTTACCACTTAGATGGTATTTACCACATACTGAGAAACGGAGTGACACCTTTGATATAGAGAAGCAGGTACTGCTGTGCCATAAATTTAGTTGGCTTATCTGCAATGTGAACAGGTTGGGATCTCTTATTGGTGGGAAAATTAATTACAGAGCTTGGAAAGACCGAGTTTATATAGCTTTTATAATTTTGGTATTAGTAGTGCTAACTTTTTTGGGGACTAATTACATCTTTGGTGGCAATGGTGCAGAAGAGCCATATCCTATTAGGGGTAGGTACTCACAGTTCACATTGTTGACCATGACCTATGACGCCCGATTTTGGAATTTGAAGATGTTTGTGGAGCATTACTCTAAATGTGCATCAGTGAGGGAGATTGTAGTTGTCTGGAACAAAGGTCGAGCCCCAGTGCAAGGTGAATTGAAGTCTATGGTGCCTGTTAGGATCAGAGTTGAAAATAAGAATACTCTGAACAACAGATTCAAAATAGACAAAGAAATTAAAACAGGAGCTGTTATGGAGCTTGATGATGATATCATGATGACATGTGATGACTTAGAGCGTGGGTTCAAGGTATGGAGGGAGCACCCTGATAGGATTGTTGGATACTATCCACGCCTTGCTGAGGGCTGGCCTCTAGAATACCGCAATGAGAGGTATGCTCGGCAACAAAGAGGTTATAACATCATACTAACTGGAGCAGCATTTATGGATCATGAGCTAGCCTTTAAGAGGTACTGGAGCAAAGAGGCTGAGATAGGAAGGCAGATTGTTGATAGTTTCTTTAATTGTGAGGATGTTCTCCTAAATTTCTTATTTGCAAATGCAAGCTCGGCAAGTACAGTGGAGTATGTAAAACCAGCTTGGGCAATTGATATGTCTAAGTTCTCAGGAGTAGCCATTAGTCGAAATACGCAGGCACATTACCATGTTAGGAGCAAATGCCTTGATATGTTTTCAGGAATTTTTGGGAATTTGACTTCCAAGAGGTCTTTTAACAGCCGGGGTGATGGCTGGGATGTATAGTGATATAGATAACTGGGTAGCCTTTTCTTGATTGTTAAAATGTCTGCTTAGTTTATAAGGCAGTCAGGTGAGTGTTGGACCAGTGCGCAGTGTCATTCATGTAACTCTTAACTGTTGTCAGTTTGCCGTATAAGTTTTGCACATATCCACTATCTGTAAGTTTTTCAAAGACTCTTTGTGTGTGTCATGCCCTTGCATTTGCATTTCATTACTAAACACTTCTGAATTTAACCTTTTTCAGTTGTTAGTCAGAGACTCAGAGTTGTACTGAGTCTGGGTCAGCAATCTGTAACTGTGGCTTCTGTCCATGCAACTGCAACTCTGTTCTACAACAAATGGTTTTATCTCCCTTCAGATAACAAGAGGTTATCATAAAGTATTCCTAGTTATTTCAATTTGCACAATTACATTACAGGATTGATTCTACCAGAAGAAAAAAAAAAGAATTATCAAGAATTCGCTGTGTACAATTTGTCAGACTTTATTCTATGGGAGAATGGTATGTACACATTTGTATCCTCTGTATTTTGATGAGCGCAAGGTATCAAGGAAAGTCCTCTTTCTTCTTTAACGAAGACAGGAGACAATAAACCTTCATTTTCGCAACTTTCTCGCAAATGCAGGCAATGTAATTTATGGTGCATGATTGAATAATTAATCTAATGACTGCCACAAGAATCCATAGAGTCAAGCTGCTTGAGTCAAAACTTGAAGTTCTTCTTCAGGTAAAGCACCACCTCTTGCTGCAAAAATAATGTGGCATAAGGGTTAATGTTCTATTTTCTATGCACTAAGCTTTATGTTCTTTCAGAAAGTCGTTTCTGAGGTCCAATTTACTTACAATCAAGCAAAGGACGATGCAGCCTGCAGCTCCAGGGAAAAGCGCGTACCAAAGTTGCAAATTGTGAAACTTCGGGCCATCGATAAACAAGAGGGGCAAGCTTGCAGCTGCAAGAATTCAGAAATGATAAGGAGCCAACAAAACAACAGTTCAGTAAAGAGATGAAGACAGACAGCTGGGGCAACATAACCAGACGAAATATTTGTCTTGGGAGATTTACCTGGAGGATGTGAAGCACCCGTGATGGTCATGAATGCTATGGAGGCTGAAAGAGCTGCGCCTCTTGCGAACCAACCAGGCCCAAACAACGAGAGGGCTAATACGCCAAAAGCCGCACAACCAATCTGGGCGACGAACATATTATATTTCTGCAAGTTGTTACCACCCGTGTTAGCATTGATTATCATAGATGAAGCACGAGAGCTTTTGATTCGCCATTAGAGTAGCTACAAGTTTGTACAGTAACCAATCGTTACTGTGTTAATATTGATTATCATAGGTAGATTTCAAGATGTTTTGATTCGCTGTAAGCAAGTAGCTACAGGCTTCTACAATCTCGAATTATCTCAATATGGAAGGTCATTGTAAGCCTGCCACAATGGTATTTTACTGTTTTGAAAACATCAGATAACTCAGTAAACATTTAAATTTGTGGTTACACTGGAGTGGCTTTGAGCTGAGTTCTTCATTTATTTCTCGATCGGGGCTTAGTGTCCGTTTTTCATTAAGAGGAAGTGTTGGAGGAAACATTACAAAGCGGAACAACCGTGGTGGCGAGGAGCCTTCACGAGAAGGCCGAGTTGCCCTAGCTGAGTTCTTCATGAGCAAAAATTTTTTTGCCTCCGGCGACAAATGATGAAGCCCTTGTTGCTAGTTCCTAGTGTTACGCTATTAATATTAGCGACATGCTTTTTAACTGGATATTTTGTTTCTGCAGCTATGGAGGTCTCAATGCTTTGCTTTTCCACCTCATTGTGTCTGCCACTGCCACTCTTCTCGGTTAATGATATCTTTGCCTTTTCTCGTTTAAATTCAGTTACCCTTAAATCAACCATGGTTAGTCAGATTTACGCCTAAGTGGTCTTTTGTGGAGCATTCTAATATTTTTTCAGTAAATTTAGAGAATTCAGCGGAACATTTCAATAAGGAATATGTGAGAAAAGTGTGAGGCTAATTTGTCTGTATCTATCATCATACCAAACACTTTTCTCAAAAGAAAAGGATGATGTATGACCATTTTTCATCTCTGGTGCCCAAAGCAGCTATTTCGTCCTACGCTACCGTCATAAATTAAACATTGTGGAACTGTATTTTAAGATGTTATTTTCTTCAAAACAAATATTTTAAAATGTGTGTTGACCATGCACCTTGGCTGCAGGCGAGTCTGGAGCGCTGAAAAGCACGCAGCAGACTGCTCCAAGGGGCGCAATCGTCAAGGATACTCCCTTGAACGCCACCATCTGGTCCATTTTCCCCAGTACCGCCATGGCCAAGAATGCTCCTGCATGGTATCAACATTATTGCAGAGGGCAACAGATCAAACAGGAGGCCTTTCTCTTCGTAATAAACTTGTTCTTAAAGCCCAAAAACTCAGCGCTGGTTCGCCAATATGCAAGAACTACTTGTTTTTTCTGAACTAAATATGCATGAAATAGTTGTCATCATCTGGAAATAAATATGCAAGAAATTGTTGTCATCATCTGGCAGTAGCAGAGAGCTTCAGACAAAAGGGAGTCAGCAGATCGGATCGAAGAGAGCAAATATACTAAGAAACCTCCGAATTCACCAAAAGAGGAAAAGGAACCATCGAAGTTTCTGGGACTCACCGGCGGAAGGCCAGAGTACGTCGCTGATGCTGACGCCGCCAGACGAGGCCGGCGTGACCTTGGCCGTCCCCGCCGTGGCCGCCTCCGCGGCGACGCGCAGGTCCCTTCTCCTCCGCCGGCTGAAGCTGATCGCAATCGCATTGCCAGCCTTAAGGGAAGAGGAGGGGAGGCCCGCCCTGCCGCCATTGGCTCGCAGGAGGGACGCGTGCGAGTGCGACGCCGCTGCCAGACACTGCTTCACCCTCGCTCGTGCCAAGACTATGCTGGTGTAGCCAATGCCGGGTAGGCTCTGGCTCTGCAGCAAAGCCATCCCCCGAGTCCCGCGGCCGCCCTCTCTCTCTCCGTGTGCGGTATCTAGCTGACCAGCTCTGCTGTTTCTCTCTCCCCCGAGAAGAAGCGCAGGTATTTAATTTAAACGAGTAAGATAAGGTGCGAGAGGACGGAGGAGGTGAGCTCTTGGGTGGGTGGGAGGAGCCGCTGTGATGAGGGGAGGTGACCTCTTCGGTGGCGTGGAGAGTCGCCGCTGTTTCTGTTCTGTTCTGGTCTGTACAGACATTAGACTGAGATGATATAATCATATAAAGAAACAAACAGTCAAACAGGCAGTGGGATACTTTTCATGCGCGCCTCCTTGTTTTCTTCTTCTGATTTGGGACCCCATTCTTCCCCAAGCCTAAGCCATGGATGACAGGATCACTGCCAAAGTTGCTGTCCCATGTCGTCCATGTGGCCGGCCACCGCTCACAGACAAACCTCCACGCGCAACACATCGCCGGTGCAAACAGCATGCGTGAATCCAAAACTTAAGGATATTTCGTGCAAGAACAAGCTGGTCCTTGATAAATCGTATTTTATTTTAGAATTCAGAGAACATCCCAGAAACTTAAGAAAAAGAAAGGTAATTCAGGTGACAGTTGGGTGTTCCAGTATAAAAAAAAGGAGAGATGCAGTACACTGTTATAAGTAGTTTTGTAAGGTCACCTGCAGCTAATATATCCGGGAAGTTCAACATTGACTGCTCCAAACAAAATTGACGTTTCTTGCTCCTAGATACCAAGTTCGACAATTTAACTGAATACATATAATCACCGAAGTTTCCAAAGTTCAGTCCGATTTCTTTTAGTTCTTTAGGCAAACCTAAATTACTCCCTTCATATTTCAGATAAACGTTTAGTTTGGTTTACTCTCCTTTTATTTTATTTTAGTCAATCCAATTTACAGTTTAACAATATTTATTTTATTTTTTTCTTCATATACAAGTTGATTTTCAATTCAAATTTTGTGAGGTGATAATGGACATCATAAAAATACATTACGAATTTGTTTTTATTATGTTTTTTTTACATTTTTAAATTTTAAGTGTTAGTTCATTATTAGATATCCTATAAGCTATCAAATGTAATGAAAAGAAAAATGTGATGTATTTTTAACATAGATTATTGCGTCAGCTGTCGACTCGTTAATTTTGAAATTAAAAATCAACTTGAAACATGGTGGAGCAAAAATAATAAATCTTGCTAAGGGACAAATTCGACCAAATCAAAAGTTGATTGGAGTAAACCGAACTAAAGTTAATCATTATGCAGATTGAATAGTAATTTGGACCTTTTCTTATAACTTTTAACTTGTAGATTGTCATTAGATTTCCATGAGGCAGATGGTGCTGACATTTTCATTCACCAAAAGCTAATGCTTTTCTGTATCCATCAAATAAAATACACTTTTGAGAAAAAATGTTCAAGTTATTTTGTATCTAGAAAATAAAAGTGTTATGAAACATCACTTTTATATTACAATCATTACTTTTGAAAAAAATTTGGGATTTCCAAACACACCGATAGTCTCCAAATAGCTTTAATCCAACAAAATTTACAATCTTCTAGTATAGTATGGAGGTGAAAATATTTTATTTTTATGTGTCGCAGTCGACTTGTACAAACTAGCATGGAAATTTAGCTTATGCTGAAATGTTGTGAGAGAAAATAATGTTCCATGGCTGAAAAGTAGCTCAAGCGAATAAGGTTATCTAGTACGACCAAATCTATTATACTAACTAATAATATATTGGGCTACATAAGTTTTTTCCAACAACCAAACATAGGAAAATTGCACTGCATAAATCTGAATAAAATCAAGTACATGTAACCAAATGCGCCCTTTATAAATGCATTAGCAATTGGACCCACAAGTTTGCCAGGTGGTCCCGTAGAGAATGTCCAACATTTACTTAACACTAACTCGTCATACTTTAGATAGATATAAATATAAATTGAAATTTGCATCTCCACTTATCAGTGACTTGGTACGTGCCGTTAATTCCTCTTGAGCCATAATTTTGTTTTTATTTTTTAATTGTTATCCCTTCTAGTATTTTTTTTTTCAAAACACAATACAGACGTACACTCATGAGGACATTAAAAAAAGTCATAACAGATGCTTTGCACAAAGGGCACGTCGCTTACTAAAGTCAAATATTTAAATCCGAATAGACAATCACCAATAATAAACTAACTAGTTGAACTACCCTCAGTATGGCAGTAGGATAACAAGAAGAAAAAGAAAGAACAGAAAACTGTGAAAAGGACGAACAGCTAGCACAGCCACAGCCACAGCCCCCGGTGCTTTTTGGTGCGGGTCTTCCGGGCGTTAGAAGAGCCAAGCACTGAACCGGGGCAGGGCACCCCATGCAAGGCCATGGGTCGTCATGGCCTCGCCACATGGGTCAAAGCACGGGCGGCACTTGGGTCACACCTGATGACCTGAGTACCAGACGAGTGGCCACCGGCGGCGCCGCCCCCGACCGATCGCCCGCATGGAGGGGCGTTACGTTCGTTACCGTCGGCGCCGGGTGTCCGAACGCGTAACGCTAACGCGGCATGGGCCGAGAGCCGGTGGTGGCTCCTGTTCCGTGCCCGCGCGGGATGGCCCGGCCCAACTCGAGAATCGTTCGTAAACCGAACGGGATTCGACCCAATGCACCCACGGCGTATGTACCTTCCTTGCGTTGCGTACCGAGATCTCTTACCTACGATTCTTACACCAAACCAGAGCATTTCATTGGGCCACGTCACCAACTTATCTCTCAACGGTCAGATCTCAAACCAATGGCATCGGGCACTTCAACGTGGCTCGTACTAAAAACCAATGGCATCAGGCACTTCAATTCAACGTGGCTCGTACTAAAGCCCGGTTCCAAAAACCTTCCTGAAGTCTCGGGTACCTAGCGCACGAGCAGAAACCTCCGCGAGCCCATGCCGTCACCTCCTCCTCACCGGCTACCGTTGCCAGCGAACCGCGCGGGCGCAGCCGATGGTGCCCGTGGTTGCGCGGGCACGAGCCGCCTCCGCTAGAGCCGAGGCGCGGCGCGGGTGCGTGTGGGCCTGGGCCACGCTCCAACGCCGCCACTGCATCGCCGCCGGCCACTCTTCCCCTGACCGGAATCGGCAGTACTGAACTGGAGAAGAATAAGGGGAAACCTTGTAGGAGCGATGGGCGCATGGACGCGTGCTATGGCGCATGGGGTTGCGGCGCGGGTCCGTGGCTGGCGGCGACGCAGGGAGCCATCGCAAAAGCCACAACCCACAAGGAAGACGCACAGCAGTTGTTTGACGAAATGCCTCCAAGGCAAGCTACTCACTGAACACGTGTGCCTCGCCATGACGCGCAAGATAATGCAACGACAGCACAGTCGTCCCAGTCCCCTCCCCTACTTTTCCTATGCTGCCAATCTACCAGGTGAAGAACATGATGGTGGACGAGCATGATCTTGCGCCAATGCCGAAGGTCATCATGGAGCCACAGGTGCCTTAGCGGTGCCTTCGCTGGACGTGCGTCGTCATGTCCATGGAACAACTACTCTGCATTTGTGCAATCCAGACATTACAAAAAATCATATTTGTAATATGTATTCTACAGAGAAACATACTGAATCACAGGTAACCCTGTTTCCCTTAACGAAAAATCGATCACAAAAAACTATAGAATATAATATGTATTCTTTTTCGGAGTCTTTTCCTAGAATAATGACGACGACGGGAAGAAGCATAAGGAACAGGCGAGGAAGAAGCTAAAAATTAAGGAATGATCAAAGGTAAGTTACCCTTAGTATTTCTGCGCATATGCTTCAGGAACCAATTACATCCCCTACATACAACTTCAATAGTCTTATAAAGTTCAGAAGTTTATCTATATCCATTATCATTTAATTTGGATTTAGCTTTCATCTGCTAATATACTGCAGATGCCATGTTTCTCCCTACACCTGGATCCCGATGATTTATATGGAGATATGCCCAAATTAAAAAAATATGCAAGATAGAAACACGCATATCAAATTAGATGTTTAATACAACACACAAAATTGTACATTTCAAATGAATTTATTAGTTTACTTAGCATTTATATATATGCTTCCTTATTTTTCTTCTCTGTGCCAGTGCCACACAACTAACAGCAAGGAAACCAGACAGAAGGATATTTTGGTGTACAGGGCACGGCAATGTGGACTGTTGCTTTTGCTTACTGTTGTGGACACAACTTTTGTTAACTGACACTCTTACTATGTAACTTTTGGTCGATAACACAGCTTTCGACAGCTCAGAAAATTTTTGGGCAACATAGAACAACCTAGATGATGCGATAACAGGTTATAAGATACCTACCTTTTAAGAGAAAGATTATGCTCACTGCCTCTGCTCAGGCGTACTATTTTAGTTTTTGTAATGCCAAGGTTGTAAGACTACCCGCAGTGGGTACTCTAAAACGATACTCTAAAGCTTTAGAGTATGAATATAGAGTAAAAACTGCTGCACTGGGTACTCTAAAACGATACTCTATCCTTTCTCTTACTCTATATTTAGAGTAGTACTGTGCTTACTCTATACTCAATAGTGGCGGACCCCACTAGTTAAACAAAGAAAAAAATGCTATAACTCACAAACCAAAAATCCAAATTAAATTTCGATTGCACCATTAAATTCGTCTCAATAAATCCTTCAAAACTAGATTACACATGGATATATTTAGATAAAGTGACAAGTAGGTCCCATAGTAGATAAAGTGGATAGAGGATGATATAGAGGATGGATGGGTGCGGGAGAATTGAATATAGAGGAGAGAATCTGGCTGACTAGGACGTATAGAGGATGAATATAGAGGTCCATGAGTGCGGGTAGTCTAAGCAGTATACTCTGTTGAGAATTTCTCACCGCACACAATGTCGCCATAGTTCTTCAGTTAAGGAACTAACTTTAGCTGCTAAATTACCGTCCTGGTTGTTGAAGCTTACCAATCTCCAATGATACTTGTTTGTGTATCTGAGCACTTATTGCCTTTGTATAGCAGTATACACTTTATCTTAATTTTTCCAACCACAACGTTCGCCATCTATCCTACTAGGTAAAACGACTCGTACGGAAAAAAGGCCTATCAACGCAACAAGAAGCTCATGCTGGCCGTACGCGGCAAGGCCGCGAGCATTTCTAGTTCAGAGGAATCGCGCCGCACGCAGATCGGCGGACGGGATGGAGGATCCGCGGCGCCTGCAGATTGTCATTGGAATAGTAATGTGGACATTATCTTATAACTCTAATTTGCAGATTGTCATTAGATTTCCATGCGGCAAATGGTGCTGACATTTTTATTCACCAAAAGCTAATGCTTTTTTATATCTATCAAATAAAAATAAACTTTGGAGAAAAATGTTCAAGTTATTTTGTATCTAGACAATAAAATGATATTTTAGAAAATAAACGTGCTATGAAACATCACTTTTAATCCAACAGAATTTACAATCTTCTAGTATAGGTATGGAGGTGAAAATATTTTATTTTTACGTGTCCCTGACGACTTGTACAAACTTGCATTATCTAATACGACCAAATCTATTTGTACTAACTGATGATGTATTGGGCAAACCTGCATAAGATTTTTTTTCCCAGCAACCAAACATAGGCAAATTGCACTGTACAAATCTGGATAAAATCAAATATATGTAACCAAATAGGCCCTTTATAAAGGCATTAGCGATTGGACCCACAAGTTTGCCAGGTGGTCCCGTAGGGAATGCCCAACATTTGCTTAACACTAACTCATCATACTTTAGATAAATATAAACATAAATTTGCAACTCCACTTATTAGTGACTTGGGAACGTAGTGGCACGTGCCTTCAATTCCTCTTGAGCCATATTTTTGTTTTTATTTTCCTAATTTTTATCCCTTCTAGTATTTTTTTTCGAAACACAATATAGACGTACATCCTATCCTCACGAGGACATTCAAAAAAAGTCATCACAGATGCCTCACACCAAGGTGGCTCCTCACGCGCGTGGTGGCAGGCAACCCCTACAACCCTCTGGATCTCGCGACGAGCACGGCGGGCGAGGAGCTCGCGACGAGGCTACGCGCAACGGCGGACGAGGAGCTCGCGGCCCCTGGAGCTCGTGGCCACGCGCGGGGAAGGCTACGGCGGCACGGCGAGCCCTTCTTCCTCCGAGCATCGGCGACGGCATACTCTCCCTGGATCCGACGTCGTGGAGGCGCCCTTCCCACCACGGCGAGTTGCATTGATGCGGCAAGGCCGAGGCGTCGCATCCTTTCGTCCCGACGGCGGTCGGAGTGCCCGTTCTCATCCCGACCGCGGCCACGACGCCCTTCCCCATCCCAGGCGGCGAGCGTGGACTAGCCGACCCCGTCTGCGGCTTCGGCGGTGGCACCACCAGAATCATTAAAGAGCAAAGAGTATAATTCTTTCATTGTCCAACATTAGGCTTATCCTCTGTATAGCTATATTATCATTTTTGCTCTGTCTTGGATGAGGTCCAAATGCTCATATATAGCAGCCAAAGATATCTTGTTGAAATTTTCTACTTTCCTGCAAGTTCCTTTTAAATTAAGAATTTAATATTGAAGCATTGGTACTTGGCAGGGCTCTGGGCATTTTGGTGGGTGTAGCACATGATGACCTTGAACCGGCAGGTGATCTTCTCCGAGCATAAATCGACTAATAGGTTTTTACGCGTACTAAAACATGTTTCTATGTATGGCTTTGAATAACTAATCATTGGTTTGATCTTATAGGAATTGGAGCAGCAAGAACGAGAGGAAGAAGGGGGACACACTGGAAATTGAAGTTTTGCTCTTGTTTTTATGCATATGGCCCTCACGGCGGCGCTCGTTCATCAGGAGGCAGCGGCCTGGCACCCGTCGCATCTCCAGCGGTGATAGTACCTCGAGGTGAGCACCGCACAAATCTGCATCCCTCGATAAGCATGGGGTCAATTTGCTCTTGGTCTGTACTAGTGTCTCGCTGTACAGGTTGGTTCATAATTTTCGGGCTGGAATGATGACTATTCCAATTGCCGCTTCTTTTTTGCAACGATATTCCATGGCTTGCGTCCAGAAAAAAGATCCATATCATATCTTTTTATATGGTAACTTCACCATGACATTGTGCCAAAACTATGGTAAATACATACCATTTATCTAGTGTATTCTACACAACATTATCGTAAATATATCTTCGCACCCATACAGATCATTGCAGCCGTTTCCACTTGAGAGCTTGTGGATTTGACCTCACCTCACCTCACCTTCGACAGTGCCAGATCCGTGAAGGGGCAGTCGTCCGGCTACCTGGCGGGCCCGCCGGCGGCACGGTGGTTGCCATCAAGAAACTCAATCCCAATGGTCATCAGGTATGGTCGTATGGATTGGTGGTATCTTGACTCAATTTGTCTTGGTTGATCACGAATTCATGAGTATTTTACAGTCTATTGCTTGACATTTACATTGTACAGACTACGGCCCCTAGAATTTTTTAGAGTTATCTACATCCCCTAGAATTACAATGAGACTCTGTTTTTGGTTCATGAAATGGACCTTACCTTGTATAACCGTGTAGAATTCATTTCGCTAATGGCTTTGTGATACTGAATTCTTAGCTTTGCTTCGACCATGTTTATTTTCCAAATTGGAATAATTTTAATCATATGCTATGCAGACCCCTGGGGTGAGCAATGAAGCGACGCTTGAAGTTTATGATATATATTTTTTATTTCAAATATGTTGTTTTCTACTGCTCGCTTATCATGATTGGAGTATACATTAGCTTCAAACACATTCCTGTATTCTTTTATGATTTTCCTGATTGGAAATTTCATATCATTAAGAGAGGTCTCTGCTTCTTAGTTTGCACACCTACTTAGTTTTCAGTTTTATATTCTTTGTATGAGTCAGTTTGGATGTAGTTTCAGTTACCAGTTGTATTTCTATCTAGCTTATTATATGATCGATATGAAGCTGCATCATTCTTTTGCCTGCCTTGGTTTTCAGATTGATAGCAGTAGTAGCAGGATGTTGTATTCCTCTCTAATGAGAATCAGCGGCTGCTACAATTTCTTTCTTGTTGATTTCTTTCTTGTCGTCAGTTCTCTGAAGTCTGATTAACAGCTTGACAACTAAAGACTGCAAGTTTTTATTAACTAGTGCAGCAGCAGCTCGTGCTTTTCGCTGGTAGTTTTTCTCACTGCAATTCACCATCCACAGCCGCAGGAGTAGACAGACAACAACTACTGTTTTCCTTCAGCGGCGACAAAAGCCTTAGCAATAGTTATTCATGCTTCTTTTTATACATAATTAGAACAATTTTCTATGCATTATTGCAGCACAATTCTATATACTATCGGAGCACATTAGCAATAGTTTTGGGTGGTATAGTAGTACTTTTTTAACATAGTAGAATTACTTCTGACGTATTCTCGCATAATGAATACTACTTTGTACTTAATGCTTGCCATTCTAATTCAGTCATGTGCACGTAATTGATTTTGTGCTTCCAATAGTGTTGCTTGTGGCTGAATTTTTATGCATTTTCTTCTGATTTTTGGCTGCAGGAGATGCGGCATCATAGTCTTGTGTGCTGTTGTATAATTACTATGAATGTTGTCATTGCTTTTTATGCGACTGCATGTTGATGATGTTCGCACTTTTTGCGCCACGTGGGGCGGCGCGTGGAGGACCCTGCGCTGTCTGGACAGCAGCCCAGCTGCAGCGAATGCGCAGCACCGGTGAGGAAGCTTCGACGGCGGTGCATAGAACAGCAGCGGCAACGGCTCTAGCTGCTCCGGCCATCGATTTGTTCAGTATCTAATCAAGTACGTAGCTGGCTAGTTCTTTTTCCTTGATTTGTTTTGTGTTTGCCTCTTGAGCTCGTTTGTATGCTTCTTCATGTTAATTTCTATACTTCATGTGTCATGGATGTTGTTAAGTGGAGGTATTTTAGATGGAGCTTTCTATGCATGACTGCATGACGCAGTCCACGGCGGCAGCGCTGATACGAATCGGCGGTGTCGGCGGGTGGCGTGGACAATAGCAAACGGCACGGCGTGACGCAGTCAAGGACGTCCCCTGCAGGTCTGCTTTCGAGTTTTTATGCTTCTTGAGGCACAATTTCTATGCCATGTATTTTTACGTTTTGATTCGATTTAGTTGCAGCCTTGCAGGAAGTTGGGGTTGCGGTAAATGAAGAGCTAGCAATGCAAGCAAGCATGATTTAATATGCCTTTTTGTGCCTGTCAACATATTTACTAGGAGATGATTTTTTATGTCATTTCTTAACACCTTCTATGCGTTCTGAAGCGGATTTTTATGCTATCATCGATATAATGTGAATGCAATTGAAATCTTAATTTTTGAATGCATAAAAATTGGAATCATGTTCGCATCCACATGTTATTTGTTGGATTTTGTGCTGGATTTTAAATATGGGCCAGAGTGAAAGAGAAGAGGGTCACAGAACTGTTTGGAATGCCTCTTTAATTTCGTTGGATTGTTCTATGTATTGTTTGGGGTTTGGGTTCTATGCAGTGTTCCTTTGTTAATTATACGCATCAAAGTGAGAATCATGGTTTGGGCTGGGGCTTTCATGGTTTTTAGATAAAATATTCTCTTCAAATTGTGAATTAGATTGTTTGCAGGGTGTAACAGAACTGACCAATTATATGGAATTAAGTAAGAAAATCACCGTCGGAGCAGGTAATTTAGCAAACTTAATCCCGTATAACCCGGTAGTCCGTAAAACCATGAAGGATTTCAAGCCAACCAACATACAAATCAAAATCGTACAAGTTTAGCAGCCACAGTCACATATTACATAAAGTTCGCAACATCATTTTGAATACATCGGAGTTCAGAACATAAAGTTATTACAAAACAAGTTCATAATAAAGTAGCGGAAGCAAATAGTTTTGAGACTTCACACACACACTTAGTTTGGATTACAGTGCAGATAGTAGTCATGTCCAACAAAAGCATCAGGTAAGACGTACGGAGCGACCATACACTTGGTCCTAATTGTCGCTCATCGCGAGATACAGACAGTTGATGCAATATCCATAGTACATCTGGCCATCTGCAATAGCAATGGGAACAAAGCCCTGAGTACGAGAATGTGTAAGGACCTTGATGTCGCCTAGAGGGGGGTGAATAGGCATGTCTAAAAATTTCTACACAAAACTCGAAGTCACTTGTCAGCAACTGTTAGAAGTCTCGATAGTTCAGGTTGGAACTCCCGACGTCGTCAGCAGTTCCAACGTAAACTGTCAGTAGTCCCGACGCCTACGGGAAATGAACTTCAAGTGCTCAAATAAACTTTGTGAAGACAATAACTTACAATCCCACTTCCTAGTGGTTAGGTGAAGTTGTTAGCTCAATCCCTTGATGCCAAGATGCCTCCAAATGTAGATCGGGACCAAACCCTAGAAATAGCTTGAGAGAGAGACAACAAAGAACGAATAATCTCAAATAATCACAACAACAATGAGCACGCAGAACACAAGGATTTATCCCCAAGGTTCAACTCGCCACTAAGGCTTGTCTACGTCCTCGTTGTTGAGGTGACCACTAAGGTCGGAGTCTCTTTCACCTCCTTGCCTCTCTCAAGTAACCCCAAAGGTAAACTTGAGTTCTTCACTAGAAAAACAAGGGTAATACAAACTTTCCAAGGTTCTCCCATAGATCGGGAGCTCTTGGATGACGCCTAGCCGGCTAGGGTTCCAAGAACCCAAGAGTAACAAACGTAAATCCAACCGGCTTGACGAAGAAATCAAGTGCTCAAGCTTTCTTTGATGTTTCTCTCACCAAATCCCTTCTCTCAACTCAAAGTCTTTCAAGATTTGAAGCTAGGAGCAAAGAGGAGAGAAGAGAGAGGCTTTTGGGTGCTAGGAGGCACTTCTCTAAAGTTTTGGTCGAGTGGAATGAGTGGGCAACGGTTATAAATGAAGGGAGAGCTATTTATACTCTTAGTAGAAATCTAACCGTTCAGATCTACGTCGGGACTGCTGACGTAGATCTCGGGACTGCTGACCTGTATAGAAAACACTGTTCATACAAGGTCAAAGTCACTGCGCGAAGGCCAACGTCGGGACTCCCGACGTACGTCGGGAGTGCTGACGTATGTCGGGAGTGCTGACGTATGTCGGGACTACTGACCATCGGGACTGCTGATGTACATCGGGACTGCTAACCATCGGGACTGCTGACGTACGTCAGGACTGCTGACGCTGCAGTCTGCTGAGCGAGCCGATGGGCCTGGTGTCGGGACTCCTGGCGAGGGTCGGGACTCCTAACCGTCGGGACTCCCGACTCACGTTGGGACTTCCGACGTCCTCAGTCACCGCACAGGCTAAGTGACTAGTCGTCAGGACTCCCGGTGTGAGTCAGCATTTCCGACCATCGGGACTCCCGATGTACGTCGGGACTTTCAACGCCAAAAGTCACTAAAACTATTCTATGTGCTCGTGAAGTGCTAGAGTATCTCTCTTATGATTTAGTTTTAATACTTGAGCACTCTATTTTCCTCAAACCAACTAGATTTGCATCCCCCTTTATAGTGCGGCATAGCCTAAACTCGAGATCAAATAGAATATTACCATTTTAACCACTTGAGTCTTCAATGTCTTCATATGTCACTTCTTCTCAATATCACTTCATAAGGGGATGCAATCAACTTCATCTTCTCTCTTTGAGCAAGTACAACTTGAGCATGTGACTTGAATCATTTCAACACATGTGAGTTCAATCCATGGCTTCAAGTCACTTCCACTAATGATTTGATCCTCAGTACAATATGACTCCTCATGGCTCAATTAGTACATCGACTCAATGCAAGTACTCTCTTCTTCACCTTAGCCATGGTACCTCGGTCTACAAGCCATTGCTTACCCTTCACCTTCACTTAGTCCCTCGAAGCCCTTTCCTTGCTATCTTCACCCTATCGAGCCATACTCAAGTCACATCATATTAAGCATCCACTGAAAAACCATTTCTTCAATATTGTGATCCTTATTGCTTGAATATCTTCTTGATATGAATGTTGAGATCAATCAAGCTTGATATGTGAAATATCATATGGTTTGCCTTCTTGTTGAACCTATATATACTTCTCATTTCACAATCCAAAAGTTATGCAATAAACTCAATTTCCTGTTCAACACTTTGCAAACTTTGTCAGATCTTTAATGGTGTTGTCATTCAATTCACCAAAACCCACTAAAGGGCTAGATGCACTTACAGAATGTACTCAGCTAGACTCACCCGCCTTAAATGGAAATAAAGTGACACCAAGGTGTATGCAAGGCTTTCTTTTATTGGCTAACTAACTCATTTGCGAAAAGCATAATTTATCTTGAATAAACCATTTTAAGTATTAGCATCATCTTTATTATAACCTGTCACTCTAGGTAAGCATCTATGCTATAGCAATCACTTGATTAATCATTCATATCAAGTTACCATCTCAGGTTTAGCATTTCCAACATCATCCATATAACCATCCGTGTTCCATCATCATTATTACAATGTCGTAGCTCGAGTCAAGTGCTCGCTATCTAGGATCGATGGCGATTCGAATCGATTCCTAACCAGCTGGTGATTTATTTCTCACACAAACCACACTCACCGATCAAGTGAGCTACATGTCACCAATGACACTTTCTGGTAAACGTCGCGGGACAAACTGGAGCCGCAATACCCAGGGGCCGCCCGACTGCCAGGAATCAGGCTACGCCTGCCCTTGGGCTCACTCTTCGTGCCCCTGTCATACCCCCATCAGCACCAATATGCGCACTCGTGTAGATCTCAGTCCGAATAGTGCCACTAGCTTTGCGGTCGAAAGGTACTTTATTCGGCCAGCTAAATGTGAGGCATGCGTTCAACATGATAAGAGGGACGGGCATCGATCGGTCCTTAACCGACATAGGCGGCCCCGGTCTCCAATTATCTATTAACACTTGGTTATCTCCAGGATGTTATCTATTTCATAGCTAAAGTATTCCGGTAACCACCTATAGTTGCCGGTGACAGGAAATCACCGACTGCTACCGGTCTAAGCAGGGCTAAGCATTTAACGTGGTCCTAGACTTATTAGGGTATACATATATAAAAGGTAACAAGGATATAATAAATGCATCAACGGTTTCACTTAACTCTTATAACTTAATGCAACGATTTATATATATAACTTATATAATTAATTGCTTTTATAAAGTAGGAGACTTATAATGTTTCGAGGCTTGCCTCTTTCAAAGGAACTAGGTTAATGGTCCACGCACTCGGACAGATCCTCTCCTTGCTCCTCGGCCTCGGGCACCTCCTGTGCCTGGATTTCCTGTGTGTCGGCCCCGACCTGCTCCTCTTGTATCGCTACTTGCACTTCCTCCTGCAATCATGTATGATGCATTTGTATAAGTAATTATGCAATTGGTGCATCAGATGAGATGGCATATGATGCTCATGATCGTATGCAATGTAGATGAACATGTTTAGCTTTATTTGACAGAGTAGGTATAAAACTCTTCTACCAGGTAGTCAACATCATCTAAGAACATGTGCCACAAGCACATGTCATCTACGACATTCTCTTCTACTACTAACTATCATCATATACCGCTAAGTACCATATATCCACAACACAGGTACTACTTTACTAACACTACAATGACTGCCCTAACATGCCAAGTCATACCAGCAAGTTATTTGATGCTTCAAAGATACACCAAAGCTACACAATTAAACTAATCATACAATAAGAAGGTTATTTTTATTTCATTTTAAACTAAGGTTACAACAGCAATATGTATTTCTGGTGCATATTAAAATCTAGAAAAATTACAATAGCTTAGTCATGCTGAAGATAGCCTACCATAAAATTTTCATTACATTTGGATAAGTATGATAGCCTACACAAAAATGACAAGCTATGATGGATAAATGAGCATGAAAATACTTTGTACTATGAAAAGTATCAAACAACAGATTTCATATTTTTCCCATGGTCTACATAGTATAGGAACATTATAGAAAAAGTTTCACCTACATATATTATTCATATTTTTGGTCCTAGCAATTTTACAAGAAACTAGCAATTAAAACACCTAAATTACTTGGCCATATTTTTTTATAGAACATGCATGTCACATATTTTTCATAGAAAGTACAACACATGAGTAGAGTAACAAAATTGGAACCATATTTTTCTGAGACATATGATTTATTACACATTTTCAAAGATAACAACATTTATAACAATTAAATAAAGCTATATATAAAAGTACCACAAAAATGACATACAACATTTTTATCAGCTAGATTTAGTCACAAGAAGTCTAACAAAATTGGTCTCATCAAATTTAGAGCTATTTTGACCAAGATATAAATTTTTGAAGCATTTAAACATTTTCTCGAAAATATTTCTTAAAATCCCTTCCCAAAACCGGCTCTCAAAACACTAGGTGCATCCCGCGCGGTTCCCCAGCTCTACACCAGAGCGACTGACAGTGGGGTCCTCGGGCCCACCTGTCACACAAAGGGAGGGCACGGTGGCGTTCTCGCCGGCGGTGAGGTCCCCGGTGACGGGTCACCACCACCCGACTCCCCGCGATGAGGCGAAGCCGGTGGTGCCTAACACGCGGCCAGACGAGCTCGGCAGCGAGTTCACCGGCATGCATGGCAGCGCGGTGGCACTGGCGCACGGTGGCCGGCAGAAGCAAGCCACGGTGGCGGCTAATAAGGCACGCGCAAGCTCCGCGAGGTGGAGGCGGACGCATAGCCTGCGAAGGAGGAGGAAGAGAAGGAGCGGAGGGGCTCCAACCACGGTGGTCGGGCACGGCGGCCATGGCGCCGGTGGCGGAGAAGAAACGCCAAATTGGACCTTACCCTGGCGAGATTGAGGGCAAGAGCGTGCGCACGGGATGGTGGAGGTCGAGGCGGAGCGGTGGGCAAGCGGAATCGGGGAATGGCGCGGCGGGGAGAGCGCTCGACGCCGGTGGGAAGGTGCGGCGGCGTGCGGTGGCGCTGCGCTGCGTTGGCGCTGAGAAGGCAAGAGGCGAGGGGAGCGGAGCGGGACGCTGCTGCCGATTTTGGCGGCCTGCGGGCGCGGCGGGGGCCACCGGACCGCCAGCTGCTTGCCGGCGGCGGCGCATGGCGGCCACGCGGCGATGGCCCTCTGCCGAGGTCGGAGCGCGACGTGAGCACGCGTGGGCGTGGGCGAGAGTGCGGAGCGGGCCAAGCCGGCGTCGGCCGTGGGCCGAGAAAGGAGGGCGCGGCCCGTTTTCAAATAAAATTTGATGTTTCTTGTTCTTTTATGCAAAACATCCCCCAAATATCCCATTTTGAGCAGCAAAATTCCATGTTTAAAAGGTGACCCAAAAATAAAATTTGTTCTAAATTTTGTGACCTTCAACTTTGCTAAAAGAAGCAAACTCAAATTCCCAATAGATTTTGAATTAGAGATTTAAAGTAAATTTTTAAATCAAAACTCCATTTTCTAAGATTATTTTTAAAGCCAAATTTGAGAAAATTTTGAATACAAACCTTACTCCAAATTGTTTGCTAAACACTTCTAAGTTGTTCATTTACTCAAATAAGCACATACAAGTCCTAACAAGCATCAACATAATTTTAAATATATTGAAACAACATATTGCAACATGCACGTTTCGTTAACATGTTTCAAGTCTATATTTCTTGTGATGTTTATCAATGCATGATTGTACTTATGCACATGATTTGCAAATGCTAATGCAAGCCTAACACTGGGGTGTTACACAGGGATTCCGGCCACTAGTTCTCAAAATTTATTTTTTGCATTCCTTTGGTTACTATGCTTGCCTTCATAATTTTCTAGGCATAGTGAAACTGTGGCAAGATCGAAATTTTTTTATTTTTTCTATGCTATGTTTAAATAGTTTTTGTGAGGAATATGGCCATTGGTTTCGAAATTTTTATGCCAACAGTGTAATAGCTTGTATGATTCTTGTGACGTGTTATTAGTTTGTTCAAATTATTTATGCATCTAGTTCGTTGCTTTTCGGTTCACATGCTTGTATGCATAAGTTTCTATGCTTGTAGATGGCTGCGAGGACAACAAAAATTCAACCATATCTATCGCTGCTCTCTATGCACTCCAATCAGGTCATGGAGCGGCCCATGTCTAATTGGAGAGACTGTGTGTGGTTGTGATTTTTATGCTTCATGTGTAAAAGTTTCTAAGTTCAGTGCCTCATTGGAGATACTATATATGTATGTTTGTATGCTCCTCTATGCTTCATGTGTCATGGATGTTGTTAGTTGAATTTATTTTAGATGGAGCTTTCTATGCTTGATGAGTTAGGTTTTTACAACTACGAATTATGTTCGCTATCTCGTCGACATGTTTCTATAACTATGTACATTGGTTTTTATGACCGATGGCAGTGCATACAGAGTGGCGGCGGATGGAGGCTCCGGCGAATAGCAGGGGCGGAGGCATAGGCGGATGACGAATTAGTTTGAATGCATATTGTGAATTAGTTTGTTTGCAGGGCGTTATCCAATAGAGTTTCATGTGTTTCTAGAAATATATGCCTTTGTGCTACTGTTTTTATGTAATATTGGGTTGTAAATTCTATGCTTGTGCTACTAGTTTGAATAGTATTAGCTTGTAAAAAGTTATTTTTCTTTCGATTTGGCCGTTGCAGCAAGGTGTTGCGTCCAGACCAAGGAGGCCATCGTCTTGCAGCAATCTTTCACTGCATATCGTTAGTTATTCATGCTTCTTGTGCCATGTTTTGATTCAATTTGGTCACAGCACTGTGGGATCATGGGGTTACGACAAATGAATAGCTCGTGTCCGTGGCCGGCTACATGCTCAGATGACGGACGACGGCGTCGCGGTGGTGAAGGGTCGAGATGGCGGACTAGAGGGAGGTGAATAGTCCTTTCTAAAACTTAATTACGTTAGTTAACCGAAACAAGTGCGGAATTAAATTTATCGGTCTAGCCAAGATTACACCCCTCTATCTATAATTCTAGTACCTTATAAAAGATCCTAATCAAGCAAATAAGGTGTCTTCCTAGCAAGAGCCCACCTAAACAATTCTAGCTTGCAAGGTCACACAAACATATGCAACTAGTACTTCGAGCACTGGGGAGCTCCTACACAATTCTAGTAAGCAAAAGCACAAAGCTCCTGGGCTCACTAGCAATGCTCAATAACAAGGCAACCAATGCCAAATTAGAGAGCGCAAATTACTTAGCTACACAAACTAAACAATGTGACTAACAAGGTTACACAAACCAAATTAGCCACGCAAAGGGAATACTTCTAGTTACACAAGCAAAAAGATATCTAGCTAGCTACACAGACACAACTAAATATAAGAGCAACAACACAAGCAAGGTATATATGAAAGTAAATACAAACATGTTTTGCACGAAGGCAAACCACCGAGCAGAGTAGACAATGTTGACATGGTGATTTTCTCCTAAGGTTCATTTAGTTGCCACCAAGCTACGTCCCCGTTGTGTTGACCAACACTTCGTGGTTCGACGGCTAATCGATATCCACAAACGAGCTCTCCCAAAGAGCGCCGTAAAAACCCACCATCAAGTGTGGTAGCTCAATAACACGCTCTACTAGAGTTGCTCTTCGCGATCCCCGCGGGGTGAGCACAATCCTCCTCACAAAGCTTCTCCGGAGCCTCACACAATCTTCTTGCGAGCTTCGACGGAGCCTCAAGCCACCAAGCTGTCTAGGAGGTGGCAACCTCCAAGAGTAACAAGCACCACCGGCTTGCAACACGAACACCTAGTGCCACTCGATGCAATCGCACTAGAATCGCTCTCTCAATTGATCCGATGAACACTATCAAGCATGAGTGTGTTAGAGGGCTCCCAAGCACTACCACATAAGCCACCAAGGCTATAGTGTGCTCAGCTACCAGCCATGGCTGGCCAAAGGGCTATTTATAAGCCACTCTATGAAATAGAGTCGTTGCCTCCTCACTGAGCTGAAAATAGGGTCACCAAACGCGTCTGTTGCCCAATCAACAGACGTGGCCAACGTCTGATGCCCCTCAGCAGCTCACAACAGATCAACGCCACGTGTCCTCGATTGAACGAGAACCATTGATCTTCAATGGTCTTCAGACGAACGCGTCGGACGCGTCAGATGACACACCACCAAACGCGCCACCTCCGCACCAGACGCTGTACAGAGAGGTCCGAAATCCTCCCTGTGCGCATCAGACGCGTCCGTCGAGTGGAAATCAGATGTCGCTCCGTGTCTGTCGTCGCCGAGGCTTGCAACACTGCTGACGCCACTCGCAACAGATGTTGACGTCCAGCGTCAGACGCTCAACCACCGCCGCGTCCGATGTCGCTAGCTTCTACGTCGCCTCTGTAGAGCCTCAATAGACGCTGACGTCACGCGTCCCTTGCCCGAGCAACAGACGCACCAGTGCACGCCTGCCTACGTCGCGTGAGTTAGGGTTTAGCACCAGATGCCAGGCCCGCGTCCGACGCTTGCAAATCCAGCGTCTGTCACCCGGTTTTCAGCAGAGAACTCTCTCGCGACTTCACCACTTCTTCCAACCTTCGGCGTAAAGGAAATTAGTCATTTCAATTCCTCGAAAATACCTTCGCAAATGTGCCAACACCAACAAGTATTTACCACCTTATGCATGTGTGTTAGCATTTTCACAATCATTTTCTTAAAGAAGTTAGCCACTCAATTTGCCACGCTGAAAGGATCAAGATGCCCAAGAGGGGGGGTGAATTGGGCTTTTCTAAAAATTAATTGCAAGAATTAAATCCTACAAGCCGGAATTCACCCCTAGTGCCTACTTGTGTTCCTAGAGAGTCTACCGTTAAAAAGTTTTGCACCCTAGTTTCCAATCCTAGTCTAGCATGGCAATTCTAGGAATGTAAAACAAGCAATGAAAGTAAATACGAGAAAGTAATTGCTTGAATGTAAAGGGGCAAGGAACACGGCGATGTTTTTCCGAGGTATCGGAGAGTCGCCACTCCCCACTAGTCCTCGTTGGAGCACCCGCGCAAGGGTGTCGCTCCCCCTTGATCCGCGCAAGGATCAAGTGCTCTCTACGGGTTGATTCTTCGACACTCCGTCGCGGCGAATCACCCAAAACCGCTCACAACTTGAGTTGGGTCATCCACAAGCTCCGCCGGATGATCACCAAACTCCCAATCACCACCAAGCCGTCTAGGTGATGGCGATCACCAAGAGTAACAAGCTAGAACTCTCACTTGACCACGACGAGCCCAAATGAGGAGGTGGATGCACACTTGCTACTCTCGAATCACTAGTGAGGAATCTCAAACTTTGATTCTCAAATCTCTATCCTCACTAGAGCTCTTGCACTCCCTTGTACTCTAAAGGGTTTTCTTAGATGTTTGAATGAGCAAGAGACCTCTAAAAGAGGTGGAGGGGTTGTATTTATACACCCCTCAAAGAAAACGAACCGTTACTTTCTGACACGGGGTCACCGGACGCGCCGGTGCAACACACCGGACGCGCCGGTCCCCCGTAACGGTCAAAACGCGATTTTGAAAACGAACCACCGGACGCGCTGGTCAGGGGTGACCGGACGCGTCCGACGTGCAAGGGCACTTACTGTACTTGCACCGGACGCGAGGCCGCGTCCGATGCCTGAAGACCGGACGCGTCCGATCCTCTCAGGACCTTACTGGACTCGCACCGGACTCGCCGATCAAGTCCAGTATCGCGTCCGACGGGTGTTCTCCAGGAGTGACACGTGTCAGCCACTGACCACTGCGTCCGGTCCTAGCGAGGACCGCGTCCGGTGGTCAGGGTCCAAACCCTAGCGCGGTTAAGTACAGACCGGACGCGTCCGGTGCTCCGGAAGACCGCGTCCGGTGCCTGGAAAACAGCCCGAAACTCGTCGAAACGCGTCGCAACTTCAACCAAGTTGCTTCTAACTGAACTTTGAGCTATTCTAGGGTTGCCTAGCGCCAAGTTTAACAAGTGTGCACCACACCTAAACATAGGACTCGCCTAGGTCAAGCTACCCATTCATGCCCCCCTTTATAGTACGGCCAAAAGAGAAAAACGAAGATCCTAACGACTATTCCGAATGTGTCTCAACACTTCGTCATCCGGAACTAACCGTCCTTAATCTTGACGTCACTCTTTTGAAAACCGAAACGATTTCCATCAAGGGACACGAATACCACAGTGCTCAAAGCAGTTATCATCTCCATGACCTAACTTACCAAGTTTCTGCAAAACACACGTTAGTCATGGTAATAAAGTGTTGTCATTAATTACCGAAACCAAACCTTGGGGCCTAGATGCTTTCAATCTCCCCCTTTTTGGTGATTGATGACAACACTAAGTTTCAATGGATTAGAGTGAAGGTTTTCGAGCATGCTTGGTTCACATAAGCAAGAGACAATAAGCATAAAAGGTTAGGAATTGCTTATGCGCTCCAAGCCAAAAGAGTGTACTTCATAAGATAAGACAAAAAAGCGTTAGTACACATAAAGATATAGCTCATAAGTAATCGGAGTAAGGCACGGAAGCACAACCTTAGAGCTATAGCTAAAACGGTGACATATATTAATCACAGTGACGAATAAGACATTAAGACTCAAAGTTTTACGACTCAACGACAGTGTCACACGAATGCAATGCTGAAAATAAACATGATATGCATGAATGTAGCACACGAAAAACGAAAACCCACTAACAAACTCCCCCTGAAACTACTCTCTCTCCCCCTTTGGCATCAAGCGCCAAAAAACTAATCTAATCTGACGGGGGGACAGACGGAGTCGTGTCGGGTGCCGAGGTGCGCGGAGTGATCACGAAGTGAAGCGAATCGCCCTCGGAGTCTGAGCTATCTGGCTGACCCTCTGAAGAAGCTCGTGGCTGCGAAGCGGTCTGGGTCTGAGCAGGAACAGGCGCTGACTGTGTAGCAACAAGTGGATCTGTCTGAGTGACCTGAGCCTGAAGTGCGCCAGTAGCTGGGGGGTCTGTCGAGGCAACTGAAGACGGGAGGGTCTCTGTAGTCCCGGTCCCTGTCACTGGTGGAACGACTGCCTCGGAAGCTGACAACCCTGACGAAGAGTGAAAGGTAGTCGTGTGCGAGGGTGTCGGCTGACCAGTCAACTCGCTGTAAGTAGCACTGAAATCACCGATAGGTGTGCCTGTCAGGAGATGCGGGCGAGGCTGGTCTGACGGTGTGAACCCCGTATGGATAGGAGTGAAGCTCGGGGACTGAAAAGACTGGGGAACCTGCTGCTGTGGAGATGTAAACTGAAAGCTCGGCTGGCCCTGACTAGATGGACCGCTGGAATGCAAAGCCGGAGCCATGATAGATGCAGGCGGAGGAACCCCAACTGTGATGAGATGCCGCAGAAGATCCATGTACTGCTGCTGACTCTGTCGCTGCATCTCAACCTGCTGCCTCTGGATCTCTAGCTGCTGTCTCTGAAACTCGTCCTGGCGAGCCTGTATCTGTGCTAGTGCTGCAGCTGTATCCTGTGCCTGGCGCTGTATCTGCTGCTGCTGCTGCTCCTGAGCCTGGGTCAGCCTCTCAAGGATAGCCACCATGGCTGGGTCTGAGCGGGAGGCTGAGCCAGATCCACCGGCCTCGTGGTCGTGAGACCGAGGGGACCGGTACCTGGGGATGGGCTAGTAGTCCTCATCAGTGCTGTCAGAAGTGACATCCTCAGGTATCTCAACAGTCTGAGCCTCAAGGTCTGCGAGCTCTGCCTCGGCAAGCTCGTCAACTCTAGCGTCCTGCTCAGCTGCTGTCTCAGGAACATCAGGGCGCTCACGCTGTCCTGGTGCTGGAGCCTGATCTTTAGTGATAGAAGCCCAAAGCTGTCTGATATCATAGTCAGGGAATGCTGTAGTAGTGTTGGCAATCTCTGCCCTGATCTCTGGTGGCATCTGGATAGCAGATCTGATAATGAAGCAAATCCAGTGGGCATAAGGAAGCTGACGGTTACCCTTGAAGCCCTCAGCAATGGTGTCCTCCATCTCACTGAGAATAAGATCCCAGATATCAAACTGTCGCTGTGTCACGAGGTGGTGAACAACCCAAAGCTGCATCCTCGTCAGTCCCTCTCTGTAGCCAAGTCTGGGCAGTAAGGTGCGTCTGAGTATAGCATCCAGAACTCGGGCTAGAGGTGTCAGGCTGGCAGGTGTACGACGTGACCCTTCGCCAAAAGGCTCGCGAAAGCAGGGTCGAACCAGGTCGGTGGGTGGCACTGAACCGCCGTGAGGGCGTCTGGGAGGTGGAGTCTGACCATAGCACAACTGGTGGATCCTAGTGTCAGAAGCAGGTAGTCTGAGGATCTCTCGGGCTCTGGAGCTGTAGAGTCTGTGGTCGCGGCCTCTGAATGCAAAGTGAATGAACTCATGGGCAGGATCAATCCATAGAGAAGCGTAGAACTCCCTGACCCATGTGCCGCAGTAAGCACCTGTCCGTCCAAGTAGATCTGATAAGCCAGGCAGATAGGACAGGTGAGGACGGAGCTGCTCTCCCACAACATCAACCAATGCCTCTAGTCGACACACCCTCTGAGGTCTGAAAGCTATGCCACTGTCAACTAGAGCCCTGTAGAAGTCCTCCTGAAGTGGGGTATAGAAACCCTCTGAAGCTCTGGGATCTCTGACAGGTGGAAACCATCGGCTAACCTCCACGAACCGCAGACTCTTCACCTGACGTGCTGAAGCACCCCTCAGGTCTAAGTGCTCGACCGGGGGTGACCCTCTGACTCGGGGAGGAGGTCGTGCTCCACGACGCGGGCCCTCTGGCCTCGGTGTCACCTGTGAACGAGCACGTGTGGAGCGGCGACGTGGTGGAGACTGAGCTGCCTGCTCCTCTGTATCCTCAGTGGCCTGTGGAGCCTCAGTGGCCTGAGTAGACTCAGTAGCGGGTGTAGTCTCTGTAGCCTGTGTCTGCTCTGAGGGAGGATCAACTGACATCTGCTCTGAAGGTGCTGTAGCCTCGGTGCCCTCAGTGGCCTCAGTGCCGAGCTGTCGACCTTCAAGATGAAAGCGACGCTCGCCTATGTGTAACCCACTGCGTCTGCCACCTCTCTCTGCCTGCTCTGCGGCGTCTGCCACGGCCTGAGCGATCTCTGCATCTGAAAGTGTCCTCTTCTTCTTTCTGGCCATCATCTTGATGCGCTTACCACGCGCAATCTCATCACGACGGGGGGGACTGTTGTCCCTGTCACCAGGAGCACCACCGGCGTTCTTGCAACGCACCATGCTGACTGACTGCCTGAAAACCTCTGTGAGATGATGAACTGACACTCGAGAGGCTTGGCCTCAATCCGTATCCGCAGGCTTGGCCTCGGATTAAACAAACAGATCTGACCCGGCACACCGACTGACTCGCTGCACGTATGGAATAGAGAGATATACAATAAGCATATATATATCTAAAGATACGAAACCCTAGATAGCAAGCACGTGAGATACGAAGTGAAACGACGCTAAGCTACCTCGGATCGACGAGACGACGGTGAAGGGACGAGGTGACCTAGTTCGCGAGAACCCCCGAGATCGGCGATCGAGCACTGAAACGACCAATCGAGATAGCGATGAAAGGTTATGGTCAACGGCAAGTCCTAACGAGAGAATTGAAAGGACTTGAATCGAAAATGGAATCGAGTCGAGCCGTTACCTTGAGTTAGGGTTACCAAACCCTAATCTAGGGTTTAGGGGTAAACCCTAGGTTCAAAGCTCGGCCGAAGGAATCACGGGCAGTTGGAGCTAGGGCACGCAAAGGAGGGAGGAGCTGCGGGCTAGGGCTACTGGAGCGACTCTTGGCAGGTGCTGGCTCGCCGGCGGCGAGGGTATACGCGCGAGCACGGCGGTGGCGCGGCAAACAGCGGCTGTGGCGCGGGCGCTGCGCGAGGGAGCGAGTGCGGGCGAGCTGAGGGCGAGGTGGCACGGCAGGTGGCGCGGGAGCCGCTGGAGAGGAGGAAGAAGGCAGGTGAGTGGCGGCTCCGGCGGATTTGGTCACGGCGGGTCGGCGAGACAAGGCGGCGGCGGCGGATTCGACGGTTGAGAAAAAGAAAGGCACGAAGACGAACCGGTTTTATGAGGGCTGAGATCCGCTCGATTCGGTAGCACCGGACGCGGTGGTCAAAATCACCGGACGCGGTGGTGCAGCGTCCGGTGACACTCCAGTAAGCGCCTGGAGTGACCGGACGCGTCCGGTGTGGACTGACCGGACGCGGTCAGAGTCCGATGGCTGAGTGCTCGGGATTTCATCGCGGAGCACCGGACGCGGTGGTGGTAGCCGGGACCGGATGCGGTGGTGAAGCAACACTGCGTCCGGTGCAGCGTCCGGTCGCTGTTTTTCGACATTCTTCGCTCCGAACTTCGACGCGACTTCTCCCAATCAAGTTCCAATTCAAAGAGACACAAATAAACACCAATTGGAACCCGATATGAGTGACCTCACTCAAACCCTCAAATTTTTAAAATATTTTGCCTTAGGCTAGTATTATTTTTACGAAAATAGGCAATAAACACCCGAGGAGCAACGTATGGCCATGCAATAGAGTTTTTGGACCTTTAGGAGCGTCAAATGCTCTCTCTATTCATGGACGAACATAGAGGTTGCTCAAAGCTAAACCGAAAAAGAACGACAAACAAACAACCATGCATATGCAATGCAATACAAGAAAGTAAAGCTAGATTGCTTGTCAAGTTTGATCCACGGTTAGGCTTCTTCACTCCTCCGAAGGAGGGTTATCGTAACCGTGTTAGCCAAGCCCTAAATGCATTGCGATAAACTAAACGTGACATATGATACAATGCAATGCAAGGGACATCACGCGCTTATTTTTTAAAGTTACTTGAATCAAGCACATTGAGTTCACTTCTTAGTCTACAAAAGGTAGCCTCGTCCAAAGGTTTAGTGAAGATATCCGCTAATTGATTTTCACTTCGTACACCTTCTAGTGATATGTCATTTTTAGCAACGTGATCTCTTAGAAAGTGATGGCGGATATCAATGTGCTTGGTGCGAGAGTGTTGTACCGGATTGTTAGCAATTTTAACGGCACTTTCATTGTCACATAAAAGTGGCACCTTTTCAAGAACAACTCCATAGTCTAGAAGGGTTTGTTTCATATATAAGATTTGTGCACAACAAGCCCCCGCAGCAATGTATTCCGCCTCGGCGGTGGACAAAGCCACACTATTTTGCTTTTTAGATGACCAAGATACTAGTGATCTCCTAAGCAAATGGCACCCTCCGGATGTGCTTTTTCTATCAATTTTGTAACCGGCATAATCCGAGTCGGAATAGCCAACTAGTTGGAATCTAGCTCCTTTGGGATACCAAAGACCAATGCTTGGGGTGTGCTTAAGATATCTTAGGATTCTTTTTACGGCACTTAAGTGAGGTTCTTTAGGGCACGCTTGAAAGCGAGCACACATGCACACACTAAACATGATATCGGGCCTAGATGTGGTAAGGTACAACAAGCTACCAATCATAGAATGGTAGAGAGTTTGATCAACCGGTTTACCTCCCTCATCTAGGTCGAGATGTCCATTTGATGGCATTAGGGTCTTGATTGGCTTGCATTCTTCCATCTTGAATCTTTTGAGAAGATCCTTGGTATACTTTTCTTGAGAGATGAAAATCCCTTCTCTCATTTGCTTGACTTGAAAACCAAGGAAGAATGTGAGCTCACCAATCATTGACATCTCGAACTCCTTCGACATCAATTCACCAAACTCCTTGCAATAATCTTCATTTGTTGACCCGAAGATGATATCATCAACATACACTTGACAAATGAAAATCTCCCCATTAAGCTTCTTGGTGAATAGTGTGGTGTCGACCTTCCCGATGGTGAAGCCCTTCTCAATGAGGAAGTCCCGGAGGCGCTCATACCACGCTCTAGGGGCTTGCTTGAGCCCATATAGCGCCTTGGACAACCTATAAACATGATTAGGATATCTAGGGTCTTCAAACCCGGGAGGTTGATTGACATAGACTAGTTCATTAATAAAGCCATTTAAGAATGCACTTTTCACATCCATTTGATATAATTTCATATCATGATGTGATGCATATGCAAGTAGGATACGAATAGCTTCAAGTCTTGCAATGGGTGCAAAGGTCTCTCCAAAATCAAGGCCTTCAACTTGAGAGAATCCCTTTGCAACTAGTCTTGCCTTGTTCCTCACTACTATGCCTTGGTCATCTTGCTTGTTTCGGAACACCCACTTGGTTCCAATGACTCTTGCACCTTTAGGATGCTCTTCAAGTGTCCACACTTGGTTGCGGGTGAAGTTGTTCAATTCTTCATGCATGGCATTCACCCAATCCGGATCTTGAAGAGCTTCTTCTACATTCTTAGGTTCAACACAAGAGACAAAAGAGTGATGTTCAACGAAAGAAGCTAGCTTTTGAGATCGAGTCATTACTCCCTTTGTAGGACTCCCTATGATGAGTTCTTGTGGATGAGCTTGAAGTAGAGGTGAGTTTCTTCTATCAACCACTTGAGGAGGTGGATGGGGAGCATCAACATCTTGTGCTTGTGCCTCGGCTTGTTCATGAGAGACATAGGTATCCTCATTTTCAACTCTCTCATTCTTGTCGTCATCTTGAGGCACATGTGATGAAGATGGTGGATCAATAATTTGCACATCGTCTTCATCATCTTTTGGCTTGATGTCTCCCACGGGCATGTTCTTCATGGCCTCCCTCAAGGGTTCATCACCTACATCATCACAATTCTCAATTGCTCCTTGGGAGCCGTTAGATTCATCAAATTCCACATCATATGTTTCTTCAACCAACCCGGTGGTATGGTTAAATACTCTATATGCTTTGGACTTTGATGAGTAACCAACAAGAAAACCAATATCACAACGTCTTTGAAACTTCCCTAGGTGTTGACGCTTCTTGTAGATGTAGCATTTGCAACCAAACACCCGGAAGAATGAGACGTCCGGCTTCTTCCCATTAAGCAACTCATAGGGGGTCTTGCCAAGAAACTTTTGGAGGAAGAGGCGATTTGAAGCATAGCATGCGGTGTTGATTGCCTCGGCCCAAAACTTTTCCGGAGTATTGTACTCATCTAACATTGTTCTTGCAAGAGTGATTAAGGTCCGGTTCTTTCTCTCAACTACACCATTTTGTTGAGGAGTGTAGGTTGAAGAAACTTCATGCTTGATTCCAATTTCATCACAATAAGCTTCAATGTTGGTGTTGTCAAACTCTTTGCCATTGTCACTTCTAATCTTCTTTATCTTGACTTCAAATTCATTTTGAGCTCTCTTTGCAAACTTCTTGAAGCAACTTGCCACTTCGGATTTGTCATGAAGGAAGAAAGTCCATGTATATCTTGAGTAGTCATCCACTATCACAAGACAATAGAGATTACCACCCAAGCTCTTGTATGTTGTAGGCCCAAACAAATCCATGTGTAGAAGTTCTAGCACTCTTGAGGTTGACATAAAAGCCTTGGTTGGATGAGTGTTTGCAACTTGTTTGCCCGCTTGACATGCACTACAAGGTTTGTCCTTTTCAAACTTCACATCCTTCAATCCTCTCACTAGTTCTTTCTTCAATAGCTTGTTGAGAGTGCTCATTCCAACATGTGCAAGCCTCCTATGCCAAAGCCAACCAAGTGAGGTCTTGGTGAACAAACATGTCATCAAATTTGCATCTTCGGAGGTGAAGTCAACAAGATAAAGATTGTTGTATCTAAATCCTTTGAATATCACTTGCTTGTCATCTATCTTTGAAACTTCAACTTCATTTGGTGTGAACAAGCATTGGAAGCCAAGGTCACAAAGTTGCCCAACGGATAGCAAGTTGAAACTCAATGAAGTAACATAGAGCACATTTGAGAGTGAGTGATCATTTGATATTGCAATCTTGCCTATACCCTTGACTTTGCTTTTTGAATTATCTCCAAATGTGATCTTCTCTTGACATATCCCATTCTCTTCAATGGAGGTGAACATACGAGGATCACCGGTCATATGTTGAGTGCAACCACTATCAATAACCCAATGAGATCCACCGGTCTTGTAGTTCACCTACACACAAGAGATCAAGCTTTTTGTTTAGGGACCCAAACTTGAGAGGGGCCCTTTACTTTCTCAACTAGTGACTTGGCAACCCATATTTTCTTTGGCCTATTCTTGTTTGGGGGACCCAAAAACATGACTTTCATCTTTCCATTTGAATCTTTTCTTAGCATGTAATGAGCATTGAAGGCAAAGGGTCTAGCATGCTTGGGCAAGGGTTGTGGTGGTGGAGTTTTGCACTCATGAGCAAAGTGTCCTTCTTGACCACACTCAACACATCTCTTTGGCTTGGGCTTTGACTTGCTTTGTTGTTGAGCTTTTGCTTTCTTCTCTTGATTTGCCAAGTAGCCAATACCACTTCTATCCATCTTCATTACGGTGTTCATGAGGAGCTCACTTTGCAAATATTGGCCTCTTGTGAACTTGCTTAGGCCGGTCTTGAGATGCTCTTTTTCTTGCTTGAGCTTTTTGTTCTCTTCAATGAGTGACTCATTTGTTGTTTGCTTCTCAAGAGCCATCAAACCTTTGAGCTTCTTGTTCTCATTTGCAAGCTTCTCATTCTCACACTTGATCTTGGCATAATCGTCATGGTTGCATGACTCAACCACACTCTTGCCTTTGCTACTAGAACCTTGCTCAATGCTTTCAATGATCAAGTCATCACATGATGTAGCTATATCACACTTAACAACATGGTTAGTAGCATCATGTGTCTCAAGAGCAAGTTCATTAGCAACCACAAGACTATCATAGTCAATTTTTAATATGGTGTATTTGTCTTTTAGAGAGCTATGTCTAGTGATGAGCTCATCATGCTTCTTCTCAAGTTTATCATGTTGATCTTTGAGCTCTTTGTTAGAGGTTTTGAGCTCCTTGAGAGTAGAAGACATAATTTCATTTTGATCTCTAAGCTCACCACTAGTCTTTTGAGCATTTTCAAGCTTGGATGAGAGTGATTCATTTTTATTTTGAAGATCATCATTTTCACTTCTAGTCCTTCTTATGATTTTAGTGTATTTGTTTAGCAATTTTACAAGTTCATCATAAGAAGGTGCATCAAATTCATCATCACTATCATTATCATCATCATCATCACTATCATGGTTTTGTACCTTTCGTTCACCCTTGGCCATAAGGCATAGGTGAGTAGTGGACGATGATGGTGAAGAAGGCGGTGAAGGTGGTGGTGAAGATGTCAGTGAAGATGATGGCCCCATCACAAATGCGGCGACCTTCTCTTTCTCATCATCGCTCTCATCTTCGGAGGAACCACAAGATGATTCAATGTCGGTGAGCCAATCACCAACAATATAAGCCTTTCCACCCTTCTTCTTCTTGTAGAACTCCTTCTTCTTGCCATCCTTCTTCTTGTATGGCTTGTTCTTCTTCTTCTCATCTTCTTCATCACTTGAATCATTTTTCTTGCCCTTGTTCTTGTTCTTGAACTTGTCTTTTGGTGGTCTAGGGCATTGATGAGCTAGGTGGCCAAGTTCACCACAATTGTAACAATCCATCTTCGAGATGGGCTTTCTCTTGCTACTTGTGAAGAATTTCTTTTTCTTGCCATCGAACTTGATGCCACTCTTGTTGAGCTTCTTTAGCATCTTGGTGGTCTTCCTCACCATGAGTGCAAGTGATTCATCATCGATATCACTTTCACTTGAGCTTTCTTGCACGATCATGGCTTGGCCCTTCTTCTTTTTCTTGTCATGGCTAGCTTTGAAGGCCAAGTCTTTCTTCTTGGAAGATGATGAGCCCTCTTCCGGAGTGATGTGCATGTACATCTCATGAGCATTGATCTTCCCCAATACTTGAGTCGGTGTTGCGGTGGAGAGATCACTTTGATGAAGCACGGTGACAATGTGACCATACTTCTCAACGGGAAGCACACTCAAGATCCTCCTTGCAACATCCGATTGACTCATTTGAGTGAGCCCAAGAGCATTGAGGTCCTCTACAAGAACATTCAAGCGAGTGTACATTTCATTAGCACTTTCTTTGGGAAGCATCTCAAAAGAATTAATTTTCTTTAAAGCAATATGATAGCGTTCCTCACGCTCACTCTTAGTTCCCTCATGGAGAGCACAAAGATTTTGCCACAAATCATGAGCGTTCTTTGCATTACGCACACGATTGAAGATATCTTTGCCTAAGCCCCGGTAGAGTGCATTTTTGGCCTTTGCATTCCACCGGTCGTACTTCTCCTCGTCACCCGTGGGGTTTGCGGGATCCTTGATAGCGGGAAGCCCTTCGGTTGCGGCTCTAAGACACCCGGCATCTATGGCTTCGAGGTACGCCTCCATGCGGATTTTCCAATATGGAAAATCATCCCCCTCAAAGGTGGGAGGTGGTCCTTCCCCGTTAGACATCTTGCTCTAGGCGGTAAAGCCTAAATTAGGAGCAACACGGCTCCGATACCAATTGAAAGGATCAAGATGCCCAAGAGGGGGGGGTGAATTGGGCTTTTCTAAAAATTAATTGCAAGAATTAAATCCTACAAGCCGGAATTCACCCCTAGTGCCTACTTGTGTTCCTAGAGAGTCTACCGTTAAAAAGTTTTGCACCCTAGTTTCCAATCCTAGTCTAGCATGGCAATTCTAGGAATGTAAAACAAGCAATGAAAGTAAATACGAGAAAGTAATTGCTTGAATGTAAAGGGGCAAGGAACACGGCGATGTTTTTCCGAGGTATCGGAGAGTCGCCACTCCCCACTAGTCCTCGTTGGAGCACCCGCGCAAGGGTGTCGCTCCCCCTTGATCCGCGCAAGGATCAAGTGCTCTCTACGGGTTGATTCTTCGACACTCCGTCGCGGCGAATCACCCAAAACCGCTCACAACTTGAGTTGGGTCATCCACAAGCTCCGCCGGATGATCACCAAACTCCCAATCACCACCAAGCCGTCTAGGTGATGGCGATCACCAAGAGTAACAAGCTAGAACTCTCACTTGACCACGACGAGCCCAAATGAGGAGGTGGATGCACACTTGCTACTCTCGAATCACTAGTGAGGAATCTCAAACTTTGATTCTCAAATCTCTATCCTCACTAGAGCTCTTGCACTCCCTTGCACTCTAAAGGGTTTTCTCAGATGTTTGAATGAGCAAGAGACCTCTAAAAGAGGTGGAGGGGTTGTATTTATACACCCCTCAAAGAAAACGAACCGTTACTTTCTGACACGGGGTCACCGGACGCGCCGGTGCAACACACCGGACGCGCCGGTCCCCCGTAACGGTCAAAACGCGATTTTGAAAATGAACCACCGGACGCGCTGGTCAGGGGTGACCGGACGCGTCCGACGTGCAAGGGCGCTTACTGTACTTGCACCGGACGCGAGGCCGCGTCCGATGCCTGAAGACCGGACGCGTCCGATCCTCTCAGGACCTTACTGGACTCGCACCGGACTCGCCGATCAAGTCCAGTATCGCGTCCGACGGGTGTTCTCCAGGAGTGACACGTGTCAGCCACTGACCACTGCGTCCGGTCCTAGCGAGGACCGCGTCTGGTGGTCAGGGTCCAAACCCTAGCGCGGTTAAGTACAGACCGGACGCGTCCGGTGCTCCGGAAGACCGCGTCCGGTGCCTAGAAAACAGCCCGAAACTCGTCGAAACGCGTCGCAACTTCAACCAAGTTGCTTCTAACTGAACTTTGAGCTATTCTAGGGTTGCCTAGCGCCAAGTTTAACAAGTGTGCACCACACCTAAACATAGGACTCGCCTAGGTCAAGCTACCCATTCATGCCCCCCTTTATAGTACGGCCAAAAGAGAAAAACGAAGATCCTAACGACTATTCCGAATGTGTCTCAACACTTCGTCATCCGGAACTAACCGTCCTTAATCTTGACGTCACTCTTTTGAAAACCGAAACGATTTCCATCAAGGGACACGAATACCACAGTGCTCAAAGCAGTTATCATCTCCATGACCTAACTTACCAAGTTTCTGCAAAACACACGTTAGTCATGGTAATAAAGTGTTGTCATTAATTACCGAAACCAAACCTTGGGGCCTAGATGCTTTCACACGCCACTCGATCCTAGCACGTATGCAAAGTTAGATTGCTCAAGTGGCACTAGATGACTGATATGCAAACAAGTTTGCCCCTCTTAATAGTACGGCCATCTATCCTAAACTCGGTCATCAACTTCTCTACACACCTATGACCGGTGAAATGGAAATGCCCTAGGTTATACCTTTGCCTTGCGCATTCCACTCCATCTCCTCCGACGTTGATGCAACACATGCACCAACCATATCACAAATGATATGATCCACTTTATATCATCATGTGATCTTGTTGATCCATCGATCTTGACCTCACTTGCTCTTCACCGTTGCGTCGGTCCATCAGCGCTAATTCTTGCTCAAGCTTCACCGCCCTGCAGTCCATAGCTCCAAAGCCTCCGACTTGCCCTTCACACTTGCAACTGGTCCATCAAGCCAAGCCTCATCTTAATCTTCGCCACCTTGGTCACATGACTCTATGTCATGTCTCATATGCAATGAGCTCCTTCATGACACAATCACTTGTAGACTAATTCCCTGTGTATCTCACATTAGACACAATTAGTCCACCTAAGATTGTCACTCAATTACCAAAACCAAATAAGGACCTTTCAGGTGGCCACGGGGACTGCTACTGCGTCGCGCTGGCTCGCTACCTGGCGGCCTGGGGCGACTTCGGGACATGGCCTGGCGGCCTGAACAACATTAGTCATCTAGATTTTTTTCCTTGCAAGCATAGGTTTTTATGCATGGTGAAACTGTGATTTCGAATATGTTGAATGATTTCTATGCTTAGTTGCATAGGTTTCCACACAAGTTGAATTCGTCTTCATTGTTTTTGTTTGTTGATTTTGTGTTCCTATACTTACGTGCATAAGTTTCTATACATGACTAAATTGTAACTTGATATACATTGTTGGTGTATAATTCTATACATTGTTGATTCATACTTTTATACTTTGTTAGAGCAATTTCTAGGTGTTTTTTTATTTTTATTCATCGAACTACTAATTTCTATGCAATGTCGGCGCAAAAAACGTTTAAACGTATCTTTTTTTGACGCAAATGTTTAAACGTATCTTGATCATTGATTCTATGAATCCGATCGTTCATCACGTGCTATTTTCCAAATTCAAACTTTTCGAGAAGACGAGATTGTCTCTATGTTTTACGCGTGTGGTCTCCATGTTCTATGTATTGTCTCCATGTTAATTATACATCATAATGTTGGGAAGCATAATATTGGTGGAGACAACTACGGTTGTGTCAGGTGGAATGTCCATCTCGTGGAGAGGTTTTTACGTGGCAACAAAGTTAAATTTTATTCATTCAACCACTAATTTGTATGAAACGTCGCACCAAAAACCTTTATGCGCATCTTGACCATCGATTCTATGCACCTAATCGGCCATCACGTGGCAGGATTCAAATTTCAAATTCCAAAGAAGACAAGGTTGTCTCCATGTGGAGATATTTTACGCGGTAACAAAATTAATTTTTATTCATCCAACCACTAATTTCTATTCAACGTCGATGCCAAAAACTTTTCTACGTATCTTGACCAGTGATTCTATGTATCCAATCGGCCATTACGTGTCATGATTCAAATTTCAAATTTTAAAAAACATGAGGTCGTCTCCATATTTCTATGCTCTCGCTCACAAGATCTATTCGTAGACGGATACATAAAATTCTATCTCATAATGCACAAAATTATGAATTTTATTTTTTTAAAAAAAAATATATTCACAATGGATCTTGAATCGTGTAAAAAATATCAAGAGTTCAATGGTGAAAACCGTTTTTGAATCGGATGTTTCGTTGAGAAATTATCATGAAAAAATAGAAGAGATTAGAGTGGACGCACACATGCACGCATGTGTCAGCATATGTCAACTGCTTTCAGGTGTAACGTGCAGATTGCGGAGAGGTTTTTATGCGGTAACGAATTGGTTTTAATTCATCCAACCACTGGATTTTATGCATTGTTGCGATAAAAACCTTTCTGCGCAGCCTGACTTAGCATTTTATGCGTTCAATCTGTTGGGTCCGCAGGGGGTTCCCCACCTACGCGCACGTCAGCTTTGTAGAGGGCAGGGTGAGGTGGTTGGCTGGGGCTTCCAATACATATTTGTAGCCCTGGGCTCCCAATAGTCCAGCCCTATATATATAAGCCAAAACATCATATAAATTGGAATGAAGGGAATAGATAGGATTCGTGTCAATTATAAAATCTCGGTTTTGGGTCATCTACGCCCTGTTCGTTTGAACTTATCAGCCGTACCTTTTCAGTGAAATAACAGTATTTTTCTCTCACAACAAATCAGCATCAGCAACAGTCGTTTCTCCAGTCAGCCGAACAGGGCGTTAGTCGTCAACAAATTCAATTGGATCTTTATTATTAATGATAGACAGCAGCGGCGACCGTACCAGAAATTTTCAAGGGTTGATGTTGTTTGGTGGTACCTTGGAGAGAAGCCTAGGAGTACATGATTGATTGATTGCGCACAATTTTTTCTGACATAACATGCCAAACGTTTTTTTTCCTATAACTGAATATGTCAAACGTTGACACCGTAGTGGTAGTAGGATAATAATAATAAGAAGAAGAAGAAGAAAGAACAGAAATCTGGAAAAGGCCCCGGTGCTTTTTGGTGCGGGTCTTCTGGGCGTTAGAAGAGCCAAGTAGGCGTTGGTGGTAGTAGGCAAGCACTGAACCAACCGGGGCAGGGCATCCAATGCAAGGCGATGGGTCAAAAGCACGGCAACTATTCCCGGCACCTGACCCTGACCTGAGTACCTGACGAGTGGCCCAGAAGAGAACCGCCCCCGACCGATCGCCTGCATGGAGGGGCGTTACGTTCGTTACCGTCGGCGAAACGGGGCATGGGCCGAGCGCCGGTGGCTCCTGTTCCGTGCCGTGGCCGTGTGGGATGGCCCAGCCCAACTCGAGAATCGTTCCTAAACCGGACGGGATTCGACCCAATGCACCCACGGCGTATGTAAACCTTCCTTGCATTGCGTCCCGAGATTCAGAGGAATCGCGCCGCACCGCACGCAGATCGGCGGACGGGATGGAGGACCCGCCGCGCCTGCTTCCGGACGACGTGCTGGCGGACATCCTAGACCGCCTGGCTCTGGCGCCGCGCAGCCTCACCGTGTCGCGCTGCGTCTGCAGGAATTGGCGCGCCGTCGTGGACGACCGCTGCCGCCAGCTGCTGCGCCCGGACCTCCTCCCTCTCACGGTGGGCGGCATCTTCGTCGAGTCGTACCAGAAGGATACCCCGGACTTCTTCACCCGGCCATCGCCGGCGCGCAGACGCTGTATCGCCGGCAGGCTCGAGAGCTTCGTGCGGATTCCCAACCGCTTCGGCTCCTACGCCCCCTACATAGTGATAGAGATCGTGGACTGCTGCAACGGGCTCCTCCTGCTCGACGAACACGAGGACGTCGTGGTAAACCCAGCGACGAGACGGTCGGCGCGCTTGCCTACCCGTGAGGGCTTGCCCGAGGGCTTCGGTTTGTATTGGTCCTATCTTGCGTTCGATCCAACTGTGTCGCCGCACTACGAGGTGATTTCGATGCAGCATGGCGACGAGAAGGAACGATTGGAAGGGTTGCAGTGGCCGCCGCCGGTGTACGTCATGCGTGCCTACTCGTCTAGGACACGGAGATGGGAGGACAGGCACTTTGCCCTTGACGACGATGAGGGGGCTTCAGAGGAGTATCGATGGTGTGAGTGTGAGGGGGCCACGCCGCTTATTGGCGCGGAGTGCTCTATGTGCATTGCAACACGCATTTTATTCTGAGGTTTGTCACTTCCGTTCCTTAAACTATCTTTTGTTTTGACATTTAGTTTCACTATTTATTGTATATACATGAAGTATTGTTTACTAATTTACTTGTTACCAACGGCTTTGACTGAATGCAGGATAAACTTGTCAGATGATAAGTACCAAGTGATAGATCTACCAGCAGACGCTACTGCAAGTGACAATTTACGTGAAGTTTACCTTGGAAAGTCCAAGAATGGGATATATTTCGCGGCAATCGTCAATGACACATGTCGAGTCCTCGTTTGGTTCCTCGACGAATCTGATAGCAAGATGGAGTGGGTATTCAAGCACAGCATCAACCAGCATGATTTGATAACGCCTTTCTGACAGACCTTGGGTTTTGCAAGATGATGACTCCCACCAAGAGTTTAAATTGGGACCAACAGTGGAGGAGGAAACGAATTTAGATTGGAACACTGACGATTAGAGCGCCATGGATATTAAAGATTACTGCGATACAGAAAATACATATGGGTTAATGATATGTGGATTCCATCCCTACAAAGAGATTGTGTTCTTACATTCTTCGAGAGTTGTGGCGTATCATTTTAGCAGCTCCAAGGTTCAAGATTTAGGCGAGTTACCTTGATATATCCTGATCACATGGCTTTTGTATATACACCCTGTTGGGTTGGAGGCTTGTCTAAAACTAGCTTAGTTCAAAATCATCACAGGGTTAGGCTAGGCTCTCATATGTGATGTCCTCGCAAAAGACAAATATGTGATGCACATGTAAATTGGTGCGGTGCCATTTGACTGAAACTATTTTGAGTGAGCCTTCCTTTTTCTCTCTCTTTGTTAAGGGCATAGCATATACGGTAACATCTTTCAAGGAATTGAAAATTGGAACACCACAAGGGCTTAAATCAATCATTCTGCATCCATATGGACAATGAACACAATATCTTTTCAGTTTTCTTAGAAGGACAAGTGTTGAACATTTGGAATTTTGAACTTAAAGGACTTTTTAACTGTCAGGATTTTTATTTTAAAATCTCCCCTGTTTCTTGTCGAAGATGTTCAGCCCACGATGTGGTATTCCGTCTTGCCTTGTCAATACATTCTTAAGTGACTAATCATTTTTTTTGATATAATCTATTAAAGTGTTAAGTGATCATTTTCCCCCACACGGCCGCACTTCCCTTTCATATTCTTTTTATTAAGCTTGTTATGGATGCTGGACAAGTGTACATACATGCCGATCTGTTCTGCTATCAAGTGATCTGTACGCTATCCTAAACCAGATTTATGCAGTGCTGTGCAGTCTGACACCTTGTTCGTTTCGCTGGATTATTGTGGCTGAAAGTACTGTTCGCTGGTTTATTATGAGAGAAAAACACTGTTGGATGGCTGCTGATTCCGCTGAACCAGCGAAACGAATAGGGTGTGATCTGGTGAATATTTCCATGCAGCTTGGCATGTGTGCGACCACCACACACAAACATCTGCAAGGGGAGGTTAGGAGCGCCATGGCAAAGGATACCCTTGTTTAGAAGACTAAAGGATTGTTTGTTAGAGCATGATGGATGGTTTATTTTTTTGGAAAAAAATATTTCAGAAGTGGTTGGCTCTGATAGATGAAATATAACCTTGAAGCCTTCTATTGTTTTTATTGAAAATTAGCTATTTAACATTGGACTTTGTGTATCAATGCTTTGACATTTCTTTCATGTTGACTACATAAATGTTTGTAGCAAATGGTACATGCTTTGGCATGAACTAGGGATTGATATTATCTATGTGTTGCTATGGTCACATAAATTTTGTATGAAATGACGTAATTAAGAACATTTGATTAACAGATTATAGTGGATACAACCTGATTTTTCGAAATCAGCGGAGATCGGTGCCTTGGATCATCCACGATATTTCTGAGGAAGCCGAGCAATGGATCATAGCCGGGTACAGTCATACAGATCCTTGGTGGGGCTCCGGCATTGTTGGTTCTGAACTGTACGTCGCAAATATTACATGTAGTTGGAAACTAATATAGATCTTGGTTTTGTGCAAGCCTGACTCGTTACTAGTAATTTCTGGTTATTTATTCTCCCTAATTTTCTCAATGAAAAACATGCCGAAGGCACGGTTGTGGAAAAAAGATTATGATAGATATAATATTTTCATTCGAGATGTTTTACAATGGTTGGGAAAGTACTGTGGTACTTCCCGGTACTTTCATCTTTCTCTAATTAAATGAGAAATATATTACAGTGGGTATGTTAGTAATTGAGGGTGTGCCCTTCTGGAATTAGACTCCATGGGCCGATCCCAGCCCAATACACCTGCCCCTTCTCTCCGCATTGCCCGTTGCCCCTTCGGTATCGGCGCATTGCCCCTTCCGCGAGCCGCCGTTCTGCCCCCTCGGCCACCAGCTCCCGCCGCCAACACCCCCCCTCCGGCCGGTCTAGGTCACGACGGACTGGAGCAGCGCGACTGTTGCTCCCCTGCCCCGTCACTGCCGGCGAGAGCCTGCTCCGGCGCCCCGTCCCCCAGCGAGCGCCCGCCCCAGTGGCAGGCGGCCGGCACGCCCCGGCGTCTCGTCCCCCGGCCCCAGCCTCAGCCGGCCAGGCCCGCCGGGGCCCCTGGCCCCAGCGTCGCTGCCCCTTGCGGCCTTGCTGCAGATGGTGAGAGCTTGTTTCCCTCTACATTTTCTTTCTCTTAGTGTTATCAAGTTTTCCCAAAATCCCTAACCCCGATTGTTCTTTATCGTGATCTAATTTGTTAGCTAGTTGTTGTTTGATTTTTCTTTGATTTAGTTCAATTTATGTAGCTTATAGATGTATGCAGTAAGAATTAGGGATGTATTGATCGATTACTTATGCATTATGCGAACTGGTTGTAGGATTTGTGAACTACGAAGAGGGATGGAGACTACTTGTGCTCTTCTAATATTTATTTGAACTATGTACAGGAAGAGATGGCCGATTTTAGTGCCAAGTCTATATTGGAGTACGAGGAAATTGTAAGGAAATTGTTTGCTAGCGAAGACGAAGCCTTCGAGTTTTATAACAAATATGCATTTGATAAAGGGTTTAGTGTGAGGAAAAGCTATGTGGAGTGGAACGATGCCAAAACTGAGATAGTCCTGAGGAAGTTTGTGTGTAGTCGGCAAGGTTTCCGTGAGGAGAAGTACATGGCCAAGGAAAATAAGAGGCCACGGGACATGAAACATGGTGGTGGTTTGTGAAGGACTTTATCGATGGGCACAACCAAGGGACCTTGCATGTTTCCTACGTTTGCACAGAAGAATCAGTGATGAGCAAAAGACTGATATTGTGGAGATGGAAATTTCTAGAATCCGCAAGCACCAGATTATGGATATTCTGGAACTGCAGTATGGTGGTTATGATAATGTCGGATGTACTAGTAGGGACTTGTACAATTTCTGCTATCGCTATAAGCAGGAGACAATTGCCGCTGGTGATGTAGAAACAGTGATCCATCACCTGAAGGCGAGGCAAGAAAAAGATCCTGAGTTTTTCTTCAAGTTTTGATGGGGACAACCATCTTCAAGGATTGTTCTGGTGTGATAGTCAGTCTCAGCTGGACTATGAAGCTTTTGGTGATGTGGTTGTATTTGACAGCACATATAAAACCAATCGATACAACTTGCAATTTGTGCCATTTGTGGGGTTGAATCACCACCGGAGCACTGTTATTTTTTGTTGCAGAATTATTTCTCATGAGACTGGTGGGTCATATGAGTGGATGCTGTGGACCTTTTCAGAGGCCATGTCGCAGAAGCACCCGGTGTTTGTGATCACTGATAGAGACCTTGCAATGCAGAGAGCAATAAGGGTGGTTTGGCCAAATGCAAACCACAGGTTGTGTGTATGGCATATTGAGCAGAATATAGTTCGTAATTTGCATGATGATAAGGTTAAGGAAGAATTTAGGACTTTTCTATATGAAACTTGTCGCATAGAAGAGAGTGAGAGAAAATAGCATGAGTTTTTGGAAAGGCATAAAGTTACAAATGAGGAGTCATGGTTGCATCAAATGTATTAGATGAGGCACCTATGGTGTGCTGCTTATCAGGTGGGACGTTGTTTCTTAGGATTGAGGAGTAACCAACGGAGTGAGAGCCTAAACTCTGTGCTGCATACACGTCTCGATAGGAAAATGTCACTGTTTGACATGTTCCTTCATTATGAGCGTTGCCTTTCTGGGTTGCGCAGAAATGAGGCTAAGCAGGACAGTATAGCTTGAAGCCTTTGACAGCAAAGGATGCTTCAAAAATTGAGGTAGAGGCTTCAAAACAATTCACACCCAACAGTTTTTGCCTTGGTTCAGTGGAGTATACATGCAGCAAATAAATGTATTGTCAGTGACATTCCTGATGGGGGTGATACTACTTTCATTGTGGTGAAGAAGGATAAAATGGAGACCAAATACGAGGTGCATTGCAAGATGATAGAAGGCAGTTTGAATGAAATTGCTTGTTCTTGCCAGAAACTAGAATGCGTTGGCACTCCTTGTTCACATATTTTTCATGTATTGCAACTTCTGCATGTAGACAGTCTGCCTAAGAGTTGTGTTCTTGACAGGTGGATGAGGAGTGCAAAGTGTGTATTTCCTCCAATAAGGAAGAGCAACGTACATGACTATTCTAAAAGCCTAGTGAGGTACTGTGATTTACCGAATTTGAGTCACGCCGCATCCTTCAGGGCGGCTCAGCCTAGTGAATCATATCAGTGGCTGAAGCGCGTCCTACTAGATGAAACTGATAGCAAATCACCATGTGCTAGTGGAAATGAAAGGATCAGGTATGGTCCGATGGTTGCTCAAGTGCTAGAAGTTGATTGTGGAAAGGTTCTAGATCTAATGCATGTGCCAGGAAGAGGTGCTTCGAAGAAAAAGCTGAAGGCACTAAATAAGAAGGAATGAGCAAAGGTGAAATGTACTCTTTGTAAGGACGTGGGTCACAATCGGCGTACCTGCTCGAAGAGGAAAGAGGTGCTAAATTAGTAAATTGTTTAAAGTTTAAATCATTCTGATGTTTAAGTTTGTCATTATCTATTATGCAGTTTGCATTTTAACTTATGTTGATCTGTAGGAGACCAAGCTCCCTGAGGATTTTGATGCTTAAGGATGATCATGCATGTTGGCTACCACTTACCAGCTGCCACTTGTGTACCTTAGCTGGTGGTGCTATTTGATGCAAATTCATTTCTTAAAGGGAGAGGTTCAAATCCTTAACTCCCTAGCCTCTAACCCCAATACTAGAGATGTAGTCAAAGAACATACACTGGTAAGTACGCTTATCATATCAGTTACATACACATCACAATTCACACTTAGCTTTTACACATCTAACTGATCATATGTTTAATAATATAATAGGTGGGCAACATACAAGATGCATTGACTCTGCTATCGCCGCTGATAGTGTTTCAGTACCGCAGGCTATCAATATTACGCAGTGGGAAATAGAAATGTATCCTAACATACCACAGCAAACCGTTGGGTAATATATTTTTCCTATGAAATTTATTCCTCTACAATACTTATTTAACTTTACATACATTGCAGCCATTCTTGTGGTGCATTCGTACTTAAGTACATGATGGCATGGGATGGGGACAAGATGACGGAACATTTCACACAGGTTACTCCTATATTATTTATGGACTACATATACCTAATCACTTAAACATAGATTGATACTTTTTAAACATCATGTTCGTTCCATTGAAATTCAGGCCCACATACATATTTTCAAGAGGAAAATTAGCTCAGCACTCCTGTGATCTGATTGCAACAAGCTTCGATTAGGCTCATATAAGGACCTTATAACGGTACGTGGTACAACAATGTATCCCATCCTTATCATGGGTTCAATACTTGTTCATTGTATCTAACATGTCTTATTTTGACCTTCAGAAGGAGGCTTACGATGCAAAATGTGCTGAAGTTCAGCGAGAAGACATGAGTAAGGCCGCTGACGATGATGTCAAAGAGATCAGCAATCCTATAGATGCCACCAACTCTAATACCTCAAATAAAAGGAGACAGGGTCGCCCAAAGAAGAACGAGGCTGCTGACGATGATGTCAAAGAGATCAGCAATCCTATAGATGCTAGCAACTCCAATACCTCAAATAAAAGGAGAAGGGGTCGCCCAAAGAAGAACGACAAAACTCCAAAGTTTGTGAAAGACCAGTTCAGCACCGCTTCTATCACTAATTGTGTGGAACGCCCAAATCGCGGGGTCTCTAATCCAGGACCGTTGCAGTTGAGCCCTTTCAAGAAATTTTAAGTTACATTATCGACTCTATATATAATAATGTTACTATTTCCATTATTTGTGTTCAGCCTCTAAGTTCTATACTAAGAGTTATAGATACATAGCAAAGACAGTATAATGGCTACCAGATTGGTCCTGAATAGGTTATATAGATCTTAAAAAGGCATGGGTTACAATTTTTCACTTCGTTATACATCATATCTCCTTTTTCAGATTGTACATCATATATCTGATCACCTAGGCTAAATCCACTGCTATACTATAACACAGAAATGCACCATTCCTGTAGCACTAGGAATTGAGTTTACTTAACTCATCCACTGGAGCAAAATAGAGTGAACTATCAGTGGCACACCAAGACAGCAAATTTCAGGGAAAAAGTGCAGCGCAAGCACAGACTCTGTTGTTAAGATATGCAGATCTATTGCATTCTGTTGTCCAACGAAAATACATTGACCATATAGGCATAGGCATATAGTGATCATATTAACCAAAACCCAAACTGGAACGATCAAATTTAGATATGTACATATACTCTAATACATTGTTCTGCTAAATTGAAAGTTTACTAAGCAATTGGATGAGTCTCTTCCAGAAAATCCTGTTCTAAACTTTTTGTCTGTACTGGATTCTTGTTGGATGAATTCCGACACTCCCCATAATCTACAGCATGAGAAGCCATGTTCACCCTTGGCTCAATGCAGCGCTTTAGAACTCCAAAGGTTATAACCTTCACACTTGCAAATCTACAACCTCAGTACCTCAGACACGAGTTGCACCAAACCAGAACCTAAACTAGATATTTTTTTTTGTATTGTTCTTCTACACAAAAGCAAGGATTCAGACAGGCCAATGCATACCTCGAAGCTCGATGGCTTGGCGACATCTCACGGCACACAGGGATGGCGTTCCTGGCGGAGCGTTGCGCGTGCACAGGGCCAGCATCGCTTGGAGCCGTGGCGGCTGCTGCGGCACCACGCGGCCACCGACGCGTGCGTCTCTGCGCGCAAGCCCGTCGAGAACCACCGGAGCCGCGCCCGGCACCACACGAGCCCCCACCTTGCCGCCGCCGCCGCGCCCCACCGGAGCTCCCGTCCTGCCGCCGCCGCGCTCCGTAGCCCCGCACGCCCCGCCGCCGCGCACGCCGGCGTCGCGCCTGGCCGTAGGCCGCGCTCCGGCGCCCGCCGAGGCCGCGCTCCGGAGCCCTAGCCGCCCCGCCGCGCTCCGGCAACCGCACCGCCGCCGCCGCCGCCGCCGCCGCCGCCGCGCCTGCACCCGCCAGGGCCGCGCCGGCTGGGGGAGGCGGGGTCTGCTGCCGGAGACTCGGTGCGATGGGGACTGGGCAGGAGCACGGGCAGGAGCAGCTGACGCGGGAGCCGGGCCCCGCCCGCCCCGCCGCCGCACTCCAGAGCCGCAGGTCACGCGCGGACGTGGCCGCACCCGCCGGCGGAGAGGATGATGGCCGGCGAGAGGCAACCCCAGGCCCAGCGATACTCTGGAAAGGCAGCCCAACAATAAGCCCTACCCCTTCGTATAAAAAAAACATGGAAAATCTTATTTCTGCCCTTGAATGACTGCACTGAAATTACCAATTTACTCTTATTTGAAAATAAAATGAAAAATAAAAAATAGATATGGCCCTACATATTTTAGTACCGGCCCCCGTAATCGAGTATTTTTCCCATCTATTTGGTATCTCTAGGTATTTTCATTTGGATTCTTTCTATTTTTTCACCGTCCGATCTCGTCCAATGAACAGTCCATATTTTTTTCGACCATTATAAAATTTCTCAAAGAAAATTACGTGGGAAAGGGGAAATAGTGTCAATCGCACCTCCGTAACTGCTCACGTACAGCTTCTGCAAAATTGCGTACTCGCAGCTTCATCTTTTCACTCATTCGATACACTGCCGGATCTAATTTCACCCTGAATACAGGAAGAACATTAATGTTAGGAATGCATTTGTTACTAGTTGTGCTAAACAAGTATCCATCTCCATACTACCAAACTGAAGAACGTCTCTGTTTATGGGCAGAACCAAATAATAATAATAATAATAATAATAATAATAATAATAATAATAATAATAATAATAATAATGTCGGCATGAGAAAACTTAAATCTTATATTAGATACCCGAAATCCAAATAAGAGTAAAATAATATATCAAAAAGATCCCACTGGTGAAAGAATGACGATGCAATGGCCTTGTTCGGCAGGCTGTTTTTTTTTGTTTATAAGTCGGCTGTGACTGATTTGCTATGAGAGAAAAACACTGTTCCACGGCTGATAAGCCGTGCTGATAAACTCAGCCAAACAGGGGATATGTTTTACGAATTGCATATAGCATACTAGAGGAAATTGGGGTTAACTGTGAAAGGGGAAACGAATGCAAGCCCACCAATACCGTACAGGCCTGAATGTTGCCATTGGCCTTCGTTTCATGGTCTGAATATCCTCGGTTGATTGTCTTGGAGGAGGAGCGATCACCTCATGGGGGAGGACGGAGGGTTGATCCATGGTGCGGCTGTCGTGGGGGAGGGCTTCGATGTTGAGCATTGTGGCTAGGTTTGAGTGGAGATCCGAGTCTGAGAGGAGATCCAAGTAACAGGTCGGTTCCTCGGGAGTGCTCCTCCCGCTCGACCGCGAGGTATCATCGCGGGAGTCCATGGTGCGCTTGACTGCCCACTGCCGGCGGGTGGGGTTTTTTTTTTTTTTTGAGCCTGCCGGCGGGTGGTTTGGGCAGGAGTTTTCGGGACGACGGCTAGGATGAGCTCTATTGAGCCTTTGAGGTCTTGCTATATGCTACGTACCCGTGATGGACCTTACTGTCATTAATGGGCGCCCAATCTTTTATGGGCCGAGCTTCTTCTGATCCTGGTAGCCTGGCCCATGCGTTCCACCACCAAACCCTAAGCCTAAGAGTCCGACTCGCCGCTAGACGAATCGGACGAAGGAAGGCGAGAAGGCCCCAAGGCAGGAGGCGAGCGTGGGAACGAAGAAGAGGATGAAGGTCCGCGCGTCGGTGAAGCGCCTGTGCGGGTTCTGCAAGGTGGTGAAGCGCCGGGGCATCGTCTTCATCCACTGCACCGCCAACCCCAAGCACAAGCAGCGCCAGGGCTTCTCCACCATCGCCGAAGCCGCCGCCTCGTGCGTCCACCTGCCGCTGCCACCGCCCGCCAGCGGTTCCGCCTCCGCCGCAGCGTTCACGGAGTAAGATGAGCCTCCACTCTCCTGCCCGGATTGTCCTTATTCATTGTTACTTGTTAATCTTCCCCTACTAGCTCATGCCCGTGCGTTGCTACGGGTTCTAAAAATCTCCTTGTGTGCCAATAATTAAAAGTCAAGCATCAGTGTTATTCAAAAAATGGTCTAGCATCAACGCCTAAGCAGTTTAGAAAAAAAAAGTCTAGCATCAACACCTAAGCAGTATAGATTGCACTGGGGATATTTGTGAACTGCAAACATTTGAGATCCACCTTCAACTTCTGAATCTCAGCAATACATACTAACTTTCAGATAGTTGAAAAGGATACCTGCATCTCGGCAAAATACATGTATCATGTAATTAACTTTATATTTGACTGCATCATCAATAAGAAAAAAAAAATAGCACCTATTTTCTGAATAAATAAACACATAAAGCCCACTGCATACCAAAATTATATTTACTTGAAGAAGCACACAAGAACCAAGTGTTAAAACTGGTGTTATAGGAAAAGGTTCATATCAAAATATGTATATACTTGATGAAGTAGCACAACTGCAATTTTACATAATCAACATCAGCATGTGAAGCAAATAATCCAACCCAGCCATACCAGGAAGCCAGTCAAATCGTATCTAGCTGCCAGTGTCTACTTATTAGTTATATGCTCAATAAACATTGAGATGCAACTTTAAATCGCATACAAAGTTCCATTTAAGCTAAAAGAACTGAAAAAACATCCCCAATCCTGTTTTTGTTATTCCTTGAAATGTGCTGGCACTAATTTTTAATTTTTTAGTTGTTACAGAAGCTACACTGCTTTCCTCTGTGGCCAAAAAAAATTGTTCCTATATACCAGAATCCCCTCTCTTGCAATCCTGAACTCCAAGATATCTTTCCCTCTAAATATGTATATTTTGGCGTGTTGAGGATTCGTCCAGAATCTCATGTCGCACAGTAGCAAGGGTCGAGCTCATCGAGCAACGTCTCTTATCCCTGGTTCTGCACTCACAACAACAGCAATAATTAGGAGGGAGATCAAGAATGTGTTTGTCATATTTCTTCATGTAAACTAGAAATTTTTTACTTATTTGACCAAACATAAAACTACTATGCTACCTCTGTTTTATAGATGACAAATAAGGTAAAGCACAAGATGACCATCTTTGAACCCAGGAAGTTTTAAAAGTCATCTTTGAACCCAGGAAGTTTTAAAGTTATCTACATTTGCATTATTTGAATTGTTATGTGTTTTGTCCACTACTGAATTCAGAGTGATCCCATTTATATCATATTCCAGTTAGAGTTTACTCGCAACTGCCACTATGTTCATTTGCCTAAGGAGAGCAGTCATTCTTGAATTCATGAAAGGAACCATGGAGATTTGATAAATTGGAATTGGAAATTCAAATACAAACATGATACTATCAAATAGAACGAAGTTCTTGAAATCAACACTTATTCCTGTTATTTACTTACCTACAATCGATTTGTATACCAGCAGAAGGGATAAGCGAGAGATTCTTCACATGTAAGAATTCACCCTCTGCTCGAATGACAATGATGACGCTTCACATGTATCATGCCATTTCTGCTTGGCGGCCACAGGACCATATCTCATACTATTGTTCAGCAGGTGATGACATAAAATCAGAAAGAGCCTATGTAGGGAAGAAGAAAACATTTCATTAATGAAAATCTAGGAGCTTTGTCATTTTAGTTAAAAAGAGTTAGTGTTTATGAAGAATAGTTGTCATTGTCCTACATGCGCAGCAACAATTTCTTTGTTCTCTCTAGATCATTAAAGGAAACCATCTGTGGCAGCATTGAACTAAACTGCTAACTTCAGCAAAGATCATGCCTTTCTGAAACTAAGCCAAATGAATGGAGCAAACATGAAAGGAATCTAAAATTTCATCAAAGGAACATAAGAAAATCAGAAACCCCACTGCTACAAGCGGTCACAGAGCCTATCCTCTGCTCCTTCTGCGTTCCCTTTTCCTCGAGGTGTATGAAAACTACTGACACCTAACAAACTTTAGGAGTGGGGCCATATGGTCAACACAACATCCTACCTGATTTTGCCGTGAGAGCTTCAGTGGAAGATGCAGGACGGCCTGCAGCGGCTGGCACGGGACGGCGGTGCCCGCATCGAGCAGGGCATCCCGGCGACTCGAGCAGCTTATATATTTGAACATGTGTTCCTGGAATAAAAGCGCTGCATGACAGATTTTGAGTTTGAAAGCATTTAGAATGATTGTCTGGATATATGCACCTATCGAGGTGGTGTGCTCATCTTAATTGTTCACTGTGCCAAGGTCTCTTAATACATAACTTTGGTCATACACCTATCATTGATTCATTGGTACCATGTGGTTCATATGTGTCTATTTCTTTACAAGCTATGGGATCCTAGTATTGAGAAGTTCATATATGCATGTACAACCATTGCTACCTAAATCTTAAGCTTAATAGTAAGACCCTTACCCCGCTATGCCAAAGAAATACATAAATTCAGTGTTGCTGTTGCAGGAACCCCAGTCGAGTAAAGTTCAGTAGAACTACCAAAAAGCAAAAACAGAGCAAGGAAGTGGACACAGATAATAAGCATGTAACAAATCATAATCAATACTGTAACTCTGTACTGACCAACATACTTTGCCTGCTTCCATATGGAAAATTTAATAAAGCAAAGCCTATGCTTCCATACACAGCTTTTGAGTTTGAAAGCATTTAGAATGATTGTCTGGATATATGCTCATCATCGACTATAGCTGCTCAACCAATCATTCGATGTGCCAAGATCTATGTTATTCTTCGAAAGTGGAGGTTGGGCTCACCAGTATTGTTCTACAGATTCCAAAAAATCATTCAGTTGATGACGCATACTCTATCTAATAATATGGTTGAGCAGCTAATGGATGATTTTTTAACATAGATCGTTCTACAGATTCCAAAAAATCCAAAAAAATCATTCAGTTCAGTGCAGGATGGGATTTGAAAATAGGGCAACAAGCTCCTCCTCCCAAGTGACAGCCACCAAGACTCACCTGAAGGCGTCGGCTGCACGGCAGCGGCTTTGGAGCCTCGCCGGCTGCAGCGGGGCGCTCGGCCTCGAGCTCGGGCCTCGGGGATGGAGCCGTAGCGTTTGGAGACGGCATTGAGCGGATTGCTGGAAGCCACGCACCACGGTGTCACGCGTGCGCTGCGACGGAGGTGCCCCGGGTTGCTGCCCTCGAGTAGGGCAGGGTCCACGCCGGTGTACCCGCCGGCGTCGCCGCCACAGGAGGAGGAGGAGGAGGAGAGGCGGGCGTCGCTTCCCGCGTCCGTTTCCGTGTCGTGGGCGCTTGTAGGCGGCGTCCGGGGCGCTCGGCAGCTTCGGTGAGGGTGCGGTGCTTGCGTATTCTTTTTGAGGGAGTCGGGTGGGTGCATGGGGTCGAGGTGCCAGGGAGTCGGAGGCAGACCGATTTGGGCTGCGAACGATTCCAGTTTCGTCTTAATAGGAGTAGAGATTGGTAACGAGCAAGCAGTTCCGGAGTCACTAATGCACCATCGATTACTGGCATATTTAGGGTTCTGGTTAAGTTGATAGGTCAGATTTGCGCTGGATCCTTGCTCCTAGCTACGTATGCGTGCCAGTTGTTATGCTAGATATCAAGATGACCAAGATTAAAGCATTTTTTTAAAAAAAAACAAGTAACCTGTCATCTGAATCATGTACTCGTGCCGTCCTATCTAGGATGCTTAAATGCCCACCAGAAGTCGTTTGCTATTTGTCATTTCAACATCATTACTAAGTTTTAGTCTCTTTCAAAGACATCAAGTAAAAGAAACCTGACTGGCAGTTTGTGTTTGAAGACAATCTAACTATATGCTTGTTAAAGAGGTCACCAGAGTGTGTTCTATTTGATCTTGTGGGTTTTTCTATGAGAAGTCAACTTATGTTACCACCATTGGTGAGGCTGTGGGCACTGATACATGCTTCCTCGGCTTGTCAATTCTCTTAATTTTTCCTCAGCTGTTTCAGCACGTATTTGAGCTAAAGGTGGCATTCTGAAATCTCATTTGCCTCCTTACTGATTTCACTGAGCTACATTTTGGCATGGGGTGGGCCGGTGGGCATCAGTTTTTTTCCCATGCATTTTGCATGACTTCGTAATTTCGTGTTGGAAACAGAATTACTTGATATATATACCTATTTTGTTGGATAATCAATTCCATGTTATGCTCGTTCTTTGGAGGTACAAGTTTTTTTTTTAATTTTTTATATAGCTACGAGGATCTTGACTGTATGTCTGCCCTTAAGTGCCTTAACTGTTCTAGTTTGGTATATAATGATCTCCACTTTGAGATAAAGTACTTAGAATGTAGTAGTGATACTTTTGTCAAGATGACATATTGACATGATTGCTTGGTGTATTTGGCTTGGGGCATGTTTCTGTTTGAAGGAACTAATGTGCCACTCTGTATGATCTGATGTCGGGTTCTTGGTCAACTTCTTCTGGACAATAACATATTGCCAAATTTGACATTAGCTGCTCTGATCTATGTTTTCAGGGCTTCGAAGGTGGCGAGGCAAGAGATGTCTATGAAGTTCAATTGGCCGCTGGGTTTAGCTGCCCTGCTCAAGAATGGAGAAAAATAATGCATCAGGCCTACCGTACGCTGTCATTTTTAAGCAGTTGTTGAATAGCGCCAGTTGGTATCATGATATCAAGAGAAGCATATAGCAAAAACTCGAAACTGTACCATTATCATGTATTTGAAGTTACTACCCATCAGTTGAACTCATGCTACGGTGGAATAATATCAGCACATATTGTTACTCTCTCTTAAATGTTTGATTCTTGAATGTTTAAATGTAATAGAACTTGCAGGAAGCTGATCTGCTTAACTCTGTTATTCATCTTGCTGGTGGCCCATTTATCATATTGGGTGGCACTGAAATCTGCTGCGTTTGCGTGACATGTGCATTTTGCCATTTTCAAGGAAGAGATATTGCTGGACCCACGCGGCAGGCTTTAGCGTTTGTGAAATTACTGGAATGCTCTAGTTTTTTCTTACAGTATGCAATTAGCTTTAAAAATGTTGCAGCCGTTGTAGTTCAGGATGTTACTAGTGGCCTAAGATGGAGACACCACATCTAGAATTTAGGATGATATGTTACTAGTAGTGGCCTAAGAGCTAAGATGTAAAAATTGTACAATTTTGCTGTGGTATATCATCTCTAATAATTGCAAACTCAGCAAAATTAAATTCTGAAAGCGGTAAGGAAGTCACATCGATTGCCATAGCACAATCTTACAATATTACAAAATCACACATATAATCGATTGCCATAGTACAATCGAGTATTACAAAATTACAGATATATAACGGTGAATGTAAACTCATAAGATGTTTGGAAATCCATAAGTGTAGTGAACCATAATCACCACATGATGCCAGCAGGATCGAATGGCCTGAGCAATACATCAATTATAATTTATAACTAGTGGAAGGGACGCGCCAAGTCGGATGAATAGCAGAAGGGATGGAGCCGGTGATTTCTCCAATCGTGATAGTCTAATGAGCTGGGTGATTTGAGCCTTGATTTAGCTATGACAAATTGCTCTCCTTTTTTTAATCCAGATTTGTATACGTGTATATATTGGTGCATGTGTGTGGTCTGTGTAAGTATAAGAGGACACGTGAATTGTAGCAAGAGTCGTCTGTAAAGATTGTGTAAAAAAGCTGTACATGGCTGGAGCATTACCATGCAAGTTTTCGATATATGCTACTGAAAAGTATCATTTTAATAGGTACGCTAGATATGCCCAGAAAAGTTTGGCCGCATAATTAGACGCCACACTGTGTAATAAAATAGCTACGCACAATTTACATAGATAGATATTACACATAGGATGGTAAATTAATAGGTAAACAGCACAGGAGTAGAAATGATCTGTCACATAATTATACATCACATTTGCTAATAAAATAGGTAGGCACAGTATCGATGCAGAGACATTACACATAGGATTTAAGGTCCTTGGTGTTACGGCGTGTGAATGGATCGAGGCTTGTGTAGTAGAAGCTTTCTGTTTTCATTGATACACCAGCTGTGCTTAAATTAGTATGGATGATAGCGAAGATATGTGTACGAGTGATGGCTAACTCTGTTAAGTATTGAGTGCGGGTTTACCTAGATCGATGAAGTTCTAGGAGATATTGATTTCAGTCATATATTTGATGATTGCGCTGAATCGACCAGCGGTGTGGTCTGACCTTGAGAACTGCTTGGTTTTTCTGCCCAAGTCCACCTGCTAGGTTTTGCAGTTGGGGATTCAGTCTCCATGTATGTGCAAAGGTACTGTACCTATGTGCATAATGATATATAATTCTAATTTCGAATGCTATGTAGATGTGTTGGAAATTTCAGATAGTTTATAGACGGTACCTTGGACTCCATGAATTTGTGGAATAACCCAATAATGGTAGTATGATGGTCTTCTACGGCAGCAATAAGTTGATCCAACTCCATGAATTTGTGGAATAACCCAATAATGGTCTTCTACGGCAGCAATAAGTTGATCCATGGCACTTTTCAGATGTCTGATGTTCTCAGTATAGTTGGCTGCCATGGTGAATTCAGTTTGCAGATGGAGGTCTTGATACAGCAATGGATATGGAATTTTTCATCATAGGCTGAGTAAGGGGAAAAAATGGTAAATGGTAAATGCTGACAACATCAGATCAACATCAGCAATGGATCTCAGGCACTGGGCTACACGGCCATGCACACCATATATAATTATTTAACTTTATTAGGATAAAACAATTAATATGTAATTTTAGAATTTAGCAATTAACTACCTTATTCTAGTCCACAAGACATCTAAGTATGTACTAACAAACCTGTAGATTGCCAGGATTTCGGCAAGAGGAATGGACATTATTAAAAGGGCTAGTGCTACAATTTTGCATATTTATAATTGTGATTTGCAATTTTGTTGCAGAACCCAGACATGACCTGTAGCAAATATGTACTTTCACAGTCACAATTTTCTTGGGATTTTTAGATGCTTCGAGAATCTGATCTGATCATCAAGCTGTAGATGTTGAAGAGGCATCGCCATCAACAACGCAACAACTATCTTCCAATTAGCCAAAATAAAAGGAAGGGTTAAATGGTATAAAACTTATTCATCAGAAAATATCAGAAAATGACACATGAAAATCTCTATAACTCAAATACGGTATAGAAATTATTTCTATACCTGCATGGATTGGCAGCCAACAAGCCTGCTTTTAGACATGAGATTGATGTATGTTCATGTGTTTTGTTGTCCAGTTCCTACAGAACCAGAAACTATCAATTGACATAGGCTGTAGGCACAATTTTACGTAGAAGCGATTAGGTCTTTAAATACCTGTGCGGCATCTTGTGGCAGTTTTGAAAGCAAGAGCCCAATCACAGAAGTATAAGTAAATACGCTGAAATAAGGGCATGTTTGGATGGTAGCCACACTTTGCCAAGCCTAATGTTAGGTACCAGCCACATGTGTGGCTTGCCATAATATGTGGCAAAAACAAGTTGTTTGGTTGGTGAGTAAGGTTTGGCAAAATAAGTATGGCTGCTGTTTGGATTGCTGTCACAAAACCTTGGCAAAAAGTTGTGGCATATGTTTGGTTTGCAAATAAGTGAAAAACACCTCAATGACATAGTAAGATTACACACCTATTTCCCATGGAACAATGCATTGCAGGAACAATAATAATGACAACCTGACATGTTTGAACAATATTACAAGCACGAAAGACAAGTTTCATAAATAAATACATTCTAAGAAGTTTAGGCCAAGGAGATTCAAATTAAAATATTAGTTACAAAATCAGCAGCCAGCCATGCATGGATCAATACGACACAGCATATGAGCACACATCCAACTATATTACATCCTAAGCCCAGAACAACCAAAATAAGCACACAGGCAAGTTCTTGGGCAAACCACAAAATATGAACAGTCACTCTCACAAGCTAAGCTTCATAGGTTAATTCCATCCTTGTCACATAAGAACTTGAACACCCAAGCATGCAAAGTATCAGCACTTGCATTACACAACCAGCCACACTTACCTTTATTCTCCTTAGTAGACAAATGTTCACGAATAAGAACCCTCTGATCTGGTGTCATTGGAATTGCCTCCAGTTTTGCCATAATACTGCATAAGGATCAGTAAGTTATGGCATTTGGGGAGGGGCAGTGGCAGCAAGTGTTTCCCGAAGTGACTTCATTGTAGTAGTTATTTCATCAGTGGAATCTACAAAACGGCTCTTTTTTCTTGGCTTCTTAGTTGGTGAGTTATTGGCTCTTGGACGCTTCCTCCCAAAGTGATCAGTGGAATATGAAAATGTAGCATGTCTGGTTGGAGTTGGCAAAGTGTCTGAATCCTCACCTTCTAGATCTTCAGGCTGTGTTGTAGCAATTGGGGTCAATTAGTTCTCTTGATTCATCACTATCTGAGCCATCATCAGCATCCATGCATGTGTTCTGGTCCATAGCCAAAGATCCATTAGCATCGGATCCTATGAATAGTTCTCTCATCTCATAGAAGAACTCGATGGGCTTAGCAAGCAGGCGTCTTGCTCTGTCCTGCAGTCATGTGAACAATGAAATTGATTTCATATAATGCAAACAAATGAATTGATTTCATATTCTAAAATAGAATAAATAATAATTAAATTCATTGCAAGGAACTTACAGATAATTCTACTTTTTCAGATTCTGAAACATTCACCATGCATCTGGTTTCATCAAATGTGTTGCCACTATTCCTCAAAGCTGTTGCAATGTACTTCCAATTTTCTTTGTGGTACCTATAGTGATGGTCCACTTGATCAACAGTCACCCCCATAGCAAACTTCTTGTTTAACTCATTGGCACACAGCATGAGATGTGATTTCTTGAACTTAAATCATGTATGCTGTTTTTTCAAATACTCAATGCACCACTCTAGCATGTACTTGGACTGATCCTCATGCCAATTTAAGGACCTCTCACGAGAGGGTGCAACAGCATCAGCCTTAGCCTTTCCCTTGGCCATGGTTGTTTCCCATACAAGAGATATTTAATTAAAAACATACAATGTAATTAGCAAGAAAAGGTACATAATAGAGATCATAGAGACTCAAATAAATTGGGATGACATAACAACAGCCAACTTGTACCAGTTTATTTAATCAAACTCTGTACAGGTACATGTAGGTACAAAGCATCATACTTATATATGTTCCATACATAGAATAGAAAGCATCACACTTGAATATATGTTCCATACATAGAATAGAAAGCATCACACTTAATATATGTTGCATACATAATTTCTTGAACCTAATCTAGAGCTGCTCCTACTTTATCTTCCCACATCCTTTGAGCCATGTCATCTCTTTTTTTAGCCCATGCCATATTTTCTTGGTGCATATCACTACGATTTCTAATACTTCGAGGCAAGGTTGTGTACCAAGCAGCATCGTCATAAACATACTCATCAGGACCGTCCTGTAAGATCCAATTATGAAGAGCACAACAAGCCATCACAATTTTCACTTATGTTTTCAAAGGGAAGAATGGTTGACTCTTGAAGATTTTGAAACGATTCTTGAGGGTACCAAATGCTCGTTCAACAGTAGTTCTAAGTGAGGAATGGCGAAGATTGAATAATTCCTTCGGGTTCTCAGGCTCCCTGGTCCCCCTTTTAGGTGATATCGAGTACCACGGTATGGGGGTAATACACCAGGCCTTGCTGCATATCCAGCATCAGCTAGGAAATATTTGCCTACATCATTGTTTTTTTTGCAGATTAATTAGTTAAGTATATAGGTGAAGTTTCAGATTGGAGGTATTAGGACATAATGGGGTATTCCTACCTGCTGGTATGTTAAGCCCATTAGGACGTGATAGAGCATCTTGAAGCACATAAGAATCATGGGCTGAGCCCTCCCATCCGGCAAGAACATATATGAATCTTAGGTCAAAATCAACTGCTGCTAGAACATTTTGGCTAGTAATTGATTTTCTACCCCTAAACCGATCTTGCATATGGAAAGGTACACATGCTGGTATATGTGTACCATCCAAGGCTCCTATGCATCCCTACGAAAATAATTTTTTTCAAAAAAAAATTAGATTAACATGACACCTAAGTAAACTTGAAACATTGATTATCATTTTTGATGTACCTCAAAATAAGGGTGAAATCTGACCGGAGAACTTGTTATCTTTGAATGTGTCTCAACAGATCTGATGCATATGAGGTCACGAGCAAGGGTACAAAGGGCATCTAAAACATGATGGAAATACCTACTAACAGTTTCACTTGACCTCATGAACTCAAAACCAATTGATCTGTTTGACCAATGGTGCCCAACACAATGGATAAACATGACAACTTGTTCCTCTATTGTCACATGAAAAGTGTCCTCTAGCAAGGCACGTGATCTAAGTTCATCACATAGTTTATGAAAGACAGCTTTCCTCATACGCAACTCACTTATGCAATGGGCCTCAGTACCATGATACAAACGATTCAGACGTGTCAATCTATCAACATCTCTATCTATCATGGGAGCATAAGTTATGGCCCTTCTTTTTCTTGATTTAATCCTATATAGATACATGGCCAGACACACAAGAATACCAGCAATTAATCTTCTCCATATATAATGGCAGTAGTCCAAGTAATACTGCAAGTATAATTTTCTTTGACCCATCTAAAACATATGTTCAGAAAAAGAAAAGATGAAATCAGTAATAAACTAGCAAGGCATCTCATCATTGATTCATTTCTCCATCAGAAAATCAATGGGAAAGGGGATAATGGAATTACCTTCTTTGTGTGCAAGGGCTTTCCGCACTTGAACCTTCTTTATCTGCAGGGACTGATTGCTGAGCATGACCCAACCCCACGAGATGGATCGATCTTCACCTGGCTGACTGATTTGTTTCAGATCTGCACAAATGGAGAAACTGCAGAGATGTTTCATAAAGAATTACACAAAATAAAAAACTTCCTCCTGTGGTTTCTTCTCAGTCCTCCTCACAAGTCACAGTACTATGTTGAACAAGGGTGTTTTCAGTTTTCACCTCCTCCTGCCTGGTATTGAACATGGGTGAGGACTGGGAAGCAAACTAACCAACTCACTGTAGCCCCATCACCGACCATACTAGAAATCGGCAAACTCAAAAGTCAAAATGGATTTTTTTCTCTCCAAATCTATAACGGAACCACACTCAATCCTGAACTGAATCTGAGGCAAGCTATTTTTCACTAGAATTCAGCCAGATGTAAATCATATCTAATTGAGATATTGTGCAGCTAAGAACTCTATGCTAACCTCTGTTCGTCCTGGCATAATTGGCCTCCTAGCTAGCAACTTGGCCAGGATACACCCCGCGCTCCACAGGTCCACACCCACCCCGTAATCCGTTGCGCCTAGAAGTAGGAGCAGAGATGGATGGATGGATCTTCACCTGAAGCAGTAGGAGCGGCGATGGATGTGGATCTTCACCTAGAGCAGTAGGAGCTGCGCTGGCCCCTAGACACACACAGTAGGAGCGGCAGCGGCGACCCTTGGGCGTAGCAGGGGTGGCCCATACGCGCGGCGCAGCAGGGGCAGCAGGGGCAGCGGCCTCGGAGGCCCTTGGGCGCGGCGAGCACGGCCCCTACGCGTGGCGACTACGGCGGACAGGCTCGGAGGAGACCGGCATTTTCTTTCGAAGAAGGGTCGAGTGAGGACAGGGGAGCCTGGGGATATTTTTCTACTACGGTGAAATCGAGTTCGGCGCGCCACGGATGCGCTGCGGCAGCAAAAACGCCCGCCAACGCCCACCACACTTTTTGCGAAGGAAATTTGTGGCGGGGTGATTTCGTGGTGATGGCGTACCGAAGCTGGATGCTGAACCAAACGCCTACCAAAAACCATGTGGCGAACTTAAGTTTAGGCGTGGCAACCTGTGGCCACGAACCAAACATCCCCTAAGCACCAACTTACACACTGTTAGTAAGTATGAATGTAAGGTTTCCTAATCTATAAGCATGTATATGACTGTGGTAGAAATTTAAACTCTCGTCATACAGGAACTCATCATGTAGTAAGTTAATTTTTAAAAGATAAATTCTCCAGAACTCTAGTATCTCTAGAAACATGATAGACAACAACTCAAAACCTTCCCATATCATATCCGTCAACTACCTAGACTTAGATCAAGCATTCGTTACCCACAAGTTCAGGTTTAGAGCAAATCTTAAATCAAAACCATTGTATCCAAAACTCGGGAGAGTTTAAGACTGAAAACTAGGTACTTGAAAGGAATTACGGCAGAGCAACTATTCATTATTTTCATATAAGTTTATTCTAGGGGTTCACTTAGCAAGATGAAACTTAGCATACTCTCCTATATTTATTTATCAAACTTAAAGATTATACAGAAAACATATATATGTATAAGAAAACATTTATTTGGGTTTCTATAGGTTATGCATTTTTTTATTTTATTTCATATATCAAAGCAAAAAATAAATAGGTAGATAAGAAAATACTTAGCTGGATACATGGGAGATGCTCTCCCCCAAGCTAAATGTTGACATAGTCTTGCTTGATGAAACTGACAAACAGTGAAGGTGTACTTTTCCCTCATCGGAGTGCTTATGATGATTGTTGAGACAACGCTCCGACAGGGAACAAATTGTCCTTTTTGTTTGTTTGCTTTCCTTGATCCTTCAAATTCTATGAAGCTCAAATAGACAACAAAGCTTGTGAAACTTGATTAAGTGTTAGTGATAAACCTCTAATCCTTGAGCGTCTAGAACCTCTTAACAGATGTATCTTTCTAGCAGGCTCTCTTGTACCATATTTTTATGTTTTTACATTTTTATACAATGCAAGGAATAAAATAATGAATGCTTCTTTATTTTATTTTTATGCCACCACAACAAGTAAACTCATGGGTTTTATGCCACAAATTTATTTGCATGGGGCTTAGCAATTTTATAATACAATGCAAGACATATTTGTTTTCTTTTCTATGCAGAAGTAAAGTGTAAATAAACATGTAATGAAGAAAAGTAAATATGATGTGGAAAATTAAATGCAGAACTAAAGAGGGAAATATTTGATAACTACCAAGTTACCTCTTGGCGCGGCGTTCGGTGATTTGGGTCCTCCGAACAAGACCTCTTATTCGCTCTAATCATTCTAGGGTACCTCGGTTGGATCGAGTGGTGCCTCTGATTGTGCTGAATCTGACATTGAATTAACCTTTACTTTCTATACCTATTTTGTTGGTGAGGTTGACTTTGAGGAAAGAGTTGGTTGCACTATCTTCTCTTCTTTGTTCTCCACAGTGACTGATTCACTTTCTATTGGGGGTACAACTTCTTCCTTAAGATAAATCTTTTCTTCAGGATATCGATCCTCATATCTTGATACTTCTCCTTGATAGTCAGCCCATCCATCCTTGGGGATCTGATTCTTCTGGGTGCGGTTGCGACGCCTTTTTCTAGTTCTGTTCTTCTTGGGTTCTTCATCAACTATATAATTATTATTGAAATAACGGCATACCTTCTCTGAGGGAAATTGAAAATGTACTTCTCCTGTTGCAAGGTAGATGATGGCCTTGGTGGTGCTTAGGAATGATCTCCCTAGGATGATCGGTGGATCGTACTCATCTTCTCCCATGTCGATGACTAAGAAGTTAGTCGGGATGAAGTGGTCATCAATTTGCACAGGGACGTTCTTCGCTATTCCGTCCATGAAGCGAAATGATTGGTCCGCCATCTGCAGCTATGCATAGGTTGGGTCTAAAGGCATAGTACCATATAGATATTCATAAGTTACCTTGGCCATTATGTTGACACTCGATCCAGTGTCACATATAGCTTTCTGAAAGGAGCTTCTGTTGATTGTGCATTCAATGGTTGGGACACCTGGGTCGTCTCTCTTGAGCAGATATGGGGACTTGAGCTGATGATCATGCTCTCTGTGGACTGCAGTGATCACTCTCACTGACTCCATCTGTTGTGGTTTCCTATTCTTGTTCTTGTTCTTGTTCTTGTTCCTCCGATTGTTCTTCTTCTTTGGCTCATAGGGATGTTGAGGGTGTGTAGGAAACTGCAACACTTTGTCCTTGAAGAAGAAGGTCTCTCTCTTGCCTTTGATGTTGAAACAGGTCTTGGCAGTGTTGGCGTACATGATAGCTCCAGCGGTGTTCAAGAATGATCGTCCCAATATGATGGGCGACTTCTCATCACCACCTGTCTCTATTACTACAAAGTCTGCAGGAACATACGAGCTGCCTACTCGTACACATGTCTTCTAGAATTCCCTTGGTGTAGCAAAGTGACTGGTCTTAGGCATGATATTGACGCTTGCTCCGAAGTCACATATAGCTTCGTTAAAGTTCATGCTTCCAATAGAGATCGGGATGACAAGTCTTCCTGGATCATCTTTCTTAGTTGGTAGAGTCTCGTTGTTCCATCCTTTGGAGATAGGTTCACTCTAATAACTTCCTGCATTAAATATGTCTACAAGATTTGCAGTCTCTAGATCTTCTGGTTGTCCCAGAATTTTACCTTGGTTAGCAGGAACAATATTGGCAAGCTGTTATAATTGAGATTCTAGCATCTTATTGAAACTGAACTGATTCTTAATGGCAGTAGGAAAATTATCCATTCTATTATTAATTGTTTCTAGCATTTTATCGTTGGATGCTAATTTCTTAGACAGGCTATCCATTAACTTTCCTTGATTAAGCACTAACTCTCTCAGAGGTGGTTGATTGAAAGAATTATTACCTTGATAATTACTTGAGTAGTTAAACCTCTGTTGCTGATTTCAACCTTGATTCTGTTGAGGACAGTAGTAGTTGCTATTATTGTTGAGGTAGTTCACATTCTCTTGTAGCTCTGGGCAATTGCTTCCTGAATGCCCAGTGTCTCCACACTCTTCACAAGTCATGCGGGAATCATGAATGTGCATGACTTCCTTCTTCTCGTCGGCTCTCTCATCGAGCCTCTTCATGAGTAGGTCCATCTTGGCAGACATCATGTCTACCTCCTTCAGCTGGTGCATACCTCCACCTCTCTTGCGGGTTTGAGTTCTTTCTTCGTTCCAACCTTGGTTGGACGCCATTTTCTCCACAAGAGCTGTGGCTTTATCGATTGTAAGTGATAAGAATGCTCCTCCAGCGGCAGCATCCATAGTCTTACGGGTGCTATTGGTAAGCTCTTGATAGAAGGTCTGCATAAGTAGTCAATTCTCCATTCCATGATGAGGATATTCTAGGATGTAGTCTTGAAAGCGCTCCCATGCTTCTGGGACTGGCTCATCATGTTGCTGCTGAAAACTTGATATCTTCCCATGAAGAGCATTTGTCTTGCCCATGGGAAAGAACTTCGCTAAAAAATTGGTGGAACAGAGTGTCCACGTAGTATTCTTCTCCTTATTTGCATAGAACCACTGCTTTGCTCTCCCCAAGAGTGAGAATGGGAAGAGGCGAAGTAGTATGGCATCTCTGAGGACATCCTTGATGGTGAAAGTGTTGCAGATCTCTAGGAAGTGTTGAAGATGAGCACTAGCATCTTCATGTGCCTTCCCACAAAATTGGCTAACTTGTACCATGTTGATCAACGCCGGCTTTAGCTCAAAGTTCTGCTCAATCTCCGCTGCAGGTCCAGTCCGAATGTTAGCTGTAGTTGGAGCTGAGAACTCGCGGAGTGACTTGTTTGCCATAGCATCAAACTCTGGTGTTAAGTTTTGAACTATACTTGGTTGGCCTTCCGAATCAGAGAGTGGAGATTCAAGCTGAGATGATGATGTTTCTGTTTGAACTCTCTTTAGCTTGGCTCTTGCTCTTCTGAATAGCAATTCTGGATTATCAATGAAGTTATCTGGACGACCAAACCTGCTCATACATTACCCTGTATATAATATATAAAATAGACAAAAGACAAGGGTAAGGCTGTATGAGTAGAGAAGGATGATGGTTTCTCGATCGTATTAGTGGATGCAAGTGATGGCTCATTATCCTTTGAATAGCAATTCAACCTTCCCCGGCAACGGCGCCAAAAATACTTGTTGACACCTCTAATGCCACCTAAACTAGGTTGTCATCCCCAACATGACACCAAAGGTGCTGGTACTAAAATATGCAAATGCTCCTCTGAAATAAATATAAAATCCGTAAGCGCACAGATAATACCGATGTAGCATTTTAACCGAGAGTAATCTAGGTATCGTTATTTATATTTTTACCACTGGGAAGGGATGCTAAGGATAATGAGCAATGAGCATCACTGCATGTGCTAATGGAGAGCATAACCATGTCTTTATCTATATTCTCATACAGGGTAAGTGTCACAAGATAAATAATATATGAATAATAATAAAGGATAACTGGTAAGCACATAGCCATATATAATGATAAACATCTCAATAGACTACTCTAGATATATAGCACTAGCATGGATTAGGACGAACTATAGGGATAAATCCTAAGTTATTCTAACTATAAAGTCAAAGCATACGATGATTAGTGCAATTACACTTGGCAATCATGGCAAGAAAAGGTTATATCTACGTATAGTGATATTACTAAGAAAGATATGGAACATAACCGTCACTTCCCTGTAATAGTTGTGCTCTGCCTGCCCTATACTCGAGAGGTGGACTACAGAGGACTCAATAGGACTGTAACTCCCGCGATCCACCACACGATCCGGAATATAGGGTGCAATTACAGGTAAATACGGTATAGGCACCACGCCTACACAATGTTTACCACTCACTCATGATATCAATGAGCAAGCGCTGTACGATCCTATACTTGAATATAATTCTGATCTAAGTATGCCAAGCATATAATCAAAGTAGACTAAGAACAATATAATTGAGAACATAATCAAACAGAGCAAAGTCATATCCAATATGATAGAATAGACTAAAGTCATATTCATACAAATGATGAACTAGATGAATAATATAAGAACAAATATAAAAGTAGGAGAGAATTACCAAGTATTCTCTTGACAGATCCGAAAATCAAGCAATGCTTGGCTCCTTCTAGTTCTAATCCTATGTAGCTATGCTAAACTAGAGATCTAATTGAGATGGTGGCTCTAGGGCTTCTCTGAATGAGATGAATAATGAATTCCAGACTTAGGGTTTCTCCTGGGGCCAGGGGCCTTGCTTATATAGCCCTCTAGGAAGCACCACAACCCTTGGATTAAAATGACCTTGATGAACAATTATTATTGATCCTCAAAGGCGGTGGAGGCAGGATCCACGAGGTGGCTCTCGATTGGCCAAGCCACCGGGGCAGGCGCCCAAGGAGGGGGGCGGGCGCCCCACATGCGGGCCCGTTTTATCTCCCGTTTGTTTCTAGAGTCTTCTCGTACCTTCCACATTCCAGAAAAATTATGTGTAGGCCCTTTGTCTCTATGTAAACCTGACATGTAGGTCTCCTTTGGTTATTTCCTGATAACCCCCTATAGAAATACATATTCACCAAAACTAGTGGAATTCTATCAGTGTAACCCCTATATCTAGATAGTATTTATATTTAGATCATTTTTCTGATGCTATGTTGATGGTTAAAAATGATACTTATCTACCGTCAATAATCGGCACTGTTGTGACCGGACGCTAGCCGAGCGTGACCTGCACGTCAGGTCAGTGGTCGCGGGTGCGAGTAGAAAAGAGGGAGGACGACCGGACGCACCAGCGTGTTAGGTCACCGATGACCTGACACGTCTGGTCACTGTTCACGCGCTAAAAACACTTACTAAACTCGATCTAACACGGGCAGCCCTCTGAGTCCGCTCATTCATTTTGTGCGTCCGGTCATCAATGTGTGTGGGCGCGCGTTGGCTGTTAACGACTAGTTTTGAATCGCGTGATGTGGCGCATCATGGTTGCTCGACTGTTGCGACTGGATGCAGGGTTGAGTCCGGTCGATGAGTCCGATCACCCCCGAGCTACGTTAACGGTTGGTTTTTTAGAGGGGGTCTTTAAATAGACCTTGGCCGGCTCCAAGCCTTCTCTCTTGGCATTTTGATCATCTTGACATCCTCTTGAGCTAAGCATACTCCCTCCCACTCATCTCCCTTGCTTGGTTGTGAATCCAAAGTGAGATTGAGTGATTCCAAGTGTATTTGCTTGTGAGTTTGCATATAGTGGCACTTGGGGATCGTTTGAGCTACGGAATTCTTGTTACTCTTGGTGGTTGCCACCACCTAGACAGCTTGGAGCAAAGGAGGAGTTGTGGCAAGAGTTGGTGATTGTTCTTAGTCATCTCCCGGTGATTGTGAGGGGTTCTTGTGCCTTCCCTGGCGGAGCGCTAAAGGCAACTCTAGTGGATTGCGCGTGTCATTGAGCTACCTCACTTATGGGTCGGTTCTTGCAGTTTTCAACATGTGGATGAGGTTCGTGCAACACCTCTTAGCCGCCGAACCACCAAGTGTTGGTCGACACAATGGGGACTAGCGTGCTGGCAAGCACGTGAACATCGGGAGAAAAATCTTGTATCCATCTTGTGATTAATTAGATTTCTCCTGGTGATTGGTTGTCTACATTGTGATTGGTCCATCCCTCGACGTGGCGGTATAATTACCTCGCCCTCTCCATTACTTTCTTGCAAACTAGTTGTAGCGAGCTCTTTAATGCAGCTAGAATTGAGAGCTTGCTTTGTAGCTTCAGTTTAGTGTAGCAAGTTTGAGAGCTCTAGTGAGTAGCAACTTAGCTCTTGTGTGTGCTTAGAGATTATATCAACTAGAATTGTTTGAATAGGTGGCTTGCAACCCTTGTAGAGCTAGAGTAAAATTGTATTTCGCCGTTTGTCATACTAATCAAATTGCTCTAGTGATCTTGTAGAATTTTAATAGACTATTTACCCCCTATAGCCATATTAGGACCTTTCACAAGGGCACCGTCGTCGCCGGCCAGGAGCCTGGCCTAAGATCTCTGGCCTCGGATTCTCCCGGCCCTGCACCCGTCATTCCTCGCCGTGGGAGAGGTGCCGTCGCCGGCCTGGTGCAGTGCGCGCGGTCAGGGCTGGTGAATTACCTACCGTCGTCGACGGGGTCCAGCGGCTCCGGCCAAGTGGTGGCACAGAGCGTGGCGTAAGGGTTCGCGCAGGCCTGCTAGGGCATCGTAACGTACACGGTGCTGGACGACTTGACAGTGATGCCCATGTCCGCCATCTCCAACACCACCCTGCTCAACACCTTTGCGTTGAGGGACCCCGGCGACCTCTAGCCGTCTATTTGGTTGGAGTGCTAGAGCCAACCCGAATGGGTTCGACCCATTTTCTGGTTGTTTGGATGGAGGTTTGGGATGGGTTGGGTTCGATCCCAGGAGAATATTCCTCCAATATGCTGGTTCGGTTGCTCCGTCGAAATTTGACGGACGAAGCCGCTCCGCTCGGGTTGGGAAATTCATGTGCGCTATAGTAACCCCAAACCTTATCCCTTCACCTCCCCTCCACTCGACCGCTCCATCAGACCGCCGTCGCCCCGCATCTCCGCTAGGGTCTGCCGCGCTGGCCCTGCCTGGTCCGCCGCGCCCGAGGAACCGCCCTGCTGCGCCCGAGCAGCCGCCCCGCTCACCTCCAGGTCCGCTCGAGGAGTCGCCCACCCGCCGGCCTCTGCCCCGGACCGGCGCCACCCTTTGCCCCGGACTGGCTCTGCATCTCCGCCAGGGTCACGCCGCCCTCTGCGTTGCCCCGCCATTTGCCCCAGATCGGCGCCAGGTCAGCCCTCTGCCCCGAATCCCTACAGGTAAGTACTGGTTTAGTCTTGTTCTGTTGTTACTTTTTCATAGCGACTTCATTGATGCGATTGATGAAATGTTGTTTGTGTACAATGCCTAGATGGTTAGGAGCACCTTTTCCTATGAATAGAAACAAACTATGGATGGTCTTTCAGTAGTATATTATGCTCAGACTTAAATTGTAAGTAACTTTGAACCAAACTACATGAATTTTAAGACCATGTTACCTCTTATATGGAATTGGATGGGGTCTGCTTCTGAATATTTGCTTTTTACCTACCTGATCTATATTGATTGTGCTGCTGTGCTTGATTGTGCTGTTGTATGTAGATGAATAACAGGCTCAAGGCATTTGTTTTTGCTGCTGCTACACATTGGTTGTTGTGTGTCATGGCAATTGTTGTTTGGTCTAGGAAAAGAAAACAAGTTGCAAGAAGGGAAGGGATTACTTATGCACCAATATATGAAAAGGATAGGAAGAGAATGGAATACCTCAATGACAAAATCTGGAAGGATGACACAACTTGTGTAAACATGCTGAGAATGAACAAAGCACGTTTCTTTAGGTTTTGTAAGTTGTTTAGAGATCGTGGTTTACTTGAAGATACCGTTCATATGTGTGTTGAGGAGCAAGTGGCAATGTTTTTGCATACTGTGGGGCACAATGTTAGGAATAGAGTAATTGCAACCAATTTTGGTAGATCCGGAGAAACGGTCGGTCGTTATTTTAACAAAGTACTTCATACTATTGGTGATCTACGAGATGATTATATTAGGCCCCCTTCATTGGACACTCCAGCTAAAATTGAAGGAGACCCAAGGTGGTATCCATACTTTAAGGTGTGAAGCTCAACCTTATGTCATATTCTAAGTTTATTTTTTGCCAAACCTAATTGACCTAATCTTGACTTCTTTGAACATCACGTAGGATTGTATAGGAGCACTTGATGGTACACATATAAGAGCCACTATTCCAAAGAAAATGCATCATGCTTTTCGTGGTAGATACAAGCATTGTACTCAAAATGTACTGGCAGCTGTAGATTTTGACCAAAAGTTCACCTATGTGTTGGCCGGATGGGAGGGGACAGCACATGACGCACTAGTTTTACGTGATGCTTTAACACGGAGGGTAGCCTTCGTGTGCCACAAGGTAATACAAGAACCTATGTCTTGTCCATAAATTTGTTCATCAAAATTAATGGATCATTGAGATGTAACCTAACTATGCATCATATGTTAGGTAAATATTACCTAGTTGATGCTGGATATGGAGCCAAACCAGGATTTTTACCCCCTTTTCGGGGTGTACGATACCACTTGAATGAATGGGGGAGGAATCCGGTGCAAAATGAGAAGGAATTGTTCAATCGTAGGCACTGCTCATTGAGAATCATAGTAGAGCAAGCATTTGGAGCACTAAAAAGGAGATTCAAAGTACTTGATGATGCCTCTCCTTTTTTTCCTTATGAAACTCAAGTTGATATTGTTGTTGCTTGCTGCATCATTCGTAATTGGGTGATTGAAGATGGGAGTGATGAATTCAATATACCAAGTGACAACGATGAGGACACCCAGCACACCACATATGCTAGGACAGCAAGTGAGAATGCCATTATGCTAGCTTTTAGGGAAGGCTTGGCTGCCCAAATGTGGGCAGATCGTCAAAGCCATGGAAACTAGTATCGGTCAATGTAATATGTGTTGTATTTTTTTTCTTGGACAATGTAATAATTGTATTTGAGGGCTGAAATTGTATTTGAGGACATATTTCTACAGATATTTGATTGCCACGTTGTTTGCTACTTTGTTTGCTACTTTGTTGGCATTATTATTTGAGGACATATATTGCATTGTTTATTTTGTAGGGGAATGGAAGCAGAGGGTATGCAGGGACTGGTGGACATGCTACTTGGACTTCAACTTGGTCAGCCTACATGCTCGAATACCTTGCCAATTTAGTGGTTAATGGCATCAAGACTTCATCCACCTTCAAGATGGTTCACTACAATGGGTGTGCAAAGGCTCTTCAAGAGAAATTTGGCATTGTGCGTAGTGGTGAGCAGGTTAAGAATCACCTTAAGACATGGAAAAAGAAGTTTTGTAAAGTATGTGACCTTCGTGGTTTGAGTGCTGCTGGTTGGGATGAAGATACCTTCACTATAACAATCATATTAAGGTATTTGCTGAATTATTAGTTCTCACATATAATAATCTAATAATAGTTGCTGAATTATTAGTTGTCACATAATAGTAGTTGCTAAAATTGTACATATATTGTAGGATCACAAGTCTGATGCTGATTTTCTAAACAAGCTTATTCAACACTTTGAGGAGATGCACACAATATTTGGAAGTACCATGGCTACAGGCAAGTTTGCAAAGGACTCAGGTGCGCCTCTAGGTACACAAGAAGACAGTACAGATGACTGGGACAATAAGGTGCAGAGGATGGAGGTACAAAGTAATAGGAATGCAAATGAAGACAACAATGCGACAACTTCATCGGCTACCAAGGCCACCAATCCTAAGAAGAGGGACAAGGGCAAGAAGAGGGCCATGACTGACCAAGATCCATTAGTTGCTGCAATTAAATGGGGAAGTACCAAGTTAGCCAAGGCGATAAAGGAAGTAGCGAAACCTGACAATGATGTGCCGGCTGATTTGTATGACAACTTGATGGCTGAGTGGTAGTTTCAATTCGACTCACTTATCCTTCTACCATTCCTACTTGGTCCAACATCCTCACATAGCTAGAGCTTTCAACTCCTTGCCTTTTGAACATAAATTCAATTGGGTTGCAAAGCATATTGCTGACAACTACCCTGGGCAGTAAGGGTAAGTTGTAGTCATGGGATGGTTCTTTTGTTAGTACCACATAGAACTTTATATTTGTGGTCTAAGTAAGCTTGTGTCTTGCTATGTGGAAGCCTTGAACTTGCTATATATTGTGTAAGGCTTGAACTTGATGCATCATGCAAGCATCAGACTTGATATTAGTGTGTAATGTGTCTATGGATATGGCCTAAGACTTTTATTTGTAATATGGCCAAGACTTTTATATGTGCCTGTTATATTATTTTGTGTGCTGATCTTTGATGCATGGTGCAAGCATATGAAATATTGCTATGTGTTGAGCACGAATATTGCTATGTGTTGCATAAATTGAGGAGGGTAACCTCACCATTTCAGTGCAAAGGTGACCATATGCAGGTTCTGTTTGAATCCATCCAACCAAACAGAAAATGGGATGGATCTGACCCCATCTCAGTCCTTCAACCAAAAGAAGACAGATCGAACCCATCCTCGTAACCAAAAAAATCAAGGGTTGGAGCCGTCCCCAAAACGTGGGTTGGAGCCACTCCAACCCACTGATCCCACAACCAAACAGACGGTAGGAGAAGTACGTGCAGGGGCTACAATGAAGTCAATCCCTACTGCATCTTTCATTCACGTGTTTGCCGGCCAATTGCTGTTCGATTTTGACATCAACCTTCCAGTATGCATGGATGGATGGTTTCGGTGCAGGGCTTGGCGATTCTAAAGGCCTCCCTGTAGTCCAAGACGGTGCTCACTGATGTCTTCCTCCACGGCAAGGCTGCGTCCCTGGGCGGTCGTGCTTGAAGTGAAACGAACAAAATTAGGCTTGATTGGTCTTCTGATGCTTCAACTTGCTGCTGTGACGTGATCCGTTCTAGCCTTTTGGTTTGGGTTGTACTGAACCGATATCATTTGCATCTGGTAGCTCTTGGCACTCTGCTGCTAGTAGACTAGTACTTAGTAGTAGATGTTACCGATCGCATGGGTGTTTTGTTGCAATATGTCGTAACGCAAAGGGACTTAACATTGTAAATACAAACCCTCTTTTAACATCCTTGGCTCGCTTCATGTCTGTATGTACGCCGCAATGTGTGACAGTAATGTGTAATATCTAACGGTTATGTGTCCTCTTTTCTTAATATTGCTCCGAATATGTATTGTTATGTGTACTTGATTAAATACTCCAAATATGTCCTACTGTTATGTGTGAATTTATTTACTTAATATTACTCCAAATATACAAGAAACAAGCAAAACTCTGCAATTTATTTTTTCACCAGGGGCAAAACGGTCTTTTTACCATTGACTTAACACCATCAAGTGGCCAAAACAGATGGAAGGCCATAGAAGAAATGAAAGTTTGTTTCAGGGCTATATAAGTAAGTTAAAAAAAAAAGGCCATACACGGAAGAGCCATTTTTTCTAGGGCCATACAGATAAAAAGGTCAACAATATATATCAAGGTACACATGTCAGGTGCCCAATCGGTGATCATGGCTGAGGCTGTTGCCTTAGCCGTTGCTGCATTGGTCATTCAAAGCCTCAGCTTCACTAACACTGTCTTCCTATCAACTTGCCAGCAACTGGTTGATTTCCTCAATCAAGCAGACCTCACTCACCCTCCAGATTGGAGAATTAAGTGCTTCACCCAAACCTTCTACAATAGCACAATTCATCAACAGGCAAGAATCTTCAAAATCGACAGAAGGCAAAACACTACAGCTGATAGTCTAGCTAGACAAGCATTTTCTGATTTTCATTTGCCTTCTGAGCCTTTGTGCTCTTACATGAATCACCAGCACCCGTGCCGAGCATCTCTAACAACTCCTCAAATCAAGTTGCTATCCTTATTAATTTGACAAAAGCACAAAAAACCCTCTCCAACAATTCCTCAAATGAACTTGCTATTTATCCAAAGTTGCTATCCATCGGTGCCGCACACGGATATATACGCGCGCGGTGTGGAGTTGCTATCGCGATTTTTCTCCGTCGCCGGCACCCGTCCCGCGCGCGCGAAAGACTTCCCGCCCGCGAAATTCCTCTCTCGCGCGCGCGAAATTCCTTGGTCTTGTCGTTGCTGGTACTTGCGTCGTGGCCGGCAAACGCATGGGACAGCCTGACGATGCATGGGATAGAGAAGACCCTGACATTGGAACCTGATTGGAGCAGAAGCCTGACGATGCATCAGTCCAATGATCAGCCTGACGTCAAGTACGAGTAGTTGCTGAAGATCCTATCACTTTTTCAAATAAAAAATATATATATACTTGCAGGAGTAGCATACTAGCATCGGCATACACTGTGACAGGTACAAACTGAATGAAATAAAATCCAGATAGAATATTATCTCGCTGCTGGTACTTGCGTCGTGGCCGGCAAACGCATGGGACAGGCTAACGATGCATGGGACAGAGAAGACCCTGACATTGGAACCTGATTGGAGCAGAAGCCTGACGATGCATCATTCCAATGATCAACTTGACGTCAAGTACGAGTAGTTGCTGAAGATCCTGTCACTTTTTCAAATAAAAAATATATATACTTGCAGGAGTAGCATACTAGCATCGGCATACACACTGGGACATGTACAAACTGAATGAAATAAAATCCAGATAGAATATTATCTCATATATGAAAAACATCTTGGGTCATCACGTCTTGCTGCAGCTTCTCACCGGCTTCACTTGTTGTAGATCATCCCGTCTGGAGAGAGCACAGCGGAGGAAGCGTCGCGGCGGCGTAGCGTCCTTCACGCGCGCGGGCAGGAGAAACGTCGCGGCACGAGGAGGCGAGAAGTCACGGCGCGAGGAGAATGAAACTCACGCTGAGTTGGAATCGGTACTAGGTGGGTCTACTTTTTTGATTTTACCAAGTTGGAATAGCAAACTATTGGAGAGAGATCTTTTTTTCACTTGCCAAATAAAATAGAACTTGCCAAAACTCAAGATTTGGCAAATGAGTTTTACCAAACTGTTGGAGATGCTCTGCACTGAACTCTATACATTTGCAAGATGTAATCATACTTTCAGCATCTTGCTGCTAATAAAAAATCGTTTGTTGTAAAAAAAAAAACAAGTCTGAGGCTGATGGCCGCACGCTGCCCCACCTAGACCTTTATAAACCCGCCACACCTAGAAAATATTCCTGTCTCCGCCATTGTAGGTAGGTGATGGTTCTTCGTTAGTGTAAGCGTACTCCTGCCCATCCATGGCTTGCTTGCAGCTTATGGATACTTGAGTTAGGCTGTCATGGACATAGTAGTCGTTGTATTCTCAGGTGTAGAAGCTAATAGGTGAACAGTTTTTGCACACAACAATCGACTGCTTCCAAAATTAATTGATGTAAAAAGTAATTGACTGCTGCAAAAAGTATACTGAGCTGCAAAAAAAAACTGAACTACAAAACAACTGACTGCTGCAAAAAATTGCAAAAAGTAATTGACTGCTGCAAGAGATGCCAACCAAATTGATTTGTACTGAACACAACAATTAAAAAAACCAAGACACCTGCTGCAATCAATGTAAAACTGAGTTTTGAATTATTCCTATTGCCGGCAGACACACGGCAAGAGCTCAGACATAAAAAAACGATTAGAAAGTATACCATGCACTAAATCCGTTCCAAATTATACTTCGTTTGACTGGCCCGGCACGGCCCGAAGGGGTCGGGCCAGCACGGCACGCCGTGCCACCCGGGCCGTGCCGAGCCAGGCGTCATGCCTGACCGACGGCCTAGGCACGGCCTGCTAGGCCATTTTTGAGCCAGGCCGACCCGAGAAGGCACGGCCAATCCAACGGCCTGAGGCCCACGAAGGAGCGGCCTGAGCACCAGCATCGACGGAGTCGGAGGAGGCCGCAGCGCAGTGCACAGTGACGAAGTTGAAGAGGAGCCTCCGCGATCTGCGGTGCGGCTACGCAGAGGCGGAGGAGGCGGCCGGATCCGCTTGGGACGAGGGATGGGGAGGCCGGATCCACGAAAGACGGAGGAGGCCGCCGCCGCCGTCGCGGCCGCGCAGGAGCATGGAGGAGGCAGCCGAGGTCGCGTGGCGGCGTGGTCCATCTCCATGTGCTGCTTCGCGTGAGGGAGAGACAGGGCGTCCGTGCCGCGTCGCAAGGTCGCGGTCACGAGCGGAGGGAGGGAAGGAGAGCGTCTGTGGCTCCGCAGCGGTGGGAGTGCATGTAGGGGAGGCAGCCGCAGGGAGAGAGCGTTCGCGCCCGTGCAGGATGAAGCTAGGGTTAAGTGTGGAAGGGGCTGTTGGTGGGCTGTTTTTTTTAGCAAAGCTGGTGGGTTGGAATTAGGGTTGCACATTTGGAACAGCGGGCCTGACTCACCTAGTGTGTAGTCTCTCGTCCCTTCCAGAGAGAAACAGATGAGAGCAACGACTCAAAGGTGATTCGTCGTTTCCTCCGTCGATTCGCCGTCTTCCTCACCTCAGGCGCCCTCGCCGGCGTCGGAGGAGGGAGATTGGCTGAATTGGCGGCGGATTGGTTTTCCCCTGCATATAGGTAGCTATATAGTAGGGTTAGGGTTTCCGGTGGAACATGTTACTTGGCCGCCGGCTCTTTTGCTGCTCTAGAGCGCTGTCGGAAGATGCGGTGGAGGCAGATCCGGCGTCGGTGTCGGCAAAGCTCAAGCTTCCTCTTCCTCTTTCGATGACGGTCCATGGAGAATAAGGTGTGACTTCGTCAGATCTGGAGTCCTAGTGAGTTCTCCGGAGCTTGGCGGGTCTATTGCTGTCCCTCCCTCGTATCCGTCGACGTCGGCTGCGGTGATGGTCGATTCTCCGGCGGGAAGTTCGGGATGTATGTTTTACCAACCTGGAAAACCGGATTGGTCTCTAGATCCCACCTCTTTTGGTGGTTTTCTTTCCCTCTGGGGTGTATCGGAGTCCAGCGAACTGGGGCAGTCCACGATTGTGGCATCTGATATCTGGTTCTCCAGCGATGCGATGGCCTCTGGCCATCTTGTTAGGCCTACACGTTCAACGAGTAAAGTGCGCGTCGGTGTTTCCGGTGTGCCGATCTGGATGCCGCTCAAAAACTATGTTTCTTCGTCGGGAGGATGGTCGGCTTCAACGAGACTGTCCCAGTTGTCGGTGACGAGGACCACCGGAGAAGCTTGCAAGGACGTGGTTGTAATTTTCATGTTTGTCAAGGATGTCTTTGTAAGTGTCGTGAAATATAATCCTGGTTTCTAAAAAAAAAGAACAGCGGTTTCTCAAAAAAAAAAAGAACAGCGGGCCTTCACTGGGCCTCATCATTTTACCGGGCCGTGCTGTGCTAGCACATCGTGCCTGGGCCCTGCTCCTTCAGGCCGTGCCAGCCTGGGCCCGCTGGCCACCGGTCCGGGCAAAAAAAAAGGGCCTCGTGCTGGGCTGACGGGCTTGGGCTGCATGCCCATTTATACATTTGACTCTTTTGACCCAAGTTTGATCACTCGTCTTATTTAAAATTTTATGTAAAATATCACTTCTTTTGTTGTGGCTTGCTTTATTAACAAAAAAAAATCTTTAAAAATGATTTAAATTTAATTATATTTGCACAAATTTTTTAAATAAGACGAGTGGTCAAAGTTGAGGTAAAAAAAGTCAAACGAACTATAATTTAGAACGGAGTGAGTATCAAATATTCACCAAAAACCATAATGAATTGAGTAGCTCACCATTGATCCAAATAAAAAAAAACTAGTGATCCACCGATGACACCTGTGAGACTGAACTTAATTTTTTACTGTCGTTGCTTACCTGAAAGAAGAAGGTGCAGGAGGGACACGCGGGGCTGGCGACCTCCGGCGAGCCCCAGCGGGAGGGGCGCTCGCGGCGGCTGGAGGGAGAGCAATCGTCGTGACCGCCGTCAGGGTGGGGGAGGACCGCCAGGCCGCCACCACCGCTCTTGGGGTCGGAGCCCAACCATGTCGAGGCAAATGCAGAACAAGCGGCGATCTGGACGCGCGGTGGAATCCGAGAACTTCCTCTGTCGTCGCCCGCCGCAACTCCGTCCACCATCGGTCGCCGGTTGCACTTCCGCTAGCAACGCCGGATTCATTGGCCCGTATGTGTTGTCGGAACGAAAGGGGAAGGAAGCAGCGTTGGGAGCTCGGACCTCGGAATGTTAGCCGCAACTTTGGATGAGGGGAGGAGGGTGTCTACTGGGCCGGCCCGTCGCGGCCTGGTGTGGCGCGGTGGAGTCAGAGCGACGAGTCGCTTCTTAGACTTTGCGTACATACATGCCGATCTGTTTTGCTATCAAGTGATCCGTACCGTACGCTATCCTAAACTTGGACTAGTTTTTTTTTTAGCACTAAAAACTGGCCTAGTGCGTTGTGCAAGAAGAAAGCCCAGTCCAACGGCTAAGGAAAAGGCCCACTCCGGCAACTGTGTAGTCACCACCGCCGTCGCGCACGACAGGACTCCATCCATCCTCCTCCACTCCTACTACTGGGCCGGGGCCGAGGCCGTGCGATCAACGCGACCTTGCCTAACCCATCATCCCACTCAGCCGCAGTCGCGGGCAGGGAGAGGCCCCCGTTTGGCCTTATCCGCTCCGGAGCCAGTCGCGGCGTCGCGCTAGGATTCCCGTCTTGCTCGCTCACGGCTCACGCACGCCGCCGGAGCACAACTCCCGCCGCGGGCCGGACTCGCTCCTCAACCAAGTCTGAGGCCGACGGCCGCACGATGGCCTGCCCCGCCGCCACCACGTACGTACACTCCCTGACTCCCCCATGTCTCTCCTCTCATGATTCCAGCTCAACCACCGTAGTTTGTAGTACTCTTCCTCCCCAGCCCCAAATGACCACCATTCGCGACTCCTTCCCAATTGACTGGGTGCACTGGGCAATCCTTGCGCGTTGCTGCCTGCAGGGCTCGCATCGGGGCGCGGAGAGGACCGTGCGTGTGGAGGAGCGAGAGGAGCGCCAGCATCCTCGTCGGTTCCGCGTCCCTGCTCCCGGACCGCCCGGCCCGGGACACGAGGGCGCGCGCCGCCTCGGAGCTGCAACAAGCGCCCCGACCGGCCTCCACTACCGTCCCCACTCACAAGGTCACCGTCCACGACCGCCAGCGCGGGGTCGTCCACGAATTCGTCGTGCCCGAGGTACACAGCCTCGCCCGCCCCCAACGCATTCCATTTTACTCGTGTGTTTCGCATTCTCGGCCGGGGAACTGCCACTGACATGATCTCATTGTCGTGGCAGGACCAGTACATTCTACACACCGCGGAGGCGCAGGACATCAAGCTGCCGTTCGCGTGCCGCCACGGTAGGTTGGCTCCTCAGTCCTCGTATCCATCCACTCTTTGCCCTCATCTGGCACTCTCATTTTGTGCTATATACTGTTGGACAGCGACTGAATTAAGCAAGACCTAAACATGATATTGATTTCGATGAGTTGACATAACCATTTCAGAAAGAAATACTGGGTTTTGCAGCTTATTATCTTAACTCTTGATGAATTTGAAATCTGTAATATCTCTGTGGAATGCCATTTGATTATGCTAGTATGTTATTTAACTGTCCATGCATGACACATGAGCCTTTATTTCCAGCAGCAGCATGCCTCATGGCTTGGCTCAATGACTGTCCCAAGCCAACAACTCCCTAGTCCGATCCTTACCAATAGAACTGGACTATTTGCCTTCAAGTATAACTCATATGATGCAGTTAAGAGATACTCCCTCCATTTCAAATTATAGTTCACTTTAGTATTCTCCTAAGTCAAACTTCTCTAACTTTGATCATGTGGTATCTCTTTAGCAAGGTACATATTGCATGTAGTGCTCACTACACAGCTACACTGAAAAGCTGGAGCTGAATGAGAATGACCATGGGAGTACCAGATTTCTGCAAGCTAGAGTGCATGATATGTTCCTATATTCATGTAGTAACCATGAATGTATATGTTAAAGTAAGCCGTTGGGCGACTCATTATGCATGGCTGGTTAGTAGCAGCTACACTAATAAGTTGACGAATGCCAAGCATATATGCCTCCCTCAAGCTTGAAGCATCTTCATTTATTCCAAACAGAGCCTGGTGAAGCGTTGTCTTCACGATAGCAGTTAGCAGAAATCTGAAAACTATCCTCATTCGATCCTTCCCCTTCCTTCCCCTTCCTACTTGCAGGAAATAACTATTTAGTGGTCCAATATATACTCTTGTATAAGATGGTGGTGCGAACTGAACTGTGGTCATTCCTCATTCTCCTTTATGCTGATATAGATAGTGGCATCTGTGAGTGTGCCCCTCAACCGATTACACAGTGTGTTGGAAGTTAACTGTATCCAAAATAGAGTCCCTACATAGAATCCCTGTTTAAAGCTAGACCTTCCAAGTTTTCCCATGCTCCATCTACTTGTAGCCGAGGAGTGCCTTGTAATTGCTGGCAAATCTGGAGTAATCAAGACAAATATCTTAAAGTTCCCTCATTGTCGACTTTGGTTACACAAATGATGTACCAACAGTATATAGTTTTGACCTTGATCTTCTAAATAAAAGGTGTTACTTGTCCATAGCGCCAACAACCATGTACTTGTCCATGGGCTAGAGAGGCAATGAACATTACTTGTCCATAGCACCAACAACCATGTACTTCTCCATGGGCTAGAGAGGCAATGAACATGGGGATACTCCACCCACTTGTGGCCCAACGAGGGAGTGATGAGGTCAAGGATCTAGAATATCCACCGTCTGGTTGTGAGCATCACCACTTTCATTGACCATCATGGTCATATTCATGTGAAATGCATTGGTCATCAGGTGCATATGTAGTGAATTGTTGTGCTTCACACACTAACACCGTCAGCTTAGCCGCCCTGGTGGGTTGCATCCATCATTCATTTTTTATGGTCAGAAAGATAAATGATTCTTTTTATTATGAACTTTTTACTTCACCATACTAGTTTCACTTTGGAACATGTAGGCAGAATCATGTTGAAAAACCTAAACATGCCATTGCCTTGTGATACATTTGTGTGACTATGAATACCTTTTGTTTGGATAGCATCTCTTCTCCTATGATCTAGATAACAATTGAATACTCATTTTGGTAATCAGGTTGTTGTACAAGCTGTGCAGTCCGAATAAAATCAGGACAAATAAGGCAACCTGAAGCACTTGGGATATCTGCAGAACTAAAAGATCAGGTACATCCATTTTTTATTCCGCTAGATGGAACGTGATTAGAGTACTATGCCCATGCTATATCATTGTTCCCTGCGTACATGGTTTGGAAATGCGAGGTTGTATTTTGCTGTTATCCTGACCTCCATTTTAGGCAGTTTCTATAAGTTCTCAAATGTCCTTAGGCAATTGCTAGAAGCTTGATGCTTAAATATTGGGGATATTTAATTTTTTGCCACTCATATGTTTAGCACTGGCTCAGTTGCCACTTTTATGTGCGTTCCTACGTTTTTGCCACTGCATCGATGAAAACTTCACAGGTTTAGACATTTTGCACGTGTGGCTGACCAAGTCACCTGTCCAGCGTGGCAGCGGCACACGAAAAGACTTCCCTGCCCCTGCCTTATCCTTAACTCACGTCGCAACGCAGACCCTCCGCAGCAAGCGCGTGGACGTTCTGCTCCTCACTGACGCTAACATGGACGTCGTCAGGTTCCTCGCGTCCCACCACCATGCGGCCGTCTCGTCACGCTCGTCAACGCTGCCACAGGTTGCAGGGTCACGTTCCCGAACCTCTAGCACGCGGTGGAGGGGCAGCCACCACGCTCACCGCTGTCGCTCCGCAAGGGCCAGGTCGCGCTCATCCTCTTCCCCAACTCTATGCACTTCCCGGTCGCCGCCATGTCCCTCGGCAAGCTGAGATCGCCAAGAAGGTCGCTGACGCGTGCCTTCACCACACGCGATCTCTGTGCGCAATGACCCGGCTCTTGTCCCGGACTCCGAGCCGCGCTAGGGCGCCTTGCAGGTCGTCGGCATGGTGCGGCTGGCGTCAGCGGCAATGCCCATGGTGGGGCTGTGCGAGCTGGGCAACAGCCCGCAGACGACGGGCTGCGGCGTGCTCCGTGGCACAGCGCGCCTCGCCGTGGGCGCCCGCATCAACCGGCTCTCCTTTGACCTGGTGTGCACCCCCGTGGCGGCGCCCATCCTCGCTGCCGTCGTGTGGCGGCGTGGCGCACGGACTGGCGCGTCGAGGCCACGCGCCAAGAAGTTGGCCGAGCTACAGCTCGTCCCCGCCCCCGCGGCCACCGCCGCCTCCGACGCAGATGATGCCGAGGTGAGCAGGCTCCTCATGGCTGCCACCGGCGAGCCGGCAGTGGAGGGCGTGTAGCTGGATGCTGACTGCGACACGGCGTGCATGCGTGCAGGGTCGCCGTCGTCCACCCACCCAGCATTCATGGACGCAACGAATCATAGAGTTGCTTGGCTTTTCGCTGTTGGCTAGCTCGGTCCTTGCTATAGCTTTTGTGTGGCGTGCAGGGGCAGATCATGAGCAGAGGGAAGTAGGCGGGCGAGCTGGACACGTGACGCGAGCTGTGCATGGTGCGCGCGAAGGGAGGAGCCAGAGCCACAACCATCACGGGTGGGACGCTCACCCTGGCAGCGAGTGCAGCAGCGACGTGTAGCTGCGGGCCAGCGCCGAGACCCAGGCGCCTTTGGACGGGGAAGATGAATAGTGAGCGTTGAGCTGAAGGATAAGACAGGGGCAGGGAAGTCTTTTCGCGTGCCGCTGCGACACTGGACAGGTGACTTGGCCAGCCACGTGTGCAAAATGTCTACATCTGTGAAGTTTTCGTCAATATGGTGGCAAAAACATAGGAACACACGCAAAGATGGCAATTGAGCCTGTGCCAAACATAAGAGTGGCAAAAAATTAAATATCCCTAAATATTGTGTTGCCTTTTTAGGAAGGATTATGATTACAATGTGACCCACAATTTAATTTGTATCTTTTGTGTTACAGATATGACCATATTTTTTTATTGAGTAGTTATTCTTGACCAAGCAACATACAAACTAGATTCACCAATGCAAATCAGTTACCAATTATAAAATACTACCTTTTTTTAGTTCGTCCCAAAATAGTACACTTTAGCTATGAAACTGGACAAATCCAAATTCATAGCTAAAGTGTCAACTATTTTGGGACGGAGGGAGTATTCTCCGATGTTGCCTATCAACTATGGTACTGAAGGATTACTGAGTTCTATTGTATGGTTTCCTTTTCAGGGCTATGCTTTGTTGTGTGTTGGTTTCCCATCTGGTGATGTTGAAGTCGAGACTCAAGATGAAGATGAGGTAAGCATATAGTCTAAACACCTTTTGTAATTAATTAATATATAGCTCAATATATAGTAGGAAATTCGCTCTACAAAACAAATTATTTGTCAATTTGCAGGTATATTGGCTCCAATTCGGGAGATATTTTGCACGAGGGCCTGTGGTGAGTAACAGTACTTTCTGATCCTCAAATTGTGATTTATGGTTATCAGACACTTCACTAAGACAAAATGGACTCCTTGTTTTTTTCAGGAAAGAGATGATTACGCACTAGAACTTGCAATGGGAGACGAATGAGCTGTGCCTAAAAAGAGGTCGTGCCATCTCAAATTTGAATCCCTGGAGTTCTGAATATGTCAGTTATCTTTTTGTGCCACCAAATCTCACTCTCAGCTTTTTTTCCTTTCAGGATCATGGTTGTAACCTTTGTTTCCGCGGTTGGTAGCATTTAGAGTCACAAGGACTCGCTTCGTGACAGGAGGAAAAAAGTTTTTGCTCTGCTCCCTATTTTTCATGTACTGTTGTACCATAGCAGCCTGGCCACATCTCATTTTGACTCTGACAGATGACACATTATAAAGTGTGTAAAGTTGTAAACTAGACAGCATTCAATCTTCAGCGCGAAGCTACGACTGGCTAACTTGGACTGTTTGAAGTCGTGCCAAGCTGTTGTGTTGTTAGTTTGTTACAGAAGAGCGGTTGCATCCAGGTTGCTGAACCTGAGCTGCAGAGCGCGAATGAAATATTGGTGCTCACTGTGTACCGAGCCGACCTGCCGCCGACAGGGTGCGGCAGATGGCTGCGGCTTGGCTCCAGTGCGCGCCGGGTTTCCATGAATCGCTTCCCTCGCAAGTCACAGCAATGTGGCTAGTGCCCAAACGTCCAAACACAGCACTGACGCCTGCACCTACGTCGCATCGGACGCCCGCTCCTGCGTCGGACACCCTTGCATCAGATCCCGCACTAGTGAATCACGTCTGGCCGGCCGCCCGCGACCCATCCCGCGCCAACGACCGTGTTCGGCCACTCACGACTCAATCCCATCCCGGTTGCGCCCTAGCGTCAAGCCCGCCGCGTTGCTCTCTCTGTCGCGCCGCGCTCCTCCCCTCGTCGTGATGCCATCCGCGCCGCACCCCCATCATCTGCCGCAGTCTGTCTCGGACGCGCCCCTTCTCCATCCTAACGTATCATCTCCTTTGCAACATTCGTTCGCCCATTGAAACATATGCAGTATACTCTTGAAACATACATGTACAATCATAGCAACATTCGATGAAACACATATAACATGTGTCTAAAACAGCTAAAACATTTGGAGCATCGAGAAGAGGGGGAGGAGGCGGTGGATGCCCAGCCGACGCTGGGAGGAGGAGGAGACACCGAGGCGAGGCAGCAAAAAGCGATGAGGGGGATGCAATACCCGATCTACTTTTGAAAAATTCAGATAAAACATTTGCAACATACATCTGGAGACAGATTAAAACACTTGAAACATGCGTCTGAAACACTTGCAGAAAAACCTGAAACACTTCAAAAGCCATTACAAAGCATATGCAACATCCAGATAAAATACTTGCAACATGTGTGTGAAACATATGCAACATATATATGAAAAAATAGATAAAGCATTTGGAACAGACGCTTGCAACATACGTGTATATCATTGCAACATATGAACATCTGTATCTACTTTTGCAACATCCACATGAACACACTTGCAACATGCATATGAAACCCCCTGAAACACTTGAAAACATAGGCGCGACACTCTAATGGACGGTGACCACCTTGTCTGGCGAGCCTCGAGGCAGTCGCGAAGTACGGCACGGCCACGAAACCCTTGCCATCTCTAGCCGCAGGGGGAGGTGATGAGGAGGACACCGATGCCGGCACCAGCGATGAGGTGGCGAATGTGCGGGAGAGGGACCTTGTACTAGTATCCGTAGCGGAAGCCATTCGAGGATATGAGCAACACCACGGCTTGGGGGAGCTTGGAGAGCGGCCACGCGGCGACGGACGTTGTGGTCACGACGGTTAGGGGCAGGCGGAGCTGGACGAAGGCCGTGGCGACGGTGAGGGCCACGAGGAGGAGGAGTAGGGGGCGGGGGAGAATGAGGTCTGGGGTGCGGCCACAAAGGAGGAGAGGAGAGCAGTGGTGGCGCCGCGGTGAGTCACCGAGGGTTCGGACCTCAAGTGAGTGGGGCGGAGACGCCATCGCCAGACGGTGCTTTGACTGCAGGACTTGGAGAGAGTGGGAGTGGACTGAATCTGGGAGAAGCAGAACGTGTGTGCGGCTTGTGGCTGACAGCTTGCGGAGTGGAAGATTTTTAGTTTGGGTGGTAGCGTGGAGTATTAAATATTTATGGTGGATACAATAAGTGGACGGCGTGAAGCCACGTAGCGTCCCCTCATGCGTATACCCTAATCGTAGCATTACCGAAGTCGCAAACGTCAAATTCCAGCCGGGAAATGGGAATGCTTGTGATGTGCAAAATGGTCAGTGACCACGCTTCAGTAATCAGTATGAAATGCGCGAGAAATTTAAATGGATCCTAGTCGTAGAAGTTAATCAACTATCTCAAATGTGCCCAAGTTCAAATTTTGTCTCGGGCGGGCCGTGATATCGAATGGCAAATGCTTTTGACGAATCACGAATGGAATCGGGGGAGGAAAATTTCCAGAGCCCATCCAGGGCGTTGAGTGCAATGAGTCCAGGAGCAGATAAGATGGGCGCCAAGCCCACGAGCCAAGCGCAGCTATCGCCACGGGCGCGCCAGTCGCCACCGCGATGCTGCTGGCGCGCGCCCCGCCGTCTCCGCCGCCGCTCTCGGCGGCGGCCAACTTCCCGGCGAACCTGGAGCGCCCCCTTCGCGTTCGCGGCCTGCCCTCTTTCCGTGCCGGCGTTGCTACGGCCACTGCCGCGGCGAAGCCGGCGTCTTCCTCCCTGGGCGGGCAAAAGCGCAAGCAGGTGGCGAGCGTGGCGAACCCGCTGGTGAAGCACTGCGTCAAGCTCCGGCTCTCCGCCGCGTACCGCCGCTCCTGCCGCCGCCTCCTCCTCGTCGGCCTCGCGCCCATCCTGTACTCCTCTGCAACTCCAGGCCCTTGTCACCTTACCTGTCCACTGTCCTGCGAGGCTTCTCTTCCTAAACCTGTGCTTCTGCCCCTTTCTACAGGGAGGTGTGTAGGTTTGAGCTCGACGCCATCGATTACTTGCTTCTCCTGGACGGCGTAGAGGTCCCGGAGGCGCTGCGCGAGTTCTCTGGTGATGTCGTGTATGTCAGCGCCGCGGTGATGAAGAAGGTGTCCGGGATGCAATCGGTTGATTCCACCGAGGCCATTGCTGTCATGCACATGCCTAACCATTTCCGCGACCTCGGGAGCCATGAGGATGGGGATGCTCTTGATGGGTTGTTCAGTTATCCAAAGAGGATTCTAGTCCTTGATGGGATTCAGGTGAGAACATGCAGTGCTCACCAAGGCCACCATTGTGCAGAGAGATGATTGCTGTCATTTTTTACGCAGCAGAATGCAAAGCATAATTCAATCCATGCATGCTGTTTTTGTTCGAAGCAAATGTAGTTATGCACATATATCCGTTCAGTGGGTCTCATGCTAACCATGGTGCCCCTACCTTGCAGGATCCTGGTAACCTCGGAACACTGATAAGATCAGCTTGTGCTTTCAAATGGGTATGCCATATTCTTTCCTTAAGGTCACTTATCGAAGTTTGTCAGACTGTACTACTGCTGCATTGCATAGTGTTATATAATCTATTGCCACTTTACCAGAGTTTGAGGAATGCCACTAAATTTCATTATCCTCCAGTGCTCCTTTGCTAAAAAGAAATTGATTCAGCTCCTACGTAAGATAGGATGGAATGTCATTATTTGATTCCACTGTACACAATATTTTTTTATGGGGTACACAATACATGATTTATATGTATTAGCTATCTCCGGTTGATAAAATCAAACACTCTCTAGTATTTGCCGTTCCAACTCTGCACTTCTAACAACCTCTAAACCAAATGCCATCAGGATGGAGTATTCCTTCTTCCGGCTTGTTGTGATCCATTCAATGAAAAGGCTATTCGTGCGGCCCGTGGAGCCTCTTTGCAGCTTCCTATTGTCTCTGGTACCTGGCATGACCTGCATTCATTGATGACAAAGTATGGTATGAAAATGATGGCAGGCCATCCAGAAAGTAGCAGCGATGCATCCAAAGAAATCTACTCGCTGTCCAAAGAACTAGCCGATTCACTGTTGAATGAGTCTCTGTGCTTAGTGTTAGGAAGTGAGGGCAATGGCCTCTCTGCAGAGACCCTCCAGGCATGTGAGCTTGTAAACATTCCAATGGAAGGTACTTTTGAATCTCTGAATGTTTCAGTTGCAGGTGGTATATTTTTGTTCATGTTACAACCCAAAGGTCAAATAGACAGAAGAACTTCAACCCCTTAACTTTGCGTCTGTTTCTCTTGCTGTTATCTTGTTAACTTTTCGTTGTTTTCATTTCTCTGGTTGTTAGTTTCTATCTTCACCGTTGATGCTGATTCAAAGTAAAGGAATATTTTGTTTAATCTGGTTTACCTTTTGAGGGATGAGAAACATAACGTACAGAAAAATGAATCTGCTGACCTGTTACTCATGGAACTTCTTACTATGATGGCATCATGTAGTTTCACTGGCTCTTTAATAAATGAAGAATTCTGGGAGGCTTGATCAATTATTAACACTCTGATGAGACCGTTTGACACTGCATAGAATGCAGAAATGGTTAGAGGCTTAGAGCTATTTCTGTTTAGATAAAAGGAAAATCAATTCCAGCCTCTTCACGCCATGGTGCACACAAGCTAGCACACAAGCTAGTACCTGGAATGTTTGGAATGAACTATTTTTCTTCGGTTTATGGACAGCCAAAACATTCCAAGGTAATCTTGTAATTATGTCATATATCTCCATAGAAGTTAGGGGACACCGTGATGGCATATTAATACAGACACCATGATAACTCAACAGTAAATCTTCACAGTTTTGATCCTGTGTTTGTTCCTTGGATAACGCGGTTAGCGCTGTAGTTAAGGTTGCAATCCTTTTAACAATAATGACCAGTGTTATCAAGTCGTCTAGTCAATCCTGCTCAACATGGGGCCAGCAAGGCGATTAGTCGCAATTAGTCGTCGACCAGGGCAACTCGGTCCTGGTAGGTCCTATTCGTCCCCTAGTCGTCCTATATATATCAGGACTAATATACCAAATATATACTAATATACTCTGTGTTCTAGTTCTAGAGTACAAATCAAGCATGAAGATAACTCTAGGGTGGTGACTGCATGTAGTAGGGTTACAAATTGGGCTGAATGAGCCCAAGTGGCCTGAGCCATCCCAGATGCAGCCCATGTCTTTAGCTGCCCAGTTCCATCCTGTTTCTGGTCGTCCGACTAATCATGATTAGTCGACAACTAATGAGATGACCAGAAAACTAATTGGTCTAATCGAGTTGTAGCCCCTAGTCGAGTTCAGGTACTGACTAGGATATTCTGGATGATGCTTGCTATAAGCCTTTTGGTACTAGCAGGCCCGCCCCAAGTCCACATTTGTCCTTTCCAAGAATTATTTCTCTAAAAGAAAAGTACTTCATCAGTCATCAGTTGAATAAACTAAACTGTTCTTGGATGCTTGCAGTTTCAGAATAAACTCATATTAAGCTAGACCTTCTTCTACTATATATCTTTGGCGTTCCTAGAAGGCTAGTAGAGATACCTTCATTGATTTCTGTGCAAGCCTCGATACATGGGAATAAACTCTCCATTAATAATGTGGAGCAGAGTTGGTACTATTCTGAGCTTTATATGAACCTGTTACTATAGCAAATAATTCAGATTGGCTGCTATCTTCTTGATGCTCTGCTCTTTTGTGTGGTAATGTTAGAAGTAGAGAGTATGGATTACTGTCTACAGCAGGGATTTCCTATTTTCTTCTAGAATGAAAGATTTGGGCATTCCGCTCCTTCCTCTTCATTTTGGTGGTGGTTGTCCAATGTATGAAAAAAAGTTATTGTACAACAATCTGTTGCACAAAGTTGACAAATTGACACTGCATGATCACGCCATGGGATTTTCCTTGATCCTTCAATACATAATGCATAAATTTATGAGTATAAAGGAAAATCACGCACATGAAAAAAGTTATTACAGCAATTTGTCGCAACAGAGTTGAGCAATTGATACTGAATAATCGTGAAGGGGTTTTCCTTCATCTTTCAATCCAAAATGAATATATTATATACTATATAAAGGAAACAGTAAAATCAGAAATTGCTTCCACCCATTGCAAGAACAAATAAGTTATGTTGGGTTCACATAGCTGAAAGGCTGACATGGTATCGTAGATATGTGGCTTCTCAGTTGGGTTTGGTTCTTGTTAATGTCAATATATCTACGTAATGAGAATTACGATCTGCAAAAGTCCTGGTATTATGCCTGCACCACAATGACATCTTTCACATGACTTATTACAAGATCTTGCATGATCCACCACTGCTGACCTGATATGGTGCTTCCCTAAAATAAAACCCACTATCAACTTCTATTGGTGTCATTTCAACTGACTTCGACCTTAGTTAGTTGGTGCTCAGAAGGAACGCTTTTAGGTGAAAGCTTGTTTTGTGAACAGGTAAGAGCATCCTGACTCATAAGCAATCTGGATTTGCTATGGTAATAGATGTGTGCTTCTACATGTCTGTCGCTCACTGAAAATGGTAGTGCTCCTTTCCATTCATGTATTCTTTTGGTAGAATATCTTTCAAGTGGTCTTGTTTCGCCAATTGATAGAGTTTTTTATGCATATACAATTATTATTATGCTTTGTTTATATTTCAATATATATTTATTTTTTTGATATTTCCATGATAAACAATATGATCACTCACTTTCAACTTCTGCTTGGTTTTTTTAAATTATTTTTCTTTTGGAGTTTATCTCCACAATCTGAAGAAACATCCTTTGATGGCGGGCGGGCATGGACAAATGACATGGTCAGTGGCCAAGTGCTGCAAGGACTGAATTCCATTGTCATCCTAGGAGCATGGATGCTATGGTATCACCGAAATAGGTGTGTTTGATGGAGGATCACCATATTTACATTGTGCTCTTTTGCTGGCCACTGAGGAGATGAAATATTGGAGTTTGGCAGGGGCTAAGGGGCTTTCCTTCCTAACTAGCTCTGTCATTGATGCTTAGGTGTTTGGGGTTGAGGTCGTGTCCTATTGGGTTGGTATATATATTGTTTTCTTCTTCTTCAATTAATACAGTGATACGCAGTTCTCTTGCGTGTTTGAGAATGCATCTGTTTTTTTTTTCTTTTTCAGTATTCGTTTGATTGCTTCAGTGCTTGCTGTTTATACACAATAAGTTGATTCCTCTTATAACAGATTTGTTTATGGTGGTGGTAAACTGCTCGTCTTACACTTCTTTCATTTTTGAAGAAGTGTTATTGGCTCGTCATAATATTGATAATTAAAGTTTTTAAATGCCTTCGTTGTCTCGGGAACTATTTGAATGGAAATGAGAACTGTTAGTGCATTGCTTGTCTTGTCTGCTGCAACTGGAAACAAACACACTTCCTCTTACTTGTGTAGAGGACATGCCCTATGTTTGGTATGCTGAGCTACCAACCACTAGGCTGTCTAGGTACAAGAAATCAAATGCATATTTTTACATAACATGTACTGTACCGAAAGATTATAGAGTCAGCCACTGAGCTACATGACAGCATCCCCATGACTTTGCCTCCAAACTACTAATGGGATCTGTGCTGACACCTGAAAAGGGCATCTTAATGTAAGCAAAGATAAAGCAAAGTTTGATCCATGCGCTGGCTGGCACTGCAGAACATCAAAATGTTGGATAAAGCAACAAAACACTACTTGTGGTTGTTATTTTAACAAACCATTCTGGGAACATGGCTCTCTACTGCTTTACTGCTGTGTCAGTTTGCTTTTTGTCTATTTAGTATTAAACAGATTATTCAGGTTCTGTCTTAGGTGATTCAAGCACTAGTTAGTAACATCCTCTACAAGTTAGCCATTAGGACACTTTCATTGCAAACCTTCCACTGTTCCCCTTTCTTTCATAATAATAATGGATTCAAATGGTTTAGGCATTTAGCTTATATATTCGAATACTGTTTCTGACTTACATAATCTAAAAGAATGACTGGAACTTTGAAGATTTGCTTATCCTAAACAAGACTATTTACCTAAGGAGCCATTTATATGCTACTCCCTCTGTCCCAAAACAACCTATAATTTGGAATGAAGGGAGTATTTCCAGCTTTATTGATGAAATATGAGAAAAGAGAGACAAGGAAAGGTGGTAAGAGTTTCAACATGTTTGGTTTGTGGCACGAGGTCATCCGGAATGATCCGATCCTAGAACCGAAGCTGACAACGCAGCGTGGAACTGCACCATCTGTCATCAAGTGCTTCCAAGGAGAGTTAATCGTAAGCGGACTTGAAGTACAAAGCCACTCTGTAAAAAGTGCTGGACCAACCCATTCTATGTCGGCAGGTTCAGCTGATGCCAGATGAGTTCTTCCGCTAAACCAAACACGCTGAAAAGTATTTCTTGTTATTCCTGATCTTTAAGTTTTTTTTTTCTTCAATGCTTCAACTATTTAGTCATTGTGGACTGAATTCTATAGGATGGTGTAGCCTTTCAAAACTTGACTTCTTGAAAGAAATTATGTGGTGGTTGTAGTTGCATCTGTAATAGTTATTAATTCTATACAAGGTGGTAAGACAACATTTGTCAACTTCCATTACTCCTAATCTTTCATTAGTGATTCTGATGTCATTGTGCATAAATCCCTTGTTATTTTCCTGCGATGGTAACAGCCCTTACTATGCTTGTTTGGTGATTAGTTGCCATCTGGAACATCAGCTACTTGTTTCAGAACTAAACTTGTACAGTTCCCTGCCTCCTACTCAAGTAATGTAGTTTTCCGCGAAACACTCAACTTGGATCTCACATGTTCACAAGTACAAACAGAGTGCAGTGATGGACCAATCATATTCAGGTACGAACATAAAATATCTACTGGGCTTTGGCATGTCCTCACAGTACAGTTCATTACTATTAAAAAAAGTGGGGGACCTTGATGCTTCAGATCGTGCTGCTTCATTATTCATGTCTTTATATATAGTCCTTTATTTATGAAAGAAGTTTTCATGTGTATAGCACTCGTCATCTTAACCAACATTATCATCCTGTCTATGCCAATATAGGCAAGTTGTTGTCTCCAGTGGCCAGCGTGCCACGGTGCATGTTTTCTCGTGAAACTGTGGTATCTTTGCCTTGTCAATGACAATGCCCATGGACTCATATAATTGCCTTTCTGACTCTGAATCACGCAGGGTTGGTGTTCCTGCAACGCATGCCATTTGGCAGCTTGCTTTCAATCCTTTTGGTGTTTTGCAGTGTGCTGGAAAGGGACGGCTTGGGTTTGGTGGTGTTGATAGATCTGTGGTCGTCTAAAATAGCATTGGGAGGCCACTGATTGGTCCATCACTTAGCTGAATTAAGCACTGCCAGGTTGGTGAATGATACTCTCTCGGCTTCTCTTTGGGAAGTACTCCAGCAAAAGAAAGCTGAGTTGTTGCGGCCTGTGTCGCAGCTTCATACGTGCAATGCATATAATGAGTTGTATGCTGGTGGCTTTTTCTTGGTTCAGAGAATTTGAGGGAATATTTCGCTTTATTTGTTGGCAAGGGATTTCAGACTTCAGAGAGTTGCCCTTGTGGATGTCAAGCTTTATCATTTGCAGAAGCTCCTGGAATCCACTAGCTTTTTGCAGACTCTGATTATTCGACAAGAAATTCTGTTTGATAGGAAGGAAGTTGTTCGAATTATGGAAGCAGGAATCTGGAAAAATCGTGCGTCAATAGAAAACTGGCGCGGCCTTGCCGCGCCCCGATCTCAATAGGCCAGGCCCATCATTGCAGAACTTCATATAAATACTTGTAGAGATTGCTAGAGTTGTTGTTTATTGATAGCAACAAAACAAAGAACTGTGCTGCTTAGCTTACATAGACTATTTGAAATCATGCATGGATAGATAAATGCATATATAACAAAAGAGATGCAAGATAATGCATTGTGCTATACACCAAACAACTATTGCCATCTGGAAATTACTCTTTTTCTCCTACTGTTATGTATCTGATTTTGACATTGCAGCTACTGCTATGTATTCCATTGACAACCCATCTTGAAAATTCATTTCTTGTTCTGCTCTGATTCAATGTGGTTTCTGGAGTACCAGCATGGTGATGTGATTAGCATGTGGCAGTGCTTGAGGGCAGCAGCAGCACTCGATGCACCTGCAGATTGACTGGAGCAATCTGCACCCATATTGATTGTATCCATCACCATTCACCATTAAAATTGACTGGAGCCACCTCCACCTTGGAATCCATCTCCTGAAAACGTGTACTGAAAACTTCAGCACAACGCATGACGCATCATCGAGGAGGCAACTCTACGCATGAGAAACAGGGAAAATACAAAGAGGATGAGCACGTCCTTAACGGATTGAAGATGGAAACGCAAAGAGGGATTGTTGCGAATGGGATCTCCTCGTCACATTTGACTGAGGCTCGCCCTGTGCCATTGCCACAGCAGCCCCCGCGTGCTGGTCCTCATTATCTTTGATTGAAGCTCGCCTGCACCATTGCCACCAGCGTGGTACTGGCCGCGTGGGAGACCGGAAGGAGCCGTGCGTTTCTGCGTTTCTCTATTAGGGTGCCGGTGCAGCTTATCACTATTAGCGAGTCAGTCGTGGACGCTGCCAGGTTGAGTGATGAGGGAGGTTCAGCGCGACGCGGGCCAAGGAGAAAGGGTAGCCCCAGTCTGATCTGTTGCACGCGGCACCGCTGCCGTGCCCTGCGCCACAGCCCGTCCATGGCCCCGCTACCCCGTGCCGCCACCCAGCACGCTCGCGCGGCGCGCCGGTGGCCCCGGCACATGCCCCGAGAAGGTAGCTCACTTGCAGTGCTGACGCCTCCTTTTTTTCACGTTGGGCCGACGCTGGCGCTCGCGGCGGCGAGAGTACACGAGCAGTCGACAGGAGTTGGGAGGAGCGCAGGAGAATCTAGATTCTAAAAACGCTGGTTCGTCAGCTTGCGTTTCAACCATCCGATCACGATCTGGCACTCGAGAAAAGGAGGTGACATGGCAAAACGAGGTGTCAGAGATCATGGTGCAAAATTCGTCTATTAAGAGATTCCAAATTAAAGCGAGGCTCTAGTGGAAAGGAAACTCATGTCGGTGGCTGAATCCATTGAAATTGAAACCAATGGAGCCCCACCATTTCTGTTTTGTAACACGTTGAACCGTAAGCCTGCATGTTATAATGATGGCTTATTTTTCACCGGCGACTAATTGACTGTCATGTGCTAATGATCTGTAATAGCTACTTCTTTTGACCATAAAAATAAATCGACCTAGTACCATGATTCAACAAATTAAATTTTGACCATTGTTATTAAAAATTTTATATAGATTTACAGCACAAGATCAATATTCACTATGAAAATTTATAATTATTGACATTTAAGATAATATATTTGTATAGATATTGCTAGTAAAATGACTTACAATAAACCTGCTTGGGCATGTATTTGTTATCGGAGGATTTAGTGAAAGAATCTCGGTCCTAAATTGTCCCCTTGGCGCTTGGGGACCTCTCTGGAACCAACCTGACGCTGGGGAGCTGCGGTGTTCGGCGTATCCGGTGGCTGGTTGACGGCGCACGCGGTTCTGCTGACCTGACGCGACGCAGGTACGTCAGGTCGTTTGCCGCTGCATCCGATTGTCACTTAGGCGCTGGCGCGTTGACCGTTGGAGATCGGTGGTTGTCGTTTGAAGCAGGGACCACATGGCGCTCATCGGGCGACCGGACGCTGGAGGCGTGCGTCTGGTCACCCCTGACCGGCACGTCTGGTCGGCCCGCATTGAGTGGCCTGTAGTGTCCAACGGCTCTATTTCGTGGGGGGCTTCTATTTAAGCTCTATGGCCAGCTCAAGCTTATTCTCTTGGCTATTTGCATTGACATAGCAACCTTGTGAGCTTAGCCAAAACCCTCTCACTCATCTCTATCAATGATTCATCATCTTTGTGAGATTGGGAGTGCATCCAAGTGCAATGCTTAAGTGATTGCATCTAGACGCACTTGGTGTTCGTGTTTCGCTGCAGGATTCTCTTATTACTCTTGGTGGTTGCCACCACTTAGACGGCTTGGTGCAGTGAGGATCGTCGAGCGGAGGTTGATGATTGTCTCCGGTTCCTATCGTGGTGATTGTGAGGGGTTCTTGACCTTTTTTCGGCGAAGAGCCAAAAGGTACTCTAGTGGATTGCTCGTGACTTGTGTGATCCTTATCTTATGTTGGTTGTGCGGCACCCGATTGCGGGTTTGGCGTGTGATGCCAATTAGCGCATGAACCTCCAAGTGAGTGAATCGCCACAACGAGGATTAGCTTGCCGGCAAGCAAGTGAACCTCGGTAAAAAAACCTTATGTCATCTTGTCAGAGAATTTCATTAGTTATCTTATGATTGATTGATTGGCTCATACCCCGACACATCGGTATAATCATCACCACCCTCTCTAGTATTTACATTTCTAGTGTTACTTCGCTCTTTAGTGTAGTTAGTCTTGATAGCAAGCTTGTGTCGAGTCTAGTGGTTAGTGTGGCTCTTTAGTTAGTCTTTAAGAGCTCACTAACTTAGTGTAGTGACATAGCCATTGTGTGGATAGAGACTATAGATACTAGAATTATGGTAGGTGGCTTGCATTTTTAGTAGGCTAGCGCAACATTCGCTTCGCCGCATATTTGTCTAGCCGGTTTGTTTAGTGTTGTTGTAGAAATTTTGATAGGCTATTCACTCCTCTCTAGCCATTAGGACCTTTCACAAGGGTTTCTAAGATGAGAATGAGAATCTTGATGATGTTAGAGGCATTCAACTTTCAAATGTCATGAAAAATATGGATGTTGGTGAACTGAGGACTAGACAAGTGATAGATGAAGAAGATGATCAAATGCAAGTCCTCTCTAACTCAAATGTTCAAGTTGACACTAATAAAGCAAGTACAAGTGGCTCTCATGACAATGTGCAAGATCAAGTGGCTAGTACATCATCTCAACCAAATGAGCAAGCAAGTGCAAGCAACAATGTTCCAATACTCCAACCAACTAATATTGCAAGATGAAAGGATTAAGATGCCCAAGAGGGGGGTGAATTGGGCTTCTCTAAAATTCTTTGGGGAAAAATAAACCCTATTAGCCCATGTTCAACCCCTTGTGCCTAATAGTGTGTCTATGATTCTACACGCACAAAAGTTTTGCACCCTAAGTTCTAATCCTACACTAGCATGGCAATTCTAGGAACGTAAATACAAGAATTGAAATGCTCAAAGTAAATGTTCAATGTAAAGAGTACGAAGAGGAATGCGGTGATGTTTTTTCGAGGTATCGGAGAGTCGTCACTCCCCACTAGTCCTCGTTGGAGAACCCGCGCAAGGGTGTAGCTCCTCCTTGATCCACGCAAGGATCAAGTGCTCTTTATGGGCTGATTCTTCGACACTCCGTCGCGGTGAATCACCCACAACCGCTCATAACATGGTTTGGTCATCCACAAGCTCCACTGAATGATCACCAAGTCTCCAATCACATCAAGCCGTCTAGGTGATGGCGATCACCAAGAGTAACAAGCACAAGCTTTCACTTGACCAAGACAAGCCTAATGAGGATGGTAGATACACACTTGCTACTCCCTATGCACTAATGAGGTCCTTAATCTTGGATTCTCAAATCTCAATCACCCCAATAGGCTCTTGCACTCCCTTGCACTTCAAGGTATTTCTCAGCTGAACAAATGAGCAAGGGATAATTGAATTGGATGAGTAGGATGAGTATATATACACCTCCTCATAAAATTCAATCGTTACACACTGATCCAGCAAAATTCGATACCACTAGACGCATAGGTGCGAGGCACCGGACGCGCAGGTGTACAGAAACTTACCGCTTTGAGAAACTAGCCGTTACAACCTCATTGGATGCTGACCTGCGTCTGGTCAGCACCCACCAGACGCGTCCGGTCAGGAAAAGCCCTGTCTGGATGCACTCTAGACTGCACCGGATGCTACCTGCCCTGCGTCCGGTCGAAACACTATGTAGCGTCTAGTCAGTTAAACTTTGTCACAACTGCTACAGTGCGAGTACCGGACCCGCCGGTGCACGCACTGTGCAGCGTCCGGTCGACGCTCCACTCTGCTGCTGATGCCGTGAACTAACTGGACACATCCCCCTGTGTCCGGTGCTCCACCAACCAGCGTCCAATGCATATAAAAGCACCTCGTTCACTTCCAATTCAAGCAACTTTGTGAACGACTTCGACTTCTCTTGATCTATGGGCCAACCCTGAGGTACCTAGTGCTAAGTTTGACAAGTGTGCACCACACCTAAACTGTTAGACTCACCTAGGTCAAGCCACTAGTTCATACCCCCCTTAATAGTATGACCAAAGGAAAAACAAAGTCCTAAACTACTCTAAGTGTCTCTCCAACACCAAACGGCACTTAGAACTAGTCCGTCCTTAACCTTGTCCTCCATCCTTTGAAAATCGAAACGATTTTCATCGATAGGGGCATGAACACCATATTGCCTGATAGATCTCTATTTCTATGACCTAACTTACCAATGTTTCTGCAAAACACGCGTTAGTCACAGTAGTTTGTGTCGTCATCAATCATCGAAACCCAACTAGGGGCCTAGATGCTTTCACAAGAGATCATACATTGGACACTATAATTGGAGATATTTCTAGAGGTGTACAAACAAGATCAAGATTAGCATCGTTTTGTGAACACTTTTCATTTGTGTCATCCATTAAACCAAAGAAGATAGAAGAAGCATTGATTGATGTTGATTGGGTGAATGCTATGCATGAAGAATTGAACAACTTCACAAGAATTAAGTATGAGAATTGGCAGAGAGACCAAAGAACCACAATGTGACTGGAACCAAATAGATCTTTTGCAACAAATAAGATCAAGAAGGGATAGTAGTAAGGAACAAAGCAAGATGGTAGCACAAGGTTACACTCAAGTAGAGGGTCTTGACTTTGGTGAAACATATGCCCCGGTTGTAAGATTGGAAGCAATTAGAATCTTGCTAGCCTATGCTTGTGCCCACAATATCAAGCTCTATCAATTGGATGTCAAGAGTGCATTTCTCAATGGCTACATCAATGAAGAAGTTTATATTGAGCAATCTCCTGGTTTTGAAGATGACAAGAAGCCCAACCATGCATACAAACTAAAGAAGGCATTATATGGCTTGAAGCAAACACCTAGAGCATGGTATGAGAGGTTGAGGGATTTCCTACTCTCTAAAGGGTTTATAATGGGCAAGGTTGACACCACTCTTTTCACCAAGAAGATTGGAAAGGACTTGTTTGTGTTACAAATCTATGTGGATGACATCATATTTGGATCAATCAATCAAGACTTTTGTGAAGAGTTTAGGAAGATGATGGCTAATGAGTTTGAGATGTCCATGATTGGAGAGTTGAGTTACTTCCTTAGTCTTCAAATCAAGCAATTGAAGAATAGTACATTTGTGAGTCAAGACAAGTACATCAAAGACATACTCAAGAAGTTTGGTATGAATGATAGCAAATCTATTAGTACACCAATGGAAACAAATGGTAATTTGGATAGTGATGCAAGTGGCAACATGGTGGATCAAAAGTTGTATCGCTCTATGATTAGAAGTCTACTCTATGTGACCGCATCAAGGCCGGATGTCATATATATTGTATGCGTGTGTGCAAGATTCCAAGCCTCACCAAGAGAAAGTCATTTGAAGGCTACAAAGATAATATTAAGGTACTTGAAGCATACACAAAATGTTGATTTGTGGTATTCCAAAGGTACAAAGTTTGAGCTAGTTGGATATTCCAACTCAGATTATGCAGGATGCAAAGTTGAAAGGAAAAACACTTCGGGCACTTGTCAACTATTAGGAAGATCACTAGTATCTTGGTCATCAAAGAAATAAAATAGTGTTGCATTGTCTACCACCGAAGCTGAATACATATCCGCTGGTAGTTGTTGTGCACAAATTCTTCAGATGAAGGACACCTTGAATGATTTTGGAATCAAGTTCAAGAAAGTGACATTGCTATGTGAAAATGAGAGTGTAATCAAGCTAACCAATAATCTGGTTCAACATATAAGAACAAAGCACATTGATGTCCGCCACCATCTCATTAGAGATCATCAACAAAAAGGGGACATTTGCATTGAGAGTGTGGGCACCGAAGATCAACTTGCCGACATATTCACCAAGTCACTTGATGAGAAGAGGTTTTGCAAGATAAGAAATGAGTTGAACATATTGAATTTCTCAAATATGTGTTGATACACCCCCCACTAATATGACATGCCTCTCCTTTGAGCAATCCAAGGTAAAAGTTGATTGGCATGCATACATTCTTTGCTAAAGGCTTGTTTAGTGCATCTAGACATGCCTCACATTTAATAGGCTTATTCATGAAAATCAAATGAATTTAATGCTTGTATGGTACCACTATTGCTTCTATGCTTGACTTGATCTAGTGGTAGCATATGATATGTTTGTGGGCTTGTGAACCTAGTGTTTGATCTAGAAAAAGAGCTATAAGTGTTTGACTCAACATGGTCAAGATAACCTTAGAAATGAGGTACGAAGAAGCTTGTCCTTGGCTCAAACCGAGTAAAATATTTTTGGCAAGTGTTCTAGATTGAACCAAATTTGGAAAAATGATCCTCACCCTATTGATTGACATTAATAATCTTAACCTATCTAAAATTGAACCTTTGTGGTCATTGATGACAAAGGGGGAGAACTTTGACATAGGGGGAGAAATGACAAAGTAAAGGGCTCAATTAAAATTTTGAGCACACACGTAGGGGAAGCAAGCTCATAAACTTGATTGATGTATTTGAATGTGCATTACATATTTACACTTGCATGGCACAAGTTTTAAATTAAAATTCCATATTTGTGTGGTGTATGCTAGTTGTAGGTTTGAATGATAAAATGAAAAACTAGCATGCATAGGATGATAGTTAAATATACCTTTCTTACTTGTTTGGTTTTCAAGTGGCACTAGAACCTTGCATATAATGTGATCTCATGAGGTATCTAGTATTTGTGTTTTGCAAAGTAATTCCAAGTGGCATCTGACTAACCATTGTGCTAAGGATGAACTTAAAGGTGCAACTCCGATTGGTATCATGCTTCTAAGGTCTATCTCTTACACCTTAGCATCATTTGGTAGACATTGCTTTCCCACTTTTCCAATCTATGCATATGTGCAAGCTTCATCCAAACTCTTAGCACATATGTAGGGAGAGCTAATGCTACTAATTCGGGTTCATGAAACTTGTCCAAATCCTTTACACTTGGTAAAAATGCTTGGGCCAGCAACATGGATTCAAATGAATTTCAATTCATATCTTTGAGAAAGCATTGTCATCAATTACCAAAAAGGGAGAGATTGAAAGCCCTAGTTTGGTTTTGGTGAATTGATGAAATCCTAAGTGCTAACTCATTGCTCTAAGTGAATATAAGATAGGGTAGCACATTCCAAGTGGTGGAGCAAATGGTGAAGATCATGATGATGGTGAGGCCATGGTGGTGATCAAGTGCTTGGACTTGGAAAAGAAGAAAGAGAAAAAACAAAAATAGGCTCAAGGCAAAGGTGATATCCATAGGGCCATTTTGTTTTGGTGATCAAGACACTTAGTGAGTGTGACCACATTTAGGATTGATAGCTGTACTATTAAGAGGGGTAAAACTCGTATCGAAATGCGGTTATCAAAGTGCCACTAGATGTTCTAATTCATTGCATATGCATTTAGATTATAGTGAGCGCTAACACCCTTGAAAATGTTTGTGAAAAATATGCTAACACACGTGCACAAAGTAATACACTTGGTGGTTGGCACATTTGATCAAGGGTGGCGAAGTGGGAGAAGTAGAGGCACTGTTTTTCAGTGACCAAACGCTGCTCTGGCAACGACTGGATTTTGTGCCTGCATCCGGTCAGTTGGAGCGCAGAGAGGGGCATCGTCGGTCTTGTGATCGGACGCTGAAGGAAGAGTGGACCGGACACGCAGGGGGTGCGTCCGATGAATGCTGACGTATCGCGTGGAGTTGAGTCAAAGAGGACCGGACTCATCGTTGCGTCCCCTCATGCGTGAGCGGACGCGTCCGGTTATGAAAATTCCTCTCTAGATGCTTACTAGACTCGATCGGACTCCACGTTGTGGAGCGTCCGGTCACTTAACTAGTGCGTCAGGTCACAGGCACAGTGACTCGGGCATAGGCGCAATCGGACACTGCGGTGGCGCGTCCGGTCATGTGGCCCTACGTCCGGTCGTCACTTAACCGTTGGCGCAGCTGTGTTGACCGTTGGAATTGAACGCGCGATGTTGAACGCGGAGGACACAAGGTCTCCATCCAGTGACCGGATGTTGGCTAGGCTGCATCCGCTCATCCCAACCGACATGCCCGGTCAGCGTGAGTTGGGTTGTGTGTTGAGCTCAATGGCTCTATTTCGTGGGAGTTTAAGCGGTAGAGAGGGGTTTGGGTTCCTCTCTCCCTCCCACCGAGCTTGCGAGGCGAGATTCAGCGCTTTTTATGGAAGTGAAACGCCTATTTTCCACTACGTCGAAAGTTGGAAAAGAAACGGAGGCGAACGGAGGCCACCAGGGCGATCGGACGCTGCACCAGACGCGGTCATGGTTTGACCGGACGCGTCCGGTCAGTTCTCGCAGCAGTCAGGCACGCGAGTGTTAGGGTTTCCAACCAGCGCGTCCGATCCATCACGGGACCGGAGCGTCCGGTCAGGCACCTAGAGGGGCAGAGCCGGTCGTAGAGCCGACCGGACGCGCGGCGTGTCCGGCCACGTGCGATCGGACGCGTCCGGTCGTGGTGGGAGCTTACTAGACTCCGACCGGACGCTGGGTGCAGTGCGTCCGGTCAAACGCTGAAGCACGTCCGGTCACAGCAACGGCTACTTCTGACGCGCACTGTTTTCGCTTGTCCTGTAGTGACCAGGCGCGTCCGGTCACCCTGACCGGAGCGTCTAGTCAGCCGTTTTTAACTACGTCGTCCAGTAACGGCTAGCTGCGTACCTCTTCGCTATAAATAGAAGTTGGCCGGGGTTTGAGGGTAACTCTTGCACATTTTGAGACCTAGAGACATACTTTGAGCTAGAGAACAACCCCTCCACTCATCTCTTTGCTTAGTTGCACATCTTGAGTGAGATTGGGTGAGATTCAAGTGCATTGCTTGATAGTTACATTCTAGAGGCACTTGATCTTCGAGTTGCTGCGGATTTCTTGTTACTCTTCTGTGTTTTCCGACACGGTAGACGGCTTGGAGCAGCGGAGGTGATTGAGCTCACAATTGAAGATTGTTGGAGCCCTCACCAAGTGCTGTAAGGGTTCTTGATCCTTCCCTGCGGGAGTTCGCAAATTGGATACTTTAATGGAGCTCGTGGCTTGGAGGATCCCCATCTTGTGTGCGATTGTGCGGCGCCCGCCGAGGGCTTGACTCTTGATAGTCGATTAGCTCGTGAACTGACAAGTGGGTGCATCGCCACAACGAGGAGTAGCTTGCCAGAAAGCAAGTGAACCTCGGTAAAAATCTTGTGTCATCTCTTTGCCGAGGATTTCTCTTATGGTTGATCTTTGTGATTGATTCTTCAAGTGCATTACTTCTCTACATCGTTGATATAAGAATCAAGTCACTTGCTCTTTACTTTCTTGTACTAGTCCTAGTGTAGTTTACTTTATGTAGCTTTTATCACATAGGAGTAAGTAGCTTAGTGACTTAGTCTTGTTGGTGTGTATTAAAGATCATAGTCTTGCTTCACTAGAATTGTATAGGTGGCTTGCATAGTGTAGTTGAGCTAGTGCTAGAATTAGCTTAGCCATCTTTTATACTAACGTGGTTATTCAGTGAAGCTTGTAGATTTTTAAATAGGCTATTCACCCCCCTCTAGCCATTTGGACCTTACAACGTCCTATAAGGAGCATTACTGTATTAGTAAATTTTGCTAACGAAACATTAAATTGGCCTCTCTAAACCGTGTATATTCTAGTGCCACCCCTTTTTCGATAAACAACTGAATTATTCAAACATAAGTGATTTTACACGGGTGAAAGTTACCCTAGGAAAATGTTGGCAATGCTACAAGTACAGAGCATTGTACATTTATGGAATATGTGTTTACAGCTTATAGACAATGGCGGAACTAGCAATTTTGATTAAGAGGGGCCAGACAAATATGATCGAATTTTTAATGTGATAAAATATATATATAATTATATGTTTCAACAAATTTTTAAATTTTTTACACTATTTATAACCAAAATCATAATAATAAAAAATAGGTGAAAATTGATATTTTTGGCTGTAAATTCAAATATTTATATATAGGTATTAAAAAATCTACTGTGCTTGAAGGGGGCTACGGCCCCTGCTGGCCCCCCTAGTTCTGCCACTGCTCATAGATGGAGTAATTCTATCAACCTATTTCCAAGCATTCCTAGAAAGATAATGAGCTTTTGTGTTTGTCTCTCTTTTGATTTTTCACACTTCAAATGGGATTCCATAATTGCTCTTGAAGAAGTCTGCTAGGGCCTTGTTTAGATTCCAGAATTCATCCTCAAATTCCACTATGCAAAAAGAAGATTCCCTATCACATCAAAATGTCGGCACATATATGGAGTACTAAATGTAGATGAAATCAAAAACTAATTACACAGTTTTGTTGTACTTTGCGAGACAAACATTTTAAGCCTAATTAATCAAGATTTGAACAATTATTAAAAAAAAACAAAAGTACTACAGTGCTCGGAGGTGACACTGTGTAGAATCGGCCACCCCGAGTTGGCCATCTAAACAAGGCCTAGGATGCGCGGAAGGTTCCAATGGCCTGGACTGGAGGGGTGAGTGGTGACATGAACCGATTCGTTTCAAACGGCGTGCCCGCGTGGAGTCTGGAGTCTCGAGTTGACTGTCAAGTACACATCGATCTCAAGCCGAGTCGCTGACACGAGAGGCCCACACGTGGTTGACCACTTGACCGACCCTGCTGATATGGACGTGTGCTGTGTGCATGCGTAGGATCCGCGCTGGTGGTGGAAGACCGCCATGTCGGTGGCCGGTCAGCCGGTGAGATCGATCTGATTATGCTTGGTACGCAAGGTATTCCGTCCTAAATCCCTGGAACTAAAGTTGCATGCTGACAGGCGCACAAACTGGTCATTACAAACTAATCATATAGTACTACTATACTATGACCGAAGCGAAGGAGCTTCTTAAGAGAACTTGTGAAGAAGAATAATGCGTTTTAGACTTGTTTACATTAGGTACGTACACCGGCGCGGCGGGCGGCGCACGGTCCAAATCCGGCCAATCAATGTGCGATACACGTACTTGTACGTACTTCCGTGTTTGACAAATTAAACCGGAGCGCAAGTTCCACTTTGCAAAAGAAATGACTTGAAAGGGTGGAAAAACTACAGCGTTGCTGATGTGTGATTGTGTGTGAGTGGACATATAACTAGTATATTCGTCGCAAAAAAGTCGACTGGGACCGTGCGTTAGGCGGCGTTTTATCGCTGTGTACCTGTGCTGTTTCGTTCCGTGCGGCCGCGCCCGCGCGCCGCCGGCTTTGACGACGGGCGGCCGCCGCCGCTAAGTCACTCGCTCTGGCCAGCCGCGTCGATCGATCGGCCGCCCCGCCGGCGCCGGGTGCTTCGCAGCTTCGTTCTCTCGCCTCGATCGCTGGCGATACATCGAAATCCTATACTGTTGAATTCACTAGAGATTTTTCTTAACATATAAGCTATCCACGTCATCAATCTACTAGGACTTAGTACAATTCTCTTAACATACAAACTATCCACGTCAACCATCCAATAGAACTTACAATTATAACCAACTAGCACATATAATTATGATAGTTATATCTTTATCCACTAAGGCCTTGTTTAGATACCCAAATTCACCCCCAAATTCCACTATGCAAAAAGAAGATTCCCCATCACATCAAAATATCGGCACATATATGGAGTACTAAATGTAGATGAAATCAAAAACTAATTACACAGTTTTGTTGTACTTTGCGAGACGAATATTTTAAACCTAATTAATCAATATTTGGACAATTATTACCAAATAAAAACAAAATTGCTACAGTGTGACGGGACATTTACTATGCAAAGTTTGGATCCCAAATTTGGGATCTAAACAAGGCCTAACATGCATTTAGTTATCCACGTCAAGGTGTCAAACCATCCACTAAAACTAATTTAAGATAGTTTCTTTCTTATAACTATAAATATAAATAGTCTAATTTATTTTAAAATTATTTAGAATCCTTGCAGCAACGCGCAAGGTGTTCTTCTAGTTGAAAGGTATAGAAAGTAAGGCCGGCCCCATACCAAGCCGCCGTACGTTGTTCGGTCAGTTCTTTCAAGAACATGGTGACCCGGAATTGCAATTTGCCAATGTCGGGTCGTCGGAGGTTATACTACGGCTTGAGAATCAGATTAACATGTATTATTTAAAAAAATCTTCATTGTAATAAAGGTGTTAACGTACGTCCATCGATGGATGAGCCTTATTCTATAGCACTACTTGAACAGTACTTTTTAACAAATGAATAATATTTTTTTTCTCACAATAAATCAATATAAACATTAGTATAAGTTAAATTTCAGTACGAGTGACGATGGTTAACACAAGGTCGTGCGTCTCATTTTTCTACTTTTCTAGCGTACTACGGATTCAGTACGCCATACGTGAATAAAGGCTATGGTTCAAACTTTGAACCCATGTGTACGCCGTCCATATGGAAAAATGTGTGTAGAGGAAGCCAACCCCAAAGACTTAGGTCCCGTTTAGATTCGGTAACGATACAATTAAGACATACGGACGGACACCTCCCACCGCTCACTTTCGCAAGCGCCGCTTGCCCAGCGACCCTATCTGCTCGTCCCGTCCGCGCGCCCGATGCTTGCTGCGTTATTTTCTCCCTGCATCGCCGTACCCATCCGCCCACCCCACTATGCCTTGTCGTTGCCGGTCCCCCCTAGCGCCGTGCCCCATGCCCTGCGGCCTCATCAGCGCTGCCTTCTCCGCACCGCATTCCCCACCGGGCCCAGTCTGCCTCGTCCGCCTCCACCGCACCGCCTCGGTCCCCTGTAGCGCCGCGCCCCATGCCATGCGGCCTCATCTGCGCTGCCTCCTGCGCACCGCATTCCTCATCGGGGTCAGTCTGCCTCGCCCGCCTCTACCGCGCTGCCTTCTCGCCGCGGCCGGCCCGCTCGCCGCGACCGCCTCCACCGAGCTGGCGAGCCTCCACGACGAATACTTCAGCAAGCAGGCAAAGGGGGATGAGATTCGTGTGATGCTGCATCCGCCAACGAGTTACCTGTGCCGCTGCTGCACAGCGAGGTCCATGCGCCACCGTCGACCTCCACGCTAACATGCCTCCATTTGTCTAAGCAAAGCCCATGTTGCACTTAGTATGTTTCAAGTGTTTCAGATGTTTAATCTGGATGTTGCAGGTGTTTCATCTTGATGTTATAAAAGTAGATCGGAGTATTGCACATGTTGAAGTGGCTGTAGACGTATGTTTCAAGTGTATGTTCCAAATGTCTCATTTCGTTTTCCAGACGTATGTTTGCAAGTGTTTCATCTGGATGTTGCATATGTTTTTACATGTATGAAGTGTTTTCAGGTGTTTTTTTTGCAAGTGTTCCTTATGCTTGTTTTGAGTGTTTTAGTGGTTTCGTACGTATGTTACAAGTGTTTCTTCTTGATGTTTCAAAAGTACATCTAGTGTTGCAGCTAGTGTTTCAAATGCATGTTTCATGTGTTTCATCTACCTTCAAACGTATGTTGCAAGTGTTGCATCCGAATATTTCAAAAGTAGATCGGGTGTTGCATCTCTGTCTTCGCTTTTCTGCGGCCTCACCTTCGCCTCGGTGTCTCCTCCTCCTCCTGGCATAGGCTGGGCATCCCTATCTTCTAGATGCTAGCATAACCACCTGTTGTAGTCACCTGCTACAGCTGCTGATCACGTGCATGCGCGTGAGAAGCGGAGGTGCGCGAGCGGGGACTCCCCACGTGCAGTCGGGCGGGTCGGGTGGCATGGGCCCCGCGTAGGCGGGCGCGGGATGCAGGTGCATGGGGGAGACGAAGTGCAGGCATGGGCGTCTGGACGTGGGCGTTCGTCCAGACGTTCGGGCGCTAGGAATGCCGGTTTAGATTTTCTCAGCTTTTGCTAGAGTCTAGATTTTACAACCTTTAGGTCACATCCAACTTTACCAACTCATAGATTGGCAAACAAAAATACAAAATGCTCACCCTGCTTCACACGTTATTTAAGGTATTATACATAGACAACATGAATATAGTGTGAAGCTATCTTCCCTCTCCTGGTCTAAATAAACTAGTAAAAACGGAAACCAGTGGAGTCAGAAGGTTTCAATGGCTTCTGCTCCTAGGGGTTGCATTGGAGCCGGAGCCTTTGGACGCACCGTTAAAAAGACCAATATTATAACATCAGCTTCCCCTCATTGCCATCGTCGGCCTTTCCCAGCTCCCCTCCTTCGTCGCTTCTGGCGAAGCTGCGAGTTCATGAGCAAGTGAATGAACGAGCTGCGAGTAAAGTAGATTCATTGAACGAAGAAGGCAGTCTTTCTTCCTCACGAACAAGATCGGAGCACCCAAGGTTAGGCACTCGATTGGATGTTCCCATGCGTACTCTAGAAGCAAGATCACCCCGCCACGTTCGAAGAAAACGGAAGTGCTAGCAACGAAAGCAGCAGGGCCACGAATCGGATTAACAGATAGGGAGGGATCAGATTGTTGTTGAAGTTCAGTAAAGAGCAGGGCCAAGCCGAACCCACGGATTAGCAGGAAAAAAAACAATAATCAATGCAAGCCACTGTACCTAAACACAAACATATATTAACATCCTCCATAAGAATAGACCACCACTGTCCGCTCCTCTCCCACACTTAGTTTACACAACAACGACTTAGATTAACTTTCTTTACCAATGCAAATATAAACCAACCGATGACAATGTTTTTTTTAAGAATTTTGAAGGGGCTTGTGCACCCCACCCCAACCCCACACACAGTGAAATTTATTAGTTGAAGGAAACAAACAAAAGTACATGCTTACACAGACTTAAAAAAACAGAACAACACGGGCGGGGAAGATCGCGAAACAAAAAAAGGCAATTATCTAGAAGAAAAGAATCAAATGATCATGTCAAATTCATGCATATGCAAATATGGCGTATCTGACGTCACATCACTTTGCCACCACCCTGTTTGTTTCATCTATCGTGTCCGTGTGTGTGTGTGTTTGCAAACTCATCACATGCTCCTCAACAGAATATCAACAAACTCTTAAGAGGTTAAGCATGCATGCATCACAATACCGCATGGCCGGCCATCATCGTCCTGGCTGGTTCACCGACCCGACCATATATACGTACGTAGCATCTTTCTTCCAAGCAACGCGCACCCCGGCCGGCCAATGCAGGGCATTGCAGCAGCACGCTTTTGAAAGCCGTTGTCATATCCGCTCTCTCCCAGGCTCCCAGGCTCCCAGCTGACCTGACTTGCTCCAGACACCAAAGTGACACACTGCGTGCCACTGCCACCAAAGTACTAGTGTCCCTAGCGCCGCGCGCGCTGACGACGTTCCGATCGATCCTGAGTTCCCGACGTTACGCAACGGTGCCGGCCCAAAACCGCGGGCTGCGGACGGATTAAGCGTCTCGATTCATCACTTTGATGGTTGATAGACCCCGTGGCCACGCACTACACCGCTATCCATGGAGCTGGCCGGCCGCTTATAGCTTGCCCTTGTTTAGATACTCAAATTCATCCTCAAATTCCACTATAAAAAAGAAGATTCCCCATCACATTAAAATGTCGGCACATATATGGAGTACTAAATGTAGATGAAATCAAAAACTAATTGTACAGTTTTGTTGTACTTTGCGAGACGAATATTTTAAGCCTAATTAATCAATATTTGGACAATTATTATCAAATAAAAACAAAATTGCTACAGTGTGACGGGACATTTACTATGCAAAGTTTGGATCCCAAATTTGGGATCTAAACAAGGCCTTGGAGTACGTGACGATCGATCGAGCCAGCGCGCGAGCTAGTTTGGCAGTGTCAGACTATCCGCACTCATAGACCTCTATATTCATTCTCTAAAAAGAATATTTCATCCTAGTCTTCATAAAATATACATCCATCCTTTATATCATCCTCTATCCACTGTGGGGTCCACTTGTCACTTTATCTAAATATATCCATGTGACATCTTGTTTTGAAGTATTTATTAAAATAAATTTAATGGTACAATCGGAATTTAATTTGGTTTTTTTGTTTGAGAGTTATTACATTTTTTAAAGAAATAATGAGGCCCGTTGTGCATGCGCTCTCTCTCCGTGTAGCGTACGTCCGCTATACAGCCCCCATCGCGCTAAATTTGGCGGACGACAGGTTAGCAGTCAGCGCTGTAGCTGCATGACGCGCTATGTGCTCCTCTATCTTCTTTACAGGACGCTATACATAGCTACGGTGCAGCTAGTCTTATATAGACCGAGACGCAAACGCAAGCAGCAGGGTCGTTGTTAGTGCCTGTGAGCTGGAACGCATGCGTGCATGGATTGACGGAAATTAACAAAGCGGCCGCTTAGGTGAATTAGAGCCTGTTTAGTTGGAGCTCCCACCCAAAAAGCAAACCCAAAAAGTGCTACAGTACCTGTCACATCAAATCTTGCGACACATGCATGGAGTACTAAATGTAGACGAAAGAAAAAACTAATTACACAGTTTGTCTGTAAATGTCGAGACGAATCTTTTGAGTCTAGTTAGTCTATGATTAGATAAATTTTGTCAAATAACAACAAAAAGTGCTACAGTAGCCGAACCCAAACTTTTTCACCATCTAAACACACCCTTAGACGGCCGGGTCGATTTCGGCGCGTTGCAGGATGATGGTGATGAGATTGGTTGCTATCTATAGCAAGCAAAGGTGAATGCGTGTAGCCCATCGATCCGCCATGGGTCTGTCTGTCAGTCGTCGATGATGGCTGATGAGTCAACGGCACGGCGCCTGATGCTTGCGTGCGTGTCACCCACTCATCCTGTGGTTCGTTTATTTTTTCGGGACACGCATTGACATATATTTCATTAAGAAGAAGTGGGAGCGCCGAAAGATCGACTTACACAACGCGACTATAGAAAACCCACAACGCAACACACGAACCACAGAGACAGTGGTTAAAAACAAAATACACAAGAGAAAGAAATATGATAAGGAGAGGGCCCCGTCACAACCTAACCTACTAGACCTACAGTGGATAACAACGCAAAGGACTGCCAGCTGGGGAGATGAAGCCGCAGTGGCAAAACCGCGGTGGTTCGTTTATATACAGCGGCTGAATTTTCAGCGCTGTGCCACGACCACACCACGACGATAGCGTCTCTCTTGATCCCAACTTTCAGGGGGTAATGTTTTGTCAAAATCAGCTCATTTTTGGTGCATGTAGTCCTAGACTAGAAAGTACATCTACGCGTATTTGATACTCCAAGTGAAGGAAACAAATCAATTACACAAATCAATGATTACTACTAGCACAAATTAATGAGTGAAATGCATGGTACACTGCAAGGGCTGGGGAGGAAAGAAATTTCTAACTGAAACGGTTATTACGGTTAGGAATCTTAGCTAGACGGCAGGTGCGCAATAGTAATGGCAACACATATATCCCGAATCCCATGCGGAATCCATTCCATTTGAGACATTGCAAGTAAGTTACGCACAATTAATCAGCCTTTATTGCTACCAGAAACGGAAACCTTCAAATTTATTTGTAAACGCAGGAGTTGCTGTTGAACCGAATATTCTCTCGGATTCTGATCATCCATATTGCATTGTTTAAATACTGTATTTATTATTGTGCAGCGTTATATCCGTCAATATTACTACTACTGCACCTTAATTACTACACCAAGGATCCCACAATATCTACACGCCGATTATTCGAATCGCATCCGGTTTTATTTGCATCGTCTTAATTTAATTCTGACCTACTTGAATTATTGCTTGATTTCATTCACGCACCATCTTATTCATTGCGTTTTACTACCAAAATTAGTATAACATATCCTAAATGGCTAAATGTGCATATGTAGCAGATTCTATTGATTCCGAATATTCTGCGCCGGCTCATTTAATTCTATCAGGGGCTTGTTTAGATGCCATCCAAATTCCAAATTTTTTCACTCTCTCTCCATCACATCAATTTTTAACCGCTTGCATGGAGTATTAAATGTAGGTAAAAAAATAATTAATTACACAGTTTAGTTGGAAATCACGAGATGAATCTTTTGAGTCTAGTTGGTCCACGATTGGATAATATTTGTCAAATAAGACGAAAGTGGTACTATTCATCAGGTTCACTTTTTTTGCAATCTAAACAAGCCCCAGGTTTAGTTTGCATTGATTACCGCACATATATTGAGTGTTAGCTTTGAAGGTATGGCAGTGAAAGACAAGATTAGCAGTGGCTGATTCTTGAATCTTGAACATGTACGCATGCGACAGAAGAAAGGAGCGAGCGAGCGAGAGAGATGTGGGAAATAAATGACTTTGCCTTCAGCTTCGTCTTAAAATTCTGGTCAAACACACAAGCTTTGAACTCGTCTATACAAACGTTGAAGGAAGAAAAAAAAAGCATACAACACTTTGCGGCGGTACGGACAGTAAGTTTTTAAAAACGTTTCTGAATTTTTTAATACAATACGCGGGGACTGACAAATGAGGATCCGACTCGGTGGTGTCACTCACATGCCAGCGGCCCAGCGCATGTGGTCCTCGCCTCGGTATTCCCTCGCGCGGTGTTTGCATGTGCAGGTCGCTGCACGGTCGCACGTGTACGTACGTACTCAGCCTTGGTAACAAAATACTACTACTACGTACTCTGGGAGCATTTGAAAATTAAAAAAATCTAATTAATTTTACATCCCTAACGTACGTGTAAGAGTACCATTTCCTATAGTTTCGGGTTCAATAACATAGCAAAAACAAGTACTAGAATTGCTGTGCTGTATAAATGACGTCAGATACTATATGTTCTCTCGCCTTTTTTTTTTTTTTGCAAAATTGTAGGGAAAGCAACCTCCCCCACTCGCTTACTCTGAGCACAGAAATGGACTCTCGTGTGACCGTGTCAATCGGTTTGGTATACGCTTTTGCTCTTGTTATGTCAGTCAAATATACTACGTACTATATTTGACAATGGCTAGTGTGATAGTACGGTTCCATTTATGTAAAATTTAATCTGGGGAAACCTCAAAGTGAAGGCAGTATTTCCAAACGCAATATTGAATTATGCACTTGCAGTTTTTGTGTTCCTGTTTCAATCTTAATAGGCAGGTAGATATTTGAAAAGATTTTCTAGAAAAAAATTCTTTTGTCAAGATATGTTCCAAAGGTGAGATTAAGGGGCCCACCTTTGTTGCCTTCTTTGTTATCCACTTATCCATATATCGCATGCATGAGCGAGTGACTAATAAAATCTAAGATTTCAAACGAGTGGCTGATATATAGATAAGCCTCCTATATTTTATATCCTATACTCGATGGAGTACGGTTTTGAATATATTTGGGTTGAGCACAAAAGAATGCCCAGATATAGACGATTGAAACTTTGTTCTGTTATCTTTTTATAAAAGAAAGAATATATAGACAACAACAACAAGCTAAACTTGTGCATGAACAAACAGATCCCTTTCATTTTACCATAACGAGAAATGCATGACACTTTTTGCCTTGCCGCAGAAACATTTGTCAAACCATCATCCATTTTCACGATCACGACAAGTCAAGATTCGGCCAAATTTTCGTCGATGCGAAATTGGGCGAACGCCGAAAGCGAAGGCGGTACTACTGTATATCCAAACTCCGTTAGTGAAGTTTCTGGCTTCACCTTCAACTAGGGATGAAAACATATCGGATACGGATGGATATCACTGATATCGTATTTATTTTCATATTTATGTCCGGATTCGGATTCGAATACGGATAGTATAAAAAATGTCGGATATGATACGATTGGATATCGACATCATAAATATGTGATTTAAATATTCGGATACGAATATGGTATCGGATGTTAAATATCCGGACTCGAATACGGACGGATTAAAACCCCTCTAAACGGATTCGGTCTCGAATACGGTCGCAAAATATCCGTACGGTTCTCCTCCCTACCTTCAACCAACGTACGTGGTGGTTCATTGAACCTGGACGCTTTGTTTTTCTTTTCCCAAACCGTGTCCAGGTCCATTCCGTAAAATGCCTTGGCACGGCCTTGGCGTGAGGTTTTTCCGGCCCCCGAGATAAGAAAGCGAACCTTGCAATAGACCAATAGTTGGGCGCCTCGGCCCTCGGACAACGTCGGAGCTCGTGTGGATGCCGTGGTTTTCCTATTGGCGCGTCGCCGCCACGACGCCATTGTCTCACCGTCCACTGGCCAGCAGAGGACAGGAGTGAAAGTGGGAGTCGCCGCAGCTGGTGGTTTCGTGACAACCAAAGACCCCAGTGGATCCGATGATGCAATTTGCATGACTTGTACAGCGGCGTATTCTGCGAGCCATGGCAATGTTGATCTGGTCTGGTCACACTCACACACATTTTTCCATGCTCATTTCTGAGAGCGAGACTACGAACGAAGACCTGCTCTGTTTTCTCCGATGTAACTGCTGACGATTCACTCAAAGTTGTAACGGAGATTTCAAACCGTTGCCGGTCCCAGGCCCTGTTGGTCAGTTAGGGCGTTAGGCTAACGCATTCAAATCACCAATGCGTTACAACAAAATCCTAAGAGGCCGTTTGAATCCTTTAGTTGGGAGGAATTAAAATCTACTTAATAAATAGATTATTTGGTTTGGAATTTGGCATTCCACCACTTTTCAAAGTTCACATATAAGCATATCACTAGCAAAGATGCCCGTGCGTTGCAACGGAAGAAAAAAAATGCTATCAAACGTTAATAACAAACGAGGGTAGAATTTTATATATGTATTTATGTTTTACCCTTTCTATAAACTTTAAAAGATCTAATTTATCTTATGATGACCACATTACGTGCATTAGGCGTGTATCATTGGTGTAGATGCGGAGCCGGCCACGATGACATCCAGACTCGTCTTTTCGGTGAGAAAGTGTTGTTGATATAGATGTGGCGTCCGGGCTCACCTCCTTGATGCGGTAGCATATTAAGCATATTAATGCTAACAAAGAGGTAGATGGAAAACTCACTTGAGTTGAGTTTTCGCATGCTAGCCATCGCTGATGATTGTATAGATACATTTATTTAGACCAGATTAGATAATAAACTATTTAAATTTTTTACTCACATTTTGATTTGATTAGGTGAATCACATGTTAATCTAGGTTTGAATATTTTTTAATCAAAATTATGTTTAAAGATTCATAATCAGAGTTCAAAGATTCATAATAATTATTTTTAAAAAAATAATAAAAAATCACCTATGAGGATAACGGATGTAACAAAAAAAAAGAAATCGGATGGAAGGCCAACAAAAAAATCAAATGAAAGGAAATTTATATGGCAGAAGTTTTACCTAGTAAATATAAAGGTATTATTGTAACACATGACATGTTGTAGTGTGGTGGTAGATAATTTGTTTATCAATTCTAGTGCCCAGGGTTTTAATCTCACCAGTGACACATTTTTTTTGGCTATTGGGAATTATTCGGATCACATGCTAGAGTAAACCGTTGGGCTGGCTAAATTGGGCTGCGAGAAAGCTTAGACCACTTGACAGACAAAAATCTATGGCGGAAACTAAAAAATGTACAGAAATTTTTATAATTTATTATTAGGTATAGATATAGATTATTTTATCTTCTACACTAAAAAAATTCCTGTGCCTATCGTCTGCGCGCTCCGTTCCACCGGATTCAAGCGGAGTCCGCATCGCGGTTCGGTTGCCCCGCTCCTTCCCTGGTCACACCGATAGTCCGCGTCAGGGATGACATCGACAGTGAAATGCTGTCCCCTGAAAAATAATTAACCGTATCGTCTTACCCCCGCCGCGTTCGCATCGTCTCGCTGCCCCCTATGTACGTTAAACCACATCTTCTACGGGTCTTCTACGGAGTACGTGATTTTGTTGGGCTTGGGCTGCTGTAGCCCAGTCCAAGAGTCGCGTCAACTCCTCCCAAATAAAAAATCAAACGAACCGGCTGCTAGCCTGCTAGGCCTCGGTTCGGTGGAGTCAGGTGTATGCACGACATGGGCTGGCTAAATTGGGCCACGAGAAAGCCCAGACCACCAGGCAGACAGAAATCTATGGCGGAAACTAAAAAGTATGCAGAAATTTTCACAATTTATTATTAGGTATAGATAAATTTATAAGGTGAGAGGTGAAAATTGTAATTCTATAGATCACCATGCTATATTTTTAATTTGCAAGTTATAACATGCTCTTTAACTTGCTCTCCTATGATAGAAATGCATCACACAAGTATTTATCTCGTATAACCAATAATAATAAACAAATATAATCAATATACAATTATATTAGCTTAATTAATATGTGTCTAAATTATGATTATTAAAATGAATTTAATTATAAGGATCCAAACGGGACCTAAAAAATAATCCTACATACCATACAAATAATATTTGCACCACAAATCTGGTGGAAAGAAATTTGTAGTCAAACAGAGAAGAAACACAAGCGGAAAGCGATCGGAGGTCGGAGGAAGGAAAGCGGCACCCTGAGAAAGACCCGGGAAGTGGAGGTGACGCGCGCAAGCACAGTCCAAAACAACCCGCGCAATCACCGCTCGCCGACATACCATGCTAGCGGCTAGCCCCAGTAATAAAAAAATAGAAATACTCCGCAAAAAGAAAAAAATCGGCGGCGAAAAAAACAATTAATTTTCCGAGGGAAAACCGCTCGGGCTTGCTTTAAATAGCGGCCTGGCCTCGCCGGCTCTCTCCCCATTCCTCTCCGCCCCCTCTGCCACCCTCAAGCGAGGGCCACCTTCGATCCCGGCCTGCCTGCGCCGCCGCCAGCCATGGGAATGGGGCTGCTTAAGGACGCCGCGGCGGCCGTCGAGTCCGCGGCCGCGCTGGAGGCCGCAGCGGGCGCCGGCACCGGCACCGGCGCCGTCGTCTCGGCTGCCGCCGTGGCCGTGGCCGTGGTACCCTCGGCGGCGGGGGGCTCGTACGCGGTGCTGCAGTGCGGCGAGGACTCGGAGTACGTGCGCCAGAAGTACAGCGGCTACTTCACCGTCTTCCGCGCGCTGCTGGAGGAAGACGGCGAGAGATGGCGGGTGTACCGCGCCGTCCGCGGGGAGCTCCCCACCGACGCCGAGGCGGCGGGCTTCGACGGGTTCGTCATCTCCGGGAGCTGCGCCGACGCGCACGGCGACGAGCCCTGGATCCTCGACCTCGTCGACCTCATCCGCCGCCTCCACGCCGCCGGCAAGCGCTTCCTCGGCGTCTGCTTCGGACACCAGGTGCCAATCATCCCATCATCTGTCCATGCGCGCGTCTCCCATTCCTGCCGACTTGCTGTTTGGTTTGGTTCTGCCTTGTTTGGGCTGGTCGTCTAGTTCCTTCCGCGCGTAGCTGGGGTCTCCGTTGTCGTTGGTGTTCACGGGGCAGGACGCAGCGGCACCAGCTGGTGGAGCTGCCGCTCTTCTGGGTCTAGCGCCTTCCCCTCCACCCGCGCTCGGTTAAAAATTAGACCTTTTTTTTTACGGTGGTCATGAAAATTATACGGAGTACGAAAAAGCGAAATGTGGTCATTCTTGATGCGTTTTGACAAGTAAACGGTGCTGGCTGCTTAATTGGTGAGCGGCAGCAATGGGACGGAAAGATATGAACCTTTTTTTTTACAAACAGCAAACATCAAGCTATGATAACAGAATCCTTTTTTAATACAGTGGGGTTGTTTAGTTAGTGAAAAAGTTTGGGTTTGACTACTGTAGCACTTTTCATTTTTATTTGGCAATTTGTGTTCAATCATGGACTAATTAGGCTCAAAAGATTTGTCTCATGATTTACAACTAAACTGTGTAATTAGTTTTTTCTTTCGTCTACATTTAGTACTCCATGCATGTGCCGTAAGATTTGATGTGACAGGTACTGTAGCACTTTTTGGGTTCACTTTTTGGGTTGGGAACCCAACTAAACAGGCTCAGTATTTGTTTTGAGCAACGTCCAATGCTGGTCATTGCCATAGCGTTCGTACAATGCGCCATCATTTTTTTTAAAAAAAAAGATCTTTTCTTAAATCTTGAAAAAAGGTGTAGGCTTGTACTACTGGTACTCCTACAAACTAGTGTGCCCGCATTTTTTTTTCAACCAACTGGGGACTTCGATGCATGGTCAGTGCGGGAGACCGTGGGCCCCACCCATCGGGACGGAGTCCTGTGACTGTGGGCTTGTGGCTACAAACCTCCTGAGCGGTGGCCCCAGTCTGTCTGTGACGTAGATGCAGACACCAGCCCGGTCGCACTCCCACCGCTCTTGCTTCTGCCACCACGCTGTTTTCTTTCAGTCCATAATAATAATGTCCATTCCGGTTCATAGAAGCAGAGGCTCCTCTTTGTATCTGGTCGAAGCAAACCGACGGACACGGGACTGATTAGAGTGTCTGTAAACTCCACGCTAATCTAGTTTAAGACGGCAGCATCTGTCAAACAAAACAAAGGGTCTGAGACGCCAGGCTGGCCTCTCTGATTCACGTGGTGTGACGTGGCCGTGGTGGCTACTGGCTAGCTCGGTTGTAGTTGGGGCCCAGAGGAGCGTTAGGCGTTAGCAGCGCGAATCCGATTGGGGCCGTGCCCAAATTCATCCCTAAATTCTACTATGCAAAAAGAAGATTCCCCATCATATCAAAATGTCAGCACATATATGGAGTACTAAATATAGATGAAATCAAAAACTAATTGTACAGTTTTGTTATACTTTGGGAGACGAATATTTTAAGCCTAATTAATCAATATTTGGATAATTATTACTAAATAAAAACAAAATTGCTACAGTATGACGAGACATTTACTATGCAAAATTTGGATCCTAAATTTGGGATCTAAACAAGGCCTGGGATTGGGCGCGGAAACTGCCCCCGCAATTTAAAATCAAACCCCCCGGCCCCGGGGAGGAAGAACGCAAATGGCGTGACGCATCTCTCCCCGCGGTTGCTTTTGAGATGACGATGCTGCTACTACTACTACTAGCGTACCAGCTCGGGAGATCACCCAAAGGGCGTGTGCCGTCCGAGTCCAAGCGAACGCACTCTCACGACTTTGTCTGAAATCAGAGCATGCCTTGACCGCGTGATGACTCTCCTCAAAGAGCTCTTACGTGGAAGAAGGAAAAGGTAAACTTTGATGTCGAGATCTAGGTAAAACTATATTCACGGTTTAGACAACGGTCTCGCTTAGCCTACGGTCAGGCAGGACGAGGTCTTACGGAGATCGCAACTTCGAAGGTCATGTGTGGCCACAAGCCACAACACTGTCGTTGTCCCTAGTTTGATCGAAGAGCCGGGAGCTTTTTCTTGCGCTGGAAAACCTCGATTTGGATTGCTCTTGTAGCCGGTCTCCGAACTCTGTCGTCGTCCTACACAGGAGACCAATTGTTTACCAATGGAAATAGAATCCTAGAGAGAGTTTAGGCCGCAGTCAACAAAGTCAGAGGCCTCCACGACCGTACAAGCTACGCCGAGGCGACCATGCTCTCAGCTCAACGACGACAGCAACTTCTGCTGGTGGTCGGGCTGGTGTGTCCAAGAAAGAGAAAGGGGACGGTGCTAGTGTGCGGGCGTGAATGAATGAACGATTCGCGTGTTCCTGAAGAAAACGGTGTGCGTTCGCGTGAATGAATGAACGATCCGCTGGCCCTGTCTGAATGGTGGCGCCGATGCCAGACTTGCCAGCGTCCTCTGCCCAGTCCGGCCGTCCCACATGGTGATGGCGCTGCCGTGTTCGTTCCGGTTGACGCACGGATCCGAGGAAGGAGCTGGTGGACATCATTAGCCGCCGCGGCCCGCCGGCACCGGCGTTCTCAATGCCCCCCCGCGTCAGCGGACCCCCCCCCCCCCCCCCCCCCCCCCCGATCAAAACGCGTTTAGAGCTTCCCCAGAGCCAGCTTATTACAGCCTACAGTAATTATTTCAGTACTCCCATCAGTGCGACCGGGTCCATCGTCTGTTGGACGCCTCTGACTCCATGACAGCTTCCACGTTACGCACGCACATCTCTGACGATCTAAACTCATGTCATGTGGGGTGTTTTCTTTAACACGGATTTTATTTATTTCATGCTTGTGCCTACTGTTATTTGTTTGTTGCTTGCAGATTAATTAAACTTGGCATCGATCTTACGAAGCTGTTTTGCTGCGTGCAGATCCTGTGCCGCGCGCTGGGCGGCCGCACGGGGCGCTCGACCAAGGGCTGGGACATCGGGGTGAGCTGCATCCACCCGACGGCGGCGGCGGCGCGGCTGTTCGCGCCGCTGAAGCTCCCCGTGCACATGCCGGTGATCGAGTTCCACCAGGACGAGGTGTGGGAGCTTCCCCCGACCGCCGAGGTGCTGGCGCGCTCCGACAAGACCCGCGTCGAGATGTTCCGCCTGGGCGACCGCGTTATGGGCGTCCAGGGCCACCCGGAGTACAGCAAGGACATCCTCATGAGCATCGCCGACCGCCTCCTCCGCCATAACCACATCCTGGTAATGACTGTCTGCATGCAAGTGTTTATATATACTGCGTAGAGTACGTATTTGTATTTGGTCTTAACAAAATGTATATCTTGTTGGGTGTTTGCAGGACTGCCAGGTGGACGTGGCCAAGGCGAGCTTCGACGTGCGGCAGCCGGACAAGGAGCTGTGGAAGAAGGTGTGCAGGGGCTTCCTCAAGGGGAGGCTCCCGTCGCAGCAGCAGCAAGCTGTGGCGCTATAGCATGCGTTCCACTAATTAACCCGCTGCAGGCAGCCTACCCTAAAGCTGACGAGGGAGGAGGAGCGAGTCATTACAGGAGGAAACTGGGAGGAGCATTGGATGCCCTAGGTTAATTCATCCTTTGTTTTGTGCTTCAGAGCTCAAGAGTTGTACAGAAAACTACTATTGAACGAAGCATTAATAAAAAGGAGTTCGTTAGTTTTTATCATCCCCTGGTCTGGCCCTAATTCATTCTCGTTGTGCTAGCTCTCGTGCTTGTGATGTAGTGGTGCCTGCTGTGTCTCTTTGCATCCACTTTTTTTTTTAAAAAAAAAATCAATCACACGTTGCATAAGCTGCTTTTCTTCTTTGTGTACTCAGAGTCTCAGATCAAACGATTACGGCACTGGACTTGCTGTTTTTTTTCTTTTAAAAAAGGCCTTTATGCTGCTCCATCGACAGCGCTGTCCGCTTGTCATTGGTGTATCTGAAGAACCGAAAACAGATGTCGGTGTCGTTGGAACTGATTTTCACCGGCGATTAAGACAGCACTATAGTAGGCCTTGTTTAGATACCCAAAATCACTCCTAAATTTCACTATGCAAAAAAAGATTCCCATCACATCAAAATGTCGGCACATATACGGAGTACTAAATGTAGATGAAATCAAAAATTAATTGCACAGTTTTGTTCTATTTTGCGAGACGAATATTTTAAGCCTAATTAATCAATGTTTGGACAATTATTACCAAATAAAAATAAAATTGCTACAGTGTGACACGATATTTACTGTGCAAAATTTGCCTCCCAAATTTGGAATCTAAACACGGCCTACTACTTGCAGCCCCGGACAGCGTGCACCAACCAAACAAGTGAAGTGACAATGCGCGTCAAGTCGGTGGGTTGGGGAGGTTGGCGAAGGTGACCTGACCGGACAGCGGACCGGATGTACCAACTGGCCGCTGGTCCGGTCCGGGACGGGGATCCTGGTGGCCTACAGGATCCAGCCGAGGTTGTCCGTTCCCGGGCTCGCGGAAGACCCGGTGGTGGCCTGGCCTTCCCAGCCACCACGTACGCGCCATCCTCATCTGCCAGTGCCAGCCCCATCCGCACCGGCTGCACGGCGTCCGCACGTCCTTGTCCAGTTCAGCGTTGGTGCCGGGTGGGCAGGCGGCGGCGGCGGACCCTGGGGACTGGCTTGCCAGGCTGCATCGGCTGGCTTTTCACTCCGGCAGTCCGGCGACGTCCCCGGTCGCCGGAAATCGGTGTCTCGGGATTTGGTGTGCCGGTCGAGATATGATCTGATCTTTCGTGACAAAACAAAGTGGCTCCAACTCCCAGTAGCAGGCCGGAACTAGTTTCCAAAGGAGAAGAGAAAAAAACTTTTATTGGGCCTCCAGTGTTGAAGTGATTGTCACCGACTCCTCCTGCGGTACTGCCGCGACCAAGGATCGCCCACATTTTGCATGAGCATAGTATGTGATATGAAAGCAGTCTGCCAAACTGTGCTGCGCGACTGCGACGATCGCCAACCACGACGCACAGCAGCGATCAAAGATAAGGCGGGTGTCCAGGTGCATTGAACCTCGTCGAACCAGACTGCTCCGAACGTGGATGGATGAACTTATACATCACTCCGTCCCAATGGCCGTGGAGCTGGTGGCCGTAGACTCTCACAGCGACACTTCGGCACGACGAACTTGACCTTCATGATGCGACTCAACCAAGAGTCCAAGTGGTTACCCGTACGGCCGTACCAGCTTAATAATAATTTCGGCCCATGGAATTGCGATGCAAAGCCTCTTTTTTGTTGCAGGGCTGGTCCAAAATCCTGAAATCCCCAATTCGGAGCCCGGCGTGCCAACCTTTCTCTGCATCTCATCAAGAATCAACAAGATATAAAAAAACAATGCATATAAGCCTTTTTCTTCAACCAGAGCGCGGGATGCTAACACATGTAAATGCCACATGTGCTGTACTTAGCACCTACTAGTAATTGCAGCTGTTGGAGCTCCTGTCAATTTACGAGGGAAACCAAAGTAATTGCAGCTTGTCACTTGCGTGCATCCCCTGCTTGGCTACATTGGCCGGACAACAGACGCGCAATGTTGTACGTATCAACTATCAACATCACAATTCACAATTCACAATCATATGAACCATTCGGTGCGGCACAAATGAACCCACAATGCAGTGGCCCTGACATTGGTGCTGGCTGGCTGTTTCACAGATGCTGTGGCAAACGTAAACGGGGGAAACGAATACAGGAAAAAAAACATTCCCCTGTTCTTTTTGAGCAAATTAGGCATGTGCTCCGCTAATTCATTCGTATATAGAAGAAAGCAGCACAACAGTAGAACTAAGTAGTGCTGTAGAACATGACATCTGCCAACATTTGGGACACCACAGAGACATCCTACATAGCCGCATCCATAATCTGTTGCGATGATTTTGCCCTGTTGTAAAAAAATCCAGCGAAATCGTTCTTTCCAAATATTCCGGGCTGTGTAAGTGATGATTCAGTCTCCATGAGAAATATCCAGAGTTTGTTCCATCCCTGTTGGTGCTTAATGTTTGTTGTGATCCCCAGAATCAGTAGGTCTGTTTGCCTTGAACGATTTTTGAAATAGATGCCAAACTTGTTTACTTTAAGGGGCGGTTTGGATCCCATCATTTTGAAGGAATTGAAATCTATTTAATGGATTAGGCTATTTGGCTTAGAATTTGATATTCCATAACTTTCCCAAGCTCACAAATAAGTCTCTCAAAGTCATAGGGTGGGAGATGAAAATGAATTCTATAAATCATTATGCTATAATTCTACTCTCCAACTTATAGCCCACTTTTCAACTCACTTCCTTACGATAGAAATAAAACATAAAAGTATGTCCCTCGTATGCCTAACAATAAATATACAACTCATATACAAAATATTCCATGTATGAATATATTAGCTTAATTAATCTGTCTAAATTGTAATTATTAGAATGAATTCAATTCCAATGATCCAAACAGACCCTAAGAACAATTGACTTACGATTCTGTTCTAGCGAAACACAATTTGTAGATGGGGTCTGCTTGTCCGCCCCGCTTGATTATCCTATCTGAAGATGGTACTTTCCATTGTACGAGTAGCCGCATAAAGAATTTGCATTTTTGCTCGACCTTGCTCTTTCGGAATTTGTTCCACCTCAAATCCGGCCGGGTGTGCACGTAGCCTCCTCAATCACTGCACCTCGTGCTCACATGTGCCTATAATGGATTTTGGTTCTCCACATATTATACTAAACTGAGCATAAATTGATTGTTTGACGCCCTAAACCATTTCAAATGAAAAGGTTGTCAACTGCAAACTTTCATAACTTTTCGAGATCTACAACTTTCATTTTGGTAGTTTCTTCATCTGAGGTAATTTAGGACCTGTCGGCCGACAGGCCTATTTGTCCAATATAGCCCACAAGATTATTTCAAATCAAAAAGTTGTCAACTGCGAAGTTTCAAAAATTTTAGGGATCTACAACTTTCATTTTGGTAGTTTCTCCATCCGAGGTCATTTAAGACCTGTCGGCCACCGACTGACCTATTTACCCGATATGGCCCACAAGACGATTTCAAAATAAAAAGTTGTCAACTACGAAGTCGCAACACTTTTCGCGTGAAAATCACACTCTTTGCGGGTGTGAGGATTCAAACCCGCGCCTCCCTCGCGCGTAGCCTCCTCTATCACTGCACCTCGTGCTCACATGTGCCTATAATGAATTTTGGTTCCCCACATATTATACTAAACTGAACATAAATTGATTGTTTGATACCCTAAACGATTTCAAATGAAAAAGTTGTCAACTGCAAAGTTTCATAACTTTTCGAGATCTAAAACTTTTATTTTGGTAGTTTCTCCATCCGAGGTCATTTAGGACCTGTCGGCCAGTGGGTGGCCGACAGGCCTATTTGTCCGATATGGCCCACAAGATGATTTCAAATCAAAAAGTCGTCAACTACGAAGTTTCATAAATTTTAGGGATCTACAACTTTCATTTGGGTCGTTTCTCCGTCCGAGGTCATTTAGGACCTGTCGGCCACCGACCGACCTATTTAACCGAGATGACCCAAAAGACGATTTCAAATCAAAAACTTGTCGACTACGAAGTCGCGGCACTTTTGGCTCGAAAATCATGTGCTTTGCTTCTGCGAGGATTCAAACCCGCGGCCTCCCCTCGCGTGTAGCCTCCTCTATCACTGCACCTCATGCTCACATGTGCCTATAATGGATTTTGGTTTCCCACATATTATACAAAACTGAACATAAATTGATTGTTTGACGCCCTAAACGATTTCAAATGAAAAAGTTGTCAACTGTAAAGTGTCATAATTTTTGAGATCTACAACTTTTATTTTGTTAGTTTCACCATCCGAGGTCATTTAGGACCTGTCGGCCAGTGGGCGGCCGACAGGTCTATTTGCCCGATATGGCCCACAAGATGATTTTAAATCAAAAAGTCGTCAACTACGAAGTTTCATAAATTTTAGGGATCTACAACTTTCATTTTGGTCATTTCTCCGTCCGACGTAATTTAGAACCGGTCGGCCACCGACCGACCTATTTAACCGATATGACCCAAAAGACGATTTCAAATCAAAAAGTTATCAACTACGAAGTCGCGGCACTTTTAGCTCAAAAATCTTGTGCTTTGCGGCTGCGAGGATTCGAACCCGCGGCCTCCCCTCACGCGTAGCCTCCTCTATCACTGCACCTCGTGCTCACATGTGCATATAATGGATTTCTGGTTCCCCACATATTATACTAAACTGAGCATAAATTGATTGTTTAACGCCCTAAATGATTTCAAATGAAAAAGTTGTCAACTGCAAAGTTTTATAACTTTTCGAGATCTACAAATTTCATTTTGGTAGTTTCTCCATCCGAGGTCATTTAGGACCTGTCGGCCAGTGGGCGGTCGACAGGCCTATTTGCCCGATATGGCCCACAAGATGATTTCAAATCAAAAAGTCATCAACTACGAAGTTTCATAAATTTTAGGGATCTACAACTTTCATTTTGGTCGTTTCTCCGTCCGAGGTCATTTAGGACCTGTCGGTCACCGACCGACCTATTTAACCGATATGACCCAAAAGACGATTTCAAATCAAAAAGTTGTCAACTACGAAGTCACGGCACTTTGGCTCGAAAATCACGTGCTTTGATGCTGCGAGGATTCAAACTCGTGGCCTCGTCTCGCGTGTAGCCTCCTCTATCACTGCACCTCGTGCGCACATGTGCCTATAATGGATTTTGGTTCCCCACATATTATACTAAATTGAATATAAAATTGATTGTTTGACGCCCTAAACGATTTCAAATGAAAAAGTTGTCAACTGCAAAGTTTCATAACTTTTCGAGATCTACAACTTTCATTTTGGTAGTTTCTCCATCCGAGGTCATTTAGGACCTGTCGGCCAGTGGGCGGCCAACATGCCTATTTGCCCGATTTGACCAACATGATGATTTCAAATCAGAAAGTCATCATCTACGAAGTTTCATAAATTTTAGTGATCTACAACTTTCATTTTGGTAGTTTCTCCATCCAAGGTCATTTAGGACCTGTCGGCCACCGACAGGCCAATTTATCCGATATGGCCCATGAGACGATTTCAAATTAAAGAATTGTCAACTATGAAGTCGCGACACTTTTCGCGAGAAAATCACGCGCTTTCCGGCTGGCAGGATTCGAACCCACAAACCCCTTCGCGCGTAGCCTCCTCTATCACTGCACCTTGTGCTCACATGTGCCTATAATGGATTTGGGTTCCCCGCATATTATACTAAACTGAACATAAATTGATTGTTTGACGCCCTAAATGATTTCAAATAAAAAAGTTGTCAACTGCAAAGTTTCATAACTTTTCGAGATCTACAACTTTCATTTTGGTAGTTTCTCCATCCGAGGTCATTTAGGACCTGTCGGCCAGTGGGAGGCCGACAGGACTATTTGCCCGATATGGCCCACAAGATGATTTCAAATGAAAAAGTCATTAACTACGAAGTTTCATAAATTTTAGGGATCTACAACTTTCATTTTGGTCGTTTCTCCGTCCGAGGTCATTTAGGACCTGTCGGCCACCGACCGACCTATTTAACTGATATGACCCAAAAGACAATTTCAAATCAAAAAGTTGTCAACTACGAAGTCACGGCACTTTGGCTCGAAAATCACATGCTTTGCTGCTGCGAGGATTCAAACTCGTGGCCTCGCCTCGCGTGTAGCCTCCTCTATCACTGCACCTCGTGCTCACATGTGCCTATAATGGATTTTGGTTCCCCACATATTATACTAAACTGAATATAAAATTGATTGTTTGACGCCCTAAACGATTTCAAATGAAAAAGTTGTCAACTGCAAAGTTTTATAACTTTTCGAGATCTACAACTTTCATTTTGGTAGTTTCTCCATCCGAGGTCATTTAGGACCTGTCGGCCAGTGGGCGGCCAACATGCCTATTTGCCCGATTTGACCCACAAGATGATTTCAAATAAAAAAGTCGTCAACTACGAAGTTTCATAAATTTTAGTGATCTACAACTTTCATTTTGGTAGTTTCTCCATCCAAGGTCATTTAGGACCTATCGGCCACCGACAGGCCAATTTATCCGATATGGCCCACGAGACGATTTCAAATTAAAGAGTTGTCAACTATGAAGTCGTGACACTTTTCGCGAGAAAATCACGCGCTTTCCGGCTGGCAGGATTCGAACCCACGAACCCCTTCGCGCGTAGCCACCTCTATCACTGCACCTTGTGCTCACATGTGCCTATAATGGATTTGGGTTCCCCGCATATTATACTAAACTGAACATAAATTGATTGTTTGACGCCCTAAACGATTTGAAATGAAAAAGTTGTCAACTGCAAAGTTTCAAAACTTTTTGAGATCTACAACTTTCATTTTTGTAGTTTCTCCATCCGAGGTCATTTAGGACCTGTTGGCCAGTGGGCGGCCGACATGCCTATTTACCCGAAATGGCCCACAAGATGATTTCAAATCAAAAAGTCGTCAACTACGAAGTTTCATAAATTTTAGGGATCTACAACTTTCATTTTGGTCGTTTCTCCATCCGAGGTAATTTAGGAACCGTCGGCCACCGACCGACCTATTTAACCGATATGACCCAAAAGACGATTTCAAGTCAAAAAGTTGTCAACTGCGAAGTCGCGGCACTTTTGGCTCCAAAATCATGTGCTTTGCTGCTGCGAGGATTCAAACCCGCGGCCTCCCCTCGCGCGTAGCCTCCTCTATCACTGCACCTCGTGCTCACATGTGCCTATAATGGATTTTGGTTCCCCACATATTATACTAAATTGAACATAAATTGATTGTTTGACGCCCTAAACGATTTCAAATAAAAAAGTTATCAACTGCAAAGTTTTATAACTTTTCGAGATCTACATCTTTTATTTTGGTAGTTTCTCCATCCGAGGTCATTTAGGACCTGTCGGCCAGTGGGCAGCCGACAGGCCTATTTGCCCGATTTGGCCCACAAGATGATTTCAAATCAAAAAGTCCTCAACTATGAAGTTTCATAAATTTTAGGGATCTACAACTTTCATTTTCATAGTTTCTGCGTCCGAGGTCATTTAGGACTTGTCGGCCACCGACCGGCCTATTTGCCCGATATGGCCCACAAGACGATTTCAAATTAAAAAGTTATCAACTACGAAGTCGCGACACTTTTCGCGTGAAAATCACGCGCTTTGCGGCTGGGAGGATTCGAACCCACGAGCCCCTTCGCGCGTAGGCTCCGCTATCACTACACCTCGTGCTCACATGTGCCTATAATGGATTTTGGTTCCCCACATATTATACTAAACTGAACATAAATTGATTGTTTGATGCCATAAACGATTTCAAATGAAAAAGTTGTCAACTGCAAAGTTTCTTAACTTTTCGAGATCTACAACTTTTATTTTGGTAGTTTCTCCATCCGAGGTCATTTAGGATCTGTCAGCCAGTGAGCGGCCGACATGACTATTTGCCCGATATGGCCCACAAGATGATTTGAAATCAAAAAGTCGTCAACTACGAAGTCACGACACTTTTGGCTAAAAAATCATGTGCTTTGCTGCTGCGAGGATTCAAACCCGCGGCCTCCCCTCACGCGAAGCCTCCTCTGTCACTGCACCTCGTGCTCACATATGCCTATAATGGATCTTGGTTTCCCACATATTATACTCAACTGAACATAAATTGATTGTTTGACGCCCTAAACGATTTCAAATGAAAAAGTTGTCAACTGCAAAGTTTCATAACTTTTCGAGATCTACAACTTTCATTTTGGTAGTTTCTCCATCCGAGGTCATTTAAGACTTGTCGGCACGTGGGCGACCGATAGGCCTATTTGCCTGATATGGCCCACAAGATGATTTCAAATCAAAAAGTCGTCAACTACGAAGTTTCATAAATTTTAGGGATCTACAACTTTCGTTTGGGTCGTTTCTCAGTCCGAGGTCATTTAGGACCTGACGGCCACCGACCGACCTATTTAACCGAGATGAACCAAAAGACGATTTCAAATCAAAAAGTTGTCAACTACGAAGCCGCGTCACTTTTGGCTCCAAAATCATGTGCTTTGCTTCTGCGAGGATTCAAACCCGTGTCCTCCCCTCGCGTGTAGCCTCCTCTATCACTGCACCTCATGCTCACATGTGCCTATAATGGATTTTGGTTTCCCACATAATATACTAAATTGAACATAAATTGATTGATTGACGCCCTAAATGATTTCAAATGAAAAAGTTGTCAACTATAAAGTTTCAAAACTTTTTGAGATCTACAACTTTCATTTTGGTAGTTTGTCCATCCGAGGTCATTTAGGACCTGTCGGCCAGTGGTCGGCCGATAGGCCTATTTGCCCGATATGGCCCACAAGATGATTTCAAATCAAAAAGTCGTCAACTACGAAGTTTCATAAATTTCAGGGATCTACAGCTTTCATTTTGGTAATTTCTCCATCCGAGGTCATTTAGGACCTGTCGGCCAGTGAGCGGCCGACATGACTATTTGCCCGATATGACCCACAAGATGATTTGAAATCAAAAAGTCGTCAACTACGAAGTCACGACACTTTTGGCTCAAAAATCATGTGCTTTGCTGCTGCGAGGATTCAAACCCGCGGCCTCCCCTCACGCGAAGCCTCCTCTATCACTGCACCTCGTGCTCACATATGCCTATAATGGATCTTGGTTTCCCACAGATTATACTAAACTGAACATAAATTGATTGTTTGACGCCCTAAACGATTTCAAATGAAAAAGTTGTCAACTACAAAGTTTCATAACTTTTCGAGATCTACAACTTTCATTTTGGTAGTTTCTCCATCCGAGGTCATTTAGGACCTGTTGGCTAGTGGGCGGCCGACAGGCCTATTTACCCGATATGGCACACAAGATGATTTCAAATCAAAAAGTCGTCAACTACGAAGTTTCATAAATTTTAGGCATCTACAACTTTTATTTTCGTCGTTTCTCCGTCCGAGGTCATTTAGGACCTATCGGCCAGACAGGCCTAGTTGCCCGATATGGCCCACAAGATGATTTCAAATCAAAAAGTCATCAACTACGAAGTTTCATAAATTTTAGGCATCTACAACTTTTATTTTGGTCGTTTCTCCGTCCGAGGTCATTTAGGACCTGTCGGCCAGACAGGCCTATTTGCCTGATTTGGCCCACAAGATGATTTCAAATCAAAAAGTCATCAACTATGAAGGTTCATAAATTTTAGGGATCTACAACTTTCATTTTGGTCGTTTCTCCGTCCGAGGTCATTTAGGACCTGTCGACCACCGACCGACCTATTTAACCGATATGACCCAAAAGACGATTTCAAATCAAAAAGTTGTTAACTACGAAGTCGCGGCACTTTTGGCTCCAAAATCATGTGCTTTGCTGCTGCGAGGATTCAAACCCGCGGCCTCCCCTCGCGCGTAGCCTCCTCTATCGCTGCACCTCGTGCTCACATGTGCCTATAATGGATTTTGGTTCCCCACATATTATACTAAACTGAACATAAATTGATTGTTTGACGCCCTAAACGATTTCAAATGAAAAAGTTGTCTACTGCAAAGTTTCATAACTTTTCGAGATCTACAACTTTTATTTTGGTAGTTTCTCCATCTGAGGTCATTTAGGACCTGTCAGCCAGTGGGCGGCCGATAGGCCTATTTGCCCGATATGGCCCACAAGATGATTTCAAATCAAAAAGTCATCAACTACGATGTTTCATAAATTTTAGGCATCTACAACTTTTATTTTGGTCGTTTCTCCGTCCGAGGTCATTTAGGACCTGTTGGCCAGACAGGCTTATTTGCCCGATTTGGCCCACAAGATGATTTCAAATCAAAAAGTCATCAACTATGAAGTTTCATAAATTTTAGGGATCTACAACTTTCATTTTGATCGTTTCTCCATCCGAGGTAATTTAGGACCTGTCGGCCATCGACCGACCTATTTAACCGATATGACCCAAAAGACGATTTCAAATCAAAAAGTTGTTAACTACGAAGTCGCGACACTTTTGGCTCAAAAATCAAGGGCTTTGCTACTGCGAGGATTCAAACCCGTGGCCTCCCCTCGCACGTAGCCTCCTCTATCACTGCACCTCGTGCTCACATGTGCCAATAATGGATTTTGGTTCCCCACATATTATACTAAACTGAACATAAATTGATTGTTTGACGCCCTAAACGATTTCAAATGAAAAAGTTGTCAACTGCAAAGTTTCATAACTTTTCGAGATCTACAACTTTCATTTTGGGAGTTTCTCCATCCGAGGTCATTTAGGACCTGTCGGCATGTGGGCGGCCGACAGGACTATTTGCCCGATATGGCCCACAAGATGATTTCAAATCAAAAAGTCGTCAACTAAGAAGTTTCATAGATTTTAGGGATCTACAACTTTCATTTTGGTAGTTTCTCCATCCAAGGTCATTTAGGACTGATCGGCCACCGACTAACCTATTTGCCTGATATGACACAAGACGATTTCATATTAAAAAGTTGTCAACTACGAAGTCGCGACACTTTTCGCGTGAAAATCACGCGCTTTGCGGCTGCGAGGATTCGAACCCGCGGCCCCCCTCACGCGTAGCCTCCTCTATCACTGCACCTCGTGCTCACATGTGTCTATAATGGATTTTGGTTCCCCACGTATTATACTAAACTGAACATAAAGTGATTGTTTTACGTCCTAAACGATTTCAAATGAAAAAGTTGTCAACTACAAAGTTTCATAACTTTTCGAGATCTACAACTTTCATTTTGGGAGTTTCTCCATCCGAGGTCATTTAGGACCTGTCGGCAAGTGGGCGGCCGACAGGCCTATTTGCCCGATATGGCCCACAAGATGATTTCAAATCAAAAAGTCGTCAACTACGAAGTTTCATAAATTTTAGGGATCTACAACTTTCATTTTGGTCGTTTCTCCGTCCGAGGTAATTTAGGACCCGTCGGCCATCGACCGACCTATTTAACCGATATGACCCAAAAGACGATTTCAAATCAAAAAGTTGTCAACTACGAAGTCGCGACACTTTTGGCTCAAAAATCATGTGCGTTGCTGCTGCGAGGATTCAAACCCGCAGCCTCCCCTCGCGCGTAGCCTCCTCTATCGCTGCACCTCGTGCTCACATGTGCCTATAATGGATTTTGGTTCCCCACATATTATACTAAACTGAACATAAATTGATTGTTTGACGTCCTAAACGATTTCAAATGAAAAAGTTGTCAACTGCAAAGTTTCATAACTTTTCGAGATCTACAACTTTCATTTTGGTAGTTTCTCCATCCGAGGTCATTTAGGACCTATCGGCGAGTGGGCGGCCGACAGGCCTATTTGCCCGATATGGCCCACAAGATGATTTCCAATCAAAAAGTCATCTACTACGAAGTTTCAAAAATTTTAGGGATCTCCAACTTTTGTTTTGGTTGTTTCTCCATCCAAGGTCATTTAGGACCTATCGGCCACCGACCGACCTATTTAACCGATATGACCGAAAAGATGATTTCAAATCAAAAAGTTGTCAACTACAAAGTCGCGGCACTTTTGGCTCAAAAATCATGTGCTTTGCTGCTGCGAGGATTCAAACCCGCGGCCTCCCCTCGCGCGTAGCCTTCTCTATCACTGCACCTCGTGCTCACATGTGCCTATAATGGATTTTGGTTCCCCACATATTATACTAAACTGAACATAAATTGATTGTTAGACGTCATAAACGATTTCAAATGAAAAAGTTGTCAACTGCAAAGTTTCATAACTTTTCGAGATCTACAACTTTCATTTTGGTAGTTTCTCCATCCGAGGTCATTTAGGACCTGTCGGCCAGTGGGCGGCCGACAGGCCTATTTGCCCGATATGGCCCACAAGATGATTTCAAATCAAAAAGTCATCAACTACGAAGCTTCATAAATTTTAGGCATCTACAACTTTTATTTTGGTCGTTTCTCCGTCCGAGGTCATTTAGGACCTATCGGCCAGACATGATTATTTGCCCGATTTAGCCCACAAGATGATTTCAAATAAAAAAATCATCAACTATGAAGTTTCATAAATTTTAGGGATCTATAACTTTCATTTTGGTCGTTTCTCCATCCGAGGTCATTTAGGACCTGTCGACCACCGACCGACCTATTTAACCGATATGACCCAAAAGACGAATTCAAATCAAAAAGTTGTTAACTACAAAGTCGCGACACTTTTGGCTCAAAAATCAAGGGCTTTGCTACTGCGAGGATTCAAACCCGTGGCCTCCCCTCGCGCGTAGCCTCCTCTATCACTGCACCTCGTGCTCACATGTGCCTATAATGGATTTTGGTTCTCCACATATTATACTAAACTAAACATAAATTGATTGTTTGACGCCGTAAACGATTTCAAATGAAAAAGTTGTCAACTGCAAAGTTTCATAACTTTTCGAGATCTACAACTTTCATTTTAGGAGTTTCTCCATCCGAGGTCATTTAGGACCTGTCTGCAAGTGGGCGGCCGACAGGCCTATTTGCCCGATATGGCCCACGAGATGATTTCAAATCAAAAAGTCGTCAACTACGAAGTTTCATAGATTTTAGGGATCTACAACTTTCATTTTGGTAGTTTCTCCGTCCAAGGTCATTTAGGACTGATCGGCCACCGACCAACCTATTTGCCTGATATAACACAAGACGATTTCATATTAAAAAGTTGTCAATTACGAAGTCGCGACACTTTTCGCGTGAAAATCACGCGCTTTGCGGCTGCAAGGATTCGAACCCGCGGCCCCCCTCGCGCGTAGCCTCCTCTATCACTGCACCTCGTGCTCACATGTGTCTATAATGGATTTTGGTTCCCCACGTATTATCCTAAACTGAACATAAATTGATTGTTTGACGTCCTAAACGATTTCAAATGAAAAAGTTGTCAACTGCAAAGTTTCATAACTTTTCGAGATCTACAACTTTCATTTTGGTAGTTTCCCCATCCGAGGTCATTTAGGACCTGTCGGCGAGTGGGCGGCCGACAGGCCTATTTGCCCGATATGGCCCACAAGATGATTTCCAATCAAAAACTACGAAGTTTCATAAATTTTAGGGATCTCCAACTTTTGTTTTGGTTGTTTCTCCATCCAAGGTCATTTAGGACCTGTCGGCCACCGACCGACCTATTTAACCGATATGACCCAAAAGATGATTTCAAATCAAAAAGTTGTCAACTACAAAGTCGCGGCACTTTTGGCTCAAAAATCATGTGCTTTGCTGCTGCGAGGATTCAAACCCGCGGCCTCCCCTTGCGCGAAGCCTCCTCTATCACTGCACCTCGTGCTCACATGTGCCTATAATGGATTTTGGTTCCGCACATATTATGCTAAACTAAACAAAAATTGATTGTTTAACGCCATAAACGATTTCAAATGAAAAAGTTGTCAACTGCAAAGTTTCATAACTATTCGAGATCTACAACTTTCATTTTGGTAGTTTGTCCATCCGAGGTCATTTAGGACCTGTCGGCCAGGGGCCGGCCGACAGACCTATTTGCCCGATATGACCCACAAGATGATTTCAAATCAAAAAGTCGTCAACTACGAAGTTTTATAAATTTTACGGATTTACAACTTTCATTTTGGCCGTTTCTCCGTCCGAGGTAATTTAGGACCTGTCGGCCACCGACCGACCTATTTAACCGAGATGACCCAAAAGACGATTTCAAATCAAAAAGTTGTCAACTACAAAGTCGCGACACTTTTGGCTCGAAAATCATGTGCTTTGCTTCTGCGAGGATTCAAACCCGCGGCCTCCCCTCGCGTGTAGCCTACTCTATCACTGCACCTCATGCTCACATGTGCCTATAATGGATTTTGGTTTCCCACATATTATACTAAATTGAACATAAATTGATTGTTTGACGTCCTAAACGATTTCAAATGAAAAAGTTGTCAACTATAAAGTTTCATAACTTTTTGAGATCTACAACTTTCATTTTGGTAGTTTGTCCATCCGAGGTCATTTAAGACCTGTCGGCCAGTGGGCAGCCGATAGGCCTATTTGCCTGATATGGCCCACAAGATGGTTTCAAATCAAAAAGTCGTCAACTACGAAGTTTCATAAATTTTAGGGATCTACAACTTTCATTTTGGTAATTTTTCCATTCGAGGTCATTTAGGACCTGTCGGCCAGTGAGCGGCCGACATGACTATTTGCCCGATATGGCCCACAAGATGATTTGAAATCAAAAAGTCGTCAACTACGAAGTCACGGCACTTTTGGCTCAAAAAACATGTGCTTTGCTGCTGCGAGGATTCAAACCCGCGGCCTCCCCTCACGCGAAGCCTCCTCTATCACTGCACCTCGTGCTCACATATGCCTATAATGGATCTTGGTTTCCCACATATTATACTAAACTAAACATAAATTGATTGTTTGACGCCCTAAACGATTTCAAATGAAAAAGTTGTCAACTGCAAAGTTTCATAAGTTTTCGAGATCTACAACTTTTATTTTGGTAGTTTCTCCATCCGAGGTCATTTAGGGCCTGTCGGCTAGTGGGCGGCCGATAGGCCTATTTACCCGATATGGCCCACAAGATGATTTCAAATCAAAAAGTCGTCAACTACGAAGTTTCATAAATTTTAGGCATCTACAACTTTTATTTTTGTCGTTTCTCCGTCCGAGGTCATTTAGGACCTGTCGGCCAGATAGGCCTATTTGCCCGATATGGCCCACAAGATGATTTCAAATCAAAAAGTCGTCAACTACGAAGTTTCATAAATTTTAGGCATCTACAACTTTTATTTTGGTCGTTTCTCCGTCCGAGGTCATTTAGCACCTGTCGGCCAGATAGGCCTATTTGCCTGATTTGGCCCACAAGATGATTTCAAATCAAGAAGTCATCAACTATGAAGTTTCATAAATTTTAGGGATCTATAACTTTCATTTTGGTCGTTTCTCCGTCCGAGGTCATTTAGGACCTGTCGACCACCGACCGACCTATTTAACCGATATGACCCAAAAGACGATTTCAAATCAAAAAGTTGTTAACTACGAAGTCGCGACACTTTTGGCTAAAAAATCAAGGGCTTTGCTGCTGCGAGGATTCAAACCCGCGGCCTCCCCTCGCGCGTAGCCTCCTCTATCACTGCACCTCGTGCTCACATGTGCCTATAATGGATTTTGGTTCTCCACATATTATACTAAACTAAACATAAATTGATTGTTTGACGCCCTAGACGATTTCAAATGAAAAAGTTGTCAACTGCAAAGTTTCATAACTTTTCGAGATCTACAACTTTCATTTTGGTAGTTTCTCCATCCGAGGTCATTTAGGACCTGTCGGCCAGTGGGCGGCCGACAGGCCTATTTGCCCGATATGGCCCACAAGATGATTTCAAATCAAAAAGTCATCAACTACGAAGCTTCATAAATTTTAGGCATCTACAACTTTTATTTTGGTCGTTTCTCCGTCCGAGGTCATTTAGGACCTATCGGCCAGACATGATTATTTGCCCGATTTGGCCCACAAGATGATTTCAAATCAAAAAGTCATCAACTATGAAGTTTCATAAATTTTAGGGATCTATAACTTTCATTTTGGTCGTTTCTCCATCCGAGGTCATTTAGGACCTGTCGACCACCGACCGACCTATTTAACCGATATGACCCAAAAGACGATTTCAAATCAAAAAGTTGTTAACTACAAAGTCGCGACACTTTTGGCTCAAAAATCAAGGGCTTTGCTACTGCGAGGATTCAAACCCGTGGCCTCCCCTCACGCGTAGCCTCCTCTATCACTGCACCTCGTGCTCACATGTGCCTATAATGGATTTTGGTTCTCCACATATTATACTAAACTAAACATAAATTGATTGTTTGACGCCCTAAACGATTTCAAATGAAAAAGTTGTCAACTGCAATGTTTCATAACTTTTCGAGATCTACAACTTTCATTTTAGGAGTTTCTCCATCCGAGGTCATTTAGGACCTGTCTGCAAGTGGGCGGCCGACAGGCCTATTTGCCCGATATGGCCCACGAGATGATTTCAAATCAAAAAGTCGTCAACTACGAAGTTTCATAGATTTTAGGGATCTACAACTTTCATTTTGGTAGTTTCTCCGTCCAAGGTCATTTAGGACTGATCGGCCACCGACCAACCTATTTGCCTGATATAACACAAGACGATTTCATATTAAAAAGTTGTCAACTACGAAGTCGCGACACTTTTCGCGTGAAAATCATGCGCTTTGCGGCTGCAAGGATTCGAACCCGCGGCCCCCCTCGCGCGTAGCCTCCTCTATCACTGCACCTCGTGCTCACATGTGTCTATAATGGATTTTGGTTCCCCACGTATTATCCTAAACTGAACATAAATTGATTGTTTGACGTCCTAAACGATTTCAAATGAAAAAGTTGTCAACTGCAAAGTTTCATAACTTTTCGAGATCTACAACTTTCATTTTGGTAGTTTCCCCATCCAAGGTCATTTAGGACCTGTCGGCGAGTGGGCGGCCGACAGGCCTATTTGCCCGATATGGCCCACAAGATGATTTCCAATCAAAAAGTCATCTACTACGAAGTTTCATAAATTTTAGGGATCTCCAACTTTTGTTTTGGTTGTTTCTCCATCCAAGGTCATTTAGGACCTGTCGGCCACCGACCGACCTATTTAACCGATATGACCCAAAAGATGATTTCAAATCAAAAAGTTGTCAACTACAAAGTCGCGGCACTTTTGGCTCAAAAATCATGTGCTTTGCTGCTGCGAGGATTCAAACCCGCGGCCTCCCCTTGCGCGAAGCCTCCTCTATCACTGCACCTCGTGCTCACATGTGCCTATAATGGATTTTGGTTCCGCACATATTATGCTAAACTAAACAAAAATTGATTGTTTAACGCCATAAACGATTTCAAATGAAAAAGTTGTCAACTGCAAAGTTTCATAACTATTCGAGATCTACAACTTTCATTTTGGTAGTTTGTCCATCCGAGGTCATTTAGGACCTGTCGGCCAGTGGGTGGCCGACAGACCTATTTGTCCGATATGACCCACAAGATGATTTCAAATCAAAAAGTCGTCAACTACGAAGTTTTATAAATTTTACGGATTTACAACTTTCATTTTGGCCGTTTCTCCGTCCGAGGTAATTTAGGACCTGTCGGCCACCGACCGACCTATTTAACCGAGATGACCCAAAAGACGATTTCAAATCAAAAAGTTGTCAACTACAAAGTCGCGACACTTTTGGCTCGAAAATCATGTGCTTTGCTTCTGCGAGGATTCAAACCCGCGGCCTCCCCTCGCGTGTAGCCTACTCTATCACTGCACCTCATGCTCACATGTGCCTATAATGAATTTTGGTTTCCCACATATTATACTAAATTGAACATAAATTGATTGTTTGACGTCCTAAACGATTTCAAATGAAAAAGTTGTCAACTATAAAGTTTCATAACTTTTTGAGATCTACAACTTTCATTTTGGTAGTTTGTCCACCCGAGGTCATTTAAGACCTGTCGGCCAGTGGGCAGCCGATAGGCCTATTTGCCCGATATGGCCCACAAGATGGTTTCAAATCAAAAAGTCGTCAACTACGAAGTTTCATAAATTTTAGGGATCTACAGCTTTCATTTTGGTAATTTTTCCATTCGAGGTCATTTAGGACCTGTCGGCCAGTGAGCGGCCGACATGACTATTTGCCCGATATGGCCCACAAGATGATTTGAAATCAAAAAGTCGTCAACTACGAAGTCACGACACTTTTGGCTCAAAAAACATGTGCTTTGCTGCTGCGAGGATTCAAACCCGCGGCCTCTCCTCACGCGAAGCCTCCTCTATCACTGCACCTCGTGCTCACATATGCCTATAATGGATCTTGGTTTCCCACATATTATACTAAACTAAACATAAATTGATTGTTTGACGCCCTAAACGATTTCAAATGAAAAAGTTGTCAACTGCAAAGTTTCATAAGTTTTCGAGATCTGCAACTTTTATTTTGGTAGTTTCTCCATCCGAGGTCATTTAGGACCTGTCGGCCAGATAGGCCTATTTGCCCGATATGGCCCACAAGATGATTTCAAATCAAAAAGTCGTCAACTACGAAGTTTCATAAATTTTAGGCATCTACAACTTTTATTTTGGTCGTTTCTCCGTCCGAGGTCATTTAGCACCTGTCGGCCAGATAGGCCTATTTGCCTGATTTGGCCCACAAGATGATTTCAAATCAAGAAGTCATCAACTATGAAGTTTCATAAATTTTAGGGATCTATAACTTTCATTTTGGTCGTTTCTCCGTCCGAGGTCATTTAGGACCTGTCGACCACCGACCGACCTATTTAACCGATATGACCCAAAAGACGATTTCAAATCAAAAAGTTGTTAACTACGAAGTCGCGACACTTTTGGCTAAAAAATCAAGGGCTTTGCTGCTGCGAGGATTCAAACCCGCGGCCTCCCCTCGCGCGTAGCCTCCTCTATCACTGCACCTCGTGCTCACATGTGCCTATAATGGATTTTGGTTCTCCACATATTATACTAAACTAAACATAAATTGATTGTTTGACGCCCTAGACGATTTCAAATGAAAAAGTTGTCAACTGCAAAGTTTCATAACTTTTCGAGATCTACATCTTTTATTTTGGTAGTTTCTCCATCCGAGGTCATTTAGGACCTGTCGGCCAGTGGGCAGCCGACAGGCCTATTTGCCCGATTTGGCCCACAAGATGATTTCAAATCAAAAAGTCCTCAACTATGAAGTTTCATAAATTTTAGGGATCTACAACTTTCATTTTGGTAGTTTCTCCGTCCAAGGTCATTTAGGACTGATCGGCCACCGACCTACCTATTTGCCTGATATGACACAAGACGATTTCAAATTAAAAAGTTTTCAACTACGAAGTCGCGACACTTTTCGCGTGAAAATCACGCGCTTTGCGGCTGCGAGGATTCGAACCCGCGGCCCCCCTCGCGTGTAGCCTCCTCTATCACTGCACCTCGTGCTCACATGTGTCTATAATGGATTTTGGTTCCCCACATATTATACTAAACTGAACATAAATTGATTGTTTAACGCCCTAATCGATTTCAAATGAAAAAGATGTCAACTGCAAAGTTTCATAACTTTTTGAGATCTACAACTTTTATTTTGGGAGTTTCTCCATCCGAGGTCATTTAGGACCTGTCGGCAAGTGGGCGTCTCACAGGCCTATTTGCCCGATATGGCCCACAAGATGATTTTAAATCAAAAAGTCGTCAACTACGAAGTTTCATAAATTTTAGGGATCTACAACTTTCATTTTGGTCGTTTCTCCGTCCGAGGTAATTTATGACCCGTCGGCCACCGACCGACCGATTTAACCGATATGACCCAAAAGACGATTTCAAATCAAAAAGTTGTCAACTACGAAGTCGCGGCACTTTTGGCTCAAAAATCATGTGCTTTGCTGCTGCGAGGATTCAAACCCGCGGCCTCCCCTCGCGCGTAGCCTCCTCTATCACTGCACCTCATGCTCCCATGTGCCTATAATGGATTTTGGTTCCCCACATATTATACTAAACTGAACATAAATTGATTGTTTGACGCCCTAATCGATTTCAAATGAAAAAGATGTCAACTGCAAAGTTTCATAACTTTTCGAAATCTACAACTTTCATTTTGGTAGTTTCTCCATCCGAGGTCATTTAGGATCTGTCGGCTAGTGGGCGGCCGACAGGCCTATTTGCCCGATATGGCCCACAAGATGATTTCAAATCAAAAAGTCATCTACTACGAAGTTTCATAAATTTTAGGGATCTACAACTTTTGTTTTGGTTGTTTCTCCATCCAAGGTCATTTAGGACCTGTCGGCCACCGACCGACCTATTTAACCGATATGACCCAAAAGATGATTTCAAATCAAAAAGTTGTCAACTACAAAGTCGCGGCACTTTTGGCTCCAAAATCATGTGCTTTGCTGCTGCGAGGATTCAAACCCGCGGCCTCCCCTTGCGCGTAGCCTCCTCTATCACTGCACCTCGTGCTCACATATGCCTATAATGGATTTGGGTTCCCCACATATTATACTAAACTGAACATAAATTGATTGTTTGACGCCCGAAACGATTTCAAATGAAAAAGTTGTCAACTGCAAAGTTTCATAACTTTTCGAGATCTGCAACTTTCATTTTGGTAGTTTCTCCATCCGAGGTCATTTAGGACCTGTCGGCTAGTGGGCGGCTGACAGGCCAATTTGCCCGATATGACCCACAAGATGATTTCAAATAAAAAAGTCGTCAACTACGAAGTTTCATAAATTTTATGGATCTACAACTTTCATTTTGGTCGTTTCTCCGTCCGAGGTAATTTAGGACCTGTCGGCCATCGACCGACCTATTTAACCGAGATGACCCAAAAGACAATTTCAAATCAAAAAGTTGTCAACTACGAAGTCGCGGCACTTTTGGCTCGAAAATCATGTGCTTTGCTTCTGCGAGGATTCAAACCCGCGGCCTCCTCTCGCGCGTAGCGTCCTCTATCACTGCACCTCATGCTCCCATGTGCCTATAATGGATTTTGGTTCCCCACATATTATACTAAACTGAACATAAATTGATTGTTTGACGCCCTAAACGATTTCAAATGAAAAAGTTGTCAACTGCAAAGTTTCATAACTTTTCGAGATCTACAACTTTCATTTTGGTAGTTTCTTCATCCGAAGTCATTTAGGACCTGTCGGCTAGTGGCCGGCCGACAGGCCTATTTGCCCGATATGGCCCACAAAATGATTTCAAATCAAAAAGTCATCTACTATGAAGTTTCATAAATTTTAGGGATCTACAACTTTTGTTTTGGTTGTTTCTCCGTCCAAGGTCATTTAGGACTGATCGGCCACCGACCAACCTATTTGCCTGATACAACACAAGACGATTTCATATTAAAAAGTTGTCAACTGCGAAGTCGCGACACTTTTCGCGTGAAAATCATGCGCTTTGCGGCTGCAAGGATTCGAACCCGCGGCCCCCCTCGCGCGTAGCCTTCTCTATCACTGCACCTCGTGCTCACATGTGTCTATAATGGATTTTGGTTCCCCACGTATTATCCTAAACTGAACATAAATTGATTGTTTGACGTCCTAAACGATTTCAAATGAAAAAGTTGTCAACTGCAAAGTTTCATAACTTTTCGAGATCTACAACTTTCTTTTTGGTAGTTTCCCCATCCGAGGTCATTTAGGACCTGTCGGCCACTGGGCGGCCGACAGGCCTATTTGCCCGATATGGCCCACAAGATGATTTCAAATCAAAAAGTCGTCAACTACGAAGTTTCATAAATTTTAGGCATCTACAACTTTTATTTTGCTCGTTTCTCCGTCCGAGGTCATTTAGGACCTGTCGGCCATATAGGCTTATTTGCCCGATTTGGCCCACAAGATGATTTCAAATCAAAAAGTCATCAACTATGAAGTTTCATAAATTTTAGGGATCTACAACTTTCATTTTGGTCGTTTCCCCATCCGAGGTCATTTAGGACCTGTCGACCACCGACCGACCTATTTAACCGATATGACCCAAAAGACGATTTCAAATCAAAAAGTTGTTAACTACGAAGTCGCGACACTTATGGCTCAAAAATCAAGGGCTTTGCTACTGCGAGGATTCAAACCCGCGGCCTCCCCTCGCGCGTAGCCTCCTCTATCACTGCACCTCGTGCTCACATGTGCCTATAATGGATTTTGGTTCCCCACATATTATACTAAACTGAACATAAATTGATTGTTTGACATCCTAAATGATTTCAAATGAAAAAGTTGTCAACTGCAAAGTTTCATAACTTTTCGAGATCTTCAACTTTCATTTTGGGAGTTTCTCCATCCGAGGTCATTTAGGACCTGTCGGCAAGTGGGCGGCCGACAGGCCTATTTGCCCGATATGGCCCACAAGATGATTTCAAATCAAAAAGTCATCAACTACGAAGTTTCATAAATTTTAGGGATCTACAACTTTCATTTTGGTCGTTTCTCCGTCCGAGGTAATTTAGGACCCGTCGGCCACCGACCGACCTATTTAACCGATATGACCCAAAAGACGATTTCAAATCAAAAAGTTGTCAACTACGAAGTCGCGGCACTTTTGGCTCAAAAATCATGTGCTTTGCTGCTGCGAGGATTCAAACCTGCGGCCTCCCCTCGCACGTAGCCTCCTCTATCACTGCACCTCGTGCTCCCATGTGCCTATAATGGATTTTGGTTCCCCACATATTATACTAAACTGAACATAAATTGATTGTTTGACGCCCTAATCGATTTCAAATGAAAAAGATGTCAACTGCAAAGTTTCATAACTTTTCGAAATCTACAACTTTCATTTTGGTAGTTTCTCCATCCGAGGTCATTTAGGACCTGTCAGCTAGTGGGCGGCCGACAGGCCTATTTGCCCGATATGGCCCACAAGATGATTTCAAATCAAAAAGTCATCTACTACGAAGTTTCATAATTTTTTGGGATCTACAACTTTCATTTTGGTCGTTTCTCCGTCCGAGGTAATTTAGGACCTGTCGTCCACTGACCGACCTATTTAACCGAGATGACCCAAAATCATGTGCTTTGCTTCTGCAAGGATTCAAACCCGCGGCCTCCCCTCGCGTGTAGCCTCCTCTATCACTGCACCTCATGCTCACATGTGCCTATAATGGATTTTGGTTTCCCACATATTATACTAAATTGAACATAAATTGATTGTTTGACGCCCTAAACGATTTCAGATGAAAAAGTTGTCAACTATAAAGTTTCATAACTTTTTGAGATCTACAACTTTCATTTTGGTAGTTTGTCCATCTGAGGTCATTTAGGACATGTCGGCCAGTGGGCGGCCGAGAGGCCTATTTGCCCGATATGACCCACGAGATGATTTCAAATCAAAAAATCGTCAACTATGAAGTTTCATAAATTTTAGGGATCTACAACTTTCATTTTGGTAGTTTCTCCGTCCAAGGTCATTTAGGACTGATCGGCCACCGACCTACATATTTGCCTGATATGACACAAGACGATTTCAAATTAAAAAGTTTTCGACTACGAAGTCGCGACACTTTTCGCGTGAAAATCACGTGCTTTGCGGCTGCGAGGATTCGAACCCGCGGCCCCCCTCGCGCGTAGCCTCCTCTATCACTGCACCTCGTGCTCACATGTGTCTATAATGGATTTTGGTTCCCCACATATTATACTAAACTAAACATAAATTGATTGTTTGACGCCCTAAACGATTTGAAATGAAAAAGTTGTCAACTGCAAAGTTTCATAACTTTTCGAGATCTACAACTTTCATTTTGGGAGTTTCTCCATCCGAGTACATTTAGGACCTGTCGGCAAGTGGGCGGCCGACTGGCCTATTTGTCCGATATGGCCCACAAGATGATTTCAAATCAAAAAGTCATCAACTACGAAGTTTCATAAATTTTAGGGATCTACAACTTTCATTTTGGTCGTTTCTCTGTCCGAGGTAATTTAGGACCCGTCGGCCACCGACCGACCTATTTAACCGATATGACCCAAAAGACGATTTCAAATCAAAAAGTTGTCAACTACGAAGTCGCGGCACTTTTGGCTCCAAAATCATGTGCTTTGCTGCTGCGAGGATTCAAACCCGTGGACTCCCCTCGCGCGTAGCCTCCTCTATCACTGCACCTCGTGCTCCCATGTGCCTATAATGGATTTTGGTTCCCCATATATTATACTAAACTGAACATAAATTGATTGTTTAACACCCTAATCGATTTCAAATGAAAAAGATGTCAACTGCAAAGTTTCATAACTTTTCGAAATCTACAACTTTCATTTTGGTAGTTTCTCCATCCGAGGTCATTTAGGACCTGTCGGCTAGTGGGCGGCCGACAGGCCTATTTGCTCGATATGGCCCACAAGATGATTTCAAATCAAAAAGTCATCTACTACGAAGTTTCATAAATTTTAGGGATCTACAAATTTTGTTTTGGTTGTTTCTCCATCCAAGGTCATTTAGGACCTGCCGGTCACCGACCGACCTATTTAACCGATATGACCCAAAAGATGATTTCAAATCAAAAAGTTGTCAACTACAAAGTCGCGGCACTTTTGGCTCGAAAATCATGTGCTTTGCTGCTGCGAGGATTCAAACCCGCGGCCTCCCCTCGTGCGTAGCCTCCTCTATCACTGCACCTCGTGCTCACATGTGCCTATAATGGATTTTGGTTCCCCACATATTATACTAAACTGAACATAAATTGATTGTTTGACGCCCTAAACGATTTCAAATGAAAAAGTTCTCAACTGCAAAGTTTCATAACTTTTCGAGATCTACAACTATTATTTCGGTAGTTTCTCCATTCGAGGTCATTTAGGACCTGTCGGCCAGTGGGCAGCCGACAGGCCTATTTGCCCGATTTGGCCCATAAGATGATTTCAAATCAAAAAGTCCTCAACTATGAAGTTTCATAAATTTTAGGGATCTACAACTTTCATTTTCGTAGTTTCTGCGTCCGAGGTCATTTAGGACTTGTCGGCCATCGACCGGCCTATTTGCCCGATATGGCCCACAAGACGATTTCAAATTAAAAAGTTATCAACTACGAAGTCGTAACACTTTTCGCGTGAAAATCACGCGCTTTGCGGCTGGGAGGATTCGAACCCACGAGCCCCTTCGCGCGTAGCGTCCTCTATCACTGCACCTCGTGCTCACATGTGCCTATAATGGATTTGGATTCCCCACATATTATACTAAACTGAACATGAATTGATTGTTTGACGTCCTAAACTATTTCAAATGAAAAAGTTGTCAACTGCAAAGTTTCATAACTTTTCGAGATCTACAACTTTCATTTTGGTAGTTTCTCCATCCGAGGTCATTTAGGACCTGTCGGCTAGTGGGCGGCCGACATGCCTATTTGCCCGATATGGCCCACAAGATGATTTCAAATCAAAAAGTCATCTACTACAAAGTTTCATAAATTTTAGGGATCTACAACTTTTGTTTTGGTTGTTTCTCCGTCCAAGGTCATTTAGGACCTGTCGGCCACCGACCGACCTATTTAACTGATATGACCCAAAAGATGATTTCAAATCAAAAAGTTGTCAACTACAAAGTCGCGGCACTTTTGGCTCAAAAATCATGTGCTTTGCTGCTGCGAGGATTCAAACCCGTGGCCTCCCCTCGCGCGAAGCCTCCTCTATCACTGCACCTCGTGCTCACATGTGCCTATAATGGATTTTGGTTCCGCACATATTATACTAAACTAAACAAAAATTGATTGTTTAACGCCATAAACGATTTCAAATGAAAAAGTTGTCAACTGCAAAGTTTCATAACTATTCGAGATCTACAACTTTCATTTTGGTAGTTTCTCCATCCGAGGTCATTTAGGACCTGTCGGCCAGTGGGCGGCCGATAGGCCTATTTGCCCAATATGACCCACAAGATGATTTCAAATCAAAAAGTCGTCAACTACGAAGTTTCATAAATTTTATGGATCTACAACTTTCATTTTGGTCGTTTCTCCGTCCGAGGAAATTTAGGACCTGTCGACCACCGACCGACCTATTTAACCGAGATGACCCAAAAGACAATTTCAAATCAAAAAGTTGTCAACTACGAAGTCGCGGCACTTTTGGCTCGAAAATCATGTGCTTTGCTTCTGCGAGGATTCAAACCCGTGGCCTCCCCTCGCGTGTAGCCTCCTCTATCACTGCACCTCATGCTCACATGTGCCTATAATGGATTTTGGTTTCCCACATATTATACTAAATTGAACATAAATTGATTGTTTGACGCCCTAAACGATTTCAAATGAAAAAGTTGTCAACTATAAAGTTTCATAACTTTTTGAGATCTACAACTTTCATTTTGGTAGTTTGTCCATCTGAGGTCATTTAGGACCTGTCGGCCAGTGGGCGGCCGAGAGGCCTATTTGCCCGATATGGCCCACAAGATGATTTCAAATCAAAAAATCGTCAACTACGAAGTTTCATAAATTTTAGGGATCTACAACTTTCATTTTGGTAGTTTCTCCGTCCAAGGTCATTTAGGACTGATCGGCCACCGACCTACCTATTTGCCTGATATGACACAAGACGATTTCAAATTAAAAAGTTTTCAACTACGAAGTCGCGACACTTTTCGCGTGAAAATCACGCGCTTTGCGGCTGCGAGGATTCGAACCTGCGGCCCCCCTCGCGCGTAGCCTCCTCTATCACTGCACCTCGTGCTCACATGTGTCTATAATGGATTTTGGTTCCCCACGTATTATACTAAACTGAACATAAATTGATTGTTTGACGTCCTAAACGATTTCAAATGAAAAAGTTGTCAACTGCAAAGTTTCATAACTTTTAGAGATCTACAACTTTCATTTTGGGAGTTTCTCCATCCGAGGTCATTTAGGACCTGTCGGCAAGTGGACGGCTCACAGGCCTATTTGCCCGATATGGCCCACAAGATGATTTTAAATCAGAAAGTCGTCAACTACGAAGTTTCATAAATTTTAGGGATCTACAACTTTCATTTTGGTCGTTTCTCCGTCCGAGGTAATTTAGGACCCGTCGGCCACCGACCGACCTATTTAACCGATATGACCCAAAAGACGATTTCAAATTAAAAAGTTGTCAACTACGAAGTCACGACACTTTTGGCTCAAAAATCATGTGCTTTGCTGCTGCGAGGATTCAAACCCGCAGCCTCTCCTCGCGCGTAGCCTCCTCTATCACTGCACCTCGTGCTCCCATGTGCCTATAATGGATTTTGGTTCCCCACATATTATACTAAACTGAACATAAATTGATTGTTTGACGCCCTAATCGATTTCAAATGAAAAAGATGTCAACTGCAAAGTTTCATAACTTTTCGAAATCTACAACTTTCATTTTGGTAGTTTCTCCATCCGAAGTCATTTAGGACCTGTCGGCTAGTGGGCGGCCGACAGGCCTATTTGCTCGATATGGCCCACAAGATGATTTCAAATCAAAAAGTCATCTACTACGAAGTTTCATAAATTTTAGGGATCTACAAATTTTGTTTTGGTTGTTTCTCCATCCAAGGTCATTTAGGACCTGCCGGCCACCGACCGACCTATTTAACCGATATGACCCAAAAGATGATTTCAAATCAAAAAGTTGTCAACTACAAAGTCGCGACACTTTTGGCTCGAAAATCATGTGCTTTGCTGCTGCGAGGATTCAAACCCGCGGCCTCCCCTCGTGCGTAGCCTCCTCTATCACTGCACCTCGTGCTCACATGTGCCTATAATGGATTTGGATTCCCCACATATTATACTAAACTGAACATGAATTGATTGTTTGACGTCCTAAACTATTTCAAATGAAAAAGTTGTCAACTGCAAAGTTTCATAACTTTTCGAGATCTACAACTTTCATTTTGGTAGTTTCTCCATCCGAGGTCATTTAGGACCTGTCGGCTAGTGGGCGGCCGACATGCCTATTTGCCCGATATGGCCCACAAGATGATTTCAAATCAAAAAGTCATCTACTACAAAGTTTCATAAATTTTAGGGATCTACAACTTTTGTTTTGGTTGTTTCTCCATCCAAGGTCATTTAGGACCTGTCGGCCACCGACCGACCTATTTAACCGATATGACCCAAAAGATGATTTCAAATCAAAAAGTTGTCAACTACAAAGTCGCGGCACTTTTGGCTCAAAAATCATGTGCTTTGCTGCTGCGAGGATTCAAACCCGCGGCCTCTCCTCGCGCGTAGCCTCCTCTATCACTGCACCTCGTGCTCCCATGTGCCTATAATGGATTTTGGTTCCCCACATATTATACTAAACTGAACATAAATTGATTGTTTGGCGCCCTAATCGATTTCAAATGAAAAAGATGTCAACTGCAAAGTTTCATAACTTTTCGAAATCTACAACTTTCATTTTGGTAGTTTCTCCATCCGAGGTCATTTAGGACCTGTCGGCTAGTGGGCGGCCGACAGGCCTATTTGCCCGATATAGCCCACAAGATGATTTTAAATCAAAAAGTCGTCAACTATGAAGTTTCATAAATTTTAGGGATCTACAACTTTCATTTTGGTCGTTTCTCCGTCCGAGGTAATTTAGGACCCATCGGCCACCGACTGACCTATTTAACCGATATGACCCAAAAGACGATTACAAATCAAAAAGTTGTCAACTACGAAGTCGCGGCACTTTTGGCTCAAAAATCATGTGCTTTGCTGCTGCGAGGATTGAAACCCGCGGCCTCCCCTCGCGCGAAGCCTCCTCTATTACTGCACCTCGTGCTCACATGTGCCTATAATAGATTTTGGTTCCCCACATATTATACTAAACTAAACATAAATTGATTGTTTGACGCCCTAAACGATTTGAAATGATAAAGTTGTCAACTGCAAAGTTTCATAACTTTTCGAGATCTACAACTTTCATTTTGGGAGTTTCTCCAGCCGAGGTCATTTAGGACCTGTCGGCTAGTGGGCGGCCGACAGGCCTATTTGTCCGATATGGCCCACAAGATGATTTCAAATCAAAAAGTCATCAACTACGAAGTTTCATAAATTTTAGGGATCTACAACTTTCATTTTGGTCGTTTCTCCGTCCGAGGTAATTTAGGACCCGTCGGCCACCGACCGACCTATTTAACCGATATGACCCAAAAGACGATTTCAAATCAAAAAGTTGTCAACTACGAAGTCGCGGCACTTTTGGCTCCAAAATCATGTGCTTTGCTGCTGCGAGGATTCAAACCCGTGGACTCCCCTCGCGCGTAGCCTCCTCTATCACTGCACCTCGTGCTCCCATGTGCCTATAATGGATTTTGGTTCCCCACATATTATACTAAACTGAACATAAATTGATTGTTTGACGCCCTAATCGATTTCAAATGAAAAAGATGTCAACTGCAAAGTTTCATAACTTTTCGAAATCTACAACTTTCATTTTGGTAGTTTCTCCATCCGAGGTCATTTAGGACCTGTCGGCTAGTGGGCGGCCGACAGGCCTATTTGCTCGATATGGCCCACAAGATGATTTCAAATCAAAAAGTCATCTACTACGAAGTTTCATAAATTTTAGGGATCTACAAATTTTGTTTTGGTTGTTTCTCCATCCAAGGTCATTTAGGACCTGTCGGCCACCGACCGACCTATTTAACCGATATGACCCAAAAGATGATTTCAAATAAAAATGTTGTCAACTACAAAGTCGCGGCACTTTTGGCTCGAAAATCATGTGCCTTGCTTCTGCGAGGATTCAAACCCGCGGCCTCCCCTCGCGTGTAGCCTCCTCTATCACTGCACCTCATGCTCACATGTGCCTATAATGGATTTTGGTTTCCCACATATTATACTAAATTGAACATAAATTGATTGTTTGACGCCCTAAACGATTTCAAATGAAAAAGTTGTCAACTTTAAAGTTTCATAACTTTTCGAGATCTACAACTTTCATTTTAGGAGTTTCTCCATCCGAGGTCATTTAGGACCTGTCGGCCAGTGGGCGGCCGACAGGCCTATTTGCCCGATATGGCCCACAAGATGATTTCAAATCAAAAAATCGTCAACTATGAAGTTTCATAAATTTTAGGGATCTACAACTTTCATTTTGGTAGTTTCTCCGTCCAAGGTCATTTAGGACTGATCGGCCACCGACCTACCTATTTGCCTGATATGACACAAGACGATTTCAAATTAAAAAGTTTTCAACTACGAAGTCGCGACACTTTTCGTGTGAAAATCACGTGCTTTGCGTCTGTGAGGATTCGAACCCGCGGAACCCCTCGCGCGTAGCCTCCTCTATCACTGCACCTCGTGCTCACATGTGTCTATAATGGATTTTGGTTCCCCACGTATTATACTAAACTGAACATTAATTGATTGTTTGACGTCCTAAACGATTTCAAATGAAAAAGTTGTCAACTGCAAAGTTTCATAACTTTTCGAGATCTACAACTTTCATTTTGGTAGTTTCTCCATCCAAGGTCATTTAGGACCTGTCGGCGAGTGGGCGGCCGACAGGCCTATTTGCCCGATATGGCCCACAAGATGATTTTAAATCAAAAAGTCGTCAACTACGAAGTTTCATAAATTTTAGGGATCTACAACTTTCATTTTGGTCGTTTCTCCGTCCGAGGTAATTTAGGACCCGTCGGCCACCGACCGACCTATTTAACCGATATGACCCAAAAGACGATTGCAAATTAAAAAGTTGTCAACTACGAAGTCGTGGCACTTTTGGCTCAAAAATCACGTGCTTTGCTGCTGCGAGGATTCAAACCCGCGGCCTCCCCTCGCGCGAAGCCTCCTCTATCACTGCACCTCGTGCTCCCATGTGCCAATAATGGATTTTGGTTCCCCACATATTATACTAAACTAAACATAAATTGATTGTTTGACGCCCTAAACGATTTCAAATGAAAAAGATGTCAACTGCAAAGTTTCATAACTTTTCGAGATCTACAACTTTCATTTTGGTAGTTTCTCCATCCGAGGTCATTTAGGACCTGTCGGCCACCGACCGGCCTATTTGCCCGATATGGCCCACAAGACGATTTCAAATTAAAAAGTTATCAACTACGAAGTCGCGACACTTTTCGCATCAAAATCACGCGCTTTGTGGCTGGGAGGATTCGAACCCACGAGCCCCTTCACGCGTAGCGTCCTCTATCACCGCACCTCGTGCTCACATGTGCCTATAATGGATTTGGATTCCCCACATATTATACTAAACTGAACATAAATTGATTGTTTGACGCCCTAAACGATTTCAAATGAAAAAGTTGTCAACTGCAAAGTTTTATAACTTTTCGAGATCTACAACTTTCATTTTGGTAGTTTCTCCATCCGAGATCATTTAGGACGTGTCGGCTAGTGGGCGGCCGACAGGCCTATTTGCCCGATATGGCCCTCAAGATGATTTCAAATCAAAAAGTCATCTACTACGAAGTTTCATAAATTTTAGGGATCTACAACTTTTGTTTTGGTTGTTTCTCCGTCCATGGTCATTTAGGACCTGTCGGCCACCGACCGACCTATTTAACCGATATGACCCAAAAGATGATTTCAAATAAAAAAGTTGTCAACTACAAAGTCGCGGCACTTTCGGCTCAAAAATCATGTGCTTTGCTGCTGCGAGGATTCAAACCCGCGGCCTCCCCTCGCGCGAAGCCTCCTCTATCACTGCACCTCGTGCTCACATGTGCCTATAATGGATTTTGGTTCCGCACATATTATACTAAACTAAACAAAAATTGATTGTTTAACGCCATAAACGATTTCAAATGAAAAAGTTGTCAACTGCAAAGTTTCATAACTATTCGAGATCTACAACTTTCATTTTGGTAGTTTCGCCATCCGAGGTCATTTAGGACCTATCGGCCAGTGGGCGGCCAACAGGCCTATTTGCCCGATATGGCCCACAAGATGATTTCAAATCAAAAAATCGTCAACTACGAAGTTTCATAAATTTTAGGCATCTGCAACTTTTATTTTGGTCGTTTCTCCGTCCGAGGTCATTTAGGACCTGTCGGCTAGACAGGCTTATTTGCCCGATTTGGCCCACAAGATGATTTCAAATCAAAAAGTCATCAACTACGAAGATTCATAAATTTTAGGGATCTACAACTTTCATTTTGGTAGTTTCTCCGTGCAAGGTCATTTAGGACTGATCGGCCACCGACCTACCTATTTGCCTGATATGACACAAGACGATTTTAAATTAAAAAGTTTTCAACTACGAAGTCGCGACACTTTTCGCGTGAAAATCACGCGCTTTGCGGCTGCGAGGATTCAATCCCGCGGCCCCCCTCGCGCGTAGCCTCTTCTATCACTGCACCTCGTGCCCACATGTGTCTATAATGGATTTTGGTTCCCCACGTATTATACTAAACTGAAAATAAATTGATTGTTTGACGTCCTAAACGATTTCAAATGAAAAAGCTGTCAACTGCAAAGTTTCATAACTTTCCGAGATCTACAACTTTCATTTTGGGAGTTTCTCCATCCGAGGTCATTTAGGACCTGTCAGCAAGTGGGCGGTTGACAGGCCTATTTGCCCGATATGGCCCACAAGATGATTTCAAATCAAAAAGTCGTCAACTACAAAGTTTCATAAATTTTAGGGATCTACAACTTTCATTTTGGTCGTTTCTCCGTCCGAGGTAATTTAGGACCCGTCGGCCACCGATCGACCTATTTAACCGATATGACCCAAAAGACGATTTCAAATTAAAAAGTTGTCAACTACGAAGTCGCGGCACTTTTGGCTCAAAAATCAAGTGCTTTGCTGCTGCGAGGATTCAAACCCGCGGCCTCCCCTCGCACGAAGCCTCCTCTATCATTGCACCTCGTGCTCACATGTGCCTATAATGGATTTTGGTTCCCCACATATTATACTAAACTAAACATAAATTGATTGTTTGACGCCCTAAACGATTTGAAATGAAAAAGTTGTCAAGTGCAAAGTTTCATAACTTTTCGAGATCTACAACTTTCATTTTGGTAGTTTCTCCATCCGAGGTCATTTAGGACCTGTCGGCCAGTGGGCGGCCGACAGGCCTATTTGCCCGATATGGCCCACAAGATGATTTCAAATCAAAAGGTCGTCAACTATGAAGTTCCATAAATTTTAGGGATCTACAACTTTCATTTTGGTCGTTTCTTCGTCCGAGGTAATTTAGGAACCGTCGGCCACCGACCGACCTATTTAACCGATATGACCCAAAAGACTATTTCAAATCAAAAAGTTGTCAACTACGAAGTCGCGGCACTTTTGGCTCCAAAATCATGTGCTTTGCTGCTGCGAGGATTCAAACCCGCGGCCTCCCCTCGCGCGTAGCCTCCTCTATCACTGCACCTCCTGCTCACATGTGTCTATAATGGATTTTGGTTGCCCACATATTATACTAAACTGAACATAAATTGATTGTTTGACGCCCTAAATGATTTCAAATGAAAAAGTTATCAACTGCAAAGTTTCATAACTTTTCGAGATCTACAACTATTATTTTGGTAGTTTCTCCATCCGAGGTCATTTAGGACCTGTCGGCCAGTGGGCAGCCGACAGGCCTATTTGCCCAATTTGGCGCACAAGATGATTTCAAATCAAAAAGTCCTCAACTATGAAGTTTCATAAATTTTAGGGATCTACAACTTTCATTTTCATAGTTTCTGCGTCCGAGGTCATTTAGGACTTGTCGGCCACCGACCGGCCTATTTGCCCGATATGGCCCACAATACGATTTCAAATTAAAAAGTTATCAACTACGAAGTCGCGACACTTTTCGCGTGAAAATCACGCGCTTTGCGGCTGGGAGGATTCGAACCCACGAGCCCCTTCGCGCGTAGCGTCCTCTATCACTGCACCTCGTGCTCACATGTGCCTATAATAGATTTGGGTTCCCCACATATTATACTAAACTGAACATAAATTGATTGTTTGACGCCCTAAATGATTTTAAATGAAAAAGTTGTCAACTGCAAAGTTTCATAACTTTTCGAGATCTACAACTTTCATTTTGGTAGTTTCTCCATCCGAGGTCATTTAGGACCTGTCGGCTAGTGGGCGGCCGACAGGCCTATTTGCCCGATATGGCCCACAAGATGATTTCAAATCAAAAAGTCATCTACTACGAAGTTTCATAAATTTTAGGGATCTACAACTTTTGTTTTGGTTGTTTCTCCGTCCAAGGTCATTTAGGACCTGTCGGCCACCGACCGACCTATTTAACCGATATGACCCAAAAGATGATTTCAAATCAAAAAGTTGTCAACTACAAAGTCGCGGCAGTATTGGCCCAAAAATCATGTGCTTTGCTGCTGTGAGGATTCAAACCCGTGGCCTCCCCTCGCGCGAAGCCTCCACTATCACTGCACCTCGTGCTCACATGTGCCTATAATGGATTTTGGTTCCGCACATATTATACTAAACTAAACAAAAATTGATTGTTTAACGCCATAAACGATTTCAAATGAAAAAGTTGTCAACTGCAAAGTTTCATAACTATTCGAGATCTACAACTTTCATTTTGGTAGTTTCTCCATCCGAGGTCATTTTGGACCTGTCGGCCAGTGGTCGGCCGACAGGCCTATTTGCCCGATATGACCCACAAGATGATTTCAAATCAAAAAGTCGTCAACTACGAAGTTTCATAAATTTTACGGATCTACAACTTTCATTTTGGTTGTTTCTCCGTCCGAGGTAATTTAGGACCTGTCGGCCATCGACCGACCTATTTAACCGAGATGACCCAAAAGACGATTTCAAATCAAAAAGTTGTCAACTAACAAGTCGCGGCACTTTTAGCTCGAAAATCATGTGCTTTGCTTCTGCGAGGATTCAAACCCGCGGCCTCCCCTCGCGTGTAGCCTCCTCTATCACTGCACCTCATGCTCACATGTGCCTATAATGGATTTTGGTTTCCCACATATTATACTAAATTGGACATAAATTGATTGTTTGACGCCCTAAACGATTTCAAATGAAAAAGTTGTCAACTATAAAGTTTCATAACTTTTTGAGATCTACAACTTTCATTTTGATAGTTTGTCCATCCGAGGTCATTTAGGACCTGTCGGCCAGTGGGCGGCCGATAGGCCTATTTGCCCGATATGGCTCACAAGATGATTTCAAATCAAAAAGTCGTCAACTATGAAGTTTCATAAATTTTAGGGATCTACCGCTTTCATTTTGGTAGTTTCTCCATCCGAGGTCATTTAGGACCTGTCGGCCAATGAGCGGCCGACATGACTATTTGCCCGATATGGCCCACAAGATGATTTGAAATCAAAAAGTCGTCAACTACGAAGTCGCGGCACTTTTGGCTCAAAAATCATGTGCTTTGCTGCTGCGAGGATTCAAACCCGTGGCGTCCCCTCGCGCGAAGCCTCCTCTATCACTGCACCTCGTGCTCACATGTGCCTATAATGGATTTTGGTTCCCCACATATTATACTAAACTAAACATAAATTGATTGTTTGACGCCCTAAACGATTTCAAATGAAAAAGTTGTCAACTGCAAAGTTTCATAACTTTTCGAGATCTACAACTTTCATTTTGGTAGTTTCTCCATCCGAGGTCATTTGGGACCTGTCGGCCAGTGGGCGGCCGACAGGCCTATTTGTCCGATTTGGCCCACAAGATGATTTCAAATCAACAAGTCGTCAACTACGAAGTTTCATAAATTTTAGGGATCTACAACTTTCATTTTAGTCGTTTCTCCGTCCGGGGTCATTTAGGACCTATCGGCCACCGACCGACCTATTTAACCGAGATGACCCAAAAGACGATTTCAAATCAAAAAGTTGTCAACTACGAAGTCGCGGCACTTTTGGCTCGAAAATCATGTGCTTTGCTGCTCTGAGGATTCAAACCCGCGGCCTCCCCTCGCGCGTAGCCTCCTCTATCACTGCACCTCATGCTCACATATGCCTATAATGGATTTTAGTTCCCCACATATTATACTAAACTAAACATAAATTGATTGTTTGACGCCCTAAACGATTTCAAATGAAAAAGTTGTCAACCGCATAGTTTCATAACTTTTCGAGATCTACAACTTTCATTTTGGTAGTTTCTCCATCCGAGGTCATTTAGGACCTGTCGGCCAGCGGGTGGCCGACAGGCCTATTTGCCCGATTTGGCCCACAAGATGATTTCAAATCAAAAAGTCATCAACTACGAAGTTTCAAAAATTTTAGTGATCTACAACTTTCATTTTGGTAGTTTCTCCATCTGAATTCATTTAGGACCTGTCAGCCACTGACCGGCCAATTTGCCCGATATGGCCCACGAGACAATTTCAAATTAAAGAGTTGTCAACTATGAAGTCGCGACACTTTTCGTGTGAAAATCACGCGCTTTCCGGCTGGGAGGATTCAAACCCGCGGCCTCCCCTCGCGTGAAGCCTCCCCTATCACTGCACCTCGTGCTCACCTGTGCCTATAATGGATTTTGGTTCCCCACATATTATACTAAACTAAACATAAATTGATTGTTTGATGCCCTAAACGATTTCAAATGAAAAAGTTGTCAACCGCAAAGTTTCATAACTTTTCGAGATCTACAACTTTCATTTTGGTAGTTTCTCCATCCGAGGTCATTTAGGACATGTCGGCCAGTGGGCGGCCGACAGGCCTATTTGTCTGATTTGTCCCACAAGATGATTTCAAATCAAAAAATCATCAACTACAAAGTTTCATAAATTTTAGTGATCTACAACTTTCATTTTGGTAGTTTCTCTGTCCGAGATCATTTAGGACCTGTCGGCCACCGACCGGCAAATTTGCCCGATATGGCCCACGAGACGATTTCAAATTAAAGAGTTGTCAACTATGAAGTCGCGACACTTTTCGCGTGAAAATCACGCGCTTTCCGGCTGGGAGGATTCGAACCCATGAACCCCTTCGCGCGTAGCCTCCTCTATCACTGCATCTCGTGCTCACATGTGCCTATAATGGATTTGGGTTCCCCACATATTATACTAAACTGAACATAAATTGATTGTTTGACGCCCTAAATGATTTTAAATGAAAAAGTTGTCAACTTCAAAGTTTCATAAATTTTCGAGATCTACAACTTTCATTTTGGTAGTTGCTCCATCCGAGGTCATTTAGGACCTGTCGGCCAGTGGGCGGCCGACAGGCCTATTTGCCCGATTTGGCCCACAAGATGATTTCAAATCAAAAAGTCGTCAACTATGAAGTTTCATAAATTTTAGGGATCTACAACTTTTATTTTAGTCGTTTCTCCGTCCGAGGTCATTTAGGACCTATCGGCCACCGACCGACCTATTTAACCGAGATGACCCAAAAGACGATTTCAAATCAAAAAGTTGTCTACTACGAAGTCGTGGCACTTTTGGCTCGAAAATCATGTGCTTTGCTGCTACGAGGATTCAAACCCGCGGCCTCCCCTCGCGCGTAGCCTCCTCTATCACTACACCTCATGCTCACATGTGCCTATAATGGATTTTAGTTCCCCACATATTATACTAAACTGAACATAAATTGATTGTTTGACGCCCTAAACGATTTCAAATGAAAAAGTTGTCAACTCTTATGATCTGTATAAATATTGCATATATTTCCAAGCAAATAGTGTCTCTAGATTTTCAGAGCACGGACGACAGCAGCTAACTCCAAGTCATGAGTCGGATAGTTAACTTCATGTTTTCTTAACTGACGTGAAGCATACGCAATAACTCGGCCTTCTTGCATAAGTACGCCACCTAAACCAGTACCCGATGCATCACAATACACATCAAACGGTTTCTCAATGTCAGGTTGCGCTAATACAGGAGCTGATGTCAACAAAGTCCGTAGAGTGTGGAAAGCTTGCTCACACTCCGGAGTCCATTCAAACTTTCTATCCTTCTCAAGTAGTCGAGTCATATGCTTAGCTATTTTAGAGAAATCCTGAATAAAACGACGATAGTAGCCAGCCAATCCAAGAAAACTCCGAACTTCATGCACTGTAGTTGGTGCCTTCCAATCCAACACTTCATGTATCTTAGTCGGGTCTACTGAAATTCCCTCACCAGACAATACATTACCGAGGAAGGGTACCTTCTTTAACCAGAATTCACATTTACTGAACTTGGCGTAAAGCTTATGTTCACGTAACCTGGATAAAACAATTCTCAGATGCTCGACATGTTCTTCTTCATTTTCAGAATAGATGAGAATATCATCAATAAATATCACCACAAACTTGTCCAGCTCTCGCATGAATACTGAATTCATCAGGTACATGAAATGTGCAGGAGCATTGGTCAGACCAAAAGACATGACAAGATATTCATATAACCCGTATCTGGTGGAGAAAGCGGTCTTTGGTATGTCTTCCGGACGGATTTTAATTTGGTGATAACCAGATCTCAGATCAATCTTCGAGAATACCTTTGCTTTAGACAACTGATCAAACAAGATATCAATACGAGGCAACGGATACTTGTTCTTGATAGTGACTGCATTGAGTGGTCGATAGTCTACACACATACGCAGAGACTGGTACTTCTTCTTCACAAAGATAGCAGGACAACCCCACGGAGAAGAACTAGGACGAATCAGCCCTTTCTGTAAAAGGTCACTAAGTTGGGTCTTGAGCTCAGCTAACTCATTCGGCGGCATTCTATACGGTCTTTTGGAAATTGGTGCAGTACCCGGAATTAACTCAATCTTAAACTCTACGTCACGATCTGGAGGTAATCCTGGCAATTCATCGAGAAAAACATCTGGAAATTCACACACTACTGGAACTTCTGCAATCTCTTTTGCTTTTGCTATCATAGCGTTAACTGTAGTCTGAGGACTAACGTCTCTAGGAAGTTGCACTAGAAAAGCTTGTTGATCTTTTGGATCCCTCAACATAACCACTCTCGTAGAGGTATCGATCAGAACACTGTTTCCACTCATCCACTTCATACCTAAGATTACATCTAGGCCCAATCCTGGTAATACCACGAGATCTAGATTATACAGACGTCCTTCTATCTCGATCTTTGCTCCTAAGACCAACTGGTTGGTTGAAATATTATTTCCAGCAACACTAATATTATAACCACTATTATCCAAAGTAACGACCTTCATACCATGCTTGGCTACAAACGTTGAACTGATAAAAGAGTGGGAAGCACCTGAATCGAACAACACAATTGCAGGATGTTGGTTTACTAAAAATGCACCGGCAGTGATAATCTCACCCGTAGGGATAGATTCCACCGTGGTGTATCGAACCCATCCTTTACACACATCTGCCTTATGATCATTTGATTTCTTCTGCGGAACAGGACAATCTTTGGCCCAATGACCTGACATCTTGCAATTCCAACATGGCCGGTTACTTGGCGGTGCCTTAGGCTTTCCTTTCTTAATACTGCTCCTCTTGATCGGGTCCTGCTTCTGATATGGGTGATATCTGGTAGATATGCCAGGCGAATAATACTGAGGTGTAATCACCACAAGAGTATGGGTCGTAGGTGCATTAGATTCATGAGATTTCTCTTGGCTCTTAGAAGTAGCATACACAGCATTACAGTTCTCTTGAAGGATAGTATCACTGACAAACTCATTGAAAGTTGCACACTTGCTATTGCACATGGCCTTCATCAATTTGGGACACAACCCTCTTTTAAAACTTGCGATCTTCTTAACCTCCGTATTAACAAATTCTGGAGCATATCTTGACAAGTTGATGAAAGCATGCAAATATTCTGTTACGCTTCTGTCTCCTTGGGTGAGCTTCATAAACTCGGTGTGCTTGATTGCCATGAGGCCAGCAGGAATGTAATGTCCCCGAAATGCTTCCTTGAACTGATCCCAAACTACTTCCATATTCTCAGGCAGTGTACTCCGATAGTGACACCACCAAACACCTACAGGCCCTTGCAACTGTTGCGAAGCATATTCTGTTTTCATATCATCTGCCACCTTGAGCACACGGAACTTCTGTTCGATAGTGTTCAACCATTCGTTTGCTTGAAGTGGTTCTTCTGCTTCTCGAAAAATAGGAGGCTCAGTATCCAAGAAATCTTTATAGCTGTTGTACTGGGCAGGCTCAGGTTCCTGATAGACATGGTTTCTGACACTCTCGTCCAAGGCACGCTAACTTTCGGCAAGCATTTGTAGCAACTCGGCAGAGGTAGGTTGCGGAGGAGACGATGATAGTCCTGTATTGCCTCGACTCCGACTGCTAGAGCGAAGCTGACGAGACATCTACAAGTAGGTGAAACTAGTAAGCGTTGATGACGTCGGAAGGCTGTTGATGAATTATATAAGCAGGAGGAAGAGATTGTATCCAACTATCCAAATTCCAATCTCAAAAGAAGGAAATCTCTTGGTTTGAGGTACTGATCTTCTGACAAGATAGGGAATGACATCCAAGGAAAAGGTTCACGAGAAGATAACACATTGGTGTAGCTCCATAATGGATCATGACTAGCAATCCTTGATACCTGCGCGTGCCGAGCAGCACAACCTTGTGTCGCGTGCCATAGGAGGCTCCTGGTTTCATCGCGGCACCATGGAGTACTAATCGCAACACCATTATCGAACACACACCCATGAGGAATCCTCACGTGTCAGGAATTAGGCGTATAGAAACAATATGATCCAAAAATAGGGTAGCAAACAAGTATGGATACAAGGGTAGAAGCAATGGAGAGGCGAATTACAGATCAAAATGCGTCCCAGCTCGAGTAGATATATCATGAACCCGTGTCTTGCCTTCTTCAACGGGCCAGGAATGAATTGGATTTTAAGGCTGACACTACTGACCACTCCACTAGGTTGGTTGACCACCCCCAATTCTTCACGAAAGAAATGCAACTATTTATGGGACAACTGTTTGGAGGGAAGAAAATTTTGAAAGAATGGGATAAGCAATTTATAAGGGAGGGAGTAATGCAGAATGCAATGTATGATGCGAACATGGTGCATGTGCGAACCGTACGTCCTCACAAACCTAGGAAGAATTTCAAAATTCTAGCGTATAGTTCGGTGGCATACACACGTTCTCTCAATAACGATAACTAGTCGTTCTACAGGAAACGTTGTTAGTGTACCTGCAGAAAATTGCATTTCAGCCCAACAATTCCCAATATAGCACACAAGAAAGCAGTAAACTAAATACTTTCCATACATACCTCCCCCGATGTATATACTTCAGTATCAAAGCTACCTGACAGATATACTCATAATTAAGTACTCCCATAATCACATGATTAAACATATAAGTATGCTAGTAACCACAACTACTCTCCCCTAGACCGACGGTTGGACGGTCATGCTCTCACAACTCCCACTTACCATGGCGTAGAGGTATTTTGATCCATACATTACCACCCAAGCGGATGACATCCATACAATAGCACGCCGTATGGATAACGAAACAGAAACAAGCAAGAACCCCCAAGTTAGTACCTTAGTAAGCCACCTAATAGTCCTTATTTGGGCATATAGGATATGACCACTGGCACTCTTTAGATTAGAATTAAGATTTTTCATAAAAGCTTTTGTTTAAATACACAAATGATGTGTTTACTGTTGAATCTTGCTCCGATACCAGCTGTAACGAAGCCGTCCAAATTATAAGAGCACAAGTTCAAAAATAATCGCCGAAACGATCAAATTCTCAAACTTGAGCCCATATAACTCCGGTAGTCCACGAAATCGTGAGGGATTTCAAACCAAACCGAGAGCAACCAGATCATAGTGATTCAACATAACACAACACTTGTTACAACAGTTCAAAAGTAATCTCATACATCAGAGTACAAATATTTTTATTACAAAACCAAAGTAAAGATTAGCGGAAGCAACATAATTTCTGAAACCATTTGAAGTCAAATACTGCCAGTACATAATCACATCCTGCAAAAGCATATCAGAAGAGATACTACAGAGACCATGCCCATATGGTCTAGTCTTCACGCCCACATGGCGAAGACAATACTTGCAGTAACAAGTATGAATCTGCTACCTGCAACAGGTGGGAAATAAACCCTGAGTACGAGAAGGTACTCAGCTAGACTTACCCGTCAGAAACCAGAAATAAAGTGACACCAAGGATTATGCAAGGCTAATATAAGGGGGGCTAGCTTGACTCATTTGCAGAAAAGCTTAATACAGATAAGTAACCATTATATGCTTAAGTATTAAGTTGATCATCATTAACCTGATAACTAGATTAGCACCTGTACTAGAGCAATCACTTTATTAAGAGCAAACAATATTAACCATAGCAGGTATAATAAGGCTATCATCATTATTATCATCAATTCTGAACCATCATTATAATTAGTGTATCTACGCTGGAGATAACCAGTCAAGTTTCTCACTATCCGGGAGAGACGGCGACTCGAATCGATTCCAACTCAGCTGAGGGGGTAGTCCTGACACTCACCCGGCAAACCCCGCTAAAGGCAGCCGTAGATAACCTTTGGTACAACTCAGGGTGGGCCCGAACAGTGCCGCATTCTCGGGGATACCAGTGGCCAGGATGCTCAGGACTTTTAACTCACCTGCCCTTAGACCCTCTGGCTCCCTTCCGAGGCGACTTTCACTTTTCGACTTCGCAGCTTGAGTTGAGCTACTAGGCTTCGCGGTCGGCAACCTCAGGCCGGCCAGCTAAATGTCAGGCGTGCGTTCAAAATGACATAGAAGGCTCCAGGTCTCGGTCCTTAATCGACACAGACGGGGATAGATCCACACCCAAGACCTCCATGCCTTGCTGCTTCACTATCGTCATCCCGCCCGGTCTCATTTCATTTCATTACACATGGTTCACTTCCACGATAGCAAATATAGCCAACCGTGACCTGATAAAGCCCTATATCTCGCAGGTGATAGGAAATCACCTGACTTCTACCGGTCTAATTTAGCAGGGCTAAGCATAGATACGATCCTGTCTACTTAGGATTCAAGGTTCGAATTGCTGGACAAGGAGTGTTATCAATGCAGCAAGGGTTTCCAACCAACTCCTATCACGTAATGCAACAATACATATAACATGTATAGATAGATAATTGCTTTGAAAGTAGGAGGCTTATAATGCTCCGGGGCTTGCCTTAACTGAAAGAAGAGAGATCAAGGTTCGGCTTCAAGAACGATTCCCACGTCTTCTCCGGTTTCGTCGGACTGGACCTCCGGCTCCCGAACGGGCTTCAACTTCGGCTTCCACGCCCAGTGGGACTTCACGGTCACCACGATTTTTGGCACACCTATTGCATGTATATGCATCCAATGAATTTCATGTATGCATCCAAAATGACATGATGATTTATGAACATGTAGGATGATATGAAGATGGATGCAATGACATTGCAACATCGTAAGCACAAAACCAAGTTATATGGTGCTCTATTCAAATCACTTCAAGCTTAGGTGCAAATTTCCTCTCCGGTATTAACATGTTTGAACATTCCTAAGAAACCACTAAGTATCACAAAGTTAAGACTAAACATGCACGTAACAAGATTCCAGACATTAGTATTTACAACATATTATCAACAGTAGCTAAGAAAACTCACAACTGGAGTTCTACCAATCCAAATGACCTGAAGGAGGACATTCTGGAAAGCTTATGAAATTATCTACATTTTATTTATAAACATCTAAGCATGATTTCATCATTTACCAAGTTAAAATAGCATACATAATGAATCTGTTCTAAAAGACAGAGAGCACTCCTAAAACTGAACTCAACTTGGAACAGCTGTCATTTCTAAACTATAAGTCCAAATGCTACCAAAATTTACCAGAAACTAGTTCATGAAATTCTCAACAACTTTTCTATAGATCACCAAGCATGAAAACATCATTATCATAGGTTAATTCTCTTAACTAGCAATTCTGTCCAGAAATGGCAGAATCACTAATTTAAATATTTAGTGACGATTCAAAAGCACAATTAGACCAAACTAAGTTTACCAACTTGTTGTGCATATCAAAGGAACATCAGAAAGTATAGTGCCAACTTCTAAATAAATTATTTAATATTCTTTTATAATTTATTTATTTATTTATTTAGGTGATTAAAGAAACATACAGTAAAACTATATATAAAAATCTACAAAAATTACAGTAGCCACCTAATGCTTCACATAGGCTAACATAAAAATTTCACTTCATTTTGACAAGCAGATACGGAGATATCAAAAATAACATATGGCAGATCTATTTCTAGCATAAATAGGAAACCCTATTGAAAAGTATCAAACAACAGATTTCATATTTTTCCTAACATCTTTCTAACATAAGAACAACACTCACCAAGTTTCACCCTTACTGGATCTACAGAAAAATTATGAAAATTCACACAAGATCCATTCAAGTAAACAAGATAATTATATAACTCCACCAAACCACATCCAAATTGCATGAAAATTTAACCTTAAGCTATTCATGGTATGAGCAGTTCACTATAAAAATTTCATGTCATTTGGAGCTTCACATAAAAAGATATCATTTTCTCCTTTTTCCACAAGAATAAAAGAGATCATTAATAAATATTTATTTCATCATAAAACATGGCACACATTATATTTTTATAATAAACTAGACATTACATAGAGCACAACACAACTTGAACCAACTTATTTGGATCTCTAAAACAGGATATATGAATTTTCAAAGTTTGAATACAAATCACTTAAGTTGAATAAAAGAAAACCGGATTCCACACCCTACTGGGCCGGCCCGATGGCACTGCTCGTCCACCGGCCCACCCGAGGCCCAACCAACCGAACGGGGAGGGGATCCCGCGCCGACAGGCGGGCCCCGGCCGTCATGCTCACACCGAGCAGGGGAGAGCTCCGGCGAGGGATTCCTCGCCGCCGGCGGCCAATGGCGAGCGGAGGAGGAAGAAGATAGAGGAAAGGCAGGAAGAGGAAATGGAGGGAGTGGGCAGCAGGAGGGCGGCGTGGCGTCTAGGCGAGGCGCTCGGACCAGCTGGTGGACACGCGCCAGCGGACAGCTTGCCAAGTGGCGAGCATGACCTGGCGCTGTCGGCCACCGCGCCCAGACCGATATGGCCATCAGGCTTGCCATCAAGGTCTGACAGCCCGAATTGGACACTGCATATCTCCTCAACGAGCCCGATTCAGTGGTAGGTGGTAACAACAATTTGGTAGAGCTACAGTCGTACTACAACATAGTCAATTGGAGATTGGACTAATTCGGTTTATTTAGGGAGTTACAGCTCTCCAAAGTAGGTCACAAGAAAACTGAAACAGAGTTTCAGTTAGAACGATGACTGACAGCCGATAATGATCGAAGCTTAACTCCAAAACCAGCCCGAGTTAGAGATAGGTGACATTAGCAAACTTGTAAAGCTATATGAGATCTCCAATTTTGAAACTGTAGAGCCCTAAACTGGGGTACACTGAAACTGTAAGTCAGTACACAAGACTTAGAAAAATTGCTAAGTGTTGAAACAACATGGAAACCTGACTTGTGGGTCCTGTTTGAGGATGTTCTAGCCATTTTCATGAGATGGTTATATTGAGACTTTTGTTCCTTGATAAATTTTCTACAACTTTGGTAAAGGGTGCACCTCCATGCCAGGTCTTTAGATACCACTTTTAAATTTGTCAAAGCAGATCAGTGCTATGGTCAAACTGGGGTCAAACCTAGTCAAATTGGATTTTGGTCACAACATGAATATAGACCCTAGCTCATTTTGCTCCACTAACATATCAAAGATGTTTTCAAGCCCCCAAGTCACACAATAGCATCACATATGTCATCTATACAAAACCCTAGCAACACATAAAAGAAGCACATAGAAACCACAATGTTGCAAGGTTATGTTTCAAACAAGGATGCACATGAAATGACGATGCTTATGGTAATGTCATACCATGATCAAGCATTATGAATGCATTATGAGGCTAACTAACACCAGGGGTGTTACATCTATCACAGCACCTCGTGCTCACATGTGCCTATAATGGATTTGGGTTCCCCACATATTATACTAAACTGAACATAAATTAATTGTTTGACGCCCTAAACGATTTCAAATGAAAAAGTTGTCAACTGCAAAGTTTCATAACTTTTCGAGATCTACAACTTTCATTTTGGTAGTTTCTACATCCGAGGTCATTTAGGACCTGTCGGCTAGTGGGCGGCCGACAGGCCTATTTGCCCGATATGGCCCACAAGATGATTTCAAATCAAAAAGTCATCAACTACGAAGTTTCATAAATTTTAGGGATCTACAACTTTTATTTTGGTCATTTCTCCGTCCGAGGTCATTTAGGACCTGTCGGCCACCGACCGACCTATTTAACCGATATGACTCAAAAGACGATTTCAAATCAAAAAGTTGTCAACTACAAAGTCACGGCACTTTTGGCTCAAAAATCATGTGCTTTGCTGCTGCGAGGATTCAAACCCGCGGCCTTCCCTCGCGTGAAGCCTCCTCTATCACTGCACCTCCTGCTCAGATGTGCCTATAATGGATTTTGGTTCCCCACATATTATACTAAACTGAACATAAATTGATTGTTTGACACCCTAAAAGATTTCAAATGAAAACGTTGTCAACTGTAAAGTTTCATAACTTTTCGAGATCTACAACTTTTATTTTGGTAGTTTCTCCATCCGAGGTCATTTAGGACCTGTCGGCCAGTGGGCGGCCGATAGGCCTATTTGCCCGATATGGCCCACAAGATGATTTCAAATCAAAAAGTCGTCAACTACGAAGTTTCATCAATTTTAGGGATCTACAACTTTTATTTTGGTCATTTCTCCGTCCGAGGTCATTTAGGACCTTTCGGCCAACGACCGACCTATGTAACCGATATGACCCAAAAGACGATTTCAAATCAAAAAGTTGTCAACTACAAAGTCGCGGCAATTTTGGCTCAAAAATCATGTGCTTTGCTGCTGCGAGGATTCAAACCCGCGGCGTCCCCTCGCGCGAAGCCTCCTCTATCACTGCACACCGTGCTCACATGTGCCAATAATGGATTTTGGTTCCCCACAAATTATACTAAACTAAACATAAATTGATTGTTTGATGCCCTAAACGATTTCAAATGAAAAAGTTGTCAACTGCAAAGTTTCATAACTTTTCGACATCTACAACTTTCATTTTGGTAGTTTCTCCATCCGAGGTCATTTATGACCTGTCGGCCAGTGGGCGGCCGACAGGCCTATTTGCCCGATTTGGCCCACAAGATGATTTCAAATCAAAAAGTCATCAACTACGAAGTTTCATAAATTTTAGTGATCTACAACTTTTATTTTGGTAGTTTCTCTGTCCGAGGTCATTTAGGACCTGTCGGCCACACACCGGTAAATTTGCTCGATATGGCCCACGAGACGATTTCAAATTAAAGAGTTGTCAACTATGAAGTCGCGACACTTTTCGCGTGAAAATCACGCGCTTTCTGGCTGGGAGGATTCGAACCCACGAACCTCTTCGTGCGTAGCCTCCTCTATCACTGCACCTCGTGCTCACATGTGCCTATAATGGATTTGGGTTCCCCACATATTATACTAAACTGAACATAAATTGATTGTTTGACGCCCTAAACGATTTCAAATGAAAAAGTTGTCAACTGCAAAGTTTCATAACTTTTCGAGATCTATAACTTTCATTTTGGTAGTTTCTCCATCCGAGGTCATTTAGGACCTGTCGGCTAGTGGACGGTCGACAGGCCTATTTGCCCGATATGGCCCACAAGATGATTTCAAATCAAAAAGTCATCAACTACGAAGTTTCATAAATTTTAGGGATCTACAACTTTCATTTCCGTAGTTTCTACGTCCGAGGTCGTTTAGGACTTGTCGGCCACCGTCCGGCCTATTTGCCCGATATGGCCCACAAGACGATTTCAAATAAAAAAGTTGTCAACTACGAAGTCGCGGCATTTTTCGCGTGAAAATCGCGCACTTTGCGGCTGTGAGGATTCGAACCCGCGGCCTCCCCATACGCGTAGCCTCCTCCACCAATGCACCTCGTGCTCATATGTGTCTATATTGGATTTTGGTTCCCCGCATATTATACTACACTAAACATAAATTGATTGTTTAACGCCCTAAACGATTTCAAATAAAAAAGTTGTCAACTGCAAAGTTTCATAAGTTTTCGAGTTCTACAGCTTTCATTTTGGTAATTTCTCCATTCGAGGTCATTTAGGACCTGTCGGCCAGTGGGTTGCTGACAGGCCTATTTGCCCAATATGGCCCACAAGATGATTTCAAATAAAAAAGTCGTCAAATACGAAGTTTCATAAACTTTTGGGATCTACAACTTTCATTTTGGTAGTTTCTCCATCCGAGGTCATTTAGGACCTGACGGCCACCGTCGGGCCTATTTGTCCAATATGACTCAAAAGACGATTTCAGATTAAAAAGTTGTCAATTACGAAGTCATGGCGTTTTTCACGCGAAAATCACGCGTTTTGCGGCTGCGAGGATTCAAATACATGGCCTCCCCTCGCGCGTTACCACTGCACCTCTTGCTCACATGTGCCTATAATGGATTTTTATTCCCCACATATTATACTAAACAGAACATAAAGTGATTCTTTAACGCCCTGAACGATTTCAAATGAAAAAGTTATCAACTGCAAGGTTTCATAACTTTTCGAGATCTACAACTTTTATTTTGGTAGTTTCTCCATCAAGGTCATTTAGAATCTGTGGGTCAGTGGGCAAAGAATAGGCCTATTTGCCCGATATGGCCCACAAGATGATTTCAAATCAAAATGTTGTCAACTACGAAGTTTCATAAATTTTTGGGATCTACAACTTTCATTTTGGTAGTTTCTCCGTCCGAGGTCATTTAGGACCTATCGGCCACTAACCAGCCTATTTGCCTGATATGGCCCACAAGACGATTTCAAATCAAAAACTTGTCAACAACGAAGTCGTGGTATTTTTCGTGCGAAAATCACGCGCTTTGAAGCTACGAGGATTTGAACCCGCGGCCTCCCCTCGCGCGTTACCACTGCACCTCATGGTCACATGTGCCTATAATGGATTTTTTTCCCCGCATATTATACTAAACGGAGAATAAATTGATTGTTTAATACCTTAAACAATTTTAAATGAAAAGGTTGTCAGCTACAAAGTTTCATAACTTTTTGAGATATACAAGTTTCATTTTGGTAGTTTCTCCATCCGAGGTTATTTACGACCTGTCGGCCACGGCCGACAGGCCTATTTGCCCGATATGATCCACAAGATGATTTCAAATAAAAAATCGTCAACTACGAAGTTTCATAAATTTTTGGGATCTATAATTTTTATTTTGGTAGTTTCTCCATCCGAGGTCCTTTAGGACCTGACGACCACGACAAGCCTATTTGCCCGATATGGCCCACATGACGATTTTCAAATTAAAAAGTTGTCATCGCGGTATTTTTAGGGCGAAAATCGCGTGCAGCTGCGAGGATTCGAACCTGCGGCCTCCCCTCGCGTGTTACCACAACTCCTAATGCTCACAAGTGCCTATAATAGATTTTTGTTCCCCATATATTATACTAAACAGAGCATAAATTGATTGTTTAATACCCTAAACGATTTCAAATGAAAAAGTTGTCAACTGTAAAATTTTATAACTTTTTGAGATCTACAATTTTCATTTTGGTAGTTTCTCCAACCGAGGTCATTTAGACCTGTCGGTCAGTGGGCGGCCGACAGACCTATTTGCCCGATATGGCCCACAAGATGATTTCAAATAAAAAAAGTCGTCAACCATAAAGTTTCATAAATTTGTGGGATCTACAACATTCATTTTGGTAGTTTCTCCGTCCGAGGTCATCTAGGACCTATCGGCCACCGACCGGCCTATTTGCCCGATACGGCCCACAAGACGATTTCAAATTAAAAAGTTGTCAACTACGAAGTCGCGGCAATTTTCGCGCGAAAATCGCGCACTTTGCGGCTGCGGGGATTCGAACCCGCGGCCTCCCCTCACGCGTAGCCTCCTCTACCACTGCATCTCGTGCTCACATGTGCCTATAATAGATTTTGGTTCCCCACATATTATACTAAGCTGAGCATAAATTAATTGTTTAACGCCCTAAACGATTTCAAATGAAAAAGTTGGCAACTCCAAAGTTTCATAACTTTTTGAGATCTACAGGTTTTATTTTGATAATTTCTTCATCCGAGGTTATTTAGGACCTGTTGGCCAGTGGGCGGCCGACATGCCTATTTGTCCGATATGGCCCACAAGATGATTTCAAATCAAAAAGTCATCAACTAAAAAGTTTCATAAATTTTTGGGGTCTACAACTTTCATTTTGGTAGTTTCTCAATCTAAGGTCATTTAGGACCTGACAGCCACCGACAGGCCTATTTGCCTGATATGGCCCAGAAGACGAGTTCAAATTAAAAAGTTATCAACTACGTAGTAGCGGCATTTTTCGTGCGAAAATCGTGCACTTTGTGGCTGCGAGGATTTGAACCCGTGGCCTCCCCTCGTGCGTTACCACTACACCTCATGCTCACATGTGCCTATAATAGATTTTTGTTCCCCACATATCCCACATCACTGTCTACTTCTGTTATCCTGAAAATTTTCTATATATTGTATCCCACAGCTCAGTTCACTGTCTTGACTGAACCCTGCATTTCTGAACTATCTGCTTCGTGTTTCAGGTCTTGTGATGGCTCTCGATCTCTTCTTAGTATACTTGTGGTAAGTTTTTTTTTCATTTAACTTGTTATCACTGTACTGAGCTGTATTGTGAGACTACGAAGTGACAAACTTGTTGAGATAAAGGTTGCTATGCTACAATTATAAGACCAGTATTGACACTTAGCCTTCATATCTAAATTAACAGTCTCATACAAACTTATCAGACAAAACTTTCTGATATGCCATGCATTGTTATTTCATTTGTTACCTAAAAATGAGGCATGGATGATAGATTAATCATATTTTATTATAGAATGTGGTTAACGGGTGTATACTATTCATAATTACAGGCAATCATAATGCCAGCCCTGTGCTTCCTAAAGATCGCACAGAATAAAGCAACTTGTTCACAGGTAAATGATCGTCAAATTGCAGTTATCACAAAATGAATTTTCGTCTACGCATATCGGGCTCTCAACTGGAGAACTCTGATGATACTGCCTGGTGGAAGTATTCTTTTTTTTCGAAAACCTGAAGTATTCTTTACGGTGGCAATTTGCAAACTTGGTCGCTGATATGGTTACTTCTCAATCTCCAATTTCAGGTAATCGCAAGTATTGGTGTCATAATATTGGGCGTCATCAGTGCTGTCCTGGGGACGTACTCCTCCAGGAAAAAGATTGCAGAAAACTACTAAGCTCTTGGACAATTGCTGTCTGCGCAGAGGCTACCACCCGATTCCAAGCATGGAACTCGAAATGGTCAGGTTTTACGTATGAATCAAAATTTTGCTAGAACTACCGAGTTTCCTGTAGATTATTACAATTATTATTTGGACCACAATAGTCTACTACAGTAAAAAACTGCATCATCACTTGCAATAATGTAATCATGCGCCCTTTTAGCTGCTTCTCTATCATTTCGGTGTACTGCAGCAAGTTCCTGTGCTGCCGAATGTTTCCTGCTTTTTAGTTTTAACTACTTGAGGTATCTATACATAAGCTTTATCTGGGCTTTTGGAGTCAATGAATTAGCTTTGAAAGTTTGAAGATATACCTTTTGCAGTATTGTTATCTTATTATGCGATCCGTGGGAACCCTTCCCCCGCGTCGCTCCCAGGGGCGGCTCGGGCGGAACACCGCCGGCCCCGCCGTAGCTCCTCCCTCACCACTCCGCCAGCCTCGCCGCCGCTTGAGCGAGCCGCCGGAATCCGCGTGGCCGCAAGGACAGCGGCGGCGGGGCCTTTTCCCCTTCCCCTTTTCCTCTCCTACGCTTTTTCCCTCTCTAGTGCGAACGTCGAGGCCCCTTCGATGGTGGCTGGCGCGGCCGTTCCTGCATCGGGGAGGGCGGATCCGCGTGCTAGCTGGCCGGATCCGGTCATTAGTGGCCGGATCTGGTGGCTACTGAGCTCACCAGCCCACAGCTCTTCCGGCGGCTGGGACGCGGTGGTCGCCGGTCGGGGCTGCCTGGGTGCTCTCCTCCAGTCCCCTCTCTTGCTCAGGCTGCGTCTGGGCCAGAGGTGGCGGGGGGACGTGGTGGTGCGGCGGTCGGGCTGGTGGTGTGCTGGGCCGGATTTGGTGCTCCTGCGGTGGTAGTGACTACCGGCGCTGGTGTTCGGCTGGGCACCGGCGGCGTTTTTTTTGTCAAGGAGGTGGATCGGTTGCTTGGTGGTTCGGCTGGGCGGCGTCTTCGGCGTCTGGGCGGCAATCCAACGGTGGCGGTGTGGTTCCTTCGGCGATGCCGTGGTGGCGTGGCCGGCCGTGGCGGTGGCAGGCCTGCGGTGCCGTGGTGGTGCTGCCGGCATTGCCGGGGCCGGTGGAAGCCACACTTCCCTGTTGGGGCTTGCCGACGCGTGTGCCCGTGCGGGCGCAGGGGGCAGCGGCGGGGTTCCCTCCCTCTCTGCTCGCCCTCTCCTTCTTCTCGATGGTGGCCATTTTGTGGCGGTGGTTGGGTTTCATGCCGGCGTTGGGGGGCGGCCCGTCTTTGCCGTTCTTCCCCACATGATCCTGGCTGTCGGCGCGGGGCGGTCGCAGCGAGGACGGAGGCCTCGGCGTCTTCGGGGGTGCTGGTCTGGGGCCTTGCCCCAGATCCGGGATCTTCAGGGCATGGGACGGTGCCCAAGGTGGACGTACACGGCGGCGGAAGGCTGGTTCTTCGGCATGTGGTCCGGTCGGCGGGGGTACTGGCGCAGCTTTGCGGCTGCTTGCGTGGCCGGCGCGTCGACCCCCTCGGAGTGGCCTCGGCTGGTGGTCTGGCGGCGACGTCTTTGGTGCCTGGCAGGGACCCGGCATCTTGACCGACGACTGTGCTGTGGTTTCTTTGGGCGAAGGCCTGGTGACGGCGACACCTGCGGGTGCCGTTCCCCCCGTTGAGGGCGTCGCGTCCACAGCACTCTCCACGGGTGAAAACCCAGTCCGGCCTTGGACGAGCGACGGCGGCGCTTGGACGTCGTTACCTTTTTGAAGGCGTCGTTGTGGAATTTGTCTCGGCCGGGACGGCTCGTGGCGGGGCTACTGCGTCGTTTTTCGCTGTTGTGTTGCGTGGGTGGTGCCAGTGGTGGACAGTTTGTTCTAGTAGAGTCGAGTTGAGTGGACGTCGACCAGCCGCAAGTGGCGGCGTGAGTTGAGATAGTTGTTTAGCTGGGGTCGATTCGACAAGTTGGTGATGAATTGTTGTATCAAGTTGTGTAGGATGAGCGGGGCTCTCCTCAGTTGTATGGTTTTTGTCCAGTTTCCATTCAAAGAACTGGACGGGGCACTTGCCTTCTTTTTCTTTTCTTCGTCTAATAGAAATCGCGGCAAACTTTTGCCGTCCTTTCGAAAAAATTATGCGATCCGTGTGTTTTTAGTACAAAAATTTAACTATCCCGTAGCAACGCACGGGCACGCTACCTATAACTATAAAAGGGCCGAGTATTTTTAGGATTTTTAGGACAACTTCCCCTTTAATCTATCTCCGTTCAAGGAGGGATCTCATTGGAGCCTTCTAGCACAAATTTAGGGCGATGTATGATATGAGAAACTTAGAGCGATGTTTTAACTATCAATCCATCTATTTTAGGTAACTATATAACACGTGCTTATACATATGTTCATGGTATTACACGCTCCCGTCGCAACGCACGGGTATTTACCTAGTAGATATAGATGAGTAAAGTAGAGTACCGGTAAATAAACTTGCGTCGCTGTGTCGTCCCAATCCTAAACTCTCGAAACACTCATCTTGGGCCTAAACTTTGTTCGGGTCACGTTAATCATCCAAACGGGTCGGAATCTACTGGGCGCCTCCACCTGCCTCTCCCTCGGTCCCGTTGCCCGCGCCGCTCCGCTCCACGGCGGCGGTCGAGAGCCGGAGGCTGGGCTTCGTGAGGAGCCACGACGCCACGGCCGACGAGCGCGAGCTGCCGCTCACCATCTTCGTCCTGCTCACCATCTTCTAGGACCAGCCCCGAGAACATGAAGGACCTCGGCACGGCCATGTCCCTGGCGACGTACGGCGTCCGCAGCATGCTGAGCAGCTGCATCCTCTCGGTCGTGTAGCTGACGGATTAGGCATGGCTGCCGATCTCAAGCCCATCGCCGGAGAGTGAGTCGCTGCCGCGCGCACGACGGCCTCCGGCTGGAAAATGTCATCGACCCTTTTCATGGTGCGCTTCATGTCGCCGAGCAGGACGTATGAGCGGATGCCATGTCGACTCGGCGGGGTACCATGATGTGCTCCTCGCCGTAGTCGACGTTGGTGATGCCGCCGTCATAGTAGTAGCACATTTCCGCTTCTTGCCGTCGGGGCATAACACTCGTCAGTCGTGAACATCGTCATGAACCAATCCAGGCGCTACGGGATGCGACGTATACGGAGCATCGTATTATATGGCGTGGTAGGTACATGTGCTACGTATACTGGTATGTGCAATGCAAAGCATACACGACATCCAGGACACCATGGCAGAAAAGCAACAACACATGGCGAGGCCACAACTCTTCCACGACGATGGCAACACCAGATTCATCGTCATCATCAGCCGACGTGGTGGCCAACCATGCGTGCACGCTGCGGCCTGCCTGCGGAGGTGCCCGCGTGGTGGCACACCAGCAGGGATGACAGCTCCGCTGCGGCCTGCCTGCGGAGGTGCCCGCGTGGTGGCACACCAGCAGGGATGACAGCTCGGCCGTGCCATCCTGGTCTGCTGGCTGGTGTGCGGAGCTGCAGGAGCTCATCCATGGCAATGGAGATTGCAGGAGACGAGCTGTGCCTCTCTGGCCTCGCCGGTGCGACAATGACGCCATAGCTGCCGTGGCCTCCTCGCCTGAGGGAGCCTGGGCGCCCGTCAGCAGCGCGGCTGGTGGCCAGAGTACGCTGAGCCTACTCATTCATGGCGTCTAGGACCAAAATAAGGCCCGCATGCGTCTAGGACCAAAATAAGGCCCGCATGGTCATCCGTGAAACCCAACCAAAGTTTAGGTACCTAGATGAGCGCTTTGAGAGTTTAAGAACCGGGATGACACAAAGACAAGTTTAGGAACCGGTAGTGGACTTAAGTCAATATAGATAGATAGATTAAAACACAACATATTCCAACATAACTGGTTCATTTAAATATTTATGATCACCAGAGACCCAGAGACAGAAGTCTGTTCCAACAATATGGGATAACAGAATGTACTACTCCCACGACGGTAAAAAACATAACCATAGCTTCAACAAGATGGACCGGTGATGTCACGGTACATACGTTTCAAGCTGTGGAGATGGTTCAAAGTTTCACGGTGTCTTATTAATGAGATACCAGAGTGAAAAGAGAAGAGAATCCATGAATAATCCCAACAGAAGAGGTAGCTTAGGCAGACACACCACCACGGCGGCACTCGTTCAGCATGTCAAGGTAGAACTGGCACTTGCTGATCTCGCTGCCATAGTTGTTGAGACACTGCATCAAGCGATAAGTACAGTGAGGACACATAATCAGATCAGTATACATAATGCAGAACAGAGCCAACAGTGTAAAACAATGATACCCTTGATATTTAATCTTGATAAGCAGGCTCAGTAAAAGAAAAAAACAGGCACCACTCGCCACTGACAGTCACTAAGCAATGTCACAATCACATTAGACCAAACATCGGCTAAAAGTAATGACACCTAACAGTAACAAAATATTTAACTAAATAACTGAACATGTTTCAGATAAGGGCCATAGGTTTTCACGATGGTAGAACATAAAACAAAATTTGAATGACAACATGCAGCTCTTCAACAACTAAATAAGTCATCATAATCTTTACTACCACATCACAGAAGTGAGTAAACCAAATGTTTGATGCACCAAACTGAGGAAACATTAAGCAGCATAAGGTGGCAAGTGAACATACATCTTGGAAGGCCTTAGAATGGATGCCGCAAGCATCAGTGTTCATCGCTGGAGCAGCAGGGGCAGCAGCAGCAGCCTCTGAGACAACAGTCTCATGCTGAATTGTCCGGGGACCCATTACAGCATCAACAGCCCTGTGTGCCATGGCACTACCAGTACCAAATGCCATACCTAAAACGGAGTGTTTGTTCAAATTAATTCAAGGATTACAATAATGTTTATATCTGAAGCTATTCTGAAAAGAACAAGCTTTGAATACCTACCTTGAGCAATGGTGGACCCGATTCCTCCAAGAATGGAGCCACCACCATCCCGAACAGGAGCTGGAGGAGGAGCCTGGCGCGCTGCCAAAAAGAAAAAGTCAGATGATGCATTAGGAACAGATATAAAACAAATTCTAATTCCAACATGAACACAATGAACAGTAATCCTAATATAAACAGAAACGTAATTAATTCTAATTGCAAAGCAAGCAATAATTATGCTTGTACCACAAAAGTTAATATGTCAGCATTAGGAACAGAAATGGAACAAATTATAGTTCCAATAAAAACACAATGAACTGTAATTCCTATATAAACTGAAACGCAATTAACTCTGATTCCAATGCAATCAACAATTTTTAATATAAACTTATGGTAGATTTATGTCATGACCATTTGTTATAGTAACAAACTGAACTTTCAACAATTGAACAAATACAGTTATACAAAAACATAACTAAAGTTACATACTTGTACCACAAATTCACAACATAATGTGGACCATGGGAATGTCAGTTCCAAAGATACTTCTCGTCTATGTGAATCACTTGAGTACCTGGCTGTGGTGGGTTCCTCACTGGAGCAGCACGTGGAGCCGGGCGTGGGGCGGACCTTCCTGCCAATACAATGGGAAAAAAATAAGCATAAAGAATACAAAAACAAAGCTGCATGGTTTATCGTAAACACAATTTAACTCAACAGTCAGCAGATAATAATGGCAGACAGATACAACATAGGCTAACAAAACCATGATACTATAGAGCTGGCACAACCACAACCACAACCTCCACCTCCACTAGCAACATAATAATGATGATGAAAATAGCAGTAACTGTAGGAATCAATCTAAGAAGGGATGAACAAAGACAAGATCCCTTCCCTCAAATGATCCCATTTGTTATGTGCCCGTCTGAACCAAATGCAAACATACTAATCAAAGCAACTGGTTATTCGAGAGGCACATCATATGTTACCAAAATAGTCCAATTAGAAAGCGAGATCAGAGTCCTACAAATGAGATCACAGTCCTACAACAAATACATTCAGAAAGCTTTGCTCCCTGAATCCTTGATACTAATCAACTACATAAGCAATCTTACGAGTGTTTTGCATTACATGCCTACCATTCAATAAACCTCATAAGCAGAGAACGACCAAAAAGAAAGGAAAGATGATAACACTACAATGTAAGGTTTTTCAAAGAACACATCCAACAAGTGCTTGATGTGTTGCTCTGATCAACCAAGGTGACTTTGCCACGTATCTCTATGTGCCTCCTAACTAAACCAAGATAGTATATACAACTATGATGGCTACTCAAAAAGGCATATGGTATAGTCCCAAAAAAACAACTGAAACAACATTGCATTGAGAATGATGAATCAAACAGTGATTATGTAGATAAATGTCTAGGGCTGCTTGGGGGGCACTTCTTGGTAAGACAGATGAGGTGCCCCCTCAAAAGGCCATAGTGGACATCAGATGGCCATTGCTATGCGCCCCCTAACTAAACCAAGACAGTACTCAGAGACTGTAATGGCTACTCAAAGAGGCACTTATCAACTGACAACACAGCTACATACATGCAACACTCATAACATTCAATCCACTACCCAGGTAAATAATTCTCCAGAAAATACCAAACACCTCATAAGAAAACACATTGTATATGTAAATCTATTCGAAATCCGAACGAGAAAGGATCAATGGAAATAACCCTTCCCTCGTGGGGATTCAGATTTGCTCTATGCCCCTGTCTGAACCGCCTGCGAATTGAGAGTATCTGCAATCGGTTATTCAAGAAGCAATCGGTTCTCTGCCGATTAGTAACACCCGCCCATTTCTTACAATTATCTAAACAGGCGGAGATCCAGCCCATTGAACGCAAGAAACAGATCCGGCTATTTCTGCAACTAAACATGGCAATCATGCGCAAATCGCAATCCTACCCCCACAAGCCCAATATAATTTGCACATACTAACACAAACGAGCAACAACATCATACCGACCGAATCAATCCCTGACCCGTCACCGCAAGGAACAACCGAATCGAAATTAAATGAAACCCTAGGAGGCGCCAGAGGGGACGGTTACCTGAGCTGCGGCGAGGCATGGCGGCGGCGGTGGCGAAACCCTAGCGTGAGGTGGGGAACGAGTGAACAGAGAGGACACAAACGGGCAAGGAGATTACTGCAGGGCCTGGGCACTGGGCTAGGGTTCGGTTTTATAGGCGGAGAGGGCACTTCCCAGTTTCTTCACTTCTTGTGACGCGCTGGGGCTGTCTTGCGAGACAAGAAGATCTGACGTGTGGGCTCGCGCGATTGTGCACGTGGGGCACAATAATATGGGTCCATATGTCAGTTGCCGGTGGCGATAGGGTGCCATTTCGACCTGGATGAGTATTTGCTTGTAACAATCCGGATCCCACCAGACCAGAGCATTGAGATTGACCTAAGCCATCAAAATACTAGGCTACTACCCGCACTCATGAACCTCTATATTCATCCTCTATACGTTCTAGTCAGCAAGATTCTCTTCTCTATACTTAATTCTCCCGCACCTATCCATTCTCTATATCATCCTCTATCAACTCTATCCACTGTGGGACCCACTTGTCACTTTATCTAAATATATCCATGTGTGATCTAGTTTTGAAGGATTTATTGAGACGAATTTAATGGTGAAATCGAAATTTAATTTGGATTTTTGATTTGTGAGTTATAGTATTTTTTCTTTTGTTTAACTAGTGGAGCCGCCACTATAGAGTATAGAGTAAGCACAGTACCACTCTAAATATATAGTAAAAGAAAGAATAAAGTATCGTTTTAGAGTACTCAGTATAGCAGTTTTTACTCTATATTCATACTCTAAAGGTTTAGAGTATCATTTTACAGTACCACGGGCAGTCTCATTGCCTGGCCCTAGGCCAAGCAAGTTTTCCGTCTTTGAAGCAAACAAAAAGCCCTAAGCGTTATCGAGTCGTGTCATACCGGGTTAGGGTCCGGCACGTGCTTCTAAATAGGACCCATTGGCTACGGGATGGAGCATGTTGCGACCCGACAACCGGACTAGCTTCCACAACACAAAACCCCCGGTGGCAATTCCGTAATTATTTGGGAGAAACAGTTTTCCGGCGGCGAGCACTCCCCGCTAGCGATGAAAACGGACGGAAACGGACGGAAAAACCCTATTTCTACTTCCGTTTCTATATTTTTTTGGCGGAAACGGGATCGGGTTCGGAAAATGCGGGTTCGAAAACGAAATCGGAATATGCGGACATTCGGAAACGAACAAATACGGATGAAGAGCCGGAAAATTAAATTAAGATCACATAATATAATATTCTCAAAGTATACATATATAAAGTCATGTAATAATATATTTAAAGTTTAATATTCATTTACATGCTATGTACGTGAACATATAACATACATATTTGGTGATTCGTAGTTATATTAACATAACATAAGGACATGTAATTGTTGAACATGTTGAGCATAGATTGAAAACGGGATAAAAACGGAATAAATACAGGTCTATTCCATATTAAAACGGGATTACTCGGAAACGGACGGAAAACACCATTTTCTACTTCCGCAAATACGAAAACGGGATCTCGTAAATACGGAAACGGACGGAAAAATATAGAAAACGGAACGGGACGGTACGGGAAAAATTCCGTCCGTTTTCATCCCTACTCCCCGCTGCTGGAGCCCTCGTCGCCGGCGATCCTCCCGCGGCTCCGTCCGCTGCGCCGCCGACCATGGTGAGCCACACATTCACACTCCGTCCCCACACACCTCCTGCTCCCTGTTCGAATTTGTCGCTGCTTTTCGTCTTACCCCTTTCTCTCTCGCGCGCTCGCTCGCAGTTCTCCATCGCGGCCATCAACGAGAGCGACTCCGGCGGCCAATGGGAGCCGCTCGCGCCCACCAAAGAAGCTCAGGTAGGTATCCTCCTCCTCCCTTCTCTCTTATCGCTCCGAACTTGCCATCGCCCGAAAAATTTAGTGGTTTGTTTCTTCAGCTTCTGGATGGGGATGAGTTAGGGCTTCTGATTTGTGGAAAGCAATGTGTTGGGTCAATCGTGTTTCATCTGACGGAACTGTTTCGTTATTGCCCTGTCAAGCCACCGTTGAGAGATCATGAGCTGTGCAGTACAATCGTCCTGTTATTTGGTGTACTGCTGGATAAAATCCAGAAAATCTCAACACTAAAATCCACATTTAAGCTGGCATGGCAGTTCCATGTGCATTGTTTGCCACTCTACCTGCTGACTTTCAACGCTGCTCATCTATCAGTACTGCATGTTGGAGCAACACTGGTGATTTTGGATATTGAAGTGTATAGTTCTTAGTTCTAAGTTCTTACTAATCATTTGAAATGCAGTTTTGGTAGACTTAGTCACGTAGGTCGGCGCAGAGGTGGTTACGTCTTTAAGATTTAAGATGCGATTCTTTATGATGAGTTCTATTGTGAGTGAAATGCAGATAAACGTATGGTAGTGTGGTGTTAGGATTTGTTTTCATAAAAATTCTCGCTGCACGCTTAGGTCTGTTTTGCAAGGTATATGTGATATGTCAGTATAGAAGGTGATGCCATCAGAGATATCCATGCAGAAAAAGTAAATTAGTGGTTGTGACGAAGAACTTTGACCTGGGAAGGTCTAAGAAGTTTGAGCAGGATATGACACTGCACACAAACACAGTGTCCATGGCCAATTTCTTATCAGGGGCAGATGCAGAGATTTTGAATGAGCCAACTATGAATGTAGGAGCCTTGTGTTAGACGTTTATACCAAGTGCTACTTTTCTCTACGTGGAAGGAGATACATGCGTGGAAAGACTGTTTTGTGCAAGCCTTGAGTGTCGCACAGACTATCACAGATAAGAGGTGTATCTGAAGGATATATCATGTGCTTGCATTGAACAAAACAGTTCTGATTGGGAACCTCAGATCTCTTAGGAACATGTATTCCGATCTGACTAAAATTGTGCTCGCAGTGCACAAAACAGTTCTTGTTGGGAACCTGAGATCTCTTTGGAACAAATGTATTCCGACCTGACTAAAATTGTGCTTGCAGTGGACAAAACAGTTCTTGTTGGGAACCTCAGATCTCTTAGGAACAAATGTGCTCAGATCTTACTAAAATTGTGCTTGTAGTGAACAAAAAACTCTTGTTGGGAACATCAGATCTCTTATGAACAAATGTACTCCTAATTTCTATGTTCATAAATCTTAACTTCTGTAAAATCAATTGATCTCATGTGACTATTGATAGGGGGGATTATTGGTGGAAAATAGGAACTCATAGTTTAATTAGGTGAGGAGTTGTCTGGTTAACAAAAAATACCTTTTCTAGTGTTTTCTGGGGATTGGAATCTGAACTTGTGGTCTTTGATTTCCAAAACATGGTGCACTCTGCCCTTGATTTTGTTAGTGCTTTTGAAGAACGGAGCACTTCAATTTTCTTTGAATGCGGGCTGGGTGGGGTAGGGGTATACCCATAGCAGCACCTAACCACAGCAGCAATAATGTTGAGCACCTTTCTGTAGCTTTTGTCTATATCAATTATTGGGAGTACCTATCACATGAGAAGAGAATCCATGTATATATTGTTGTTGTTGAGTGATTTTTTTTTTGACCTATCAGTTCTTTTTTCATGAATTTGTTGGATGATGTATTGATCTGTTGGGTGCAAAGTTATTAATGGTTATTTCTAGATAAGTATAGGTTGATATAAGAAAATGCTGAATAGCGAGTAACATCTGACTTGTATATTCTGATAATTCTTTTCTTGTGGCAAGAGTGAATTCAGTGTCAAACACTCTAAATACTTGTTTCAATGTAATTGTGTTACTGAGATTTCCTTTTGACGCTGTCAGGAATTTGCGCTCTCTCAGAAGTACCATGAGGGACTCCTCAAGTTGCAACAAAAAGACTATGCAAAAGCTCGTGAACTTCTCGAGGATGTTTTGAAGGACCCACTAATATCAAACATTCAGGCAATGCCACCTTTTATATATATGTTGTTTTCTTATCAAATCCATAACAGCGATTAGTTTACTCAACAGGTTGATAACATTGGCAGTGATCAGCATTTGCTGCAGCTAAGGTGTTCTTCTCTCATACTTTTTTTATTCATGGTAAAGATGTATCTAGTTGGTTGTTAGTTTAAATGCTGGACATAGTACTGAAGTAACATACAAAACGGAAGACCATCCACGAAACAATTTAATTGCATAAAACTCTGGTGCCTCTAAATTTTATGGTACGGGATATTCTAGCCTTCTTGCTATAAGTGACTTCGGAAGATCAATTTTGCCTTGTAAGTGATCATAATTTGAATATCTATGTCCTAGGTGCACAAACTTAATACAAATGCAAAATAAGGCAATGTTGTAGTATTATACAAGAAAGAAACTGCTCATTTTGTGCCTATTTCCTTGTGAATTTCTGATGATTTTGTTATGATATTTTTAGGGTATTTTTCCTCTTTTTTTTGTTTGAAAAGATATCCCTTTTTCCTTGTAGTTATTGACCTATGGTTCTATATATGTCATAACGGCATCATAAGCTTACTGTGCCTGTAATAATATGCTTTCATTCTATTGTCCAAATACATATAATTACTCACTTGGCTGGTGTCGGCTATTGAGTAACTTCTACTGATAAAATGCTGATACACTTTTTTCAACTGCACAGGTTTTTGACATTGAAAAACCTTGCATCTGTTTTCCTTCAACAAGGTCTGGAGTTCTATGATAATGCTCTTCATTGTTACCTACAAGCTGTAGAGCTTGATTCAAATGATTCAGTTGTCTGGAATCATCTGGGAACGCTTTCTTGTTCAATGGGTTTGCTGAGCGTATCAAGATGGGCATTTGAGCAAGGGCTTGTTTGCAGCCCAAACAACTGTATGATACTCTTTTTTACTCATTATTATAGATTTATAGTTGAAATTCAGGTCATCTATCACACTTGTGATACCTATTTTGGTTTCTTATACAATTATTACTCATGCCTTCTATAGGGAACTGCATGGAGAAATTATTGGAGGTGCTTATAGCAATAAGTGATGAAGTCGCATGCCTTTCTGTAGCAAATTTAATACTTAAGAGTTGGCCATCACATCATCGTGCTTTACATGTGAAGAAGACCATTGAATGTGCTGAACCGGTACCTTTTGCACCTCGGGGTATTGACATACTTGAACCCAAGCATGCAAAACTCATCTTTTCCAATAAAAGAAAATCTGTAGATGATGAAATCTGTCAAGAAATAGGGACAAAGAAGAGTAAACAGAGTGCTACATTACAATTGAATGAAGCAAAATGGTTGGCCCTTTTAGACGGTATCCTAAGCTTCATAAGTGCAAACAACGAGAAGGCTGGTGAATATAATTGCGCAAATACTGTTGATAGGTGTTCAGTCAGTGAGAGTAGTGACAAGAGGCTTGCTTATAACATGATTGATGTTGTCATATCTACAGATACAATCAAAAGTGTGGAATCTGCTGGTAGAAATGGAAATGATTCACACCATGACGGTGAGATTCTGCCATTTCATGATTGCAAAACTCAAGTTAAAGAGAAAGATGTTAATTCTGATAGGGAACATCCTCATGAAAGACGGAGCACACGCCTTGAGAGGCTGCGAAGTCGCAAATCGGGAAAAGATGAAAATGGATCTGATGGTAAAGATATATCACATGCTATGACCCAGTTTCTTGAATCATTTATTCTAAAAGGACCAAGTCCTGTAGAAAAGGCTGATTTTTCTGGAAATGATGATGCTTCAAATCCTGATACTCTCAACTATACATCCGATGAGGAGGCAAATGATTTTAAGCAATTTCTGTGCAAGATATCCAAAAATTTTGGCCCTCATCACATTGGTTGTATGTTACTTGAGGAGATGTCTCATCTCAAAGTGCCATTCCAAGATTATTTTGTCAAGTTCATTGAACTGGACAAACTTACTAGAGGCTGGGCTGAAGACAGATCTGCACTGTGCAATTTATTTCTAGCTGAACTGTACTATGATCGGGCTTTGTGTTCTGGAAGCCCATCAACATCTTCTGAGCTGTCTGATTCATCTTACCATCTTTGTAAGATCATTGAATCAGTAGCTCTGGAACTGCCATTCAACACATCTGCTGGAGAAATACATTCCGCCAACTTGGATATGGGAAGTAGTAGGGCAGGTGAATCTTCAAGTGATGTAAATGAGAGAAGTCATGAAAATTCTGACAAATCTGGTCATGTTGATATGCTTAGTGATCAAAAGTCCAAACATGATTCTTCTTCAAACATGAATTGTGCATTCTGGATTCGCTTCTTCTGGCTGAGTGGTTGCCTGTCCCTTTCATCAGACTGCAAAGAGAAAGCTTATAAGGAGTTCAATATTGCCCTGTCAATACTAAAAAATAGCAACGAAACCAAAAGCTATGGAGAGGTCATTCTTCTACCTCACACCAAGCTTGTAAAATCACTGACAACTGATAGGATTCTTCGTGAAATTAACTTGATCAGGCTTGAATCACTCCTTTGGAATAATGACGAGAATATCAACAAAATAACTCATACAGAGTTCATGCAATTGCTACCTCCACTTTTGCTTTCCACCAAAGATGCCTATGTTGGATATGCATATGGTCCACAAAGAGAAAGTGAGAATGTTATTTCACTTGAGTTGTCTGCCTTGGATGTCTTAATATCTGCATGTGAAAAAGCAAAACCAATGAACATCCAGGTATATCTTGACTCCCATCGAAGAAAAATTCAAGTTCTAACTGTGGCTGCTGGCATGGTTGGATCTGTTACACCCCTGAAAGCGAAAGGTTCAAGTGCTGTGGACTTTGTGGAAGCAATGAACAGGAACCGGCTAGAAAATGTTGTGGAAGCAGTCAAAGATGTGTCTCGAAATGCCAGTAAAGCAAAAGATATAATTGATCAATGTGATAATTCTGTGAGTTGGATATTCCTTTTTTCTCAGATCCTCCTTCATCGCCCTCTTAACTCTTTTTATTCTTGGCACAATAGGTATCGAGTATCACTATTGTGTCAATTCATAAGTATATCAGTATCAGTGTGCCCCATGCAAAAATATATTATATATGAGTATACAATGAGATTGAAACTTCTTTTTTGCGGTTGATTAGTATTTTCCGTGGATGTGACAAAGTCAGACTTTAAAACTTTGGCACATTTAGCAACTTTTGTATCTTTGACCACTAATATATTTATGAACATCTAGATTGGCCTTGGTAAAAAAGAATTCTTTTAGAATCTATTCTTAGTTTATAATCTTTAGTGTTTGTAAAAATATTATGGTAAATACTAGTGGTTGAACGAACCTGTGATATGGATTGGCTAGCTAACTGAACGATAACAAAGAGGTGAGGCGAATTCACCCTCTCGAGGAGGCTCTGAACTGCCGATTAAGTTGTTTACGATAATTCTTTCCTTGCCTTCATTTAAAACTCCGTGCTCTTTATAATGCGCTGAACAAACTGGAAACAGAAACAAGAGTCCAAACCAAATGACTAACAAACTAAGGAAGGCAATGGATAACTTGGATTGGATCAGGCCGTGGCATCTGCTGTCATGTCTGGTGCCATGTGCACCTGCTTCTCCTTGTGTGTATATGCCTTCCCCACAAAAGCATCCACCACAACCTGTATCTTGGAGACCATGCAAATTAAGCAAAAGGAAACTGTCTTACGTTTTTTACTGGATGGAGTAGATTGCTGATGGACACAAAGATCTATACACTTGCTTATTCCATGTAATTTGTTAAACTGCATTGTCTTGTAGAAAAGATCGAACCAACATAATCAGTATCCAGGAAATCCTTTTTTTTATGTTTTTTGAGTAATATCTATTCTCCATGTCTGCGGGGGTAAGACTTTGCTTCGGTTATTCCTTTCCCCAGACCCCACTCGTGTGGGAGCCTCTGGCACTGGGTCTGCCTTTTATCTATTCTCCATGTCTCTGCCCGTACTTTCATCTTGTGAGAATTGCTCCATGACATTGCCATGTTCTAATTTAAGGCATTACCTGAAATTCTATATATTGCTATGCCACCTGTATCAGTTTCTCTAATACTGTTACCAGTCATAGATTGATTTACATAATTACATATCTTCAGGATGGGCAAGATGGCTGGAGCTCACTAGTTTCTATCGTTGGTGATATTCAATCATTGCTCCTGACAATCATGTGTGCTGCTGTCAAGATAATCCTATCGAGAAAACTCTCATGCTCTGGAACCTCCTATCAGGTTGACCAGTTGGAAAGTTCCTGTCTCATAGATGCAGCAATTGCATTTTGCAAGCTCCAGCATCTTGATCCTACAATATCCATCAAAACTCAGGTATGTTCCAATGCCACCTTCATATTGGGCAAAGTTACAGAGCTCTTTTTTTTTCTCAAACATGCAGGAGAGCTATGCATCTTTATATTATAGAGAAAAAAGGGAAAACATCCCATACAAAGCAACCTTTACCTCACCTAGGAGATAAGAGAAGATTGCAGCAAAGCACAAAATTAATCACCTAATATACATGTAAATAACGACCCAACCTTAGTAAAACACTTGCAAAATTAGACTTTGTACTGCAATATTTGTTGCAACAAAACCATAACCTTAAGATAGCACTCTCAAATAATAATCCAGTGATATCGCTCTTGTACAACAAATTTTGTATCATGAGGCTAATTACGGGTTGAAGATTACATGGTTTGAATCTTAAAATTTCTGCTCCTTATATAAAGAAATGGAGGGAGTATTGCTTTTCCTATTGAACATTCAATCATTCATTCACCAATGCAGGTTGACCTAATCGTCGCAGTCCATGATTTGCTTGCTGAGTATGGGCTCTGTTGTGCTGGAAGGGACGGTGAAGGGGAGGAAGGGACATTCCTCAAGTTCGCAATCAAACATCTCATGGCTCTAGATGTGAAACTAAAATCTCAACTTAGTATGTTTTTCTTATCGAACTCTTGTTTGAGAATTTTTTTTCTTACCAAAATGTGTCATGATAGACATGTTTTATGTTTCCTTGCCAATTATAGCATTTGTTGGGTTTTTTCTGTCTTGTTTAGATTCAAATGGGATGGAAGAAGATGCAGTTCCAAAAGACGTCAGAGAAGAAGACAGTATGGCCGATGAACCATCTGTTAGTGACAGTAAGCAGAACTCTGATGATGAGGAAGAATCAGGTAAAACTGGATTTGCACAGGCCATTTTAATAATATACAGCTGTTTTGTATTTATCTTGTGGTGAAAATAATGTATAACTTGAGATAATACTGTCTTGCTATATCTCTTATGAATTATCATATTGTTAATTCTTGGTTTTGCAGTGAAAGCACAGCAATGAACTCTATAGCGTTTAATTTGTATCTACTCTGATAAATGCCCTGTTCATGCAGAATTGGATGAGATACAGTCAAGTCTTGATAGTGCCTTGGACCAGGCTTTTTTCTGCCTGTATGGTTTGAAGATCAATCCGGATTCTTGCAGTGAAGATGATCTTGCAGTACATAAAAATACAAGCCGTGGTGATTATCAAACCAAAGAACAGTGTGCTGATGTGTTTCAATATGTTCTGCCATATGCAAAAGCTCTATCTGTGAGTAATTTCTAATAACTACCTTTCTGCTTCCTACTTTCAGTAGCTATTGACTCCAAGCATCAAATATAGTGTCTAATGCCTTGTCCATTCTTAATTTGTGTTTTAGAAAACTGGCTTGGTTAAATTACGGAGAGTGCTGCGGGCTATACGTAAACACTTTCCGCAGCCACCCTATGACTTATTTGTCAACAACCCTATTGATAATTTCTTGGATGGACCCGATTCATGTGAAAAAATACTCTCTGAAATTTGCGAAAGCAATGAATCTAGGGAAGCTATCCTGAATGTACTGTTCCCAGGTGAAAGGGGCTACGAAGCATTCAAAAAGCTCTGCACTGTCAGGTTGGCTTGTGTGTTACACCTAGAATCCCTTCTCTATGATTTGACACAAAACTATTGGTATGTATACCTAACTACATGTTCCATTGTTTGGTGCAGCTCTGAGCCTTACTCAGATGTTTATGAAAACTTATATTATTACATAGCTCAAGCCGAAGATATTAGCGCCACCGACAAGCATGCAGGTTTTGTTTTGAAAAAGGAAGGAGAAGAATTCGTTGAACAGAGTGCCAATATTTTCAAGTATGATTTGTTGTACAATCCGTTGCGGTTTGAAAGCTGGCAGAAGCTTTCCAATCTTTATGACGAGGTGGTATCTTTTTACCTCTACCAATTAATTGGATCTGTTTTCTTATATCAATCAATTCTGATGCATAACCAGTGTTTTTATGACAGGAAGTTGATCTGTTGCTGAATGATGGTAGTAAACATATAAGCATCTTGGATTGGCGAACAAACACAGATTTAATCAGAAGGGTTGAGATGGGTCGTCGACATAGTCGACGCTGCTTATTGATGAGTTCACTACTGGCCAAAACTGCTCCTGACCAGGTGAATTCCTCTAGTCTTCTATGTATCATGCATTCATGCTGCCTTTTCCTGCCAATGAATTAGTTACCTTTCATTATTCTTGAACTTGCTTATTGATTGGATGGCATCTAAACTCATTCTCATCCAGAGTGAAGCACATGAACTGCTGGCTCTAGTGTACTATGATGGCCTCCAAAATGTGGTACCTTTTTATGATCAAAGGGCTACTTTGCCAGTGAAGGATTCATCATGGGAGACATTTTGTAAAAATTCTATGAAGCACTTTGAGAAGGCTTTTGAAATCAAGTAATCATACACTCCTAATCTGTTTTCATGTTGTTTGTTGTTTTTCAGACATGGGATGATATCATACTTCTTTACTTGCAGGGAGCAGTGGCTTCATGCGTTTTACCTTGGGAAACTGTGTGAGAAACTGGGGCATTCCTTTTCTAAGGCATTTTCATACTACAACAAAGCCATGATGCTGAATCCAACTGCAGTCGACCCTGTTTACAGGATTCATGCATCACGCTTGAAGCTACTTTACACTCAAGGGAAACAGAATCTTGAAGCTATACAGGTTTGTCTAGATGTATCTGACCAGTTTTTTGAGAGTTATTTTTTCTTGCAAAATTAATACTGAAGCTTCATCGAGTGGTTTTCAGTCTACTCTTGTTTAATGAATTGTTTCACTACCAAAGCCTTGAGGACTTATAACCAAATGGGCTGAATTGTCTATGCCAATCTAGAAACTTTATCTGGTTCTTGTGATTGATTCTCACTAAAAAAGTCTAGTTTGAAGCATTGAGTGAGGTGACCTGAGTAACATCCATATCCTAGCTCCTAGCCATGATTTGTACCTGAAAAAACAGCAGGGAAAGGCCCCACTGTTAGGATTTTATTAAAGCAAAAAGAACCAACTGTACAACAGAAACAGAACAAAAAAAACAGCAACAAAGAAGGAAACAGGTAGCCTGATGCAGGCTGGGCCAAACTATGTACAATGCTCTAAGCATGATTTGTGATTCCATAGGAATCAGGTTGTTGCTGTGGCCTACTGCCCACAACTGACCTGGCCTGGCTTTTCATGAACTTGGCATGTTATATTATGGCAGAGAAGAGGGAAAATATGTCAATCACTTGCCTTCTCTTCTTCCTTGACAGTGAAAGATGCAGTGCGAGATTTTTTTTTTTAAAAAAAATGCCTCGGGTTTAACGATAGCTGTCAGTACAGTATGGGCATGTGTTGGTGCCATTGTAAAAATATAACTCAGCTTTGGTTAAACTTTCATAGGATATTTGTGTTGCAATACCTTTTTTTAAGCCTACTCAGAGAGCCACACAGTTCTGCATCATTTAATTATGGTGATGACTGATGACCACATCAAAATGCATCAGATTGCAAAGGAGATATCTGTTTTTTTTAACTCATTAAAAATGAAAGTAATTGTGAATCGTAAAGGGGGGTCATGGCTCATGTCAGCTTACGTGAAGTTCTGCCCTTGCCCTTTGGTGGTAACTCCAGCGCTACTCTTTTCATCTTGTTTATAGATTATGACTATTGCTTTGAGGTTTTCCTTAACCATATCCACCCATGTGTTTGATATTTTTTTAGCAATGATACCCAGCTCTCCTATGTGTTTGAGAAAAAATTTTATACTTGTATCATTATGATATAGTTCTTTAGTAGACAATTTTATGCTAACTTTGTTGAGTATTTGCTTTATAGGTTGTTGCTGACTACACATATAACCAGTCAACAAAAGAAAATGTCTTGAGCATGTTGGGGTCAACGACTAATGTTTTTCAGTCTTCTTCTGATAAAACATCTGCTTTAGATACTAAAGAGGAAACTAAGTTTGCTGAGCCTGATATACTGGATAAAGTGTGGCACATCCTTTATGATGATTGTCTGTATGCTCTTGGTACTTGTGTGGAAGGGGAACTCAAGCATTTCCACAAGGCGAGATACAAGCTTGCGCAAGGATTGTATAGGAGAGGTGAAGCAGGGGACCTGGAGCGGGCTAAGGAAGAGCTCTCATTCTGTTTCAAATCTTCTCGGTCTTCCTTTACAATAAACATGTGGGAGATTGATGGCACTGTTAGAAAAGGAAGGTAAAGTTCAATTTCTATGTCTTATGTAATATTTTTTTATTGATATATAGAAGTACATTTGATGTTAATCTGTTGTCCTCATAGAAAAAAAAAATATAAATTCTTTGATGTACAATAACCAATGATGGGTTAAAGTTCAAACAGTTTTACTATGGCTGTGTTTAGTTCCCCATGGAATGCAAAATGCAAAATGCCAACTACTTTGGAATGATGAAATGCAAAATGCCAAAATTTTCATGGGTGTGTTTAGTTCCATCCAAAATGCCAAATTTTTCATGGGGTGGGTGAGGGCTTTTTGGCTTTTTTTGGCTTCTTGAGGCCAAAATCCAAAATGGAGAAGGGATACCTTTTTGCCAAATTTTTTGCATGGTGTTTAGTTCCATTCTGCAAAATGATGGGCCAAAACCCAAAATTTTTTGGGTGAAATGGGGAACTTAAACACACCCTATATGTATTCTGGGAGGTTATTCATTTCAGCCTGGAGATAGTATAAGATTAATAACTTACCTGGAAATTTTGGTGCATCTAGGAGGAAAAATCCAAATGTTGGTGGATCCAGAAAGAATCTGGAGGTCAGTTTGTCAGAAAGTTCACGAAAATTCATCACATGCATCAGGAAGTATATGATACTCTATTTAAACCTGCTGGAGAAGAATAGGGACCTGTGGACTCTTGAGAAGGCTTATACCTATCTGCGAACAGATAAGAGGGTACCTCCCAACTACAGAATAACTATGCCAGGCTATATATTTTATCTGCACATTAAACAACCTTTTTTTTCCTTTCTCTTCTGTAGTTTGCATTGTGTTTGGGTGATATTATTCATGTTGGTCTTGGGAAGTACCTTCAAGTTCTAACGGCTGCAATTCATGATCCTGAGATTCGTCGAGCTTCTGGTGATGCTTCCGTTGAGCAACTACTTGAGAAAATGTTCACTGTATTCATAGATCATGCAAACATGTGGGCTGATATAAGCACTATACCAGAGGTGAACAGTCCAGAATTATCAGAAACCAATCTTTACAGGTAAATTACTCAATCGTAGTGCCATAAATCATTCATAAGCTTCATAGTTTTCAAATAGCACTTCTTTGTGGCAGTTATATCCATCAGTACATACATTTGCTCGAGAGTGATGTACGACTAGATGTTCTAGAAGGACTAAACGAGAAGATAAGAAAGAGGTTCAAGACACCGAAATTATCAAATAGCAACTTTGCTAAGATATGCAAGCATGCTTCTCTGGCATGGTGCCGGTGTATTATCATCAAACTGGCCTCAATCACTCCATTGCCTGAATCCACGGATGCAACCATTCAGCCTGCTCCATTATCCAACGGGCTTCTACTCTATGTTGACTTGCAACCTGATGAGCTTCTTATCTCATCCCCTGATGGGCCTGCTCAATTCAAAGGCCTTGACATGAACTGGTTTGAGACACTTAACAGAATTAAAAACATCCCGGTGAAGCAAACATCCGAAGATAACTTGGAGACTGCTGTTACGTTAATGAAGAGCACTTATAACTTTTATCGGGAGAGCTCTTGTGGAACATTTCCCTCAGGTATCAATCTCTACACGGTAACACCATCGCAGGCGCCTATTGAAGGGCTACCGCAAACCGCTGCTGTAGTTGAGACTCTCGACTTAAGTATTCCAAGAAAGCTCCTTCTGTGGGTATATACCCTGGTTCATGGTCGTTACTCCAATATATCCTCCGTTGTAAAGTATTGTGATGAGATGAAGGTATGATGTGCATTTGTTGTGATGAGAGGTTTGCTCCATGTGACGTTTTCTCCATCCTTATAGTCAATTTCCCCTTTTTTTTTCTGGTTGCAGTTAAGAAGTAAAAGAGGAACCTCAGCTGTGTCTGCTTCATCACAAGTTGTGCAACCAGTGTCACACAGTACTGTTTCTTCCCAAGGTTTTTCAGACATGCCCTGACATTTAGTTGTGCTTAACATAGCAACCCTTCGGGTTCACCCTGATATCTTTGTTTTTTTTTCTTACAGTTGTATCTAAAGAAAAGAGCTCCCAAGTTGAATCTGCTGAAGCAGCACAAAATCCTTCTGATCTAGCTGCAGCTTGCGCTCATGCACACCAAGAAGTGGGTGGTGCTAGCGCCTCGCAAAGTGCCATTGAGGCCCAGAAAGCCACTGCTGCGGCATCTCAGCTCACTCGCAGTGGTTCATCAAGGGCAATGGAAAATGCACAGGACAGTGGGGAGAAGAAGTAACGAGGCTGAGCTTGTTTCGACAGCATATGCTATGCTACATCGTATGGATGTATATGATCCTTCCAGACGATTCTCAGATCTTAGCTCGGTACATGACTCCGTGTGGAAATTGCTGCCGCGGCCATCTTTTAACAAATCCAGGTCGTATGTACACCGTGGTTTATAATTAGTGTTTCCTAAGTGTATTTGTAGAATATAGAGCTGTGGAGGTTGAGCGATACCTATAAGGTGTTACAAATGCCTAATGCTAATCCTGATTTTGTGGCTGATGCTAAAAATCTGTGGACTATTTACTAACATAGACTGAACTTTCCCTCATTTGGACCTAACAAATACAGTAGCAGAGGAAGAGTTTCAGATTCAGTCTTAGCTTTCATGGATTAGCAAGCACTAGATATTCTGTACTCAAGTAAATTGCAAGGTAGCACTGAAAATTTGGTGGACCCTGGGTCTAATACTCTAAGCACAGTCCAGTGCGACCCTACATAGATGCAGGATGCGTGGCGCATGTTTGAACAACGGGGTGATGCAGGACCCACCACGTATATATGGATTATTTGCATGCACGAACACCATCACCTTGCAGGCTTCTTTTTTTTCTTTTCTTTTTTTACAGTTGGTTATATACTATTTCATACAACCCATGTGATGAAGTTACTCAAGTTGCTTCTTTTAGCACTAATTGCCTTGCACATCGTGGCTTTACTCAAGTTGTGATTTATAGTTATTCACAAGGCACGATATTGCTGGACTATGTCCCTGCCATTGTACTATTCTAGACATTGATGCCTGCGCTTCACTGCAGGTGATGTAAGGTCCAAATGGCCCCAAGAAGGGGAGGGGTTGTAAAAATTTAATTCGTGACAAACTTTAGCTTAAGTAAATCTATCACACCCCACTTGTGTTTCTTGCCTAAGGACTAAGATTTACACTAACATCAACTCCTCACGACCATCACACTAAATATGTGCTTTTTTTTCGAAAACGCAGGAGAGCTAAGCTTTATTATATTAAGAAGATAATAAAAAGGGGTAAGAACTCATACAACACAACACACTCTACAACTGCTACTGCTGCTGCTAAGAAACTAACGTGCTCGTGACAGAGAAAACACGACCACAATAGACAGGGCGCTAATCACCCGGAGCGAGGGCATCCAAGAGAGATAATCCTCGAGACCCCGCCAAAGACCACGACCTTCTGTCATCTTCCGCTACAGCAAGAGCGCCTGCAACACTTGGGGCTGCACCATCAAAAACACATCTGTTGCGGTGTGTCCATAAGGTCCAAGCTCCCAGGATTATGAGAGAGTTGATTCCTTTTCTTACCAAGTCACTAGCAGCATTGCTCACTCTCTCCCACCACGAGTGAAAGGATGTTTATGTGGACTGCGGGGAAAAAGCTTGGAGTCCAATCCGAGAAAAGAAGCGGAACCAAAATTCTCTTGCAAAGACACACTGGACTAAGCGGTGGTCAATAGTTTCTGCAGCTTGATCACACAAAGGGCAGTGCTCAGGATGAGGGAGCCCACGACGTGCAAGACGATCTGTTGTCCAACATCGGTTGTGAGCCACCAACCAAACAAAGAAGCAGCATTTGGGCGGTGCCCAAGTCTTCCAAATTCTTTCACAATGCTCAAAAGATGTAGACCCCACAAAAAGTCCCTTGTATGCAGTCCTGGACGAATATTGTCCATCTGAGGAAAACCACCAAATATGTTTGTCTTCAACATCCAGTTGCAAAAGGAAATCAGATAGGACGTCCCATAGGAGGAGGTAATCAACAATTACGCCAACCGTGCGAGCCCTTTTTATATCAGAAATCCAAGTCTGGTTGGTGAGGACATCCTAAATAGTTCGTTGTTTGGTCCTACTTTTAGGGATGACAGCGAAAAGACGTTCTGTCCAGAAAAAGGGTGTTCGCTCCATCCCCAACTTCGGAGTAAACAGCCACTGCAAAGAAGGCTCTGACTTGCTCTGGCACATGAATTGGAAGATTAGCCCATGGGTGATGCGGTTCTGTTTTTTGTAGCCAGACCCATTCATTCGCAGTGCCTAGCCAAGGGATTTAAGGTCTGAAATTCCTAAACCCCCAAGTTCTTTAGGAATACAAACCTTACCCCAAGCAACAAGACAGTGCCCTCCTTTTGCATCTCAGCGGCCTCTCCAAAGGAACCCATGCCGAATTTTATCCACTGCTTTAATAGCCCAAAGTGGAAAAGTAATGGCCATAATTAGATAGATGAGCATACCAGTGAGCACAAACTGAACTTGAACCTTTCTTCCAACCTTGGTCATCAAATCTGCTTTCCAGCCAGGAAGTTGATCAGCAATGCGGTCAATAATAGGCTGAATTTGATCCTTGGTAAGCTTCTTCAAAGAGAGAGGCAATCCCAAATATTTGCATGAGAAATCAGTGAGTGCACAGGGCAGTAGGTTTTGCACTGCTGCAAGCTCCGCATCGCCACATCTGATGGGCAACACATTGCTCTTTTGTAAGTTTGTCTTGAGCCTCGTTGCTTCTCCAAACAAATTGAGGATACCCAAGGTTATAGCAATGCCACCAGCTTTTGGATGGAGGAACATAACCACATCATCCGCATAAATGGATATTTTGTGATGTAAGCTGCGCCTAGATAGTGGCTGCAGCAAGCCTTCATTTTCAGCCTTCGAAATCATGTGCCTCAATACATCCATAACCAGGATGAACAACATCGGGGAGAGATATTGTCACCCGGGATCCTATTTAACAAGACTTGAGTTGAAGAAGAAAATAACAGCCCGCTGATTATATTCCACCAAATTTGTCCAAAACCGAGCTGCTGCAATATCTCAAGTAGGAAGGGCCAGGACACGGAATCAAATGCCTTCAAAATATCCAACTTGAGTAGAATTCGGGGTTGCTTCTGCTGATGAAGGTACCTTGTTGTCTGTTGCACTAACATGAAGTTATCCTGTATAAAACGCCCTTTAATGAAGGCGCTTTGATTAGGAGAGACAATCTGTTGCAGCCTAGGGGCAAGACGATTAGCAAGCAGCTTTGTTATTAGTTTGGCAAAACTGTGGACCAAACTTATGGGCCTGAAATCCTTGGGTTGTTCTGCACCTTCTTTTTTGGGGAGGAGGGTGATGTAAGCTAAAATCAGAGTTTCAAAATTTACCATTTTCCTGCTCCATACCGCTGAAATTGCTACCATGATGTCTTCTTTTATAATAGCCCAACAGGATTTATAGAAACGACCTGTGTATCCGTTCGGCCCGGGGCCTTATCTAAAGGTAACTACTAGATCGTCCTCCACACCTCATCTTCAGTGAAGGGCTTGTGCATTAATTCCCAAATCAGCCAAGTTAATTGTGTGCTCCCTAACTGTACAGGTTCCAGCAGGTTTTCATAAAAATCATCGATGACTGCAGCCTTGCAAATTTGTTCTCCTGTAATAAGTTTCCCAATAAAATTCTTCCTTTTCCGGTGCCGGTCGTGCATATAGAAGAGTCTTGTATTAGCACCACCATCTTTGAGCCAGCTGATCCTTGAGCGTAAGCGAGCCATTGTGCGCTTGAGGCGAGGGCCAAGCTATGCTTCTTCAGATTGTTCTTGAGCCATACTTCTCCAGGGGAAAGCTGGCGGTTGTCTTGGGCGATCTCGAACTGCTGCAAAATTTCTCTTGCCAAGGCAAGCTGAAAGCTAACCTGTCCCACCGCCTTATCACTCCAACTCTGCAGGCCCTTAGTAACAGCTTTGAACTTCTTGTTCAGAGTTAAAAAAAGGCATGGACCAGTAGGAGTTGAAGCCCAAGCTGAAGCAACGGCCTCCTGGAAACTATCGAGTTTAGTCCAAAAAGATTCAAAGTGAAATCTGGGTCGTCCTAGTTTATTATCTTGGAGGCCCAACAGGAGAGGGCAATGATCAGAATCATCTGAAGCCAAACTCTGAAGTAAGTAGTTGGGAAATTTCTCCTCCCAGTCAACTGAACATAACACTCGATCCAATTTCACCAAGGTAGGAGAGTTTTGCTGGTTTGACCATGTGTGCTTGCGACCATGCAGGGGTATCTCTTTAAGAGCCAAATCATTGATAAACCTCCTAAAACGACCCACCATTGCCCTGTTATAATTGGTATTATTCTTGTCTTTATCCCTGTAAATTAGATTAAAGTCCCCAGCCACCATCCATGGTCCCGGGCATGCTTCACGAATATCCCGTAACTCCTATAGAAACTTAATTTAGTCCTCATTACCTTAGGGTCCATAAACACGAGTCAACCACCACGACTGCCCATTTTTCGAGGAGAACTGAACTTGTACACTATGATTGTCAACCTGCTGAGCTACAGAAAATCCAATATGACGTCTCCAGGCAACCAAGATTCCTCCGCTGGCACCAACAGAGGGGGCAACAGTGAAGTCTGAGAAATCCGAGCCTAGGGTAGAGAGTATAATTCTGCAGGAAGTATCTGTGGTTTTGGTTTCCTGGATACAAACAATGTCCGACCGAGTTGAATCCACAATAGAGCGTATAGAGTCTTGCCTGGAGATATAATTTAATCCCCTAACATTCCAAATTAGAATTTTTGCAGAATCCATAAACACAGGTTCAAAAGGCTACCAGCCACGCATCAGACTACTAACCCAACATTTCAATATCCTCCCCTTGGCCAAGGCTAAATATGTGCTTAGTAAAGGGCACATTAAGATATTGTCCTTAGTTGCAAAATTAATCACTATAGCAAAGCACACGATAACATGCAATCCTAGTTTAGTAGTTTTCACACACAAACAAGTAAGTAAGCAAAGACACAAAGAAGGCAAAAGGACAACCGGATTTATCCTGTAATCTCGATTGCTAAAATGCAAACCCTAGTCCTTATTGGACCTCCAATAAGGTGCACTCCTGGTCACCAAGTAAGTATATCTTCCTATCATAATTATCACAATGTTTGTTCAACCGACCAAAGACAAACAGAGAGTCTCCCATGCCACATATGACTCTTCCAATCAAGGTGTTGGACTACACCCAACCAAAGATAGTGATATGGGTCACAAAGTCTTACCATTGACACCGTTGTCACTTGATCGGTCACGATGTTGGATCACAAATCAAAGTAGTTATGAGTCATTAAATCTCACAACCTCTACTCGATCCGATCACCATGGCGCCCTGTACGCTAAATAGCTTCTCTGCCGAGGAAGAGGGGGTCTCCTCGTCTCTTGCACACCGATACGGTGGCACTCCATATCACACAAGGAGGGTTACTACCTGAAGGCCACCGCCTTCACTAGAAGGTCACATAGACCTCAAGTACTCTGACTCATGATAACTACAGCCACTGGCTGTCTCCAACAGGGGATGCATTAGGAGACCCAAACTCAAAATGGGTCTCCAACCAGATACCTATAGCCTCCAACAGAGTACCTATATGAAAGACCCATTTTGGGTGTCAGGAGAAGCATAACCCAAATCTGAGTATCCTCTCTCCTGGATACTCATTTACAGAAAGGGTTCTCTTTTGGATCTTGTCGTTGGAGAAGACCTTTTATGGGTATTGAACCCTTTGTCTATAGTGCTACCCAAATGTGGAATGTGTCTTATATTTTGGGTAGCGGTTGTTGGAGACAATCTAACGATGTCTAACACTATCATACAAGGATTACTCGCATATGTGTGTCTCCAGCCTGGACGCATTCAATATGTTTGTAATCGTAGCTTTGATTCCTTTTTCATTTTGACTGGAAACCAGGCATCCCACGTGCTCAAAGTAGTGCCAACCATGAACCATGGCCCTTCCAACAAACAACAACACACTAAGATTAAATAATTATGAGAGGGAGTAAAATCATCAGCCGACCTTAGCTCAGTTGGTAGAGCGGAGGACTGTAGTGTATTGCAGATTGCAGATGAAATCCTTAGGTCGCTGGTTCGAATCCGGCAGGTCGGACATTTTTTTTTATTTTTGGCTTATTTTTTCATATCCTATTTTGGTTGTTTATGTCTTACCCAGACTTGTTTCATTATTTTTCATGTCCCCCCTATTTTGGTTGTTTATTTCTTGCCCAGACTTATGTTATTTCAAGCAAGCTGATGAGCGGCCGTCACCATTTTTGGTTGTTTTATTTCTTTGTCAGAATTTTTTCTTTTTCATCTGTCTACTTAGAGCCTGTTTAGTTGGCAAAATTTTTGGCGAAATGTAACTGTAGCAGTTTCGTTGTTATTTGGTAATTAGTGTCTAATCATGGTCTAATTAGGCTTAAAAGATTTGTCTCGTCCATTTCGTCTAAACTGTGTAATTAGTTTTATTTTTTATCTATATCTAATGCTTCATGCATGCATCCAAAGATTCGATGTGACGGGGAATCTGAAAAATTTGGCAAAATTTTTGGCATCTAAACGGTACCTTATTTTGCTAGATTGGTATTCATCTCAATTCACGTGTGTCGAAATAGATCTGTATAAAAATTACTTCTTCGGTTCTAAATTATAAGTCGCTTTAACTCTTTTGGTACATTGAATTTGCTATGTATCTAGACATAATTTGAAACATAGTAAATTCGATGTACCAAAAAAGTCAAAATAACTTATAATTTGAACATAAAGATTAGTTATTTTTGCTTAATCGACGTCAATATATATCAATTGAGTTAAATCAAGTGCAGCTAAACAATGCATGTTTTTTGGTTGTTTATCTCTTGTTTAAACTTGTTTTATTCCAAGCAAGGTGACGAGGGTCGTCACCCTTTTTTGGTTGCTTTATCGGAGGCACTAGTGCCTAGACGTCCGGCGCCTGCAGCGTGTCCGAACGCAACTCCTAGTCCCAGCAAACCGAACCGTGGCCCGGCTCCCAGTCACAAACCCACTGCAGCCCGCCCCCCGCCCGCCTTCGCCCCGACCCCATCCGCCTTCGTCCCGTCCCACACGCGCACTCAGCCCCCTCGCCGGTCGCCCTTGGCCCTCCTCTCTTTGCGCGCATGCGGCACTCAGGAACTAGGATGAGCAGCTAAGGGCGAGCACGCCCCCAAGGTGCCCTGACCGCAGCACCCCCGTCCGCCGGCCCCTAGCGCCCCCATCCGCCGGCCGCCGGCTCGCTCGCGGCCAAATAACATAAAACACTTGCAACATGAATACAATATAAGACTAAAAACAGATGAAACATTTAGAAACATGTATTTGCAACATGTGTGTAAACATATGAAACATCCAAAATAAAACACTTGTAACTTGCAATATGAAACCACTTGCTGCAACAACAACTTAAACATTTGGAAACATACTGTTGTAACATATGCAACATTCAGATAAAAAACAATTGTAACATACGTCTGGAAATACATGAAACATTTTAAAGAAATACTTACAACATGCCTCTAAAAACACTTACAACATATGTAACTATGCAACATCCCTCGATCTACTTTTGCAATATCAAGGTAAAACAATTGCAACGTACATCTGAAATGCCTAAAACACTTGAAACATGCATGTGCAATATAGGGGTGGGGAAGGCCGGGCTAGTTGATTCCGGCCGTCGGGAGCGGAGCCAGCGGCGAGCCGCGACGCGCGAGCACCACTAGCACCGCCCGCGCTCATGGGTGCCCTTGGCTCGGCTGGGGAAGACTTGAGGCACCACGACACATGCGCCCCAGCGGCCATGGCGGGGTCAGCGGCATGCGCGGGGGCGATGGCAGACGGATGGACGGATGACGAGGGAGCCAAAAGCACATGTGTCTGGGATGGGTGCGCCGCGCGGCCGGTGATGGGGCACGGGGCGGTAGGGGCACAACACGGCAGCGGACGAGCACGAGGTGGGGGAAGGGGCACGAACAATGAGCGGTCATGCTGCTTCGGTGCCTGGCGGATAAGCACGAAAGAGTTGGTGGGAAGGGGGATAAGCACAAGGGAGTGAGGGATTTTGTTTTTTTGTTTAGAGACCACTTGTGAGGAGTCGCGTCCAGACGGAAGTCATAGACGGACGTCTGAGTTAGATCATTTCCGTTGTTTTATTTCTTGCCCTGACTTTTCATTTCGAAAAGCAAGCTAATGAGAGCGGCCGTTCCTTTTTTTGTTTTACTAGGTAAATGCTCATGCGTTGCGACGGGAGCACATAATACCACGAATATATGTATGAGCGCGTGTTATATAGTTACATAAAATAGATAGATTGATAGTTAAAACATCGCTCTAAGTTTGAATGTGAAACTGAAACATCACTTTAATTGTCCATAACCTATTGCATCACTTCATGCCTAGAACACGCGAAAGATAAGCTTGCACTTCTTTAGAAATTGAATGTCATCTTGAATTTCCCATGTATGTCAATAGTTTGATCACGAAGTCATTTCATATTCTTCAGCCATCTTGTGCATAGTCAAATATAAAACCAAAAAGTACAATCAGTAGCATTACATATAGATAAATTATAATAAATCAAACAGTATATTAGGACAAAAATAGCGTTTGCACTCACCATGTTGATCCGTGTGAGTTGCCCATTATTCCAGACCGCCATTAGTTGTAAAACATGGAAGCCAGACAAACTTCTATAATAGAAATGAATTGTTAGGTATTCATTATATTAAAATTATTATATTTATAAAAATAATATAGTTATTATACCATTCTACGGAGTGGTTCAAAGGAACTTACGTATCTCTATCAACTGGAATGCCATCTGGAATTATAGTTTTCCAATGAAAAATACCTATCGCTTTCCATCCAGAGCCTTGAGCCTTCATGCCAAGCATATAGTCTTGTTCCATTTGAATAATTGTTCTTACATACCTCTTGAATGGTATATCGCCTTTCATTGAATGGAGGATGCAACAATCCATTGAATGGTATATCACTACAACAATCCATTGAATGGAGGATGCAACCGTCGTTCGTCGGATAGGCAGACGTGGATCGGTGGCGAGCTGGACAACGGTGGAGACGGATCTAGTAGAATGGAGGTCGTGGATCTCGATGAAGCTGCCGCGGCGACGTGCAGGGAAAGGCCGCGCCGATGGAGAAGGGATCGGCCGGTGAGGACGACGGCGACCCACGACGGCAAGAACGGTGCATGACCCTGGCGGGTGAGGGCGACGTCGGGGCAGCAGGCAGTAGAGGGCGCGAGGACAACTCCACGTCTCGCTGGCCCAGCGTCGGAAGATGGGCAGAAGGCGGCGGCGTGGGTTGTCTTCTAGAAAACCGGCGGCGCCACCAGGTCCGCGACTTGACCAGTCATCGTCGTCCATCCCGGCAGGGAGCGAGAGAGGCGTCGTCGGTCGTCACGTCGCGGCGGTGGAGGCGTGTAGTGTTAGTGTCCGTCCGCCCCCGCCGGGTTCCTCTTCCTTGCTCTCGGTCTCCCGTGCACGCTAGCCCTCGAAGCTTTTCCTACGGTGCTGAGGGAAAGATCAAAGCGATCGCAGGAAGGGCAGTGGCGGGTGGTTTCCTTTTCCTCTGGTGCTGCGGTGGTGATTGTGCGGTGATTGACATTGCCTGGGTAGGAAATTGGAGCGGTGATTCTGCGGTGATTGTTCGCTGGGTCCACTGCACCACCGGGCGAGCGTCGTGCGGCTGGGCGAGCGAAGGTGCGAGCGTTTTATCGCACGCCTGTGAACGGTTCTCACGAGCGTTTTATCGCACGCCGGTGAATGATTCTCTTCGGTAAATTTTAGTTGTAGAGAAGCAAGCTGATGAGCGACCATCCGCGCGGCACCCAAGCGACAGCGCGCCACCGGTGGGGTGAGGCAACGAGCTTAGACACGAGGCGACAGGCGAGCGTCGGTCCATGGTCGGTGCAAGCATGAAACATGACCGTCCAACGAGATGGACATCGTCTTTTCTTTGTTGTCTGTCTCTTTGGCTTTGATTTTGTGCTTGTCCGTAAATACCAGTCAGTATCAGAGGCAGAGCGACCGGAGATTGATTTAGATTTACGAACGTCCAGACGGCTAATTTTCCATCGAACTGCAGTAAACACAGAGCCCAAGCTTCATACAAAATTTGAGGTCTTAAATCGTGAGCAATCAAATATACAGAACATGGATAATCAGACCATGTAATAACATCATTTGAGGTGAGTTTAGAAGTACGCATGTGAGTTAGTTGCATATCAAGTACAAACCCACCGCTGTGTTATATAAACTGCGACGCAACAGATGCAAGAAAATCAGTAGCTGGAGCCTGCAGACATGACGTCGACCCTTTGCTGCCTGTTGTTGAAACTCATGCCTGAACAGCTTCGACAAGAAACAGGGGAGATTAAAATAAAAATTCTGAGTCCTTTCAGTCCAAAAGTCCAAATGTTCAACACTTGTCCTTGTAAGAAAACTAGAAAAGATACTGTGTTCATTGTTCAGGTGGATGCAGAATGATTGATTTAAGCCCTTGTGGTGTTCCAGTTTTCAATTCCTTGAAAGATGTTAAGAGAGAGAAGAAAAGGAAGGCTCACTCAAACTACTTCCAATCGAATGGCACCGCCACCGCACCAATTTATATGTGCAATCACATATTTTTCTTTTGTGAGGAAAATTGTGCATCACATATGGGAGCATAGCTTAACCCTATGATGACTCTAACCTAGTAGCTATTTTCAGACAAGTCTCCAACCCAACAAGGTGTATATATGAAAGCCGTACGTCTCATGTGATCAGGATATATGAAGCGTAACCTGTTATGTGTGAGATGTTGGAGGAACCCTTTACTGAACAGGAGGTGGAGGCTGCCCTATTTAAAATGGCGCCGAACAAGGCCCCGGGTATGGATGGTTTCAATGCTGGTTTCTTCCAAACGCATTGGCAGCTAGTCAAGCCGTGCGTGGTGAGTGCTGTGCTGGGATTTTTGAATGGGGGAGATATACCGGAGGAGGTGAACAGGACACTGTTGGTGCTCATTCCAAAAATTAGCAATCCACAGGACTTGTCTCAATATCGTCCTATCTCCCTATGCAGTATCTTATACAAGCTGTGTTCTAAGACTATGGCAAATCGGCTACGGCTGATCCTTGATGAGATTATTTCGGAGGAGCAAAGCGCCTTTGTGCCAGGATGCTTGATAACTGATAACGTGCTGATCGCGTATGAGTGCATTCGCTACTTGCGAAATAAGAAGGGGAAGACTGGTGGTTGTGCTATAAAACTCGACATGGCTAAGGCCTATGATCGAGTGGAGTGGGATTACCTGATTGCAGTCATGCAGGCACTGGGGTTTCCAAATTCTTGGTGCTCGCTTGTTATGAAGTGTATCTCGTCGGTCTCTTTCTCTGTCAGAGTACATGGGATTTTTTCAGACAGTTTTAAACCGACACGAGGAATCAGGCAGGGCGATCCGATATCACCGTATCTATTCTTGATGTGCTCTGAGGGTCTTTCGTGCATGTTGAAGAGTATTGGCCCTTTATATATTTCCAGGGGCGTGCGGGTGAGCAGGAACGCTCCTTGGATATCCCACCTCCTCTCTTCGCGGACGACTCGCTGATATTCACTCAAGCGTCCAAAAGAGGGGCTGACCGGGTGGCTGCTATCCTTGATGACTACAATAGAGGGTCAGGGCAACTTGTCAATAAACACAAGTCGGCAGTGTTCTTTAGTCCAAATTGTCAGCAAGACTGCAAGGACGAAGTGCATGCGAGCCTGCAAATTCCAAACGAAGCTCTTGGAGAACATTACCTGGGTCTGCCTACCCCGGCTGAGCGGGGGGCTTCCGATGCCTTCAATTATGTACCGGCTCGTGTAAGAGGTTTTGTGGGAGGCTGGGATGAAAAGAATTTGAGCTACACGGCAAGAGAAGTTGTACTTAAAGCTAATGCTCAATCAGTGCCAACTTACCCGATGTCTTGTTTTAAGCTATCACCGGTGGTTTGTCGAAAACTCACATCGGCTGTCTCCAACTACTGGTGGGGGAGTTCATTAGATAACCACAAGATTCATTGGTTACGGTGGGAGAAATTGACTCGGCCAAAGTGTCAGGGCGGTATTGGTTTCAGAGACTTTGCTCTTTTTAATCAGGCGATGCTAGGCAAACAAGGTTGGAGACTGTTGGTTTGGCCGGAGTCGCTTTGTGCCAAGGTCCTGAAGGGGAAGTATTTTCCCAATGGTGACTTCTTGTCAGCGACCAAAAAGAAGTGTTCCTCGGCGACGTGGAGATCGATCCTTCACAGTAGAGATGTTGTGAAACGTGGCCTGATCAAGCGAGTTGGTCTGGGCGAGATTGATGTGTGGGAGGATAATTGGATTCCGGGGCTCCGGCCTTTTAAGCCGTTGCTGAGATGGACAACTGCTACTGCTCAATTGGTGCGTGACCTATTTGTCCCTGGTACACGGATTTGGGATGAGCAGGTTGTGCGCAGATCCTTCATGGCTTTGGAGGCAACAGAAGTACTAAAGATCAAGCTGGGTGCAAACCTGGAAACCGATGTGGTGGCCTGGGCGCTGGAAAAGAACAGCTTCTATTCAGTTCGTTCGAAGTACAGGTTACTGAAAGATGAGCAAGCTGCGGTGGCAATGGCTGCAAGGGGTGAAACCGGTGCTTCTGGGGATGATCATGCCTGGAGGGCGGTTTGGAAATTAAATGTGCCCCCGAAGGTCCGTGTCTTTTGGTGGCGGGTTCTACATAATTCTCTGCCATCGAAGGTGGAGCTAAAGAGAAGATATGTCACCATGGAGAGCTTCTGTGAGATGTGTGGTGATCCAGATGAATCCTTGTACCACGTGATTTTTCTCTGCCCGTTGGCGAAGAGATTTTGGGCGGAGGTAAAGAAGGTTACGGGGGTGACAATTCCTAATCTTCACCCCTGTACATGGGCAACAGATGTCCTTCATATAGATGTGTGTTCCTCAACCACGGCAGCAATGATAATCTGTGGTGCCTGGTCACTGTGGTCTGGTCGGAATGGCAGGCGCCATGGTCGCAAGGTGTGGGAGCCGGGAGCAGCGGCGCGGTATATCTCCTCCATGCTAGAGGAGCTGGCTTCTCTGAAGGTGCCAATGAGGATGGAGCAGCCGAGGCGTGCGATGACATGGAAGAAGCCGGATGAGGGCTGGCTGAAGGTTAATACTGATGCAGCCTATGATCCTAACATGTGCACAGGCAGCGCGGGTGTGGTGATCCGTAACCATTTCGGGCTGGTGCAAGCAGCAGCGGCACGCTGGTTTGATGATGTACCGGATGTTTTGACAGCCGAGAGTATTGGTGGCAAAGGAGGGGCTTGAGCTAGCAGTTGAAAATGGCTATGACCGAGTCGTTCTAGAGGTTGACTGCCGCGGCTTGAAGTCCTTGCTTGTCGATCGTGCTTGTGAGAGATCGTCTATTGATGGAATTTGTTCTGATATCACAGAGCTAGGCAGGAGTTTTTCTGATTTTAGAGTTGAATGGATGTGTAGGGATGCCAACTCGGTGGCCCATCACTGTGCACGAATGGTGACGGCCACGGAGCGCTCCCAGTTTTGGCTTGACTATTTCCCAGAGTGATTGTCGAGATTAGCAGCTGCTGATTGTACCCATGCTATCTGATTAATGAAGTGCTCTATGATGCTAAAAAACACGCCTAAATCTTGAACTTTGGATCTGCCAAAATGATATGCCACGACTCTCGAAGAGTGTAAGAACACAATCTCTTTGTAGGGATGGAATCCAAATATCATAAACCCATATGTATAGTTTGTATCGCAATAACCTGTAATGTCCACGACGCTCTCATCGTCATCAGAGTCCCAGTCTAAATTCTTTTCCACCTCCACCGTTGGTCCCAATTTAAATTCTTGATGGGAGTCATCATCTTGCAGAATCCAAGGTCTATCGGTTTGAGCATCAGGTTTGCCCCAGAAAATGTGTTTATCAAATCATGCTGGCTGACGCCGTGCTTGAATACCCACTGTGCCTTGCCATCAGATTCGTCGAGGAACCAAACGAGGACTCGACATTTGTCATTAATGATTGCTGCGAAATATATCCCATTCTTGGACTTTACAAGATAAACTTCACATAAATCGTCACTTACAGTAGCGTATTCAGTCAAAGCCGTTGGCAATAAATAAATTAGTAAACAACAATTTATAGATATACTGAAAGTAAAAGTCACAACAAAAGATGGTTTAAGGAACGCAAGTGACAAACCTCAGAATAAAATGGCTGTTGCAATGCACATAGAGCACTCCGCGCCAAACAATAAGCGGCGTGGCCATAAGCCCTCACACCATCAATTCTCCTCTGAAGCCCCTCATCGTCGTCGAGGGCAAAGTGCCTCTCCTCCCACCTCCCGGTCCTAGACGAGTAGGCAGTTAGGCACTCATGACGTACACCGGCGGCGGCCACTGCAACCCTTCCAATCGTTTCTTGTCCCCGACGCGGTTGAAAGGATGCTGCATCGAAATCACCTCGTAGTGCGGCGACACCGTTGGATCGAACGCAAGATAGGACCAATACGAACCGACGCCCTCGTGGCCCTCGGGCAAGCCGTCGCGGGGAGGCAAGCGCGCCGACCGTCTCGTCGCCAGGTTCACCACGACGGCCTCGTGTTCCTCGAGCAGGAGGAGCCCGGCCGTTGCAGCAGTCCACGATCTCTATGTACACTACTAGAATGTACAAGTTTCCCTAGGGTTAGTATTCCAAGGGAAACATTGGAAAACGGTAGGGGTATTTCGTAGGGAAAAGCCCCTAGGGAGGAATTCGACGGGAAAGAGGACGATCCCCTACGGTTTTCGCCAAAACCGTAGGGAAACATTCTTTCCCTACGATTTCCATCCCCTAGGGAAACTTCCTCAGACCGCACATCTCAGACTGACGTGGAAAGGTGGTCAGTTTCCTTAGGAATCTTTCCCCAGGAATTAGAACTCTAGGGAAAGATTATAGAAAACAGTTTCATATTTGAATTCAAATACAGATTTATATTCAAATTTAAATACACAAATATTTCAAATTCAAATATACAGATATTTGAAATTCAAATTCACACATGTACCATAATTAAGCACTCATTTCATCCAATCCACAACGACAAATCCATACATTTAGAGTTATAATAGTATCACAAATTCACAAATCCATAACCATAAATCCACAAATTCAAAAGCGGCTGTCCAGCAGCAAGCAAACGAACTGATCAACTACAACTCATGGTTTGACGACAATCAAAAGAACGGAAATTGTTCTTCCTCTACAGGAGGAGAGTAAGTGCCACCACCACTTGCAGTTCCATTCACTCCACTTGTAGTCTCATTCACTCCATTCACTCCAGCATTTGTCCCACTCGGATGGCCACGAAATACTCCAGAAGCGATCCTACTTATTGTTTCATCCGGAGTTTCCGCTCGAACAGATGAGCCAAAGGTACCAGCCTGTGAGATTAAGTAAGTCTAAGTTAGATAAATGTTGAATTAATTGCATACAAGGGCCATGGAGTGTTGAAGGAACAGTTAAACATGTTGAACTCAAAATGAAGGACTAGGAACATATTGAAACTGCATGAGGCCTATCCGAAATCACAAAACATGTGGCAGTGTTTTGTGGACAGCAATTCAGCTAGTGACTACTAGGCAATTTTATCCACACATTGAAACAAAGTCAGCATTCCTCAAACCAAAGTAAACAAAGTCAGCAAGTAGTGACTACTAGGCCTATCATATACTTATTGAGTGTTCGGCCATGACCATGGAGCTGATGAGGAGCATAGCAGTAGCAAACTAGTAACCACCAGACACATGCAGATGAGACCGGCCTTCTCACTGAGGCTTACATTTGCACCATCGAATCTAAACAATACTACTAAAGTCGTAGAAGCACCAGCTTCCGTCCCTCCTCACACTCCACTGTTGCCAGCACAGTAAACGAAAGCCACTCCTCACATTCCATTCTTGCCAGTACAGCGCCCGTCGCCCTGCCAACTCAAGCCCGCCACGTACGCGCCCAACAGGCCCATCCGCCCACCGCATAAGCTGATGTTTTCTCTGCCTTTCCTATTTTCTGCCCTTCAAGTTGTCGATGAAATGCCCAACATGAGTCTGCTTGCTAATTTCCTTTTTCCAGTCAGTTAGCATCCTCACACCGCACTTCCCAGCAAACACTCCTAGATGCTCTTTCCTTTTCACTCAAACTGGTAATTTTCTCTGACCTCTATGCATCCTCATGTATAGCCAAAATATTTAATACATTTTACTGTAATTTTCTATTTCTTTACCAAAGTCTTCACAGTACATTCCTTTTTGTTTCATTGAAGTTCATATGAATTTTTTTGGTTAACTGATCACATAAGGACCTCTCCTTTTAATGTGTGGTATGAATGCTTCTTTCTCAGATTTGAAGGAAATGGAATTCAACCACCACAAGATGTGCTCTTAAAAAGGTAGGCCTACTAAATTGAAGTGCCATGATCCTTTGATGTAAGGAATTGCACTCCGTTTTACTATCTCAACAATTCTCTAAGAAAAAATATTATGACAAAGTTTTTTAACTGCCCCAGTCTGTAAATTATACACTATTCACAAGTGCAGTGATCCTCAGTGTTTCAATCCTGAAATTAGTACCTGTTCACATCCACAGTTCTATTTCAAAGGTACCTATGGACATCTAAAAATCTAATTTTACATAGCCTGGCCATTATTTTCTAAAAAAAACATCGTGGTCAGGATGAACACTCCAGCTTCATAGATTCTCACCAATTGACATATGCTTTCATTTTTTAAATGAAGAGGTCAGAGCCAAGAAAAGGGCATTTCCAGAGGCAACCTATTAATCTTTCTATATATATGCCTACACATCTGCTGCAACTTCTGTAATTCATTGCCATAGATCTTATGCTGATGTACTGAACTGATGGCAAATGACATTTTTCCCTTATATAAATATAGGTTCTATCAGATACATGTGTAATTCTTAAGTGACATGCATTCACTGATACAATTGACCTTCAGGTACTATATCTGACAGAAACGCCTTAATCTCCTTTGGTGCTGAAAGTCCTATGTTTGGTGTTGGTAATTAGTGACAATGCCTAAGTACTAATCCTATGCCTAAGTTGTATGTAGCATATGAGGATTAGTACATTCCAAGGTTGGTGGCAAGATGGACATGGTGATCATGATGGCCACACTTGGATTTGGACGCAACCCTACGTGATCAAGGCAAAGGTATATGCTTAAGGGTTGTGTTTTAGTAACCAAGACACCTAGTGAGTGTGGTTACATTATAGGATAGATAGCCGTACTATAAAGAGGGGAATGACGCGGCTATTGAACTCCTAAGTGCCTCTAGGTGTGCATTTCATGTCATATGCATTTGGATAGAACTAATAACGCCTCGAAAAATGATTGTGAAAATGCTAACACACATCCACATGGTGATGATCACTTGGTGATGTTAGCACGTTTGCGAAGGCGGTGGAGTTTGAGCGGTAGAGAGGGTTTGGGGCTCTCTCTCCCTCCCGCCGAGCTTGCGAGGCGGGATTCAGGCGTTTTCGAGGAGTTGAAACGCCTATTTTCCACTACGCCGAAAGTTGGAAATCGAACGGAAGCGAACGGAGGTTACAGTGGTGACCGGACGCTGGACCGGACGCGGTCACTGTTTGACCGGACGCGTCCGGTCAGCGTTCAGCGTCTGCGCATTTTTTAGTTGGTTGATCGGACGCGTCCGGTCGTTCAGGGAGCTTACTGGACTCCAACCGGACGCGGGCACTGTGGCGTCCGGTTAGTTCACCAGCGCGTCCGGTCGCTGTTTCGTTGTGCGCGGCTCAGGGTTGACCAGCGCGTCCGGTCCGTTACGGGACCGGCGCGTCCGGTCGTGACCAGCGCGTCCGGTCGTTGCGACCAGCGCGTCCGGTCGGCGTTTCGAAAAAGAGCCGTTGCGTGACCGGCGCGTCCGGTCAGTTGGACCAACGCGTCCGGTCAGCGCGACTACTGCTGAATCAAGTTTCTAACGGCTATATTCGAAGGGGTACGTCTATAAATACTCGTTGGCCGGCTCAAGGCTCTTACTCTTGGACTTTTGACATATTTGTGAGCACTTTGAGCTAAGCAACTCCCCTCCCACTCATCTCTCTTGCTTGTTTGCGTATTCGAAGTGAGATTGAGTGATCCAAGTGCATTTGTATTGTGAGATTGCATCTAGTTGGCACTTGGTGGTTGATTTGCTGCGGGATTCTTGCTTCTCTTGGTGGTTGCCGCCACCTAGACGGCTTGGAGCAGCTTGGAGGCGTTGGCAAGAGTTGGTGATTGTTCTTGGCCACCTCTGGTGATTGTGAGGGGTTTGTGTCTACCTCGGCGAAGTGCCAAAAGGCAACATTAGTAAATTGCTCGTGTCATTGCAACCTTTTGCCATTTGGTAGGTTCTTGTGGCGCCTTTTGAGAGGCTCGGTGTGAGACCGATTAGCCACCGAACCACGTGGTGAAGAGGGACACAACGGGGACTAGCGTGCCGGCAAGCACGTGAACCTCGGGATAAATCTTTGTGTCATCATTCTTATTGTGATTGATTGATCCCGGTGGTTGTATATTGTGGAATTCATCTCTTGATCATATTGTTTGGTTGGCTCAATACTTCGCCCCTCGGTGATACCCTTCTAACTCTCTCTTGTATTAATTTCTTAGTTACTTTGCTAGAGTAGCTCTTTTGTGTAGCTTGCTAGTTGTAGTTTCCTTCTCGGTTTGACTTGTGCGGTTGAGTGCAAATATACTAGAATTGTGAATTGGATAGGTGGCTTGCAAATACCCCGTAGGCTAAGCAAAACTCGCATCTCGCTATTTGTTGTATTGATAAACTTGTTTAGCTTGTCTTTGTAGAATTTTTTAAAAAGGCTATTCACCCCCCCTCTAGCCATCAAGACCTTTCAAGTGGTATCGGAGCCGTGGTCACCGTTTGTAAGGCTTAACAACCTCGGTGTAAGATGGCTCAAGTTGTGTTCAACCATGTCGGGGGCAAGCCTCCATTCTTTGACGGTGTCTCATCTTTTGATCATTGGAAAAGAAAGATGAAGCAATATCTTGGCTCTATCAATGAGAAGGTTTGAGAGGTGACACATCATGATTATGCTATCATTGATCCCGACAACCTCACCAACAATGACCGCATCAACAACCAATGCAACACTATGGCTCTCAACACTCTCTATAATGGGATTGATGCAAAGGTCTTTGAGCAAATCAAGGATCTTGAAATGGCAAGTGAAGTGTGGACAAGATTAGAGGAAACATATGAGGGCACTTCGACGGTAAAAAGTGCCAAGCTCTATATGCTCAAGGATAAGTTTGCAAGCTTCAAGATAAAGGATGATGAGTCCATACCGGAGATGTTCTATAGGCTACAAGTTATTGTCAATGATCTCAAGAGCCTAGGAGAAGATGTCAAGGACAAGGGCTTCTCACATAAGTTCTTAATGAACTTACCTAAGAAGTTTGCTATCTTGAGAAAGATGATCCAAAGAGAGGGTTTGGACAAGGTGACTCCAAACCAAGTGCTTGGAGATGTCATGACCGATGCTCAATATGATGATGATGAAGATGAAGATGAGAAGAAGGAGATCAAGGTCAAGCAAGAGAAGCCCATTGCATTCAAGGCTTCATCCTCTAAGGGCAAGAGCAAGGTGGAGAGCGATGATGATGATCCATTTGATGATGAGACCATGGCTCTCCTAGTGCACAAGATGGGGAGGTTCATGAAGAAGAAAGGATATGGTGCAAGAAAGAGAAGGGACTTCATGAAGGCAAAGGAGGTGCTTTGCTACAATTGCAATAGCCCCGATCATGTAGTGGCAAAGTGCCCCTATGAAGACAAAAGATATCATGATGGGGAGTTGAAGTTGAAGAAGAACAAGAAGGACAAGAAGGAGAAGAAAGAGAAGAAGAGCTTCACTATCAACAAGAAGAAGAAGGGTGGTGGCTATGTGGTCACTTGGGATAGTGATAACTCCGATAGTGATGATGATAGCTCAAGTGATGATGAGAGGACCACTCGGCGAGCCATTGCAAGCATCGCCCTCTCCAACAAGTCATCCATCTTCGACACTACATCGACATGCCTTATGGCCAAGCCTACCAAGGTAAAATATGATGATAGTGATGATGATTCTTGTGCTAGTGATGGTTGTAGGAGTGATGATGAGGAGGATGAGGACTACTCCAAGGATGATCTATTGGGCATAATAGATCAAATGAGCAAGGGCTACAAAAGGACAACCAAGAAATACAAAATCTTGGAGCAAGAGCTCATTGCCAAGAGCAATGAAAATGATGCCTTAATGGAGGAGCTTGTTGCTCTCAAAAAGAGTAAGGAGTGCAAAGGAATTGAACAAGAGCTTAAAGCTCTTAGGAAATCCTTTGATGAGCTAGAGGCCTCTCGTGAGTGTCTAAAGGAAGACCACGAGGACCTTGAAGTTGCTCACACTAGGCTTAAAGAAGTCCACTCCTCTCTACTTGAGCTCATCAAGGAGAAGGACCTCAAGTTGGAGAAGCTCATGAAGGAAGCTAAGGAGGAGCAAGTGATTGTCACTTGTGATATTGGACTAACATGTGATATTATTGATGATTCTTTATTTGTTGGTCCTACTAATGCTTCATGTAGCTCATCATCATCCACCACAACCAACTCTACCTCTACTACTAGTGATTCATCACTTGTGGTTGAGAATGAGACTCTCAAGAGAGAGGTGGATGATCTCACCCGCGCATTAGGCAATGCCTATGGTGGGGATGCCCGCTTGCTAAAATGTTTGGGTAGCCAAAGGTTCTCTCTTAACAAAGAGGGTTTGGGCTATACTCCCAAAAAGGGCAAGGCGGCCTTTGCTACTCCAAAGTCTCACTTTGTGAAGAGCAATGGTCGTTTTTGCAATAAATGCAAGCAAGTTGGGCATCTAGAGATTAATTGTAATAAAATGAACAAGAACAACAATAAGTTTCATGCTAAAATGGATTACATTCCTTTTGATTCTTATTATGTACTTACCAAGGGTGAGAAAGGTGTGCATGCTAGGTTTGTTGGTACACCAATTGTGGGTCCAAAGAAGAAGACCATTTGGGTACCAAAGAGCTTAGTTACTAACCTCCAAGGACCCAAACAAGTATGGGTACCTAAGAAACATTAATTTATTTTGTAGGTAAATTACAAGGCCGGAGGAAGGCATTGGGTGCTTGATAGTGGGTGCTCTCAACATATGACCGGTGATTCAAGAATGTTCAACTCTCTCAAATCAAATGATAGTGGCATTGATAGTATCACATTTGGTGACAATAGTAAGGGTGATGTGAAGGCTCTTGGAAGGATTGCAATCTCAAATGATCATAGCATTTCCAATGTGCTCCTAGTTGAAAAGTTGAACTTCAATCTTCTCTCGGTTGCTCAATTGTGTGATCTAGGTTTCAAGTGCATATTTAGTGTCGATGATGTGGAGATAGTTAGTGTTGATGGCTCCAACTTGATCTTCAAGGGCTTTAGATATGAGAATCTATACTTGGTTGATTTCAATGCTAGTGACACTCAACTTTCAACTTGCTTGCTCACCAAATCAAGTATGGGTTGGTTATGGCATAGAAGACTTGGTCATGTTGGCATGAAGCAATTGAACAAGTTAGTGAAGCATGACTTAGTTAGAGGCTTGAAGGATGTCACATTTGAGAAAGATAAGCTATGTAGTGCATGTCAAGCCGGAAAGCAAGTAGGCAACACTCATCCATTGAAAAGCATTATGAGTACTTCCAAGGCATTTGAGTTGTTGCACATGGATTTATTTGGGCCAACTACATACACAAGCATTGGTGGCAACAAGTATGGGTTTGTGATTGTGGATGATTTCACTAGATATACATGGGTATTCTTTCTTATGGACAAGAGTGATGTATTTGACATATTCAAGAAGTTCATCAAGAGAGTGCAAAATGAATTTGAGACCACAATCAAGAAAGTGAGAAGTGACAATGGAAGTGAGTTTAGAAATACAAGAATTGATGAGCTATGTGATGAGCTTGGAATCAAACATCAATTTTTGGCCAAGTATATACCTCAATCAAATGGCTTAGTTGAGAGGAAGAATAGAACCTTGATTGATATGGCAAGATCAATGTTGAATGAGTATAATGTGAGTCATTCATTTTGGGCCGAAGCAATCAACACGGCTTGCTTCTATAGCAACCGCCTATATTGCCACAAGTTTCTAGAGAAGACACCATATGAGATCTTAAATGGAAGAAAGCCCAACATTGCATACTTTCGGGTATTTGGTTGCAAATGCTACATCTTGAAGAAGGGCTCTAGATTGAGCAAGTTTGAGAAGAAATGTGATGAAGGATTCTTACTTGGTTACTCCACTACTAGCAAAGCTTATAGAGTTTGGAATGTGGCTAGTGGCTTACTTGAGAAAGTTCATGATGTTGAGTTTGATGAAACAAATGGCTCTCAAGACGAGGAAAATAACTTGGATGATGTGAGAGGAACTCAATTGACCAATGCTATAAAAGAAATGGATATTGGTGATATTAGGCCGAAGCAAGTAATTGATGTGGATGACAACAAAGATCAAGTACTCCAAAGTCCAATTACACAAGCTAGTGGTTCTCTAATGTAAAATCAAGCTAGTACATCATCTCAAGTGCAACAAGATCAACAAGTGGCTAGTTCATCATCTCCAACTCATGATCAATATCAACATCCAAGCAATCAAGTCCAAGTGCTTCAACCAACTAACATTGCAAGAGATCATCCATTAGATTCCATCATTGGTGATATACAAAGAGGAGTTCAAACTAGATCAAGATTGGCATCATTTTGTGCTCACTCTTCTTTTGTGTCAATGGAAGAACCCAAGGACATTGATAAAGCATTGAGAGATCCGGATTGGGTAAATGCAATGCATGAAGAGCTCAACAACTTCAAGAGAAATGAAGTATGGGAACTAGTTGAGAGGCCTAAAGATCACAATGTTATTGGAACAAGATGGGTCTTTCGCAACAAGCAAGATCAAGATGGGATAGTAGTAAGGAACAAAGCAAGACTAGTGGCTCAAGGTTACACACAAATAGAGGGTCTTGACTTTGGTGAAACTTATGCCCCGGTTGCAAGATTGGAAGCAATTAGGATCTTACTTGCCTATGCTTGTGCTCACAATATCAAGCTATATCAAATGGATGTGAAGAGTGCATTTCTCAATGGGTACATTCAAGAGGAGGTGTACGTGGAGCAACCTCCCGGTTTTGAAGATGACAAGAAACCCAACCATGTATACAAGTTAAGGAAAGCCTTGTATGGATTGAAGCAAGCACCAAGAGCATGGTATGAAAGATTGAGGGACTTCTTGCTAACTAAAGGATTTGTCATGGGCAAAGTGGATACTACTCTCTTTACCAAGAAGATTGGGAAAGACTTGTTTGTGTTGCAAATATATGTTGATGATATCATCTTCGGTTCAACCAATCAAGAGTATTGTGATGAGTTTGGGAAAATGATGGCAAAGGAATTTGAAATGTTAATGATCGGTGAACTTAGTTTCTTTCTTGGACTTCAAATCAAACAAATGAAGGAAGGAACATTTGTGAGCCAAACCAAATACATCAAAGATATGCTCAAGAAATTTGGCATGGAAGATGCAAAGGGCATTACAACTCCAATGGGCACTAGTGGAAGTTTGGATAGTGACAAGAGTGGCAACATGGTGGATCAAAAGCTATATAGATCAATGATTGGTAGCCTACTCTATGTGACGGCATCAAGGCCCGATGTGATGTTTAGTGTATGCATGTGTGCAAGATTTCAAGCCTCACCAAGAGAAAGTCATTTGAAGGCAACAAAGAGAATATTGAGGTATTTGAAGCATACACAAGATGTTGGATTATGGTATCCCAAAGGTGCAAGCTTTGAGCTAGTTGGATATTCGGATTCCGACTATGCCGGTGACAAAGTTGAGAGAAAGAGCACCTCCGGGACTTGTCAATTGTTGGGAAGATCACTTGTGTCATGGTCATCCAAGAAGCAAAATAGTATTGCACTATCTACCGCCGAAGCCGAATACATCGCCGCGGGTAGTTGTTGTGCTCAAATCTTGTGGATGAAGGCAACATTGAAGGATTTTGGAATCAATTTCAAGAATGTGCCATTGCTATGTGATAATGAAAGTGTCGTGAAGCTAACCAACAATCTGGTTCAACATCAAAGAACCAAGCATATTGATGTTCGTCATTATTTTATTAGAGATCATCAACAAAAGGGTGACATTGCTATTGAGAGTGTGGGCACCGAAGATCAATTAGCCGATCTATTCACCAAGCCACTTGATGAGAAGAGATTTCACAAGCTAAAGAATGAGTTGAACATAATTGACTTCTCCAACATGAGTTGATGCACCCCATATATGACATGCCTCTCCTTTGAGCCCCAAGGTACAATTGGTTGACATGTCATACATTCTATGCTAAGAACTTGTTTAGTGCATCTAGTCATAATTTACATATTCTAGGCTCATTCATGAAAATCAAATGACTTTGAAGTTTATATGGTGCCACTATTGTTTCCATGACTTGTATGATCTAGTGGTAGCATATAACTTGTTTGAGCGCTTGTGATCCTAAGTGTTTAATCTAGAAAACTTGTCTAAATAGTTGCTTCAACATGGTGCATGATAACCCTTCTAGTGAGGTGTGAAGAAGCTTGCCCTTGGATCAAACCGAAGCATTTTATTTATGCAAGCAATCTAGGTTGGATCACAAACTTGATCCTCACCCCATAATTCAACATGATAATCTATCTAAAATTGGTCCCTTGTGGTCATTGGTGCCAAAGGGGAAGAAAAATATTGTTCACAAAGATAGAACTCAAAGGGGGAGAAGCACAAAGGGGGAGAAAATATTGTTCACAAAGATAGATTCTAAAGGAGGAGAAAACCTCAAGGGGAGAATTGATAAAAGAAGGGGATCAACTAAAATTTTGAGCACACAAGTAGGGGGAGCAAGCTCTTAAACATGAATGTTGCATTTCCATGTGCACTTCATATGTATGATGCATAGTTATGCATTTCTTTTTCTCCGATACATTGCTTGTGTGGTGACTTGCTAGTACAATTTGAATGATGTATTGAAGTACTAGCATGAATAGGAAGTAGTTAGATTTTTCTTGCTTCATGTTTTTCAAAGCGGTTCTAGAACCTTGTTTATAATGTTGATCTCACGAGGTTTCAAGTTATGTTTGTGCTTTTCCAAGTGGTATCTAACTACATAAGGTGCTAAGATGGTGTTTATCGCTACTCCGATGGTATCACGCTTCAAAGGTCTATAATCTAAAACACTTAGCACCTATTGGTAGTCAATGCTCCTAATCTTTCCTATCTAACATGTATGCTTCCAAAATCCAAACATATAGCATACATGTAGGGGGAGCCATTGCTATCCATTTGAATTCATGATCACTTGTCCATACTTCTTACACATGGTAATATACTTGGACAATGTGACATGGGTTCAATCAAAATTTTATCATAATATCTTTGTGAAAGGGTTGTCACCAATTACCAACAAGGGGGAGATTGAAAGTCCTATGTTTGGTGTTGGTAATTAGTGACAATGCCTAAGTACTAATCCTATGCCTAAGTTGTATGTAGCATATGAGGATTAGTACATTCCAAGGTTGGTGGCAAGATGGACATGGTGATCATGATGGCCACACTTGGATTTGGACGCAACCCTACGTGATCAAGGCAAAGGTATATGCTTAAGGGTTGTGTTTTAGTAACCAAGACACCTAGTGGGTGTGGTTACATTATAGGATAGATAGCCGTACTATAAAGAGGGGAATGACGCGGCTATTGAACTCCTAAGTGCCTCTAGGTGTGCATTTCATGTCATATGCATTTGGATAGAACTAATAACGCCTCGAAAAATGATTGTGAAAATGCTAACACACATCCACATGGTGATGATCACTTGGTGATGTTAGCATTTTCACAATCATTTTTCGAGGCGTTATTAGTTCTATCCAAATGCATATGATCATGAAATGTACACCTAGAGGCACTTAAGAGTTCAATAACCGCGTCATTCCCCTCTTTATAGTACGGCTATCTATCCTATAATGTAACCACACCCACTAGGTGTCTTGGTTACTAAAACACAACCCTTAAGCATATACCTTTGCCTTGATCACGTAGGGTCGCGTCCAAAACCAAGTGTGGCCATCATGATTACCATGTCCATCTTGCCACCAACCTTGGAATGTACTAATCCTCATATGCTACATACAACTTAGGCATAGGATTAGTACTTAGGCATTGTCACTAATTACCAACACCAAACATAGGACTTTCAATCTCCCCCTTGTTGGTAATTGGTGACAACCCTTTCACAAAGATATTATGATAAAATTTTGATTGAACCCATGTCACATTGTCCAAGTATATTACCATGTGTAAGAAGTATGGACAAGTGATCATGAATTCAAATTGATAGCAATGGCTCCCCCTACATGTATGCTATATGTTTGGATTTAGGAAGCATACATGTTTAGATAGGAAAATATAGGAGCATTGACTATCAATAGGTGCTAAGTGTTTTAGATTATAGACCTTTGAAGCGTGATACCATCGGAGTAGCGATAAACATCATCTTAGCACCTTGTGTAGTTAGATATCACTTGGAAAAGCACAAACAAAACTAGAAACCTTGTGAGATCAACATTATAAGCAAGGCTCTAGTACCACTTTGAAAAACATGAAGCAAGAGAAATCTAACTACTTCCTATTCATGCTAGTACTTCAATACACCATTCAATTGTATACTAGCAAAACACCACACAAGCAATGTATCGGAGAAAAAGAAATGCATAACTATGCATCATACATATGAAGTGCACATGGAAATGCAACATTCATGTTTAAGAGCTTGCTCCCCCTACTTGTGTGCTCAAAATTTTAGTTGATCCCCTTTTTTTTATCAATTTCTCCTCTTTTAGAATCTATCTTTGTGAACAACATTTTCTCCCCCTTTGTGCTTCTCCCCCTTTGAGTTCTATCTTTGTGAACAATATTTTCTCCCCCTTTGGCACCAATGACCACAAGGGACTAACTTTAGATAGATTATCATATTGAATTATGGGGTGAGGATCAAGTTTGTGATTCAACCTAGATTGCTTGCATAAATAAAATGCTTCGGTTTGATCCAAGGGCAAGCTTCTTCACACCTCACTAGAAGGGTTATCATGCACCATGTTAAAGCAAATATTTAGACAAGTGATCTAGATTAAACACTTAGGATCACAAGCTACTCAAACAAGTTATATGCTACCACTAGATCATACAAGTCATGGAAACAATAGTGGCACCATATAAACTTCAAAGTCATTTGATTTTCATGTATGAGCCTAGAACATGTAAATTATGACTAGATGCACTAAGCAAGTCCTTAGCATAGAATGTATGACATGTCAACCAATTATACCTTGGGGCTCGAAGGAGAGGCATGTCATATATGGGGTGCATCAACTCATGTTGGAGAAGTCAAGTATGTTCAACTCATTCTTTAGCTTGTGAAATCTCTTCTCATCAAGTGGCTTGGTGAATAGATCGGCTAGTTGATCTTCGGTGCCCACACTCTCAATAGCAATGTCACCCTTTTGTTGATGATCTCTAATAAAATGATGACGAACATCAATATGCTTTGTTCTTTGATGTTGAACCGGATTGTTGGTTAGCTTCACGGCACTTTCATTGTCACATAGCAATGGCACACTCTTAAAGTTGATTCCAAAATCCTTCAATGTTGCCTTCATCCACAAGATTTGTGCACAACAACTACCCGCGGCAATGTATTCGGCTTCGGCGGTAGATAGTGCAATACTATTTTGCTTCTTGGATGACCATGAGACAAGTGATCTTCCCAACAATTGACAAGTCCCAGAGGTGCTCTTTCTCTCAACTTTGTCACCGGCATAGTCGGAATCCAAATATCCTACTAGCTCAAAGCTTGCACCTTTGGGATACCATAATCCAACATCTTGTGTATGCTTTAAGTACCTCAAAATTCTCTTTGTTGCCTTCAAATGACTTTCTCTTGGTGAGGCTTGAAATCTTGCACACATGCATACACTAAACATCACATCGGGCCTTGATGCCGTCACATAGAGTAGGCTACCAATCATTGATCTATATATCTTTTGATCCACCATGTTGCCATTCTTGTCACTATCCAAGCTTCCACTAGTGCCCATTGGGGTTGTAATGTCCTTTCCATCTTCCATGCCAAATTTCTTGAGCATATCTTTGATGTACTTGGTTTGGCTCACAAATGTTCCTTCCTTCATTTGTTTGATTTAAAGTCCAAGAAAGAAACTAAGTTCACCGATCATTGACATTTCAAATTCTTTTGCCATCATTTTCCCAAACTCATCACAATAATCTTGATTGGTTGAACCAAATATGATATCATCAACATATATTTGCAACACAAACAAGTCTTTCCCAATCTTCTTGGTAAAGAGAGTAGTATCCACTTTGCCCATGACAAAACCTTTGGATAGCAAGAAGTCCCTCAATCTTTCATACCATGCTCTAGGTGCTTGCTTCAATCCATACAAAGCTTTTCTCAACTTGTAGACATGATTGGGTTTCTTGTCATCTTCAAAACCGGGAGGTTGCTCCACATACACCTCCTCTTGAATGTACCCGTTGAGAAATGAACTCTTCACATCCATTTGATATAGCTTGATATTATGAGCACAAGCATAGGCAAGTAAGATCCTAATTGCTTCCAATCTTGCAACCGGGGCATAAGTTTCACCAAAGTCAAGACCCTCTATTTGTGTGTAACCTTGAGCCACTAGTCTTGCTTTGTTCCTTACTACTATCCCATCTTGATCTTGCTTGTTGCGAAAGACCCATCTTGTTCCAATGACATTGTGATCCTTAGGCCTCTCAACTAGTTCCCATACTTCATTTCTCTTAAAGTTGTTGAGCTCTTCATGCATTGCATTTACCCAATCCGGATCTCTTAATGCTTTATCAATGTCCTTGGGTTCTTCCATTGACACAAAAGAAGAGTGAGCACAAAATGATGCCAATCTTGATCTAGTTTGAACTCCCCTTTGTATGTCACCAATGATGGAATCCAATGGATGGTCTCTTGCAATGTTAGTTGGTTGAAGCACTTGCACTTGATTGCTTGGATGTTGATGTTGATCATGAGTTGGAGATGATGAACTAGCCACTTGTTGATCTTGTTGCACTTGAGATGATGTACTAGCTTGATTTTGCATTAGAGACCCACTAGCTTGTGTAATTGGACTTTGGAGCACTTGATCTTTGTTGTCATCCACATCAATCACTTGCTTTGGCCTAATATCACCAATATCCATTTCTTTCATAGCATTGGTCAATTGAGTTCCTCTCACATCATCCAAGTTATTTTCCTCATCTTGAGAGCCATTTGTTTCATCAAACTCAACATCATGAACTTCCTCAAGTAAGCCACTAGCCGAATTCCAAACTCTATAAGCTTTGCTAGTAGTGGAGTAACCAAGTAAGAATCCTTCATCACATTTCTTCTCAAACTTGCTCAATCTAGTGCCCTTCTTCAAGATGTAGCATTTGCAACCAAATACCCGAAAGTATGCAATGTTTGGCTTTCTTCCATTTAAGATCTCATATGATGTCTTCTCTAGAAACTTGTGGCAATAGAGGCGGTTGCTATAGAAGCAAGCCGTGTTGATTGCTTCGGCCCAAAATGAATGACTCATATTATACTCATTCAACATTGATCTTGCCATATCAATCAAAGTTCTATTCTTCCTTTCAACTAGGCCATTTGATTGAGGTGTATACTTGGCCGAGAATTGATGTTTGATTCCAAGCTCCTCACATAGCTCATCAACTCTTGTGTTTCTAAACTCACTTCCATTGTCACTTCTCACTTTCTTGATTGTGGTCTCAAACTCATTTTGCACTCTCTTGATGAACTTCTTGAATATGTCAAACACATCACTCTTGTCCCCAAGAAAGAATACCCATGTGTATCTAGTGAAATCATCCACAATCACAAAACCATACTTGTTACCACCAATGCTTGTGTATGTAGTTGGCCCAAATAGATCCATGTGCAACAACTCAAATGCCTTGGAGGTACTCATGATGCTTTTCAATGGATGAGTGTTGCCTACTTGCTTTCCGGCTTGACATGCACTACATAGCTTATCCTTCTCAAATGTGACATCCTTCAAGCCTCTAACTAAGTCATGCTTCACTAACTTGTTCAATTGCTTCATGCCAACATGACCAAGTCTTCTATGCCATAACCAACCCATACTTGATTTGGTGAGCAAGCATGTTGAAAGTTGAGTGTCACTAGCATTGAAATCAACCAAGTATAGATTCTCATATCTAAAACCCTTGAAGATCAAATTAGAGCCATCAACACTAACTATCTCCACATCATCAACACCAAATATGCACTTGAAACCTAGATCGCACAATTGAGCAACCGAGAGAAGATTGAAGTTCAACTTTTCAACTAGGAGCACATTGGAAATGCTATGATCATTTGAGATTGCAATCCTTCCAAGAGCCTTCACATCACCCTTACTATTGTCACCAAATGTGATACTATCAATGCCACTATCATTTGATTTGAGAGAGTTGAACATTCTTGAATCACCGGTCATATGTTGAGAGCACCCACTATCAAGCACCCAATGCCTTCCTCCGGCCTTGTAATTTACCTACAAAATAAATTAATGTTTCTTAGGTACCCATACTTGTTTGGGTCCTTGGAGGTTAGTAACTAAGCTCTTTGGTACCCAAATGGCCTTCTTCTTTGGACCCACAATTGGTGTACCAACAAACCTAGCATGCACACCTTTCTCACCCTTGGTAAGCACATAACAAGAATCAAAAGGAATGTAATCCATTTTAGCATGAAACTTGTTGTTGTTCTTGTTCACTTTATTACAATTAATCTCTAGATGCCCAACTTGCTTGCATCTATTGCAATAACGACCATTGCTCTTCACAAAGCGAGACTTTGGAGTAGCAAAGGCCGCCTTGCCTTTCTTGGGAGTATAGCCCAAACCCTCTTTGTTAAGAGAGAACCTTTGGCTACCCAAGCATTTTAGCAAGCGGGCATCCCCACCATAGGCATTGCCTAGTGCGCGGGTGAGATCATCCACCTCTCTCTTGAGAGTCTCATTCTCAACCACAAGTGATGAATCACTAGTAGTAGAGGTAGAGTTGGTTGTGGTGGATGATGATGAGCTACATGAAGCATTAGTAGGACCAAAAAATAAAGAATCATCCATAATATCACATGTTGGTCCAATATCACAAGTGACAATCACTTGCTCCTCCTTAGCTTCCTTCATGAGCTTCTCCAACTTGAGGTCCTTCTCCTTGATGAGCTCAAGTAGAGAGGAGTGGGCTTCCTTAAGCCTAGTGTGAGCAACTTCAAGGTCCTCGTGGTCTTCCTTTAGATACTCACGAGAGGCCTCTAGCTCATCAAAGGATTTCCTAAGAGCTTTGAGCTCTTGTTCAATTCCTTTGCACTCCTTACTCTTTTTGAGAGCAACAAGCTCCTCCATCAAGGCATCATTTTCATTGCTCTGGGCAATGAGCTCTTGCTCTAAGATTTTGCACTTCTTGGTTGTCCTCTTGTAGCCCTTGCTCATTTGATCTATTATGCCTAATAGATCATCCTTGGAGTAGTCCTCATCCTCCTCCTCATCATCACTCCTACAACCATCACTAGCACAAGAATCATCAACACTATCATCATATTTTACCTTGGTAGGCTTGGCCATAAGGCATGTCGATGTAGTGTCGAAGATGGATGGCTTGTTGGAGAGGGCGATGCTTGCAATGGCTCGCCGAGTGGTCCTCTCATCATCACTAGAGCTTTCATCGTCATCACTATCGGATTTGTCACTATCCCAAGTGACCACATAGCCACCACCCTTCTTCTTCTTGTTGATAGTGAAGCTCTTCTTCTCTTTCTTCTCCTTCTTGTCCTTCTTGTTCTTCTTCAACTTCAACTCCCCATCATGATATCTTTTGTCTTCATAGGGGCACTTTGCCACTACATGATCGGGGCTATTGCAATTGTAGCAAAGCATCTCCTTTGCCTTCATGAAGTCCCTTCTCTTTCTTGCCCCATATCCTTTCTTCTTCATGAACCTCCCCATCTTGTGCACTAGGAGGGCCATGGTCTCATCATCGAATGGATCATCATCATCGCTCTCCACCTTGCTCTTGCCCTTAGAGGATGAAGCCTTGAATGCAATGGGCTTCTCTTGCTTGACCTTGATCTCCTTCTTCTCATCTTCATCTTCATCATCATCATATTGAGCATCGGTCATGACATCTCCAAGCACTTGGTTTGCAGTCACCTTGTCCAAACCCTCTCTTTGGATCATCTTCCTCAAGATAGCAAACTTCTTAGGTAAGTTCATCAAGAACTTATGTGAGAAGTCCTTGTCCTTGACATCTTCTCCTAGGCTCTTGAGATCATTGACAATAACTTGTAGCCTATAGAACATCTCCGGTATGGACTCATCATCCTTCATCTTGAAGCTTGCAAACTTATCCTTGAGCATATAGAGCTTGGCACTTTTTACGGTTGAAGTGCCCTCATATGTTTCCTCTAATCTTGTCCACACTTCACTTGCCATTTCAAGATCCTTAATTTGCTCAAAGACCTTTGCATCAATCCCATTGTAGAGAGTGTTGAGAGCCATAGTGTTGCATTGGTTGTTGATGCGGTCATTGTTGGTGAGGTTGTCGGGATCAATGATAGCATAATCATGATGTGTCACCTCCCAAACCTTCTCATTGATAGAGCCAAGATATTGCTTCATCTTTCTTTTCCAATGATCAAAAGATGAGACACCGTCAAAGAATGGAGGCTTGCCCCCGACATGGTTGAATACAACTTGAGCCATCTTACACCGAGGTTGTTAAGCCTTACAAACGGTGACCACGGCTTCGATACCACTTGAAAGGTCTTGATGGCTAGAGGGGGGGGTGAATAGCCTTTTTAAAAATTTCTACAAAGACAAGCTAAACAAGTTTATCAATACAACAAATAGCGAGATGCGAGTTTTGCTTAGCCTATGGGGTGTTTGCAAGCCACCTATCCAAATCACAATTCTAGTATATTGGCACTCAACCGCACAAGTCAAACCGAGAAGGAAACTACAACTAGCAAGCTACACAAAAGAGCTACTCTAGCAAAGTAACTAAGAAATTAATACAAGAGAGAGTTAGAAGGGTATCACCGAGGGGCGGAGTATTGAGCCAACCAAACGATATGATCAAGAGATGAATTCCACAATACACAACCACCGGGATCGATCAATCACAATAAGAATGATGACACAAAGATTTATCCCGAGGTTCACGTGCTTGCCGGCACGCTAGTCCCCGTTGTGTCCCTCTTCACCACGTGGTTCGGTGGCTAATCGGTCTCACACCGAGCCTCTCAAAAGGCGCCACAAGAACCTACCAAATGGCAAAAGGTTGCAAATGACACGAGCAATCCACTAATGTTGCCTTTGGCGCTTCGCCGAGGTAGGCACAAACCCCTCACAATCACCGGAGGTGGCCAAGAACAATCACCAACTCTTGCCAACGCCTCCAAGCTGCTCCAAGCCGTCTAGGTGGCGGCAACCACCAAGAGAAACAAGAATCCCGCAGCAAATCAACCACCAAGTGCCAACTAGATGCTATCTCACAATGCAAATGCACTTGGATCACTCAATCTCACTTCGAATATGCAAAGAAGCAAGAGAGATGAGTGGGAGGGGAGTTGCTTAGCTCAAAGTGCTCACAAGTATGTCAAAATGTCTAAGAGTCAGAGCCTTGAGCCGGCCAACGAGTATTTATAGACGTACCCCTTCGAATATAGCCGTTAGAAACTGAAATCAGCAGCAGTCGCGCTGACCGGACGCGCTGGTCCAACTGACCGGACGCGCCGGTCGCGCAACGGCTAGTTTTCGAAACGCTGACCGGACGCGCCGGTCGCAACGACCGGACGCGCTGGTCGCGACCGGATGCTCCGGTCCCGTGACTGACCGGACGCGCCGGTCAACCCTGAGTCGCGCAAAACGAACCAACGACCGGACGCGCTGTTGAACTGACCGGACGCCACAGTGCCCGCGTCCGGTCGGAGTCCAGTAAGCTCCCTGGACGACCGGACGCGTCCGGTCGCCTGTGACCGGACGCGCCTCGCGTCCGATCACACAACTGAAAAAAGCGCATTTCATTTCCTCGAAAACGCCTGAATCCCGCCTCGCAAGCTCGGCGGGAGGGAGAGAGAGCCCCAAACCCTCTCTACCGCTCAAACTCCACCGCCTTCGCAAACGTGCTAACATCACCAAGTGATCATCACCATGTGGATGTGTGTTAGCATTTTCACAATCATTTTTCGAGGCGTTATTAGTTCTATCCAAATGCATATGATCATGAAATGCACACCTAGAGGCACTTAGGAGTTCAATAACCGCGTCATTCCCCTCTTTATAGTACGGCTATCTATCCTATAATGTAACCACACCCACTAGGTGTCTTGGTTACTAAAACACAACCCTTAAGCATCTACCTTTGCCTTGATCACGTAGGGTCGCGTCCAAAACCAAGTGTGGCCATCATGATTACCATGTCCATCTTGCCACCAACCTTGGAATGTACTAATCCTCATATGCTACATACAACTTAGGCATAGGATTAGTACTTAGGCATTGTCACTAATTACCAACACCAAACATAGGACTTTCAGACGGTCACCCGTAAGGCAGCGGAGGTACATTGTGATCGTCTTGTTCACAGCCTCGGACTGCCCATCCGTTTGCGGGTGGAAAGCGGTGCTCATGCGCAGCTTGACCCCGGCGTGGCGAAACAGGTCGCGCCACACATGCCCCGTGAACACCGGATCACGGTCACTGACGATGGACTCCGGAAAGTCGTGGAGTCGCACGATCTCCTGGAAGAAAGCGCGTGCGACCGAGGACGCCGTGTATGGATGCCCCAAGGGAATGAAGTGGGCAAACTTGGAGAACCTGTCAACCACGGTGAGCAAGACACTTTTACCATGTACCTTCGGAAGTGCCTCGATGAAATCAAGGGAGATATCCGCCCAGACACGTGACGGAACCGGGAGCGGTTGCAGCAGGCCGGCAGGGTGCAGCGTCTCGGTCTTGTTCCGCTGACACACTACGCAGGAGCGGACATAATCCGCGACCACGCGTCTGTCGTGCTCGACGTAAAACTCGGTGCGCAGCCGCTGCAAAGTCTTCTGAATGCCCTCGTGGCCCCCTGTGTGGGCGAGTTGGAGTACGTCGTCGAGAAACACCGAGTTGCTGGGCACGAACACGCACCCCTTGTGAAGAAGAAGGCCCTCCTGGACACTCCAGGCGTCACCGTGCGCGCCCGAGGCCACCGCGTCACGACGCGCACGCAGGCCGGAATCGGTCTCCATCTCCCGGCGGAGCTCGTCGAAGAGCCGGAAGGTGGGAACCGACAAGGCGGAGGAGTACACCGCCTCAGCCTCCTCAATGGCCACCAATAGCGGCGCTTCCCCGTCCCTCCGGGATAGCGCGTCGGCGACGATGTTGGACCGACCCGGACGAAACTCCACCCTGAAATCATAGCCAAACAGTTTGCTTATCCAATGATGCTGAGGAATCATCGAGAGCCGCTGATCCAGCATGAACTTGAGAGCATAGTGGTCCGTCCGTACGACGAACGCACGCCCCCAAAGGTAGGGCCGCCAATGGCGCACCGCCTGGACGAGACCGATCAACTCGCGCTCATAAGCCGCCACTTTGAGGTGGCGGGCCGCGAACGGGCGGCTGAAGAACGCGATGGGCGCGCCATCCTGATGAAGAACGGCCCCAAAGCCTGAGCCCGACGCGTCGCAGTCGACGACGAACGTGGCGGAGAAGTCAGGCAGGTGGAGAACCGGCGCCGCTGTAAGTGCGGCCTTGAGGGCAGCAAAGGCCGTGTCCACAGCTTCCGTCCACTGGAACCCATCCTTGCGAAGCAGCTGCGTCAAAGGCGCCGCAATGGCGCCATAGTTTTTGATGAAGCGCCGGTAGTACCCTGCTAAGCCGAGGAAGCCACGAAGTCCACGCGCCGCACGTGGCCGCGCCCAGGACTGCACAGCCGCCACCTTGGCGGCGTCCATGGCTACGCCCTCCTCAGTGATCACGTGACCGAGGTAGTGGACAGCAGCGGTGGCGAAGGAGCACTTGGACCGCTTGAGGTGGAGGCGATGAGCACGGAGAACATCGAGGACGGCGCGTAGATGCTGAAGATGCTCCGTCCATGAAACACTGTAGATGAGAATGTCGTCGAAGAACACCAGTACGCAGCGGCGAAGGAACGGCTTGAGGACGTAGTTCATAAGCGCCTAGAACGTCGACGGCGCATTGGACAAGCCGAAGGGCATGACCAGAAACTCGAAGTGGCCATGGTGCGTCTGAAACGCCGTCTTATAGACATCTGCAGGAGCAACCCGAACCTGATGATACCCAGAGCGTAAGTCCAACTTGGTGAAGAATTTGGCGCCGTGCAGCTCATCCAGGAGTTCCTCGACAACAGGGATCGGAAATTTGTCCTTCACCGTTGCGGCATTGAGGGCCCTGTAGTCGACGCAAAAACGCCAAGTCCCATCCTGTTTCTTGACAAGCAGCACCGGTGCGGAGAAAGGCGAGGTGCTGTACCGAATAATTCCTTGCTGCATCATGGCGTCACATTGTTGTTCTAGCTCATCTTTCTGCAACTGCGGATAGCGATAAGGCCGCACCACCACCGGCTCAGTGCCGGGCTTCAGGTGTATCCTGTGGTCGCACTCATGGGCCGGCGGCAGCCCCACGGGCTCGGCGAAGACGTCCTGGAACGAGTCCAGGAGATGCTCCAGGAGGGCGCGCTCAGCCCCCATGTCGGTGTAGAGATGGCCGGAGAACAGGGACGCGGGGGGTGCTGTGGACGGCGCGCCGACGCCAGACCACACCACGCGGCGGCCACGGAGAGTGAAGGCCATGCGGAGCGCCGCGAAATCCCAGAGGATCGGTCCCAAAGAACGCAACCACGAGAGCCCGAGGACCATGTCGTAGGGCTCCAGGGGGATGGAGAAACAATCCACCATAAATCTCTCGTCGCCGATCCGGAGCTGAACGTCGCGGGCAAGACCCTGGCACGCGACGCGGTCACCGTTCGCGACAATGACATGGGCACCATTGTTGTCAATGAACTGAAGACCAGCCGTGTTCGCCGCGGTCGGATTAATGAAATTATGCGTAGAGCCGGAATCCCAAAGTGCTGTGAACTCATGCGCGCCAATCTTGACACGCAACTGCATGGTGTCGCGTGCCCGGATGCCTGTCACTGCAGACAAGGAAATCATGGGCTTTTCTGGATCAAAAGGTGGCTGCTCAGAAGGAGGCGTAGCTGGCTCGTCGGGCTCTTCAACAAAGTAATCCGGCACCTCCAGATAGAACAGACGGGCGCATTTGTGCCCACGGACGAACTGCTCATCGCAGTTATAGCACAGCCCGAGTTTGCGCCGTTCCGCCATCTCGTCGGCAGTGAGGCGCTTGAAAGCCCTGGAGGCCGGCGTGGAGGACGCAGGCACTGATGACGCCGAGCCGCTGGCCGCCGAGGACGCTGGAAGGGCGGCCTGAGGACCCCCAGGACGACGCGCCGACCGCTGGGGCGCAGGCAGCGCCGGAAGCTGAGGGGCATTGCGGCGCTCATACGTCCGTGCCAAGCGCATGGCGTGCTGCAGGTCTTGAGGTTCATGGAGCTCGACATCCACGCGAATGTAGTCGGGAAGGCCACCCGTAAACAGCCGCGCGCGTTGCAGCGTGGAAAGGTCGCCGGCATGGGCCGCCCGGGCCTGGAAAGCCTCCATATAGGCGTCCACCGAGGCACCAAACGGCAGTCGAGCCAAATCCGCGAGATGATTGGTGCTGAGGGCGGGTCCGAAACGCTGTTGGCAGTAGCGTCGAAAGTCCGGCCACGACGGCCGTCCGATGTCAGTTTCCAGGACAAGGAACCATTGCTGGGCGACCCCCTTGAGATGATACGAGGCCATCCAGACTTTGTCCACCTCACGCGTCAGCTGGCCGCGAAAGAATTGCTCACACTTGTTGAGCCAGCCCAGCGGATCTTCGGTGCCATCATAAGTCTCAAACGTGATCTTGTGGTACTTCGGCACGATGGCGGAGTCCCCCTCTGGTGAAGGAGGAAGGTATGGCTGCGCCTCAGCCATGTGAGCAGAAGTCGGCGTTGGCAAACGCTGGGCTACCGACCCAAACGTCGGCAGGGGCGACGGCGAATGCGGAAAATTGATGTGAGTGATCGGGACGCCCATGGACGGCGGCTGCGAACCCTGCGGCACCGGAGAAGATAGCGGCAGGGAAGATGACGCAGACGCGGAGGAGTCCCCTGCGGCGGTCGTGACATCCGTGATCACCAGCGCAGATGAAACGGCCAAGGCCGGGATGCCGCCGAACCCAGGCAAGCCAAATTGCGGGAGCGGCGGTCGGCCATCCAGGCTTGTGAGACGGGCTCCCTGATCCGCTAGTTGATGAGTGACGGCAGCCATCTGGAGTTGCAGGCCGGTGAGGGCGGAGGTGATGCCCGCGAGTGTGTCCGCGAGCGATTGCAGCGTAGGCGGACCACCCGTGGCAGGAACGGCGGCCGAAATCACGCCAGTGGAATTCATGACCAAGGGCAGGGAGACCCCGGCCGTAGGAACAGCGGTGGTGGGCGGCACGGCGGCGGAAGCGTCCCCGGAAGTCGACATCAAGGCTGATACCAGGTTGTTACGGCGTCGTGCCTTGCTGCGTAGGTTGTATGGAGGTGAGTGGATGGGTTGCGTGCGCGAGCGTTGGCGGCGGCTGGGAGCCGTGGCTAGCTAGGGCACAAGCGAGGAAGAAGGCAGGGAGGGAACGCTGGGCGCCCAAGGGTGTCTGTTGACACAATCCCAGGCTTAGCCTGTTTCATTAACTCAACCGGACATTTATAGTCTTACAATTTGATAGTAACAAACTCTGACTCTTTAGCCTAACAAATCTTGGAAACTAATCTGACTCAAACTGGACCTAACAAACTTGACGCAAACTCCCTGGCACAACCAGGACTGGCGCCACTGGACCAGATCCCTGTAGTGGCGCCCCTGGACCGGACCCCTGTGGCTTAGCCAGAACCAAGACCGGACCCCTGTGGCTTAGCCAGAACCCTGCTGACGGCGCTGATAGGTGTTGCCCACCATAACAGTAGCTCTTTTGTGTAGCTTGCTAGTTGTAGTTTCCTTCTCGGTTTGACTTGTGCGGTTGAGTGCAAATATACTAGAATTATGAATTGGATAGGTGGCTTGCAAATACCCCGTAGGCTAAGCAAAACTCGCATCTCGCTATTTGTTGTATTGATAAACTTGTTTAGCTTGTCTTTGTAGAATTTTTTAAAAAGGCTATTCACCCCCCTCTAGCCATCAAGACCTTTCAGGTGCCCACACCTATTTTCCTAAGGATCATTTTCATATTATATGTTTACTATTTCTAAATCTCTGATTACTACCTTTTTTTTAATGACACCGCTAGATACCACTCGCTTACATTATCATGAACATTACATTACAGGTAACTGTGAATTTCTCTACTGCCCGAATGAACAGATATATAGTTCTTTGTTCTACCTTCCAGAGGGAATGAGATTGTTTAGTTGTATAGTTTAATTGTTTCGCCACATGGACTCACTGCAAAAGCTAACTACCACAAGCTTTGCGATGTTTGGTTGCAACACTTACTATGCCTTGTGACAGTGGGTTGTTCAGTATTGCCTCAATATATAACTATCCACTCGCTTACATTATCACACAAACAAAGGCAGGGCCGCCTGTTCAAATAAGAATCTAGTGTACAGTAAGAATCTCACCAATTCATATCAAGTGTGGGAGTAAAATTGTTCAAGTAAAACCATACAGATTTGAGACAAGATGCAACTTATTTAGAATCAGCACATGGACATGTTGCAAACAACTTCAACATTTTAGGAATATCAGGGAAAAAGCGGAGTCTGGTATCAAACTTACATTGTCATTGTCATGAGAGGGGTTTGGAGTTGGCAAAACAGCATATGTTGGAGGGTCAGGTGGGGGAGACATGGGAGCAGAAAATGCTGTGGCTGGCATACCAGTGTGGAAAGCAACATTCTGCAGTTTAATAATATAGGTTACACACAATTAGAAAGTTGCTAGATTGACACATGAACGAATACACAAGGATGCATATGACACATCTCACCTCCATAAATCTTTCTATACTTTGAATGCGAGCATGCAGCACTCTTCCCCATTCCATCATTTTTTGGGCGTATTCCTTAGCCAAACGACTGTCACCAGCTTCTTGCCTCATACGGTCCTCCTCTTCTTGACGTTGTCTCGTAGAAGCCATGGCGGAGGCATGGCTTCTTTTCAGGTCAGCTAGGGCTTCATTGTCATTGATGGCCCCATTAAATAAGGCCCACTTTCCATGTGGCCTACCACAACTGCATTGATAGAGAGCTCTAGTATCTATTGGAGAGTGTAGCCAATCAAAATCTGGTCCATTTAACTCGATGGCCTTTCCTTTGTATTTTTCCTATGTGAACATATGCAAAAAGCAAAATAACATCAAAGATATTAAAAATAAGTAACATCAAAGTTGTACAAAATAACAAATAAGCATAATTAGTAATTACCAAACAGATAGTGGCTTCTTCTGTGTTCAGTGAAGTAATGTCTTCAGGATTTGAACCTCTATGAGTATGGACCCATGCCTCAATATCAGTCACTTCTCTTCCTAGTTTCTTAGACTACACACATACATTAAATAGTAAGCCAAATTAATTGTGTACTTCCCACAAAAGAATATCTAATAGAAAAACAACAATTGAACACTAACCAACTTCTGTCGTATCGTTGCAATAGAGTTGGATCCTCCTTTGTGGGGTTTAAATTTGTCGCTGCAACGATTTGCACGATTTTTCTCAGACTTCTTGAATTTAGGACTGCTCCAATCTGTGGCCAAAACTTCCCAGGCATCTCGTGGAAACCAAGGAGGTTGTTGTGCAATATAATCGTCCCGAGTCAAATAGAACTGTCCGGCCATCTTGTCACAGATTTTTCTCTTCTCCACCTTGCGAAAATGATCTATTGTAGCTGTAATTCTTAAATAATACATTATGCTTCCAAGGAGTTGTGAGCAGCACACACCAACATGTTCTCTTGAAACATCTTCTTTGGATGGATTGAATCTAAACCTTAACTGCAAAAGTATTTAAAAATGTGAAAGCAAATATGAGCTGATTTCTACTAATTTCTCATACACATGAATTTTCTGCATCCTAGGACGAGATCAGCAACAAGATATTTAAATAGAGAGATTAGCAACAAGATATTTAAATAGAGAGAATTACCCAAAACTTTTCAGCAACAACATCAGCTTTGGATTTTCCAGATGAGTCCTTTGCTGCTTGGTAATGTTTCCATGTCGATGCCACCAGAGTCTTGCCTTTGTACTCAACCAAACCAGGATGATTCCGCTTTAGTAAGACCGTTAAAACACTCGAAGGAGTCCTTCCCTGCACATGAGTCCAGGACCTTGCAATATAATCGAACATATATATCAATTAGCATATGTCACGAGTGTTAATTTGCATAAAAACAACAATGTAAGTTCACAATACTCACGATTTCCCTTCTGGCTCAATCAATGGACGATTTTGCTCAATGGGAATAGTGGGGGGGAGGTCTGCACCACCTCGCAAGTAGAAATCTTCTACTTGCTGATCTTCTGCCTCAATATCAGGAGCATTCTCACTTGAAACTGTGTCCTGTCTAGTAGCAGAACTATTGGAAGATCGACTACGTGTCCCTCTATGTGTGATTGGCATCCCTGAAAACAAAAGGCAACAAACCATTAGCAATAGTATTGGAAAAGGTTGACAGAAAATGACAGAAAACATTGCTGTAATTTAAGACTAATTAGGAGTATTACGTGTCCAACTAAAAATCATCAGGATCTTGGAATTCCACTTCTGTGGCATCAAGAAAATATTCTGTATTATATCCCTCATGTTCTTCAACTGGTGTTTCATGTTCTAATGTCACACCATTACGTTGTTTGATTAGCATGGAAATGTCTTTTGGATCAGTAACCTCATCAAAGCCATCAATAATCGTCATATCATCTAAGCCATCTCCAATGTCTATGATGAATTCACCATCTAAACCATGTTCTTGAAAGGTATCCATACATGGTGATTCTTCATTATCATACTCATCCATTGATGGAATAGATAGATTTGCAAGGGGGCTCACCTTGTGTGCAACCCACCAGTCATTTAGGCTTGGATTTGACTTACATGCATATGGAAGATAATACACCTGCTTTACTTGGCTAGCAAGAACAAAAGGCTCATTTGCTGGATTACATGAAGCATGGGCAACTTCGACTAGTCCAAACCTTTCTAGGTGCCTCACTCCATTAGTTGGGTGGAACCAATGACAGTCAAATAAAACGAGGCTGAATTCACTACCCCCATCAAACTTCAACTCAAATATGTCTTTGATAATTACGAGAGCTCGATATGAGTTGAGGCAAATATAATGATGTGAAGTGAGATATCTCCTCAACAAGGCAGCCTTCTACTATTGAGGCTTCAACATGAGCCTTGTTACGGACTTTTGCCCTAACTTTTTTTAACAGCCTATAAGAATTTAAGTTAGAATTAGTTTGTTGCTGCCTATGACAAGGCATAGTGATAAAGAACAGAACTAGAACAGAAGGTCACCTCTCGACTCCATACATCCATGTATACTTGACAGGGCCTGTTATCCTAACTTGATATGGAAGGTGCACTAAAAGATGCTCCATTGAATTGAAGAAACCTGGTGGAAAGATTTTCTCCAATTTGCAAAGTATAATAGGTATGTTTGCTTCCAGTTGACATATCTGGGCATGATCAACCTCCTTGGCACAAAGCACTCTAAAAAAGTAGCTTAGCTCAGCTAATGCTTCCCATATGTCATTCTTGACAAAACCTCGCATCATCGAAGGCAGCAAACGCTCAATGAATATATGGAAGTCATGACTCTTCATGCCATTTATCTTCAGTGTATCCATGTTTACTCCTTTTCTTAAGTTTGCTGCATAGCCATCCGGAAATTTTATGTCCATAAACCACTGCATAACAACCTTTTTCTGGTCTCTCGTTAGGGAAAAAGGTGCTCTAGGTCTATCCCACCTATCATTTGGCTTCTCAACTAGATTGAGATGTCTTCTATTGCACATCAAAGCTTGGTCAAGGCGAGCCTTGGGATTATCCTTGGTTTTATCAGCAATATTAAGACATGTATTAAAAATAGCTTCTGCTACATTTTTCTCTGTATGCATAACATCAATGTTATGTGGGCACAAAAGTTGAGGGAAATATGGCAAATCCCAAAGGAACGGGATGTGAGTCCAATTGTGGGTTTTCCCATAACCATCAAAAGATGCATCTTTCACTTCATTCATGTATGCTTGCACCTCTTGCCCAGTTAATCGGCGTGGAGGTGGGTCATGCACTGCTACACCCTTTTTGAATGCACTCTTTTGGTTCCTAAAAGCATGGTCAGGTGGTAGAAATCTTCTGTGGCAATCAAACCAACTAAACTTGCGCCCATTTGGTAGCCAAGTGCTATCCACATCTGCCATACAGTCAATACAGGCCAACCCACCATGTGTAGACCATCCAGAGAACATGCCTAATCCAGGATAGTCATGAATGGAATTATGGTAGGAAACCCTCATTGTAAAATTTCTCTTCGAGAAACTATCATATGTTGCTACTCCTATCCAACCTTTCTTCATCTCATCAATTAGTGGTCGCATGAAGACATTCATATTCTTCCCGGGATGCTCTGGTCCAGGAATCACTAGACTAAGAAATATATTTTCCTCCTTCATACAAAGAGCCGGAGGCAAGTTCAAAGGAATCACAAAAACAGGCTAGCAAGAATATTTGGCTTTTCCAAAGCCAAATGGGTTGAAGCCATCTGTAGCCATAGCAACACGAACATTTCTAGCATCCATACTGAAATCTGGACAAACCGTATTGAAATGTGTCCACGCTTCAGCAACAGAGGGGTGGACCATAACATTTGGGTTAGCACGTCTACCCTCCTTGTGCCACCGCATGTGTTTTGCAGTTTCTGGCTGCATATACAGCCGCTGCAACCTTGGTATGATTGGGAGATAACGCAGAACCTTGCATGGAATTGGCTTTCGTTTACGCCCTTGTGATGGTTCAACAACTACATATCGGCTTTCCCCACAGAAATCACATTTTTCCTTTTTTTCATCTTCTGTTCCATAGTATATCATACAATTGTTTACACAGGCATCTATCTTAACATATGGCATTTTTAGACCTTTAAGAAGACTCATGCACTCATACAGTGTCTTTGGCATTTTATGGTTCTCAGGCAAGACATCATCAAACAGACTCAGTAATTTATTAATGCATTCGGCGCTAAGGTTGTGCTGTGACTTAACTGCCATCAAGCGTGTCACTGCAGTTAGTCGTGCAACGCTAGTAAGACCATGGAGTGGCTCTTGTGAAGCTTCCAACATGGCATAAAATGCCTTTGCGTCAGCTATTGGCTCATCTTCTATATCATCTGTGTGCATTGCATCACCTAAGTCAGCTAACATTTCATCTAAACCATCAAGGGTATCATTGGCATGTTCCAATGTAGGCTCTCTATAAGGTTGCTCCCCATGTTTGGTCCATATAGTGTACCCAGCCGTAAATCCTCTTTTACACAAATGCATGGTCATGACAGGTCTTCTCCGTCTAACTCTATTTCCACAATCCGAACATGGACAAAGTACTCCAAATTTTTCAGAATTAGGCACAGCACTGAAAGCACGATCTATGAAAGCATTTGTATTTCGCACCCACTCCTCTGAATGACAACCATTGTCATTTCAGCCTTGGTACATCCAACTACGGTCTTCTACTGACATGTCTAATTACTGTAACAATAAACCCCTGTTCAATATCTACAAACCTTAGCAAACCCCAAGATAACAGTGTGGTACTACAAACAGCACAATGTACAGAAGAGAAGAAGCACGGAAAATTCATTTCTCACCTTCAAGCTTTGCTTGCACAAAAGCACAACTGCAGATCCAAGCCTTTTTCTATCCCTCTCCAACCTTCCTTGCAAAAATCAAGATCTCTCCACACTTGAATCTGAAATGTGCATATCGATAATGCAAATTTATAACTCTTTGCTACTAAAAACAGCATAATGTGCTAAAGAGATAGACACAAGATAAATTGGATTCATACGAGCAGGCCACAAATTTTGGGTACCCACAAATTTGACCTGGATCTATAATATCAGGAACCCTACTCCAGAACCCATATGAGCAGGCCACATCACTCACCAAATCGAGCCCTCCCGGTCAAGAAGAAGCGGCGCCGGGGACCCGACGTGCATCGTCGCCTCGGAGTCAGAGTGGAGGCGTGCTGCCTACACTGGATGTGGCCACGCGTGCTCGATGGAGAGCCGTGCGGCGCGGAGAACGGAAGGAGCTGTGCGGCCTGCGGTGTAGAGGATGGAGGGAGCGGCGGCAGCGTGCAAGGAGGGAGCTGCGGCCCGCTCGGGCGGCGGCGCGACGGGCAGCTTCGTGCGCGGCGTGAGGCGTGGAGCGTGGCGCGGTGTGCGGCTCAGGTGGCGGACGGCGCGCGCGGCCTGCAACTAGTGGCGGCTCGGCGTCCGGCTGGAGGTGGCGGCGGCGCGGCGGGAGATAGGGTTGAGCGCCGGTGTTGGGGAAATTGTGGGCGCGAAGAAATTGTGGGCGCGGGGGGGGGTCTGGGGAGAGTTTTGGTCTGTTAGGCCATTCAATTTCCTTAAGATTTGTTTTCCTAGGGAAACAGGATACCCGAGCGTTGAAGTGGGTCCCACTGGATCTGTTCCTTCGACTCTTCCCGACCAAACCGTAAGGTTCCTAGGGAAAGATAAGTTTCCTAGAGTCTTGCTAACTGATCTTAGGGAAAGATTTCTTTCCCTTGGGTGCTCACAGGACGGTAGGGAAAGAAAAAACACTAGGGAAACTTGTACATTCCAGCAGTGGTAGTCGGCGCCGAAGCCGTCCAGGTCTATCCGCACGAAGCTTTCGAGCCTGCCGGTGACCCTACGCGCCATCGATGGCCGGGCGAAGAAGTCCAGGGCATACGTCTCGTACGACTCGACGAAGATGCCGTCCACCGTGAGAGGGAGGAGGTCCGGGCGCAGCAGCTGGCGGCAGCGGTCGTCGACGACGGCGCGCCACTCCCTACAGACGCAGCGCGACACGGTGAGGCTGCGCGGCGCCAGGCGGGCTAGGACGTCCGCGAGTACGTCGTCCGGAAGCCGCAGGCGCCGCGGGTCCTCCATCCCGTATTCCCGTCCGCCGATCTGCGTGCGGCTCGATTCCTCAATCTCGGGTACAGACGCCGTTTTTTTTAACGCCGTGGTGGGTGCATGGGTCGAATCCCGTCCGGTTTGGAACGACTCTCGAGTTGGGCTGGGCCATCATGCACGTCACGGAACAGGAGCCACCACCGGCTCTCGGCCCATATATGCCCCGTTACGCGTTCGGACACCCGGCGCCGACGGTACTGCAACGGGCTCCTCCTGCTCGAGGAACACGAGGACGTCGTGGTGAACCCGGCGACGAGACGGTCGGCGCGCTTGCCTCCATGCGGGCGATCGGTCGGGGGTACTCGCCTACTCGGGGGCGGTTCTCTTCTGGCGCCGCCGGTGGCCGCTCGTCTGGTACTCAGGTGTGACCCAATGACACTCCCCTTTGGAATTTGGGTTTATGAACACGAACTCAGATCTACAATACGAACTTTATACGGAGTGTAGTTATTAGTAACTAAAAACTGATAACCAGGGGCAACAGAAGATCACTGTGTAGTAGGAGCCATTCATACTTTAGTGCGTGGATTATCAACATAGTCCATCTAGGTGCCGATAACATGCATCAAAGCCTTGGGGTCATTTAGTACTTTAACCCCTTCTTCGACAAGCTCATTAAACTTCTCCCCTTTTCATCTGAAACTAGAGGGTGACTATTGAACAAGAAGAGAAGCAGCTAAGTGAAACCAGCTGTAAGGTCCAAAAGGCTAGAGGGGGGTGAATAGCCTATTTAAAATTCTACAAGCTTCGCTAAACAACCACGTTAGTATAAAAGATGGCTAAGCTAATTCTAGCACTAGCTCAACTATACTATGCAAGCCACCTATACAATTCTAGTGAAGCAAGGCTATGATCTCTAATACACACCAACAAGACTAAGTCACTAAGCTACTTACTCCTATGTGATAAAAGCTACACTAAGCAAACTACACTAGGAATAGTACAAGAAAGTAAAGAGCAAGTGACTTGATTCTTATACCAATGATGTAGAGAAGAAATGCACTTGAAGAATCAATCACAATAATCAACCACAAGAGAAATCCTCGGCAAAGAGATGACACAAGATTTTTTACCGAGGTTCACTTGCTTCCCGGCAAGCTACTCCTCGTTGTGGCGATGCACCCACTTGTCGGTTCGCGAGCTAATCGACTATCAAGAGTCGAGCCCTCGGCGGGCGCCGCACAACCGCACACAAGATGGGGATCCTCCAAGCCACGAGCTCCACTAGAGTATCCAATTTGCGAACTCCCGCGGGGAAGGATCAAGAACCCCTTACAATACTTGGTGAGGGCTCCAACAATCTCCAATTGCGAGCTCAATCACCTCCGCTGCTCCAAGCCGTCTACCGTGTCGGGAAACACGGAAGAGTAACAAGAAATCCGCAGCAACTCGAAGATCAAGTGCCTCTAGAATGCAACTCTCAAGTAATGCACTTGAATCTCACTCAATCTCACTCAAAATGTGCAACCAAGCAAAGAGATGAGTGGAGGGGTTGTTCTCTAGCTCAAAGGATGTCTCTAGGTCTCAAAATGTGCAAGAGTTACCCTCAAACCCCGGACATTCTCTATTTATAATGAAGGGGTACGCAGCTAGCCGTTACGGACGACACAGTTGAAATCGCGCTGACCGGACGCGTCCGGTCACTACAGGACAAGCGTGAACAGTGTGCGTCAGAACTAGCCGTTGCCGTGACCGGACGCGCTCTACCGTTTGACCGGACGCGACAGTGCCAGCGTCCGGTCGCGTTCCAGTAAGCTCCCGTTGAGACCGGACGCGTCCGGTCGCACGTGACCGGACGCGCCGCGCGTCCGATCGACACTTCGCTTCGCTCTGCCCCTCTGAACGCCTGACCGGACGCTCCGGTTCCATGAGGGACCGGACGCGCCGGTCGCGCGCTCTACTTCTGCGCTCAGAAGAACTGACCGGACGCGCTGGTCAGCCCAGACCAGCGTCCGGTCACAAACCCTAGCGCCCGCGCCGCGTTGAACTGACCGGACGTGTCCAGTCGAACCGAGACCGCGTCCGGTGCAGCGTCCGATCGCCGTTTTTCAGTGAAAAACAATTCGGACTTTCGCCACTTTTTCTCGCCTCCGGCGCAATAGAAAATAGGCTTTTCATTTTCTCAAAAACGCCTGAATCCCGCGCTCGCACGCTCGGCGGGAGGGAGAGCGAACCCCAAACCCCTTATTACCGCTCAAACACCACCGCCTTCGTAAATATGCTAACACCACCAAGTGTGCACCACCACGTGCATGTGTGTTAGCATTTTCACAAATATTTTCCAAGGCGTTATGTTAGCTCTTTACTAGATCCTAATGCATATGCTCAAGACATTGATCTAGTGGCACTTGATTCCCGAGCTAACCGTGATTGCCCCTCTTGATAGTCGGCTATGTATCCTAAACCCGGTCAATCACTTCTCTACTCATCTTAGACCGGTAAAAGGAAAACCCTAAGGTTATACCTTTGCCTTGCGCTCATAGATCCTTCTCCTCCACTTGATCATCATGTCCATCATATTATGTGCGTCTCCACCATGATCTTGCTCATCATTTCATGCACCAAATCATGTGGTCTTGTGGCCATCTCTCCATGCCATTGCCACCTCCATCACATGTTGCTTATGCCTAGCTTAATCACACTTGATACAATAGCATTAGCAACTTGGTGTCATTAATTACCAAAACCAAACTTGGGCTTTCAATCTCCCCCTTTTTGGTAATTGATGACAACCATCACAAAGATATGAAATGAAATCAATTTTCAATTTCGATAGTATTAGCTCCCCCTACATATGTGCTTCCATGAGTTTGGTTCAATTTTGCACATATGTATGGATTCAAATTTTGGGAGAGTTACTACTATCAAATTGATGCTAAGGTATATAGAATGGACCTTTGAAGCGTGATACCAATCGGAGTTGCCTTTATATATCATCCTTAGCATCGATGTAGCTAGACACCACTTGTAATTCATCACTTGTAAAGATCACAAACACTAAAGTACCCCGTGAGATCAATATTATAAGCAAAGGTGTCTATAAATACCACTTGTAAAGCTACTCACGACAAATCATCATTCAAGTTCTAATTCTAGCAATCACCATACAATCATGAATATGAATTTAAGCTTTGCAATGCAACAAATACATCATGTTAATGCACATACAAATGCAACAAAATAATTCATGAGCTTGCTCCCCCTACTTGTGTTCTCAATTTTTAATTGATCCCTTTCCAATGTCATTCTCTCCCCCTTTGCAACTTAACTTTTTATCTTTGTGACTTTTCTATCTTTGTGACTTTTCTCTCCTCCTTTATCAACAATCACCAAAAAGGTGCTAATTTTAGTGAGAGTTAAGTCAATCAATATGAGGGAGTCCAAATTATGGTTCAATCTAGATCACTTGCCTAGAATATGTAATTCGGTTTGATCCAAGGACAAGCTTCTTCACACCTCATAAAGTATAAGGGTTATCTTGACCATGTTGAATTACACATCATGAGCTTATTTTCTAGATTCAACACTAGGTTTGCAAGCCCACAAACATGTCATATGCTACCACTAGATCAAACAAACATAGAAGCAATAGTGGTACCATATATACATTAAACTCATTTGATTTTCAGGAATGAGCCTATTTGTCATGCAAATATGTCTATATGTTCTAAACATGTCCTTAGCAAAGTATGGATGATATGCCAAACAACTTTACCTTGCTATGTCGGAGGAGAGGCATGTCATATAAGAATGTGGGGGTGCACTCATTTCAAGTTGGAGAAGTCAAGTATGTTCAATTCATTCTTCAACTTGTAAAACCTTTTCTCATCAAGTGGTTTTGTAAAGATATCGGCTAGTTGATCTTCGGTGCCAATGCTTTCAATGCTAATATCACCTTTTTGTTGATGGTCTCTTATGAAGTGATGCCTAATATCAATGTGCTTCGTTCTTGAATGTTGAACCAGATTTTGAGTCATCTTGATAGCACTTTCATTGTCACAAAACAATGGCACATTCCTAAATTTGATTCCAAAGTCATTCAAAGTGGCTTTCATCCAAAGTAATTGTGCACAACAACTATCGGCACTAATATATTCGGCCTCGGCGGTAGATAGTGCAACACTATTTTGTTTCTTTGATGACCACGAAACAAGAGACCTTCCTAACAATTGACAAGTGCCACTTGTGCTCATTCTATCAATCTTGCAACCACCATAGTCGGAGTCTGAATATCCAATCAACTCAAAATTAGACCCCTTTGGAAACCATAATCCAACATCATGAGTGCCCTTAAGATATCTCAATATCCTCTTGGTTGCTTTCAAGTGACTTTCTCTAGGTGAAGCTTGATATCTTGCACACTTGCATACACTAAACATTAAATCCGGCCTAGAAGCAGTGACATAGAGCAAACTTCCAATCATAGACCGGTATTGCTTTTGATCTACCATATTTCCATTATCATCAACACCCAATTGATCATTAGTGCCCATTGGTGTACTCATTGGCTTAGCATCTTGCAATCCAAACTTCTTGATCATGTCCTTGATGTACTTGCCTTGACTTACAAAAGTGCCATTCTTTATTTGCTTGATTTGAAGTCCAAGAAAATAACTAAGCTCTCCAATCATAGACATCTCAAACTCTTTTGCCATCATATTTCCAAACTCTTCACAAAAATCTTGGTTAGTTGATCCAAAGATAATGTCATCCACATAGATTTGCAACACAAACAAGTCATTTCTAATATTCTTGGTGAAGAGAGTGGTGTCAACCTTTCCCATCTTGAACCCTTTAGAGAGAAGAAAGTCCCTCAATCTCTCATACCATGCTCTAGGTGCTTGCTTCAAACCATACAATGCCTTCTTGAGCTTGTAAACATGGTTGGGCTTCTTGTCATTTTCAAAACCGGGAGGTTGCTCAACATAAACTTCTTCATTAATGTAGCCATTGAGAAATGCACTCTTGACATCCATTTGATAGAGCTTGATGTTGTGTGCACAAGCATATGCTAATAAGATTCTAATTGCCTCCAATCTTGCAACCGGTGCATATGTCTCTCCAAAGTCAAGACCCTCAACTTGAGTATATCCTTGTGCTACCAATCTTGCTTTGTTTCTCACAACCATACCATCTTGATCTTGCTTGTTTCTAAAGACCCACTTAGTGCCAATCACATTGTAGTTCTTTGGCCTCTCAACAAGTTCCCAAACTTGATTTCTAGTGAAGTTGTTTAGTTCTTCATGCATGGCATTTACCCAATCGGAATCCTTCAAAGCATCTTCTATTTTCTTAGGTTCTTCAAGTGACACAAATGAGTAGTGCTCACAAAAGGATGCTAATCTTGATCTAGTTTGAACACCACTTTGAATTCCACCAATGATTTGATCCAATGGATGATCCCTTGCAATACTAGTAGGTTGGAGTATTGGGAGTTGATTGCTTCTACTTGTTTGACCTTGAACTTGAGCTTCATCATGAGTACCACTAGAGCTTGCTTGATTTGTATCAATGTGTACACTTTGGTTGATCACATGAATATCATCATCATCAACTTGCCTTGGCCTAACATCACCAATGTCCATGTTCTTCATTGCATTTGACAATTGATCTCCTCTCACATCATCAAGGTTTTGAGCTTCATTTTGAGATCCTCGGGTTTCATCAAACTCAACATCATGAACTTCTTCCAAGGTGCCATTTGTGAGATTCCAAACTCTATATGCTTTGCTTGTGGTAGAATAGCCAAGTAAGAACCCTTCATCACATTTCTTTTCAAACTTGCTCAATCTAGTGCCTTTCTTGAGAATATAGCATTTGCAACCAAACACTCTAAAGTATGCAATGTTGGGCTTTCTTCCATTCAATAGCTCATATGGTGTCTTCCCAAGCTTCCCATGGCAATAAAGACGGTTGCTACAATAGCAAGCCGTGTTGATAGCTTCACTCCAAAATGAATGACTCACATTGTATTCACTAAGCATTGATCTAGCCATGTCAATCAAAGTTCTATTCTTCCTTTCAACTACACCATTTGATTGAGGAGTGTATGTTGGTGAGAATTGATGTCCAATACCGAGATCATCACATAAATCTTCAATTCTTGTGTTCTTGAACTCACTACCATTGTCACTTCTAATCTTCTTGATGGTGGTCTCAAACTCATTTTGCACTCTCTTGACAAAAGACTTGAATAGATCATAAACATCACTCTTGTCATAGAGAAAGAACACCCAAGTGTATCTAGTGTAGTCATCCACTATCACAAAGCCATACTTGTTGCCACCAATGCTAGTGTATGTTGTTGGCCCAAACAAGTCCATGTGCAATAGCTCAAATGCCTTTGATGTGCTCATTTCACTCTTACTAGGATGTGTATTTCCAACTTGTTTGCCGGCTTGACAAGCACTACATGGTTTATCCTTCTCAAAGGTGACATCCTTCAAGCCTCTAACTAAGTCATGCCTCAAAAGTTTATTCAGTTGTTTCATTCCAACATGACCAAGCCTTCTATGCCACAACCATCCCATACTAGATTTGCTAAGCAAGCATGATGTCAATTGGGTCTCACTATCATTGAAGTCAACCAAGTATAAGCTACCATGTCTAAATCCTTTGAATATCAAGTTTGATCCATCAACACTTATGACTTCAACATCATCACCACCAAATATGCACTTGAAGCCAAGATCACAAAGTTGAGCCACCGATAAAAGATTGAAATCCAAGCTCTCAACTAGCAACACATTAGATATGCTCATATCATTTGAGATAGCAATTTTACCAAGTCCCTTGACCTTGTCTTTCTTATTGTTGCCGAAAGTGATAGCATCAAAACCACCATTTTGACTTGTATCAATTGATTTGAACATACATGAATCCCCGGTCATATGTTGAGTGCACCCACTATCAAGCACCCAATGCCTTCCTCCGGCTTTGTAATTGACCTACAAGATAAGATCAATTCTTTTTAGGTACCCAAACTTGTTTGGGTCCTCCAAGGTTAGTGACCAAGCTCTTTGGTACCCAAATGGCTTTCTTCTTTGAGCCCATCCATGGTGTACCAATGAACTTAGCATGAACACCATTTGTACCCTTGGTAAGTATATAGAAGGAATCAAACTTAATTGAGGATACATTAGCATTGGATTTCTTGTTCATGCAATGTTGCTCTAAGTGACCAACTTGCTTGCAACTTTTGCAATAGCTACCATTGTTCTTCACAAAATGAGTCTTGTGAGGAGCAAAAGCGGCCTTGCCTTTCTTGGGGTTATAGCCCAATCCCTCTTTGTAGAGAGAAGCTCTTTGGCTACCCAAGCACATAAGCAAGCGGTCCTCACCACCATAAGCCTTAGCTAAGGTGTGATTGAGCTCTTTTACCTCCTTGAGATTTTTATTCTCAACTATTAGTGTAGAGTCACAAGTGAAACCGTCACTACTAGATGAGGATGATGTAGATGCGCTACATGAAGGGTTAGTGGGAGCAACAACAATAGGCTTATGAAAAGATTCATCAATTATATCACAAGATATGCCTATGTTGCAAGTTTTAGCTTTCTCAACATTAGTTGGCATGTTTTCATATTTTTCAACTAGAGAGGAATGAGCTTCTTCAAGCTTAGTGTGAGACTTTTGAAGCTTCTTATGGTCTACCTTTAGACTCTCATAAGATGCTCTTAGCTCATCAAGTTCTTACATAAGGTTTTTCTTTTCCTTAAGCAAGCCCTTGCACTCCTTTTTAGATTCCTTAAAATGTTGAGTGCAATCTTCTAGCATAGTGATTAGTTCATCTTTAGTGAATTCTTCTTCATCACTATCACTATCACTAGTATTATCATGATCACTCTCATCGTCGGATGATACCTTAGCGGCCTTAGCCATGAAGCACGATGGAGTGTCGAAGAGGGAGACCTTCTCTTGAATAGCAATGCTAGCATGTCCCTTCTTCTTGCTTTTGTTGTCATCCTCATCATCACTTGAGGAATCATCACTATCCCATGTAGCAACATGAGAATCATTCTTCTTCTTATGAGAGCTCTTCTTCTTTTCTTGCTTCTTCTTTTGCTTCTTCCTTTCCTTCTTGATAGCATCTTCATCATCACTATCATAAGGACACTTTGCAATGAGATGGTCCTTGCTATGGCATCTAAAGCATCTCATGGTATGCTCATTCTTCTTGGATGAGTTCTTTCTTCTTCTTGCACGAAAGCCTTTCTTCTTCATGAACTTGCCAAATTGCTTGACAAAGAGAGCCATCTTCTCATCAATGTCATCACTATCGTAAGAGCTTGAGTCTTCATCACTTGATGATTCAATCTTGGATTTGCTCTTGGATGTGGTGGCTTTGAATGCCACACTCCTCTTCTTCTCATCATCCTTCTTCTCATTTTCCTTCTTCTTTTTGACCAACTCATCCTTCTCATCATCTTCTCTATATGAATCATCGGTCATTACTTCTTGAAATATTTGTTGAGGAGTTGAATCCTTCAATGTAGTCCTCACTAGCACGGTGATCAATGTATCAAACCTCTTGGGCAAGCTTCTCAAGAACTTCATAGAGAATTGGTTGTCCTTGACTTCCTCACCAAGTGCCTTGAGCTCATTGACAATGACTTGCAATCTATGAAACATCTCCGGTACACTCTCATCATCTTGCATCTTAAAGCTTGAAAATTTTTCTTGCAAGATATATGCTTTAGCGGTCTTTGTGCCTTCGGTGCCCTCAAATGTTTCTTCTAGCTTGGCCCAAGCATCATGTGCAACTTCTATGTTCTTTACTTGCTCAAATGTCTTATCATCTAATGCCTCATGAAGAGCACTAATGGCAATATCATTGCATTGAAGCTTCTTCTCCTGCACCGGTGTAGGTGCTTCCGGATTAGCAACTTCAAATTTTGTTTCGGTGACCTTCCATACTTCTCTATTGATTGACTTGAGGTGTGCGGTCATCTTAACCTTCCAATATACATAATTTGTGCCATCAAAGTGAGGTGCCTTCTTGGTGTTGTTGATGTGCAAACTTAATTGAGCCATTTCTTTTTCACCGTAGGTTGTTAAGCCTCAAATAAACGGTGCCTCGGCTCCGATACCACTTGTAAGGTCCAAAAGGCTAGAGGGGGGGTGAATAGCCTATTTAAAATTCTACAAGCTTCACTAAACAACCACGTTAGTATAAAAGATGGCTAAGCTAATTCTAGCACTAGCTCAACTATACTATGCAAGCCACCTATACAATTCTAGTGAAGCAAGGCTATGATCTCTAATACACACCAACAAGACTAAGTCACTAAGCTACTTACTCCTATGTGATAAAAGCTACACTAAGCAAACTACACTAGGAATAGTACAAGAAAGTAAAGAGCAAGTGACTTGATTCTTATACCAACGATGTAGAGAAGAAATGCACTTGAAGAATCAATCACAATAATCAACCACAAGAGAAATCCTCGGCAAAGAGATGACACAAGATTTTTTACCGAGGTTCACTTGCTTCCCGGCAAGCTACTCCTCGTTGTGGCGATGCACCCACTTGTCGGTTCGCGAGCTAATCGACTATCAAGAGTCGAGCCCTCGGCGGGCGCCGCACAACCGCACACAAGATGGGGATCCTCCAAGCCACGAGCTCCACTAGAGTATCCAATTTGCGAACTCCCGCGGGGAAGGATCAAGAACCCCTTACAATACTTGGTGAGGGCTCCAACAATCTCCAATTGCGAGCTCAATCACCTCCGCTGCTCCAAGCCGTCTACCGTGTCGGGAAACACGGAAGAGTAACAAGAAATCCGCAGCAACTCGAAGATCAAGTGCCTCTAGAATGCAACTCTCAAGTAATGCACTTGAATCTCACTCAATCTCACTCAAAATGTGCAACCAAGCAAAGAGATGAGTGGAGGGGTTGTTCTCTAGCTCAAAGGATGTCTCTAGGTCTCAAAATGTGCAAGAGTTACCCTCAAACCCCGGACATCCTCTATTTATAATGAAGGGGTACGCAGCTAGCCGTTACGGACGACACAGTTGAAATCGCGCTGACCGGACGCTCCGGTCAGGGTGACCGGACGCGTCCGGTCACTACAGGACAAGCGTGAACAGTGTGCGTTAGAACTAGCCATTGCCGTGACCGGACGCGCTCTACCGTTTGACCGGACGCGACAGTGCCAGCGTCCGGTCGCGTTCCAGTAAGCTCCCGTTGAGACCGGACGCGTCCGGTCGCACGTGACCGGACGCGCCGCGCGTCCGATCGACACTTCGCTTCGCTCTGCCCCTCTGGACGCCTGACCGGACGCTCCGGTTCCATGAGGGACCGGACGCGCCGGTCGCGCGCTCTACTTCTGCGCTCAGAAGAACTGACCGGACGCGCTGGTCAGCCCAGACCAGCGTCCGGTCACAAACCCTAGCGCCCGCGCCGCGTTGAACTGACCGGACGTGTCCAGTCGAACCGAGACCGCGTCCGGTGCAGCGTCCGATCGCCGTTTTTTAGTGAAAAACAATTCGGACTTTCGTCACTTTTTCTCGCCTCCGGCGCAATAGAAAATAGGCTTTTCATTTTCTCAAAAACGCCTGAATCCCGCGCTCGCACGCTCGGCGGGAGGGAGAGCGAACCCCAAACCCCTTATTACCGCTCAAACACCACCGCCTTCGTAAATATGCTAACACCACCAAGTGTGCACCACCACGTGCATGTGTGTTAGCATTTTCACAAATATTTTCCAAGGCGTTATGTTAGCTCTTTACTAGATCCTAATGCATATGCTCAAGACATTGATCTAGTGGCACTTGATTCCCGAGCTAACCGTGATTGCCCCTCTTGATAGTCGGCTATGTATCCTAAACCCGGTCAATCACTTCTCTACTCATCTTAGACCGATAAAAGGAAAACCCTAAGGTTATACCTTTGCCTTGCGCTCATAGATCCTTCTCCTCCACTTGATCATCATATCCATCATATTATGTGCGTCTCCACCATGATCTTGCTCATCATTTCATGCACCAAATCATGTGGTCTTGTGGCCATCTCTCCATGCCATTGCCACCTCCATCACATGTTGCTTATGCCTAGCTTAATCACACTTGATACAATAGCATTAGCAACTTGGTGTCATTAATTACCAAAACCAAACTTGGGCTTTCACCAGCAGACAACATTAACAGCAAAAATAAATTATTAGACATTCAGAACGCAATACAATGATGCTTCAATGCCCCTTTAAATAACTGGTAAAGCTCTTTACATGGACCAATTTATGTACTCCCTCCATTTCAAATTATGAGTCATTTCAATGATGAGTGTGTCATGACTTTGGGCGTTGGATGATAGATTCTAGTTGGGTGCCCAACGCCAACTGGACGAACCGCCGATGTGGATGATAGATTTCCAATGGGTGTCCAACATTGGATGAACCGTCAATGTGGATGATAGATTTCAATGGGTGCCCAACGTTGGACGAACCACCGCCGTGGGTGATACTCCCTCTGTCCTTAAATATCTGTCGTTTTTTTCCCGAGAAACAACTTTGACTAAATATATATTAAAAGGTATTGATATTTATAGTACATAATTAGTATCATTGGAAAGATCTTTGAATCTAGTTTTTTTAATAAAATTATTTGGAGATACAAATGTTGCACGTATTTTCTCCAAAATCGAGTCAAACTTGCAGCACGCACACCGACCACGACAGTAATTTAGGGATGAAGGGAGCAGATTCCAACTCATGATGGGTGAGCTCATCAATGGGTGCCCAACGTTCAATGAACCGCCGCCGTGGATGATAGATTATAGTTCACCATGGATGAGCTCATTGGGTACCCAACGTTGGAACCGCCGCTGTGGATGATAGATTCCAGTTCACTATGGATGAGCACATTGGGGTGCTCAACATTCAACGAAACCGAACCGCCGCTGACCCAGGGGGAGAACAATTTACACTGTCAAATTAGTTTCATTACATTTTACATGAAATATATGTTCACAGTGCATTTACTTGAACACGTGTTTATGTTAGATTAGTATGCTTGACAGTAATCTATGTAGCTAGTATAAAATACCGGAGTACTACTGTGATGGAGTAACGTTTCTGCTTTTTTATTTACCCTTCTCTCACAGAAGAAGCTTTTCTAGAGGACTCAGAGAAAAAGCTAGTTTTTTTTTTGTTCGAGAAACAGAGAAAAAAAAGCTAGTAATAAAGGAGAAAAATATGAATAAGGCCTGGCCCACCTCTAATGATCCCGTGTTGGGCCGGGCTGGGCTTGATCTCCGTCCCGATTGCCGGCTCACCCCATCAGTCACGCAGGCCGCAGGCAGACCATCCCCCAGCGAACTCACCGAAGGCAGACCGCACCGCACCCCCAGACTCGATACTGCAGGAGCGATCGAGAGAGGCCGACGCGCACCAGCAGATCCCAAGCTCACCGGAGAGGAGGGAGAGGGCGACCGGCGGCGGCGATGGGTTTCATCACGGAGTTCGCGGAGAACCTGATTCTCCGTCTGATGGAGGACCCGGACAAGCGCGACCAGGTTCGGCGGGAGCATGTCTACAAGATGAAGGAGCGGTGCGAGCGCACCAAGGCGGCGTGGAACCTCCCGCTGCGCCCCTACGGCTTCTGGACCTTCGACCGCTTCAACTCGCAGCTCTCCTGGGACCCACAGATCAGCCAGGCTGCCGGCCGTCGGGACCCTTACGACGACCTCATCACCCGCCACTCCGGCTCCCCGCCGTCTTCCTGAACACCCGTGCCGGTACGCTCCTGCTTCTGCTGGATAGATCTCGATGGCTGCCCCGTCGTCGTACGAATTTGGTCGAATTGATTGGGGATAGTGCGGGAGCGCTTGTTATTTGGCGACAATAGGTTGAATCCTTTGCTGGGAGTTGTATTTAGACGAATTGTGGGCTGGTTCTATCTAGGGTTTATTTATCTTGCTGTTGGTCGTTGGTCGAGAGCTCTGCTGATTTTGATTCGGCTCATGACAATTCGGGACGGGTCAAATCTAGTTTAACTATCGGCGGGTTTTGTAGGTTAGCTAAGCGTGTAGATTTGTGGTTGCTCTAATGCTCTGAAGCATGAGCAGTTTATGACTTATGGTCAGTGAATTTTGTGAGAATATAATGAGTTGGTTGCTTCCTAGTTATCTTATCTCTTATCCTGTCTCTTTGGTGATGAGAGCGAGTTTAAGTCAGTATTTATGTACCTTTGTGTTTCCTCAGCAATATGCATTGCGTTAAGCCATGAACACTTATTATTTTTCAATTGCTCTTATGTGTCTTTCTTTTCAACATGAAGTTATGTTTATAGTTTGCATTTTTCAGTCGGCTCACCTAGTTTGCTTAAATTATTGGGATTAATTTTGTCCAAAAACCCAGTTGCCTGAGTGATGCACTTCATTAGGTTGATGCACTTAGCTAAATTCTAGATCTGGTTACTTTTGTAGACCTGTACTATATGATGGACTAAGCATGCTTGTATGCCTTGGACCTTTTGCTGACATAGAAATGGCTGCTTTGAATTTGACTGCTCTGTATAAACAATTAGACATCACTAGATCGGCATTATGTTTACAAGTTTAGCTTTAGTAACTCTTGGTAAATAAGTATCTTTGGTGAATTGGTGTCTTTTCATTATGCTGTCTGTAAAATCAAGTTGTTGCATTTGACTTTTTAGAGCGCTGAGTTTATACATGACAATGGGGCATTTAAGTTGTAGTCAATGTCAGAAGTAAATGAGTCTTCAGTTTTGTGATGTATACTCCAGGTGTCCATTGTATCAGTTGCGACACTTCCAAACAAACTGGAATTGGCCATGATCTCATAACCAGTTCGTAATATGTGACTGATAAACATAATGTAGATTAGCAAAAGGGCATGACTGTATCTGTCCTAAATAGGAGACTACACCAGTACACAGATGGATGTAGAGTCAGAAACAAATAAAAGAGTAGAAGTTACAGAGGAATTTTAGATTATGTGATGTATGGATTATCTAGGGCTGTGGCAATTTGGCGCCCTCTGTGTGCACTGCTATGGAGGATTTTTTTGTCCACTATTTTTTTTTCTTGTTTCTTATGCAGTATTCTTGTAATATATTTGTTTATGGCTTAAAGTTGACTGTCCGTCTGTCGTGCTGTACCCATGCTGGATGGAGGCTTAAGCATCAAGTGTGTTGTTTTGATTGTAGTTTTTTTGAGTGTAATATCGGCACGACCGTATATGGTTGCACCATGTGCACATCAGCATGTGTGCTAAAAACACTCTTGCAGTGATCTCATGAATTATGGCCCCCACAGAGCAATTTGAGTCACTGTTATTTGGAAAGAGTCCATTTTACTACCCTTAACAAATCTCTTTGCTCATTTGGCAGCCTACATAAAATATCGACTCGATTTAGTTCCTCAAACTATTCAAATTAGTCCAATTCATCCCCTAATAATTTTTTTTGTTTCTTCTCCTACGAGTTGTGTTTTGATTTTTATTTTTGTGTGATGATACATTGCATCATGTCATATGCTAGAAAATATTTTTTATAATTTTATGGTCGTTTTTTATCATTTTCATATCCCAATGGCTAGCTCTGAAGTCATCAAACTAATATAAAAAAATCACGAAATATGTTTTGTAACATAAAGTACAGTGTCAGCTGCCGCCCCACAGAATGTGAACCTAAAACTCAACTTGTAGTAGGAGGGGAAAAAAAGACAAACTCAATATTTGATCTTTGAAAAGTTTTTTTTTTTGGGTGGGGGGGTGGGGTGGGGGGAGTGGGAGTAATGGGGTCAATGTTTTGTATAAGGGGTGAAACTACCAAAGTGAATTGTTTGAGGTACTAAAAGAACCTTTTCCTTGTTTCTAGCTATTTATGGAATGTCCTGTTCAGCCATTGGTGGTATCTCTTTATCATGCCTAACAGACTAGATACTGCTTATAATTGTTTTTTTAATTAACTTGTAAGGCAGTTTGAACATGCAAACCATATGTTTTTTTATCGAGAATCTGACGTACATGTGTGCCTCTCAAATTCCTTTATTTTGAGCTCAGATGGTCTGATGGTTTCTTTATTTTCCTACAGATCTTTTTTCAGAAGTTCTACTTGGGCAGCAATAAGAAACTCGTCCCCTCCAACTGATTGCGATTCCGTTCTCTTCTGTTCGAAAAATGTTGTCACCAAGCTACCCTATTTTCTTTTTCAGTTTGGCATGGAAGCAGAAGTTGTGTACTTTTATTCTCAAGTTGTTGTCTTTGTATTATGAGATATTCCAATAATCATACGGAGCACTCATTTGCCTTTACTATTCTGGAAATTCTTCCAGTGACTACAGGCGTCAGGTCTTATTTTTTTTTGGATGGTTTGTCAAGCTATATTGATTCTACAAGCCTGCATTTTATTGATTGAGGCAAGCCTCGAGGCCATGTTCAATCAGACCGTGGTCCAGGTTTTTCTGGGCTGAATTCACCCAACAGATTCTGTTTTGTTTACCACTGTTTAGTGGTCAGTCATTGGTTACAAGCATCTTGCACCACAATGGTCATTGGTCACGGGCATCGGGGCATGCAGGACAAAGCTGTGTGTATCAGCATCAGGGTATGGTATCAGTGTATTACTTACTACTACTAGTTTCTAATCTAACTGGCTGCATTAGCATTGTCCTGTAGCATTCCAATTATTTCCACCAAACCACCCCACTTTCATCAGCAGTTTGGCGTCTGATCGTGGCTGTGCTACTCCAGAGGTTGTTCTGTGCCCGGTTTGCTGTCTGTATTATGAAATGCTTCAGTGACCTTTACTGAGTAGTACTACCCATTTGCCTTGGCTATTTTGGAAACCAGCCCCATGGTTGCAGATTTCAGTTTTTTTTTTTTGATCGGAATTCACATTCCATTACTCAACCATGTCGGCTAAATCGCCTGACACCAAGACCGTGATACAACTTGGCACACCTGCCAACACTGATGGCACTAGATTGTTACTTCTACTTCCAATCAACGCAAGTTCATGGGCTACCCTAGTAACTCCTAGTAACTCCACATGGCAGCCATGGATCTTCCCATATTCTAATGTTTTCCCCATTGCCCACACGCCAAATGACACCTTTCTTCAATAATTCTAACCCTCTCAGAATACTTCTCCAGGTATATGACATACCTTCTTTGGGTTCTGCAAGCAGAACGTGTCCATCCTTGTAATACCTTGCTTTCAGGATTTTAGCACAAAGAGAATCAGGACTGTGGATCAATCTCCAGCCTTGTTTTGCTAGCATCGCCATATTAAAAGCATGGATATCCCTGAAGCCAAGCCCTCCTTGTTTCTTTGGTTTCTTCAACTTATCCCAACTCAGCCAATGCATTTTATTTTCTCTGTCATTGTGGCTCCACCAATATCTGCATATTTGTCTACTAATTTGGTCACACACTTCCTTGGTTACATCAAAACACCCCATAGCATATGTTGGAATAGCTTGAGCTACAGCTTTAATCATAATCTCCTTGCCGGCAGTTGATAATAATTTTTCCTTCCACCCTTGAATTCTTTGCCATACCCTTTCTTTTAGATAGCTGAAAATATGTACTCTGTTATTACCAACATGGATTGGCAACCCCAGATATTTGTCGTTGAAAGACTCCTTATTAATGCCAAGCTGTTGCATTACTGCAGCTCTACTACTCCCACTTGTATTCTTGCTGAACATGATGGCTGATTTTTCTTTGTTAATCATCTGCCCTGAACACTCCGCATACAAATCCAGAATACTCTGGAGTTTTGCTGCATCCTCCCCGTTTGCACGAACTAAGATCAGAGAATCGTCGGCAAACAGCAGGTGAGAGATGCTTGGAGCACCATGACAGATTTTCACCCCTCCAATTTCTCCTTCATTCTCAGCTTTTTTCAGTAAAGCAGAAAAGCCTTCAGCACACAACAAAGATAAATAAGGTGATAGAGGATCACCCTGCCTTAGTCCTCGCTCTGGGATAATTTCATCAGTGAGTGACCCATTCACTTTTACTTTGTATTTGACCGAGCATACACATTTCATAATCAGTGCAATCCACATTTGTGAGAATCCCATTCTCAACATCGTATCTCTGAGAAACAACCATTCTACTCTATCATAAGCTTTACTCATGTCAAGTTTAACAGCAGCATAGCCCACATTTCCTCTCCTTTTATTCCTCATATAATGCAAGATCTCATATGCCACAAGTGTATTATCTGAGATTAGCCGGCCAGGTACAAAGGCACTTTGTGATGGGGAAATAATATCTGGGAGTACAGATTTCAATCTATTTGCAAGCACCTTCGACACCATCTTATACAACACATTGCACAGGCTAATAGGGCGAAGGTCTTTCACCTGTTCAGGGTTCTGTACTTTTGGTATGAGGGCGATAGTAGTGTCGTTCCATCCTTCTGGAAGATCCCCCCAGCCAGCACAGCTAGTACCTCCGCTGTCACTTTGTTTCCCACCAGGTCCCAGCACTTCTTATAGAAAATAGAAGGCAGACCATCAGGCCCTGGAGCTTTCAGGTCGCCTATGCTGTCAAGCGCCATCTTAACTTCTTCAGCCGAGAAAGGCCGGCATAGCTGTTCGTTCATTTCTTCAGTCACCGACGGCTCTACAGCATTTATGAGCTGCTGTGTCGCTCCCTGAATATTAGAGGACCTGAAAAGTTTACCAAAATAGTTAGAGATCACCGCCTTCTTCCCCTCCTCAGACTCCTCCCACCCTCCTGCTTCGTTCTTTAATCTCCCCACTCTATTCCTTCTTCTTTTCTCCGAACACATGGCGTGAAAAAACCCCGTATTTCTGTCTCCTTTTTCCAGCCACTTCACATGTGCTCTTTGACGCCAATAAACATCTACCTGCTCCTCTAATCTATCTAGCTTGAAACGTAACACCTCCTCCTTGGCCACTGCTTCTCTACTTATTCCTCCCACCCTGCACCGTTCCAGCAACACTCTCACTTTCTTTATGCGTTTCTCTAGATCCCCCAACACATTGTGGCTCCATGAACTAAGCCCAGCAGCAACATTTTTGAGAGCACCCGCCACCTTTGCATTTTGCGAAGCATTACCCATCCCCCAGGCCTCCTCCACCACTTTCCGGAAATCCTCCTCCTCCAACCAGCACGCTTCAAATTTAAACCCTCCTTCATTCCTTCCCCTTTGCGAGCTGCTTCCTCTCTCCGTCGTGATAATGACCGGTCTGTGATCAGAATGTCTAGGGTCACCATTGAACACTCTGGTAGTCGGGAACAGACCCTGCCATTGTGGATTTGCCACAGCCCGGTCGAGACGCTCTCTGATATAACCCTCCACCCGATGGTTGTGATTTCTCCATGTGAAAATATCACCATAAAAGCCAAGATCTTGCAATTCACATGCCTCTAGCGCCTCTCTGAACCGGTCCATACAAGACTGTGGCCGACACTTACCCCCCTCCTTTTCATGATTATATAAAATCTCATTGAAATCCCCCGCACACAACCAAGGACCATCATTTTGGGTAGATAAACCCCTCAACGTCTCCCATGTGCGAAACTTCTGATCACTATGGGACTCCCCATAAACTCCAGTAAATCGCCACACCCTTCCATTTTCTTCTTTAACATCCACATCAATGTGCAGCTTTGATTTGCTTCTGAAGCTCACATCGATTCCCCTCCTCCACAACACAGCAATTCCCCCCCCTTTTCCTTCCGAGTCCACCACCACCATGTCTCCCATTGCCAAAATTCTCTTCAACCTCGTCATGCCTTTCTCATCAAGCTTGGTCTCTGACAAGAACAGCATATCTACCCCCTCGGCCTTCTGGAAGCCAAGAAGGCCTCGAACTGCCGGGCGGTTGCCCAGACCCCGGCAGTTCCAAGCTCCGATTTTCATTTCTGCTCGCAGGATCGTCCCTGCGATCCCGCGTTCAAGTTGTCAGACCTCACTTCTCCTACTTCGCCAACCCTCCGCGCTTTTTTATTCACCTCCTCTATATCTACATCCATATCACTTGCACCTCTCTTCTTCTCCAAATTAGCCAGATGCTGCTCCTTCCCATCAGACTCCTTAATTCTTGGCTGGCGCTTATAGGTTCGTTTCTTTCCCTCCTTCTCCTTCCTGTCCTCATCCTTCTTCACTGCTTCCTCCTTGCCATCCGCCGACTCCTGCACCCCTGTCTTCACCGGAGGATCAGTAGGATGGTCCTCTGGGATTTGACCCTGCATGGTATCCCCACCCCCTGCTACCTCCTGCTTTGCAGTCTCCTCCAACAAAAGCTTCTTTTTAACTGCTAAATCTAAGGCCTTTGGTGGTAGTTGCTTTTTAAGTGGACTTTGCACTTCCTCCTCCTCCCCCACTTCTACTGCAACAGTGCTCGCTTCCACCAACGGCTGCTTCCTCCATGACGGTCCATCACTCCCTTTCCTCCCCCACTGATCCCTACTGTTATCTGTCAGACGTGATCTCCCTCCATCTCCTAACGATGACCAAGATAGTGGCCTCCTTCCACTCGATCCACTGTTCCCACTCTCCACATTCCCCTTCCTCCTCTCTGGTATGTATCGCAGAGATCGATCAAACTGGAAATTTGTTTCCCCTTCCTTCCTCTTCTCACACAGCTTATCCACATGCCCAATCACGCCACAGACATAACAGAACACCGGCAGAAATTCATACTGCATTGGACACCATCTCTCAATATTACTCACTTCATCAAACACCATAATCCCTCTCCTAAGTGGTTGTCTGATGTCCAGCCGCACCTTAACTCGTAGGAAGCAGCCTGCATCTGACACATTATCCCCCTTATCCACGTCCATAAATTTTCCAATCTCAGCTCCTAAAATCTTCCCAACCTCCTCATTTATCATACCCAAGGGCAGCTTGAAAACCCTTATCCAGATCGGAATGGAAGTAAATGCGATCTCCTCTAGGGTTTTTGAGGCTTCAAAATCTGCCACGATCACCACATCCTTCAAGTCCCGCCCCACCATCCAAGGTCCATCCTCCATCGCCTTCTTCTTTCCAGACGCTTGAAAGAAAGTCACCAGGAAGTGGTTCTCCCCAAGTTCTTTACATCCGATCCCCTTAACTGGGCACCACACCTTCCCCAGCGATTGCTCGATTGCCCCTGATGGGATATACTTCTCTGAAAGTACCTTCACCAGCGCCTGCGCCTCCTTCGGTCCTTCCAACGCCTTCGATCTACTTCCACCACCAATCCTCACCCCCTTCTTCTCCACCTCCGACAGCCTCATCTTCCCCATCATACCTTCCACATCGTCCATCCCGGCCGATCCCCCCAGAAAGGTAGGATCAACCGTGATCCAAGGAGAGTTAGGGTTTAAGGGAAGCAAGCTAGCAGGGTTGTATGTGGGGGGCAGACCGCGAGATGAATCCCGAAAGAGAGGACTCAAATGCGGACAGAAGATGTGAGAGTCACGCTCGTGCAAATTCCGAGAGGAACCAGGATCAATCGCGATTTGGAAGAGCTTGGAACTTGGGTTCCCCTGTGTAAGAGCCAAGAGAGGTACTTCCACTGTCTCAAATTATAAGACGTTTTGACATTTCTAGATTCATAGCAATTATGTATCTAAATATAATATATATCTAAGTACGTAGCAAAAGTAATGAATTTAGAGAAGCTAAAACGTCTCGTATTCGCAACTCTTCAAGAGGAGCGCAGGCGCCGCGCGTTGTTGACCCCCATCTCCATGAGAGCCGGTAGCCCTGGCACGATTGTGTTTGTCGGTTGAAGCACGCCACTTTCACTGGCATTGAGCATCAACCATGGTTTGGACTTGCACGGAGGTTCTCCCTCGGCCCATCGGCCGTGCAATCTTGGCTGGCACAAGTGCCCAAAGGTTTGTCTGTATCTGACTGAGGCTCTGAGCGAAGTCTCACTCTCGAGTCTTCACCGCCAATAGCTCCGCACAAGTTATTTATCCTATGACCTCATGGCACCTTTTGACAGTGTATTCATGTAATTTCTTACTAGTGAACCTCTTCAAAAACATTCTTTATTACTCCCTCTATTCCAAATTATAAGGTATTCCAAGAATCTTGGAGAGTCAAAGCATCTTAAGTTTGACCAAAATTATAGAGAAAATTACAAAAATTTATAACATCAAATAGATATACTATGAAAATATAATTAATAAATAATCTAATAATATTTAATTGGTATCATAAATATTATTATCTTATCATATAAATTTGGTTAAACTTGAGATCTTTTGACTCTCCAAAATTCTTGGAATGCCTTATAATTTGGGACGGAGGGAGTATGTTGTAAAAACTAAACCTTAATGAATTGAGTACAGAAACATAAAACTATCTCTGGGCATAAAATTTTCCGTTTGTACTATGACAACTTGTATCGCCTCCACAAGCTCCAAGCAGAACTACAAAAAGACAAGCTATGAACGCAGCGATAATAATAAAGAAAAATAAGTGAATATAATCGGAAACATACCTTGTTAGCTTCAACTCTTTGACATCATAGGTGTTTGCATCATGCTCATGAGTAGGAAGTTGAGGCGAGTCAGAGTGAAATTGCAAATAAGATGTGGACCAGGGGAGTCATTAAATCATCACCTTCCCCCTGTTCGGCTGAGCTTATCAGCACGGCTTATCAGCCGTGGAACAGTGTTTTTCTCTCACAGCAAATCAGCCGTGGAACAGTGTTTTTCTCTCACAGCAAATCACCACTCTATCCCTTACAGTGCATTATTAATTTTTTTTCAACTACAGTGCACTATTAAGGTTGTGTTTAGTTCCTCATGGAATACAAAATGCAAAATGCCAACTACTTCGAAATGATGAAATGCAAAATGCCAAAATTTTTATGGGTATGTTCAGTTTCATTAAAAATGCCAAATTTTTCATGGAGTGGGCGAGAGCTTTTTAGCTTTTTGGCTTTTTTTTTTGCCTCTTGAGGCCAAAATTCAAAATGGAGAATGGATATTTTTTTGCTAAAAATTTTACATGGTGTTTAATTTCATTTTACAAAATGATGAACCAAAACCTAAAATTTTTTTAGGTGAAATAGGAAACTAAACACACCCTAAATCAGACGTGCCAAATCGGTTTTTATATTATATAGTGGCGCCTGACCTTGCGTGCCGGATCGAACCGACAAGCGACAAGTCCACGTTCGGCGACGAGAAACCAAACCAAAAGCATCACGAGATTTGCTCTCTGTCACAGATGTCGCCGTCGCCGTCGCCGCGGCGGGTGTGCCAAAACCGATCACATCGTTTCCGGATCGAGGATTCGAGGGCCCGGGTGATCCATCATATCTGGTACTGTATGTACTCTGGTGGGCTGGTAGCCACGAAAACTAATGGAACTCACGCAGGGCGCACGAGGGCAAAACCGCTCTCCCGGCCCGACGCCCCACGTGCCCATATGCGATGCGACGCGCGCGGGTGCGCCGTGCGCGAGACGGCGAGAGCCACTCGACCGTTCTGCGTGGGGGGCTCTGGGCCTGCAGGCTGTAGTGGTAGCCAGCGCAGGCAGGCACGGTCGGTACGGGGCGAGGCGGAGGCGGCACAGCGCGCCTGACGGCTGGGCCTGCTTGGGCGAGCGCGCGTTGGCGTTGCGGCGTCGCCATTCGATTCGCACGAGGCGCAGAGCGCGGGGGGGATTGGCATTGGCTCGCCACCGGCTCCTCTAGGCCTTCCTCCTCATCTTCCTCTCCCTCCCGTCGCGCTCCCTCCTCTGCCTGCCTCTGCGCTTCTCTTCTCTTCAATTCTCCTCCTCGCCGAGCGGGAGCGCCGAGAGAGATGCGACCGCGATGCCCGCACTCGTCCCCTCGCTGCTCCTCCCAATCCCAGCCCTGATCCTACCCGCGCCACCTCGCTGCCACCCCCGCCGCCGCCGCGGCCTCCTGCCCGCCGCGTCGTCCACCTCCTCGTCCCCGCACTCTTCCAGGCTGCCATACTACCGCCGCCGCCGCCACGACGGCCGGAGCCACACACCGACGACTGCGCCACGCCCGCCCTCTCAGCCGCAGCAGCCGCCTCCGCGCGACGCAAATGCCGCCGCGCCCCGCGCTCGGGGCCAGGAGGAGCTGGAGGCGGCGATCTACGACTTCATGTGCCGCTCCGCCAAGCCGGGAGCCTTCCCCACCCGCGAGGAGCTCCTCGCGGCGGGCCGCTCCGACCTCGCGGCGGCCGTCTCGTCCTACGGGGGCTGGCTCTCCCTCGGCTGGTCGCCCTCCACCGCCGCGGAGGGCCCCGCCACGACGGCCGCGCCGCGCTCGTCGGGCGGGGGCCACCCTGACTACCCGCCCGAGACGGGCGTGTATTACCGTGGTGACCTAGTGCCGGGTTCGGTGGAGGACTCCGAGTGGTGGGTGACTGGGATTGCTCCGTGCTCCGCTGTGCTCTTCTATGTCCTCGCGCGATGCCTCGCTGAATTTCGCTGTCTGCGTTGCAGGGAGGAGGAGGAGGAGGAGGAGGAGGAGGAGGAGGAGGAGGACGACGACGACGACGACGAAGAGGAGGCGTCATCATCTGGGTGGGAGCCGGAAACAGAGGAGACCAGGTGGGTGCCTGCTGAGGCTCAAAGCTGATTCAATCCCGTCGTGTTCTGCTGGTTAATCATGTTATTCACGGCTGTTGCAGCGAGCTCAGGTTCAAAGCAGGAATCGAGGGGATGCTCACCAGGCTGCAGAAGGATAGGGAGCGAGCGCGGCCACCTCCACGGAGTAGTACCCACGACACACAGAGCCAAAGTGACGATGATGGTATGTGGGTTTAAATTCTCAGAGAGTATGAGTTCTTCAGGAACATAACTTGTTTCCAGTTGCGCGGTTTTAGTAGTACTTCCTTGCCAAACTCTAATATGCCGTGATGATTTGTGGGTTGTCCATTTAAGGCTACACAACAAACATAACCTTTTTGTCAGCCAAGTGCAAATTGAATAGTGACAGCAATTTGCGGTTATTCTGTGATCCATCTTATCACTGATGTTCATGTTGATGTTCACAGTTCGCACTGTTCACGTTATGATTGAAATTTTGACTAATTGCAAAAGCACCACTGAGTTATTTTGTTTTCTTCTTCTTTTCCTTGCATCAACAGAAGGTTCACAGCAGTTAGTTTCAGCCTACCCTCAAGTGGGCTATGAACTACAAACAACTGATTTAGTTAGCCAGTACTGCATTTCATTTTTGTATATTTAACTAAAATGACGCAACTATGTTGCATATGTACAACTTTAGCTGGCAACAGTGGCGCCCCTAGTCATACAGCGGCTGGTGGTAGGCATATTCCAAGGGTACCTGAGAATGGAAGTGTCCATGGATCTCATTCTCAAAATGGAACAATAGAGGGCAACAACACCTTACAGAGTTCGAGCAATGATGCATGGAAAACATGGACCCTTGGCAAGGGTGGTTTATCTCATTTTGAAGGTTATATGTCTGCTTCTCATCTTTATTCTATAGTGCATCGTATTTGTTACATAATTGTTTGTTGACATATGTAGTTTCTGCAGCTGCTGAGGTCCTACCTACTGAAAGAAGAAAATTATCCCAACATGATGACATTGCATCTGTGCAAAATGACGTTCAAATGTCATCAAATGGTGTGGCTGTAAGTGATTATCCTAGTGATGGTGTTGGCACTGAAAGAGATGAGATACATTCACGTCTTCAAACTCTGGAATTGGACCTTTCTGCTGCTCTCAAGACATTAAGATCAAGATTTGATAAAGTTTTATCAGATATGGTGTGTATCTCTTCAAATTATCAAATTCCTGTTTAAAAAGTTTTATTGCATTCACTTTTCTTTACCTGTTCCACAGTTGCTGACCTTTTATTTGACTATTTTCTGTACACCAACAAACCTGACCCCCCCCCCCCCCCAACAACCCAACCCACAGATAGAGTGCCAGCATGGGAAGCTTCTGATCAAATCGTGTAACACTGTGATTAATGGTATCTTCATGAACACACACCTAACTGTCATTAGAAAATAGTGCAAACAAATGTACAAATGATTGCAGTTGACAGTAGAGGATGCTCCCTTGCAGTGTTGAATGTTTTCTGTCGGAAGCGCAATATGGCACAATAAGCGAACAGCCTGTCAGTAATGACCTCGGGAAATTGTTAATGTTTCTAGAGGCATTGTACTTGCCAGCTGTATTCTAAATATCTTGTTTCTTTTTCCACTCAAATGGTGATAAATCAGGTGTCTAAGTTACATCTCTGAGATGTTTCTCATCTTGATCTTATTAATGGAATTATATTGGTCTCTCTAAGCAAGCAGGCTTTCTTAATTTGTTGTTTACTTTTTCAGTCAAATAGTAATGGAGCAACTGTGCTGGATGACATCTCTGATGATTGGGAATTTGAGGAGACAAAGGTAATGCAGGCTCAGGAGGAGCTAAGATCAATCCGGGCTAAAATAGCTGTGTTAGAAGGGAAGATGGCACTTGAGATATTGTATGCCCTCACATTAATCATCTATGCTTCATATTTCATCTCATTCTCTCTTACTTATCCTATTATAAATCTATCACATCATCAGTGAAAGGAACAAAATAATTGAAGATAAACAAAGGAGGCTTGATGAAGTTGAGAAGGCACTGAGTGAGCTCCGTACTGTTTGTATTATGTGGGCCAACCCTGCTTCAGATGTTTTAGTGGTTGGGTCCTTTGATGGCTGGACGAGTCAAGTAAGTGCCTACTCCAATCTATGTCGTAAAAACTGAAAAATTATTAAGGAATTACAAGATATGTGCCCATTCATAATACACTTTTTTTTTGTTGATGTCATCCTTGATGGATAAGTCTCTGTGGCTGGTGGTTGTAGGGCTGCTGCACACTGCAGCACATGATCTTTGTGTCCAGCATCTTTTGACTGCTTTTAGGACAGCAGTTAGCATCTAGGACGGCATCTAGGACAGCATCTGCTTTTAGGACAGCAGTTGGCATTTAGGACAGCATCTTAGACTAAGTGGTTAGCATCTAGACTAGCATCTTAGACTAGCATCTTGGCATATGCTTGGCTGGCTAGCAGCCTATAAATATGTATCCCCAACCCCTCAGGTTGGCATGGCATTGTATGAGTTTGTGTGAGAAATAAACCAGAAAATTGCCCCAACTCCTAGTGTCATCCTCTCTCGATGAGAGTAAGGATTCAGCTACTACCAAGAGTGCGAATCCAGCGACTAACAAGTGGTATCCGAGCCGTACTATCCTGTAGCCTGAGCATCTCCTGCTCTTCTCCTTCCCCGGCCTCGCAGCAGCCCCAACCGCAGCCGGTAGCAGCAGCAGCTCCGGCTGCCCCTGCTCTCCACACAGCAGCCCCCTCGATAGCGCGCCATGTCCGCATGCCAGTCTCAGGGCTCGGTCGCTTCGAGCACGCGGCGTCGGCAGGAGGCCGACCTCGCCGCGGCAGAGGAGCGCGAGCGAGCGGCAGCAGACGCCGCTGCAGCAGCGGCAAGGGCATCGAGGCTGGCAGCAGCGGAGCTAGCAGCAGCTAGAGCGGAGGTGGAAGCAGCAGCGGCGGCGGATGCAGCGCGTGCAGCAGCAGCGGAGGTAGAGGTTCTACGCGGCAGCAATAGCAGCTCCATCGCTGCTGATGACAGCGCCGACGCGGACCTCGAGCTGCTGGAGAGGGAGGCATCGCGAGGGCGAGCGGCGCAGTGGGCAGCCGTGCACGCCCACGAGCGCGGCGGCAGCCCAGACAGGCGCAGACACGCTGGCGGCGCTCCTGAAGGAGGCGCGCACGGCGGTGGCGCTCCTGGAGGAGGCGCGCATGGCGGCGGCGGACGGGTCGACGGAGAGCGCGGCCTTCACAGGCAGCGCGGCTCTCTCTCCCCGGTTCGGTACCGTGGTCACCACGAGTACCAGGCTGTCGTTAGGGACGTCGGCCCCGGCGGCGGACGAGTCGACGGAGAGCGCGGCCTTCACAGGCAGCGCGGCTCTCTCTCCCCGGTTCGGTACCGTGGTCACCACGAGTACCAGGCTGTCGTCAGGGACGTCGGCCCCGGCGGCGGGTGGCCTACCCTCACCAAGACCAACTACGTTGAGTGGGCTGCGGTGATGAGGGTGAAGCTCCAGGTGCGGCATATGTGGGATGCAGTCCGGTACGGCGACGTCGACTACGACCAAGATCGACGGGCGCTGGATGCTCTCATTGCTGCTGTCCCGCCCGAGATGCAGTTTTCGCTTACCAGCAAGCGGACTGCCAAGGAGGCTTGGGACGCCATCGCTGCAGCACGCATCGGCAGCGACCGCGCCCGCAAGTCCACACTGCAGGCACTTCGCAAGGAGTGGGAGAACCTGGCCTTCAAGCCAGGTGAGGACGTTGATGACTTTGCTCTCCGTCTCAACACTCTGTTGCAGAAGTTGGTGCAGTTCGGCGACGACACCTACGGCGAGGAGAGAGCTGTTGAGAAGCTCTTCCGCTGCGTCCCCGAGAAGTACAAGCAGATGGCTCGCTCAATCGAGTCTCTGCTGGACCTCTCCACGATGACGATCGAGGAGGCGTTGGGCCGCCTCAAGGTCGTTGACGGCGATGAGCCACAGCGCCTCTCGGGACCCGTCACCATTGGCGGGAAGCTCCTCCTCACTCGGGAGCAGTGGGCTGCCGGCCAAGGTGACAGGAAGAAGGGGGAGCCTTCTTCCACGACAGGCGGCCGCAAGCGTGGCAAGCGTGGCAAGCCGCGCAAAGACGCCCAGGCAGGGGCGCGAGGACGTGCCGAGGGTGATGATTGTGGAGGCGCCCAGGGCGGCGCCGCTGGCAAGCAAAAGCCAGCACGAGGCGACCCTTGCTACAACTGCGGCAAGCTTGGTCATTGGGCCAAGGATTGTCGACAGCCACGACGCGGCCAGGCCCACGTCGCGCAGGCGGAAGAGGAGGAGCAGCCGGCTTTGTTCATTGCTCATGCAAGCATCGAACTACCTCCAGCAGCACCGGCCGCAACGGCTCTCCTCCACCTTGACGAGCCAAAAGCAAACGCCCTCCTCGACGACAGCTCCGGCAATGACAAGACCGACGGGTGGTGCCTTGACACCGGCGCCACCCACCACATGACCGGACGGCGGGAGTTCTTCACCGAGCTCGACCCAAGCGTTCGAGGCACCGTCAAGTTCGGCGACGCCTCCGCTGTGGAGATCAAGGGCGTCGGCTCTGTCGTCTTCGTCGCCAAGACTGGCGAGCACAGGCTGCTCACCGGTGTCTACTACATCCCCGCGTTGAGGAACTCCATCATCAGCTTGGGACAGCTGGATGAGAGCGGATCGCGCGTGGAGATCGAGCACGGGGTGCTGCGCATCTGGGATCATCGACACCGGCTCCTGGTCAAGGTCAACAGGAGCAACCGCCTCTACGTCCTTCACGCACAGGTGGCGCAACCTCTTTGTCTTGCAGCCCGCCGCGACGACGACGCTTGGAGGTGGCACGAGCGCTTTGGGCACCTCAACTTTGAGGCCCTGAGGCAGCTCGGCAGCAAGGAGATGGTGCGGGGCATGCCGCACGTCGACCACGTGGAGCAATTCTGCGACACCTCGTCGACGACGTGTCCCGCTACATGTGGGCTGTCCTGCTCGACGCCAAGGCAGCCGCAGCGGACGCCATCAAGCACCTTCAAGCTGCTGCGGAGGCGGAGTGCGGCCGCAAGCTTCGGGTCCTACGCACGGACAACGGCGGCGAGTTCACGGCGGCCGAGTTCGCGGCGTACTGCGCCGATGAGGGGATCCACCGCCACTTCTCCGCGCCGTACACTCCGCAGCAGAACGGCGTCGTCGAGCGCCGCAACCAGACGGTGGTGGCCACCGCCCGTGCCCTCCTCAAGCAGAGAGGGATGCCGGCGATCTACTGGGGTGAGGCGGTGATGACTGCCGTCCACTTGCTCAACCGCTCCCCCACCAAGGCCCTCGACGGCAAGACGCCATACGAGGCCTGGCACGGGCGCAAGCCCGCAGTGAGCCACCTTCGCGTCTTCGGCTGCCTGGTCTTCGTCAAGGAGCTCAACCACGTCGGCAAGCTCGACGACCGGAGCACGCCAGGGGTCTTCATCGGCTACGCGGAGGGCGCCAAGGCCTACCGCGTCCTCGACCCTGCGACACGGCGCGTGCGCATCACGCGTGACGTCGCGTTCGACGAGGGGCGAAGCTGGACGTGGGGCAAGATGGTGGATGACGACTCGACTCCGACGACCAGCGATTTCGTCGTCGACTACGTCCACTTCAAGGAGGCGGGGGGAGCTAGCAGCTCGTCCTCACCGAGCTCGCCTACCCCACCACCTCGTTCGCCACCACCTCCGGCGAGTCCTTCACCACCGCCACCACCAGCTCCGGCAAGTCCACAGGCTCCGGCGAGTCCACCACCAGCACCGCCGGCCACACCTCGTTCTCCTACACCGGACCCTACCTCTTCAGGCTCGGCACCGGCAGCTTCGGCCCACGACGAGCAGCGCACAGTGGAGTTCGCCACTCCGCTGTCCAACGACGAGGATCGCATCGACGCCTACCACGGCGGCGAGCCTCTGCGCTACCGTACCGTGGACAACCTCCTCGGCGAGCAGCCGGTCCCTGGACTGGCACAGCATGACTTTGAGGCGGAGCTGCACCTCGCACAGGACGATGGCGAGCCTCGTTCCTTCGCCGAGGCGGAGAGGGACGCGGCATGGCGTGCCGCGATGCAGATGGAGATGGACGCTGTCGAGCGGAACAAGACGTGGGAGCTGGCCGATCTTCCAGCCGGCCACCACGCCATCTCTCTCAAGTGGGTCTTCAAGCTCAAGAAGGACGAGACCGGAGAGGTGATCAAGCACAAGGCGCGTCTGGTGGCGCGCGGCTTCGTCCAGCAAGAAGGAATCGACTTCAACGACGCCTTCGCGCCCGTTGCACGGATAGAGTCCGTGCGACTCCTCCTTGCGCTAGCTGCCCAGGAGGGCTGGCGTGTCCATCACATGGATGTCAAGTCGGCGTTCCTTAACGGCGACTTGAAGGAGGAGGTCTACGTGCATCAGCCGCCGGGATTTGCGATTCCCGGCAAGGAGGGCAAGGTGCTTCGCCTGCGCAAGGCCCTCTATGGCTTGCGGCAGGCACCGAGGGCGTGGAATGCCAAGCTGGATTCCACGCTGAAGGGGATGGGCTTCGAGCAAAGCCCACACGAGGCGGCCATCTACCGGCGGGGCAGCGGAGGAAAGGCCCTGCTGGTAGGCGTCTACGTCGACGACTTGGTGATCACCGGCACCAAGGAGGTGGAGATCGAGGCGTTCAAGGAGAAGATGAGGGCGACTTTCCAGATGAGCGACTTGGGCCCTCTCTCCTTCTACCTGGGGATCGAGGTCCACCAGGACAGCTCCGGCACCTCTCTTCGCCAGACTGCCTACGCCAAGCGCATTGTGGAGCTAGGCGGTCTCACCGGCTGCAACCCAGCCCACACTCCTATGGAGGAGAGGCTGAGGCTGAGTCGGGAGAGTACGGAGGAGGAGGTGGACGCGACGCAGTACCGGCGCATTGTGGGCAGCCTTCGCTACCTTGTCCACACGCGACCGGACTTGGCGTTCGCCGTCGGCTACGTCAGCCGGTTCATGCAGCGACCGACGGCGGAGCACCAGCAGGCCGTAAAGAGGATCCTCCGCTACGTCGCAGGCACCTCAGACTACGGCTTGCACTACCCGAGGTGCCCCGGTGCGGCGCATTTCGTCGGGTACAGCGACAGTGACCACGCGGGCGACATCGACACCAGCAAGAGCACAAGCGGGGTCCTCTTCTTCCTCGGCAAGTGCCTCGTTAGCTGGCAATCGGTCAAGCAGCAGGTGGTGGCCCTGTCCAGCTGCGAGGCCGAGTACATAGCGGCTTCCACCGCTTCGACTCAGGCGCTCTGGCTCGCTCGACTGCTTGGTGATCTCCTCGGCAGAGACACTGAAGCGGTGGAGCTCAAGGTGGACAGCAAGTCCGCCTTGGCCTTGGCAAAGAATCCTGTCTTCCACGAGCGCAGCAAGCACATCCGGGTGAGGTACCACTTCATCAGAAGCTGCCTGGAGGAAGGGAGTGTCCGGGCCAACTACATCAACACCCAAGACCAGCTCGCCGACTTCCTGACCAAGTCCCTTGGGCGGGTCAAGTTCCAGGAACTTCGCGCCAGGATCGGGATGGCCCAGATACCCCACAAGGAGCCACACAAGACTTAGGGGGAGAGTGATGGATAAGTCTCTGTGGCTGGTGGTTGTAGGGCTGCTGCACACTGCAGCACATGATCTTTGTGTCCAGCATCTTTTGACTGCTTTTAGGACAGCAGTTAGCATCTAGGACGGCATCTAGGACAGCATCTGCTTTTAGGACAGCAGTTGGCATCTAGGACAGCATCTTAGACTAAGTGGTTAGCATCTAGACTAGCATCTTAGACTAGCATCTTGGCATATGCTTGGCTGGCTAGCAGCCTATAAATATGTATCCCCAACCCCTCAGGTTGGCATGGCATTGTATGAGTTTGTGTGAGAAATAAACCAGAAAATTGCCCCAACTCCTAGTGTCATCCTCTCTCGATGAGAGTAAGGATTCAGCTACTACCAAGAGTGCGAATCCAGCGACTAACAATCCTTAGTATAATATTAAGTTTATTCTAATGAATATAGGAGATGATGCTTATAGCTTCTGGTATTTTTTTTCGCAAACGTGCCTTGCACGTGTTTCATTAAGAGGAAAGGATGGTGTTTGTTACAAAAGCGCCTTGCTGCCGTCGAGGATGGCGAGAGGCAATCCTAGACAGCGCTAGAACGCACAACCATCTATGTGGTATTACATAGAAAATGCGAGAACCACGACATCGAAGGTCTCTCAAGCATTGAACAAAAGGAGCAGGGCAGCCAAGTCGCCATTACCTGCGGCAATCCAACAGTTACCTTCTTCAACCACCATACCGGCCAATGCTTGTGGCAAAGAATGGCAGGCGTCAACAGGACAGACAAGACCAGTTCTTGTAAAAGACTGCTAAATGGAAACTTGTATGGCTGGTGTGTCCACACATCTTAATCACATTATACCATAAAGACAGTAACAGTGACTTGGATGTGGATAACTGGATACCGGAAACCTCGTTTCAGGTACACTTATGTTGCATAGATGCACTTGTACCCTATGCAACATGGCCTTCTAATCCCAAGGAGCCACCATGAAACCATATCAGTGAATCAGCCTACAAAAAGGAGGAAAAACTTATAGAAGTAAGGGATGGAAAGCCTATTCCATGTGCTTCTGTCCAAGGACAACATGTTGTAGAAGAATAACAATACTTGATATGTTGAGTTTAGTAATCATGCACTGTGACATTAAGGAATCCACAAGTTCTCTTATGTGCCAATGAAACTGATAATGTTTCCACCTTTCTAGTACCTAGTCTTGGACAACTTGGTTTGGACGGCTTGCACACGGCTTCACCCTAGGTGTAGGCTTTATCATCTTTATTTATATTCGACCAATGTAGTAACCATTAATCCTTGTCTTGTCACACTGTCGATAGTAACTATTTTTTTTTAGACCAAAGGTTTCCCCTGCTTATATTGAAAGCAGCCAGTTTTTACCAGCCAAACAGTGACAGTGCCGAATACAAGTTCCAACGACAACAAAACCACTCCACCTCTCAAACACTAAACGGCATAACACTAAAAAGAAAAAGCACTACAAAGAAAGAACTTCGACACATCCAGAGCTTCTTCAGCATCCTTTGATCACCAAGTCCTGAGCCCCTCCTGTAGCTTGTGGATAGCGTCCTCCATCAGTTGTTGTTCCTTCGTCTTGAGCAGGATCTTCCACTGTTTCATGAAACCCAGAGCCATATAAGCGACAGCTTTAGGAGATTTGATCAGATTATTATTGAAGTACCAGTCATTCCTGGACTTCCACACACTCCAAGAAATACTAGCAATGATAAACAGATTCACACTCTTTGACCTATCCACCTCCCCATAATCCATCATATCCTGGTAATTGGTTAGAGAAATTGGTCTTTGACCCCACCTCATACTAATCCTAATCCAAACCCAGAGGAGTTGAGAAATAGGACAGTTAAAGAAAAGGTGATCTAAAGTTTCTAATTTTCCACAGTATTTGCAAAATTCAGAACCCTTTCCTTTCCTCCTCTTAAGCTGCTCTCCTGTCTGTACTCTGTCATGCCACATCATCCACAAAAATATCTTGATTTTCAGAGGTAACTTCTCTCCCCAGATGCTTTTCATTCTAACATCCACCTCTCCTGGGCTAGTCATCAGTCTATATAAAGATCTACTGGAAAACCTTCCTGATGGTTCAAGATCCCAGATTAAGCCATCATCATTGTCGTCTATCTCGATCCTCTCTAAAACATCCAGTAATTCTTCTAACTCTGCTCTCTCCTCCTCCCCTAAAATTCTCCTGAAATCCATTCCCCACTGGGCCTCATTCATCTGTGCAACCGACCAATCTTGCTGCTTGCTAATTCTGTACAGCCTAGGGAACCTGATTTTCAGGGGGCATTGATCCAGCCATATATCCTGCCAAAACCTAACTCTATTACCATTCCCAACTTTCCATGTTGTCCCTTTTTCATACCAATCCCTCACCTTTATCAGCCCTTGCCAAAATTGTGAACCACCTTTTATCTTGGTCTGACATACACTCTTCCCTCGTAAATACTTATTTCTCAACACCTCTAAGGCCATGCAACTATCACCTCTATCCAACCTATAACACCACTTTGCCAACATAACTGTGTTCATCTCTCTGGTGTTAACAAAGCCAAGGCCGCCAAAATCTTTGGGGGTAGCAAGTGCTTCCCACTTGACCATATGGTACTTCTTCTTATTACCTACTCTCCCCCAGAAGAATCTCCCTCTTGCAGTGTCAAACCTCTTATGTGTCCCTTCATGTAACCAGTAAAACCCCATCGAATACATGGGAATGCTTGTGAGGCTAGAATCAATCAACATAGCTCTGCCCCCATGAGAGAGTTGGTTACACTTCCAAGTTTCCAGCCTTTTCTCCACTTTTCCAGCAGAATAACTCATTTCATCTATCTTCAACCTCTTATAGTGTCGATAGTAACTATAATACCCAATTAGCTGGATGCCCTTTATAAGCGCATTTCTGCCTCACATTGGATGAAAAAATAACCCCCTTCTCCCTTCCTGTGGATTTGTAAGTCCAAATGTTGCAAGAAACTGAGAGTTTTCTCCTGGTTCTTAATAATGGACAGACTCAGTACTAGGAACATCCTTAGGAGGAAAAAGCTCAAGCTGGAAGGCGACTACAACTGTGTCCTTTGCAATATGAATGTTGAAGAAATGGCCTTTCATCTCTTCTTCACTTGTTCTTTCAGCCAACACTGTTGGCAGTTCCTTGGCATTCAGTGGAATCTTACGACGGATTGCCTACAAATGATGATATAAGCCAAACAAGCTTTTTCATATCCTTTCTTCATGGTAGTGTTCATTTTCTCTGCATGGCAAATCTGGAAGCAGCGCAATAACCTCATTTTTATGAGAGGACCTCCTTCCTTCTCTTCCTGGAGAAGATCTGTCAAAGATGAAGCTCGACTACAAGCGTATAGGATTTCTGGAAACAAGCGATCTGTTTTTCTCTCCTGGGTTAATTCTTGTGTTTAGTGGTTCTTTGTTTTTCTTCTTGTTCTAGCTTCGCTCGGGTTTAGCTGAAGTGTTTTCCGTTTGTTTTGCTCAGTGTTTGTTTTTACAGTATGTTTTAATAAAATCTAACAGTGGGGGCTTCCCCTGCTGTTTTCCTGGTTCAAAAAAAAAGAACGGTGATAGATACAGCCTGCTCCACTAATTATTATGAAACTATTTGCTTTAGACACATAGCGTAGTTTCAGCTTTGATTTCCTAAATACAAGTCATTTTAGGATTCATACAGGTCAAACATTTTTAACATTGACCATTACATGATGAGTCAGGTAGATTGACATCATAAGGTCGATGTTGGTAGATTCATCTTGAGAAGCACTTCATAATATGTTTTTTCAAAAACATGTTTTCATAGAAATTGCTACTCAAAGTTCCACTTCATAGTTTGTCAATGTCTAGAACAACTTATATTTATATTTACGATTGGAGGGAGGAAGATTCTAACTATGTGGAGTGCATAATTTATATATCTGCTTTGAATCGTGTGTCCACACATTGTTAGCTTCATGATAGCGCATTGCATGATGCCTTGGTTACATTCTAGAACAAGAAATATATTTTGTTGTTTATTACTGCTGATTAGCAGCTGAATTGCTTGTGGGCAAGAACACTTATCTGTAGGACCATAGATCTTTGAATGGTTGTGCTGGATTTTTCAAATTAATGGTCAGTAGGTGGGTATAGTATTGCTGAGTTCAATGAGGTTCACCAATCCATGTTTGCTGTCCTTGTAACTAAGGACCAAAGCAGATTTTGAACCAAAAGGCATACTTTGACTCTGTTTCCAAGCAACAAATGCAAAGTCAATTTTTGCAAGTCATGTTTGGTGTAGGAAATCTACTGGCGCTAGTGTAACTCACTGCTTGCAAAGATAGTCCACATGTGATTATTCCTCATTGCCATCTCATTTCTAAGGATAATAATCTAGTTCTAAACATCACTGCAGAGAAAGATGGAAAGATCAGAAAACGGCATGTTTTCCTTAAATCTGAGACTGTACCCTGGTAGATATGAGGTAATCATCTGCCCTTTTACACCCAATCATCTATATGCTTACATCCCCTGATAGTTTCCAAATGTGCTCCAGATTAAGTTTATCGTTGATGGTGTTTGGAAGAATGATCCGCTGCGACCCACTGTGCACAACAATGGGCATGAAAACAACCTTCTGATTGTCACTTGACTTGAAGTTTGCACCCCGGTAGTATTTTTGTAGATCATTTGCCTAGCTCATTGTTGGTATGGTTGATGCCAACTGATTAGATCGGTCCCTCCATGTAACTAGTCAGCTTTCCCTAAAGTTTTTTCTTTCTTTTCTAGATAGGTGTGTACAACATAAACAGTGGGGTGTTTGAAATGCGTCACCCTGTTGAGATAGGAGAAGAAAGTTGCTGTGTATTCTTTTCTTGCCATCGTTCTCCCCGGTGTTGGTCCAGCTTCATGATTCTGGTTGACAATGTTGTAATGAACATATGCTGTGAAGGTGGTCTATTATCGAAATTATTCAAAAGTTGTTTGCAGGAGTTGCATTATCAACGTGCTATGTTTATCTGCATCTAACCCAAATAGGATGCACCTACCAGCTAGGAATCGCCGTAAAGGTTTTGTTTGCAGTGGGAAGAGTATTTGTTCCAGCCAAGGTAAAAACATCCTTGGGTCAATTTTATCTTTGTTGCCTCTGGGTACGAAGCTATATTGTAGCTGAAGTGCTCAACGATGACCAGGTACGGCATGAAGACCAACCAGAAGTGAACTTTGAAGGCATTCGTTTATCCTGGTCAGCGTCACTGAAGTGTGAAGGCATGTCATAGGAGGAAATGCTTGCAACCATAAGCTGGTAACTGAACTAAAACTTTCATTCAATCTTACATCCATTTGTATTTCAGTTTAACCACTTACAAGTTACAAGAAACCAACTCTCTTGTTTCTTTCTCCTCTTTCATCAGCCACATGATCATCCTATAGATTCAAATGAAAGGACCACTAACAAAATTATAAAGTAATAAACAAAAAAAGAGGCATCGATATCAAACAACTACTATGGTAAACACAAATAATTATCATGACCTTATTCTAAGGTCCCCTTTTTTCTCCTCTCCCAAGGCCATAACACAATTACCCAAACCACCAACCAAGTTGCCATCAAGGACCACATAGAGCTCAGAGCTCATTCATGCCTGCACTCGTGATCGTGAGACGGCGGTCACCTCGGCGGATCAGTTGCTGGCCCCCTTGAACCTGTACCACCTGGCGCAGATGACGAAGTAGATGAGATTAAAGACGCCGATGCCGGCGATGGTCCAGTAGAAGAGGTCGAGCCGGCCCTTGTTGAGGTCCTGCGCTAGCCAGTTCTGCCCGGACCCCGTGGTCCGGTGCACGATGGTCACCAGGAAGCCGCTGAGGTAGTTGCCGAGCGCCAGGTTGCAGAAGGCGAGCGCCCCCGCCACGCTGCGCATGTGCTCCGGGATCTCCTTGTAGTAGAACTCGATCTGGCTGATGAGGTTGAATGCCTCTGACAGTCCCAGGATCATGAGCTGCGGCACCATCCACAGGCTGGACATGGCCGAGATCGCCCCGCCGGTGATGGTGGTGCCGAGCGTCGGTTGGCTCAGCGCGATGGCACGGCGCCGGTCCTCGACGATGGCCGAGATGACCATGGCCACGGTGGAGAGCGCGATGCCGATGCCCTGGCGCTGGAGCAGCGTGAACCCCTCCTCCTTGCCCGTTATCTTGCGGAGCTTGGGCAGCAGGAGGCGGTCGTAGAAGGGGATCCACAGCGTCTGCGCGAGCATGGCGAAGACGGTGAACGACGCGGCGGGGATCTGGAAGCCGCCGCGGCCGAGGTGGCGGTCGGACTGCAGCGCCGAGAGCACCACGTACGTAGACTGCTGCACCACGGCGACGTAGTAGATGATCCCCGTGGACCAGACGGGCACGATGCGGATGAGGCACTTGACCTCCTCCACCTGCTGCACGCTGCAGAGCCTCCAGGGGTCCGCGGGCGCGGCGCCGCCGGGGCGCACCTCGTCCGGGGACGCCACGATGGCCGCCTTGTCGAGGCAGCGGAACTGGTCCGTGTGCGCCAGCTTGGTGACGATGGCGCTGGTGTGCGGCGGGTCGAAGAGGTCCTGCTTCGGGTCCTTGGGCTGCTTCAGCGACCGCTTCTTGAGCGCGGCCGCCAGCACCTGCACGACGCTGGTGAAGGGGCTCCCCTCGGGCGTCACCCGCACGTAGAGGCGCGTGCCCATGAAGAAGAGCACGCAGGCCAGGAACATGAGCGCCGTGGGGATGCCTAGCCCGATGGGCCAGCTCACGTTGCTCTGCACGTAGATGATGACGGTGGCGGAGATCATCATGGCCGCCGTGAAGGTGAAGTAGTACCAGTTGAAGAAGCTGTTGATGCCGCGCTTGCCGGACTCCGTGTTTGGGTCGAACTGGTCGGCGCCGAAAGGCATGCTGCAGGGGCGAATCCCCGCCGAGCCCAGCACCAGGAACGCGAAGGCGATGAAGAGCACCGCGAACTGGTACGACGTCGCCTTCTCGCAGGTCTCGCCCACGCCGCACTCCGGCGGGTGCAGGCTGTCCGCGCCGGCCGTCAGCGTCAGCAGGAACATGCCCTGGTGGTGGATGCATGGAACCAACGAGTGAGCATGCATGGCAACGTTGAAGTAAATCAGCGTCATCAGGAACGATGAGTCATTTCCGTACGCATCGAAACAGACGAGTCACGAGTCTTTGGTCATGGGCTCATGGCCCACTCATGCTCCCTACATGTAAAGCCCAGGCCCACGCATGTCCATTATGGATCTCTCCTTTCCGCCGTACACGCTACCAATCCCCAACGGCCCAACCCTCGTAGCATTAGCCCATGCGAAACGACAAAAACCTCGTGCTCCGCCGTGGCCACTGCAACTGCAATGACCCAACCACCGCCGGCAACAGGACAAAGTGTCACCAGCGAAGCAAACCAGCAGAGGAGGCGAACTACTAATTGACGCCTGTCATGGTCTGCCGTGTCTCGAATGGAACGGGCAAGTGAGTGTGAGTCAATCCCGGTGGCTCCATCTCCTCGCCTCTCCGCCTGTGGCTGTGGCTGTCATCGTGCAGCTACAGCTAGTCGGCGGTCACTTCGACTGGACAGTCACCTGCTGGCTGTATGGTTTACCTGTATAGTTTCTGGCCGGTACTAATTTATCGGGAGAAAAAATATTGCTGAATAACTGGTTGGCGAGGGCAAGTGAACATGATGAGTATGTCCGGGCTCCAGATAAGGTGGCCGAATCATTTGGGTGCACATGGCGGCCACAACCCACGTGAGAACGCGCGCGGCAGCTTCATTCTCGTAGCATAGCCTAGCCATAGCATAGGGGACCTCAGTGGAGTTGGAATTTGGAAATCCGTATATGGCCATGTTTAGTTCTCCAAATTCACCTCCAAATTCTACTATGAAAAAAAAGATTCTCCATCACATCAAAATACCGGCATATGTATAGAGTACTAAATGTAGATGAAATAAAAAACTAATTGCACAGTTTTGTTGTACTTTACGAGACGAACGTTTTAAGTCTAATTAATCAATGTTTGGATAATTATTATCAAATAAAAACAAAATGCTACAGTAGCGCTACAGTGCGAAACGCCAATTTTGCCCATCCCAAATTTGAGATCTAAACGAGGCCTATTTCCCTCGAAGCCGAAGAGAATCCCTCTACAGTCTGGGCCTCGACTCTACAGTGTTTTATACGAGATGGGATCCGGACGGTTCTGTTCGTTAGGCTGAAAAATCAATTGTTCACTGGTTTGTTACGAGAAAAAACACTATTTATATTAGGAAAAAAAGTAAGGACCTATCGTTTTGTTGGCCCGCATCACGTGTTCTGGCTGCGCGGCGCTGCTCCTAGCCGCCACCCGGTCCAGACTTCCAGAACCCAGACCCAAACAATCATTCTCCGTCACGCGTTCCCACGGGCACGTAACGCAGGGAGCCGCCGCCCGAGCCCCCACCGACACATCCTGCGACCTGCCCCTACCGTGCACGGCCCCGACGCCACCGCTCCGCTCGCCCGGCACCACGCGTGTAGTCGTGCCGGTGCGTGCCGCGCCCCCCGACCCCGCCCACCGCTACTCCTCAACCCACAGGCGGCGTCGCAAGCGAACAAAACCGGCGGCGCGAGCTGAGGACGCCCCCACGCGCGCGGCCGTGTGGGGCAGGGCACCGATCTCCGCCCCCACCGCACCGGCGGCCGGCGAGGCAACGCGGCTCCCGTCTGGGCATGCACCTGGGCCACGACATGGCCAGGAGCACCAGCGCACCCACACGCACCCGTGCCCTTCCCACAGCTAAGCTAGTGGCGAAATCCCCTAGCGCACCCACCATGAAGGTGGATGAGCCCATGACACCAACGTGTCCGTAACCGACACTAGCACCAGCGCGATTCGATCCCCAGTCTTTCATGGCAGCATACAAGTGCGGTGGGTGGTCAGGGAGGCGACACCGGCGCAGCAACGAAAGCAGACGCGTAGTACGTACAGTACGTGGATGCGGGCATTGCACCGCCTCCGGTCCGGAACCGGCATGATTGATCTGCCCATGTAGGAGTACACGTACAGGGGACGAGATCCATCGTTTTCGGCCGCACGCAGGCAGGCTGGCGACCGAGCGAGATATTTGCCTGTCCTGGCCGACGTACCCCCGCACTGTCCGCGCGCACATCACGGCAGCCCCACCACTTCGCAGGCAGAAGCAGCAGAACCGGCTCTAGCTAAGCTAGCTTTAGCTTCACCAGTCAACAATCTCCGACGGCTCCACCTCATGACTCGTGTCCAGACGCTAACTACAAGTGAGTACTCCGTACTAGTGACTTGCGAGAGGTCGGTGCAGTTAGTTGGCGGTCGCGCCGAGACGTATCCGCCTGCCTGTCCGGATAAGGGGCTGCTGCCGTGCCTGCTGGCGATGGATGGGATGGAATCGTCATTTGGCCGCGCGTGCCGGCCGTGAAAGAGGATGGAACTGAACTTGTGCCGCTGTGCAGGCGCCCAGGCGGTGAGACCCTTCCAGACGTGCGTATTCGCGCACCGCCCCCACACCAAACTGTGCGCCGCACGTCACGTCGCTCCGGCGGTGTGCGGTGCGGTGCAGCTGTATGTTCGATCGGTACGTGAGTGATGCCGATCGATCGACGACAGAAACCATTTGCGTTGGGTTGAAGCGTGTCAAATCTGACTAGCGCCTTGTTTAGTTTACCTCAAAGTTCCAAGTTTTTTCACTTTCTCCATCACATCAATTTTTAACCGCTTGTATGGAGTATTAAATGTAGGTACAAAAAATAACTAATTACACAGTTTAGTTGGAAATCACGAGACGAATCTTTTGAGCCTAGTTGGTCCATGATTGAACAATATTTGCCAAATAAGACGAAAGTGGTACTATTCATCAGGTTGAAATTTTCTTCCATCTAAACAAGGCTAGCTTGTTTTTTATGCGATGGGCATCTGAGGTCTGACTGTCTGAGCATGCGCCTTTTCGACCTTGCACGTTTAGAACGGGCCCAAGTGTGCGGCATGGGTGGATTAGGATGCCAGCAGGCTACTGATTGGGTCTGGGCAAGTGGGCATTCACATGGAGCATTATCTTACTGCTAATGGTAGTACTAATCGAGTTAGGCAGATGCGTGCGCGTGCCTCACTAGCCAGTAGCAGCTTGTACCTACTGAATAAACCCGTAATGTCAGCTGATGATGGACAGGATAAAAAGCAGATGGATTAGGGCGCTACAATACGGCTTAGCGCGGCGCTAATCATGAGTGCTGCCGCTAACTGGAGTACTACTAATTAAGGGCACTTTGCCATGCTACTTTGTGGAATTAAAAGGGCAAAGTGCGTGATAATGCAGGGACACGCACGCGAGGCTAGCTGCCTAGGCCAACAAGGCAACAAACACTGATGGATTTTGTTTTATGCTACGTACTCCCTTCGTCTCTGAATATTTGTCGCTTTCGTTTCCCAAAAAACAACTTTAACAAAATATATATTAAAAAATATTAATATTTATAGTACATAATTAGTATCATTGGATAGATCTTTGAATCTAGTTTTTTTAATAAATTTATTTGAAGATAAAAATGTTACACGTATTTTCTATAAATCGAGTCTGTCACGAAAACCGGAAACGACGTTTAAACAGCGACAGAGGGAGTAACGGGTAATGCTAAGATATTTAGCTCTGCCACCGTGTTGGATGTGAGACAAGCCAATAAGCGCACTTAGCTTTTATTTTCACACTTCAAAAATATAAACTTTTTTCAAAGATGTACTGTAGCATGGGAAGGAAGCTTCTGCAGGCTGTGTGTGTTTTGTCACAAAATAAGTGCTTATATGGAATCCTAACAACCATATATGCATGTAGATATTTGGAAGATAAGACACAGGGGCTTTTCGACATATAAATATGTGCACGATGCTGAGCTGAATCCGTCAAGACTAATCGGTCGAGAAAACCGGAGGGCGTGTCTCGAACAGCACCAATCCAACCACCAATGCAATTTGACCCGTTAAGACGCTGGGTTGGTAGCTGATCCGTACTACGCACTCACTACACGTCAAAGACAATTTCAAAACTGAAGACGACTGAATTCCAGCTCTCCACACGCAAAAACACCGATAATTAAAAATTCGCCTAAAATCTGCTCAGATAGAACTTCAAAAGGAAACAAAAAAATTACAGTCGAACCTGCATTAGCAATTCGATGCAGAACTAAGGGAGTCCACTTAAAACTGATGTATTATATGCTGTCGGACAAAACTGCTTGCATCTCTGCTTGACGGTGCAGCCTAGCTACTAATCAATAAATGGCTTGGAAACACCCGCTCAGCGAGGACGATGGTGCTGACACTATGATTAGTGCGCACGTCATGCTGTTAACTACCGCAGTCCCATCCATCTCCACGACCCAAGCCCAGACGTACTGTACGTACTACATGGCGCATTCGTGTTGGAGAGAGGTTGAGGAGGGGAAAGAGGAAGAAATTCTCTCAAGAAGCGATCAGGAGCCAGTGAGCGAGCGCGCACGTGGGCGCTCGTCCCATGTGCCGCCCATCATCTTCTCCAATCCACCCCGCGGATGGGTGGGAGAGGGACGGTGAAAAAAACAAAGGAAGAACAGCTCGGCTGCCCGAGAGCGAGTCCAACTCGTCGCAAGGCGGGACAGAGCACAGAGGCCGGCACCAACCCCACCGTCATCGCAGAAGCTGAATCTGATGACCCCGCGGGCAACGTAACGAAGGAACCCGTCAACCACCCAGGCCGCCGAACCGAATTCCACCCACCCACCCTTCCCCCGAATCCGACCCGCCGCCGGCCAAGCTCGCCCGGCGGCAACGAGGAGGACGTCGCAAATGAATCAAGGTAATAACAACAGGAGGGGTGGAGATCGATTGCGGTGCTTACGATGAGGGAGGCGACGGAGGCGATGGCGAGCGCGAGGTAGCGGCCGAGGTAGGCGTCGGAGAGGAAGGCGCCGATGATGGGGGCGAGGCTGGTGGTGCCGTTGAGCCCGTTGAGCAGCGTGGCCGCGTCCACGCTCCGCATGTGGAACACCTGCGTCAGGTACACCAGCAGGTTCGCCGACGTGCCCAGCGTCCCCAGCTTCTCGAACGTCTCGTTCCCTGTAGGTATGCGTGGGAAGGCAACCGCAATTCAGCTTCACCCGCCACCGCACCACCATTGCCAGCTACATACGAGTACACGAGACGAGCGCGAGAGAGAAAGGGTGAAGAGCAATTGCCAGCAGCGCACGCACCGATGATGAAGGGCATGGCCTTCCAGCCGTGGTACTTGACGGCGGGCCTCGGCGGGCGCGGGCTCTCCTCGCCGCCGCCGTTCTCCAGCTTGTCGACGTCCATGCTCTTGAGCTTCCGGGACACCTCCTCGTCGTCCCGCCCGCCGCCCACGCGCATTCTTCCCGCGGCCGGCTGCTGCTCAGCTCCTCACCTCCCCTTCTTCGCTCTTCCCCTTGTGGTCAGTCTCTGTGACTCTTTGGCGCGCGCCTGTCAGTAATGAGAAGAGCATCATGCCTACCGGTTTATAAAAGGGCCTCCCCACCCCCCGCACCCAGCAGCACAACAGCAGCAGTAGCAGTGGCGTTGCACTCAGTCACGGGGTCCAGCAGCTGGGGATTTTTCTTTAATTTTCCCATCCACTCCTCCACCACCCTGACATTATGTTTTATTACATCTAGGTCCTCCACACCTCCACGCCGCTTCAATTTCGTCCCCCAACTTTTGAAAGCGACTTCCGGCGGGTCAGGTCAGGTCAGGTTGGGGCGATCTGAATCCACCATAGCTGCTGCAGGGCTGCATTGTGCGTATGGACGGAGTCTGGTGGTCACCGGTCGCTGCTAGGTTGGCAAGGTAGGAGAGGGGTTGCCTTTGAGTCCAACGCAAGGCGAATTTCCTTGTGTGGTCCTCGTCGAGGAGGTCTAGGGTTTTTGGAACTGTTCACCGGTTTCAACTTCCGGAACGACGATGCATCCGATCCCTATCGTGTGTTTTCTCTCTCTATCTCTCCTTCCAAAAACTAGCTAAAGGTCTGCCGTTGCCTGCAGCCAACTTGTACTGTGTTTAGTTGATGAAAAGTGAGGTGAAAAGGTACTGTAACACCTTTCGTTTTTATTTGACAAATATTATCTAACCATGAAGTAAAGCTCAAAAGATTCGTCTCGTAAAAACCAGACAAACTTAGAAATTAGTTATTTTTTTACCTATATTTAATACTTCATGTATGCGTCCAAATATTTAATGTGATGGGTGGAAGAGGAAATATTTTGGGTTTGCATGGAAAGTGAATGACATTTCTCTGGCAGTCACGAGTAAGGGGATGGTTTCGGATAGAGTTGGGGCCCGGGGCCAAATCCTGAAATTCCTGATCCGACTGTCCTCTCCTCTTCTGCTGAGAAATGAGGCGGAACCAAGAAGAAAGAGTCGGGAGCAGCGGCATTGACCTTTCCAGCCAAACGCCCGAACGGACGTGACAAGTTGGGGAGGGAGGATCATTGGACCAGAGCGTGTTAGGTTAGGTGTGCGCTGTTCGTGGGGGGCGTATTGGGCTATTGGGAGTTGTTGCAGACTGTTTTCCGGGGAGACAGACAGACGGCGAGAGCGAGCGAGAAGTTATTAGCATGGCTGCGTCCATTGAGCAGTGAGCGTGAAAGAAACAGGCATTATTGAGCTGAGCCGAGTGAGCTAATAGGTTCCTTGGCACATGGAAACACGCAAAGTGATGCCACCATACATATCTTTTGGCACCTCTCCCTCCTCCTTCACTGTCTCTGTCTCTCTCGAAAAGTTATGGGTCGAACAATACCTCTTGCCTAACTCTGATCGACCCTACAAAGTTCATGCACACATGCTGCTTTGCGCTGTAACAAGGTAGTAAATGGTTTCATTTACATGAATCATCCACGGTTTGCTTTAACCACTAGCTGTGTTGTTCTTGCTCAAATTTGGCGCCATTGTCGTGGCAATTGTCCACCAGCTCACAGTAATGGTGCAGCTCAAGCTCGATTGAATCTGATCCTTTTGCATGCAGACCACACCAGACACCACCAACCTCTCTCATCACTTTCTGCGAATGAAATGGCGTGTGTTCTAATGGACAGAGAACGACGAGATGCACGGGCGACTGTTTATTTGCTCGCTCCATCGCGTGGCCAAAGGTTCTTTAGATTCCTCCGAGCTACTTAGCTAGCTAGAATTAAGCAAGTTGTTCAAACATCACTGTCAGTTTGCATTGATCGGCCACATGGTTGGTCACTGACTGTATAATAATTCACAAAGGCTCCTTCACATGATCCTCCACAGGGGGGTTCATTTTAGGTGGCAATGTGGCATCGTCGTCGATCCATGCATGCTGCCTGACTTTGTTGTTTATTCATCGGCGCTTTAGTCGTTACGGATCGACCTAACCTGACAACAACGTGTACTATATTTTCTTATTATTAGTAGTATGTTATGAACTTATGATGAAGGAGATTAGTAGGACTAGTGGAAACGTATTATAGCTAGTGTGCTGCCCTCCTGGATCTAGGGTGTGAGTGTGAACTGTGAAGATGGCCAGGCCAGATGGATGGGAGAAGCAACGTTGACCGGCGGTAGATGCTGGGATCCTATCACGTCAGTAGCAGTAGTAGTATATGTCATGCATTCATGCACACACAGTGTCTGGAGAACAGTGCACGAAAGAAGAAGCATTGACATGACGATTTTCTGGCGTCTGGCGATGCCTCTCCTCAGACTTTTTTATATACTCCTCCGTCTAAAAAGAATGTAATTATGGGAATCCCCTTTAAAAGTGTAGATGAAAGTGACATATCACTGGACCCCCCTCCCCCCCCGACCCCGACCCTGAACCCCCGTGCCACCGGCAGCGGCAGCCCTCTGCCCCCTGCCTCCTCCTCCCCCTCCCCTCTCACCACCCCCGCACTCCCCCAGTCCCCGTCCCAGACCGCCCCCGCACCGCCGTCGGCAGCAGCACCGGCTGCATCCCCGGCGCTGGCAGCTGGCGCCCCCCACCTCCCCCTCCCCACCCTTGGTCGAGCCAGCCAGGTCTGAGAGGAGCAGATCCTGGGAGGTTGTCGCTGAACCCGTGCTTGGTGGCGTGGGAGCGGACCTGCCCGCACGGAAGCCGACGCTGGAGGCCGCCGTCGCCGCTAGCAGCAGCAGGTCCGCGGCCGTCCTCGATGGATCCAAAGCACCAGCCCCTCCACGGCCTTCCACACCACCGCCGCCGCCGAGGCCGACCTCCGCCGTCGCCCCATCCTCGCTGCCAGTGTCGCCGGTCTCCTCTGCCGCGGCCTTCACCCGCGTCACGCCTGCCCGCGCGGGATCCGCGACCTCCGGCTCGCCTTCGCCTCTGCAAGACCCCCAGCCGCCCGCGTCGCCGCCATCTCCGGACGCTGCCGCCATGGATGCCACCCTGGACAGCTTCACAGCTGTCCACGCCTTGCCGCCACAACCGCCGGCCTCTGCCGCTACGGCCGTCGTCGGCCAGCGGTCCGAGGTTGACGCTGCCGCCACCGTCCATGCCATGCCGCCGCAGCCACCGAGCTCGGATGCTGCGGCCGAGGGGGCCAGCCCTGGCGCTTGGTCCCCTCCGCTCTTGGGGCTGGATGCCTAGAACGTCGCGGCCACGCCATGGGGCCTAGGCACGACGTCGCCGGACGCCCCAAGCTCCTCGCTCTCGCTGGCCGCGACACCATTCTACCCTGAATGCTTGGGCGGGCGGTCGAAGAGCCGGTGGTGGGCGGACGAGGACGGCGAGGAGACTGACGATGACCATCCCGCGACATACCTAGAGGCTGCTCGTCGCCTAGCGAAGTCGTCCCCCGTGCGCCCCTAGACTCGTTCTTACCTGGAGGCCGCTCTTCGCCCGAGGCCGGCCATCGTGTCCCCCGTGTGCGCCCAGATTCGTCCGGCCGCTGTTCTGGGGCGCGGCGGAGTGGATGTCGGGCAAAGGCCAGTGTGACAAGGGAGGAGGCGTAGCCGGCCGCGCCCTTAGCTTGTGCACGGCCTGCTTGCCCGGTCGGTGGATGGTCGGGTACCTGCCCGCCAACGCCTCGGCGCGCAAAGACGGATCTCTGCCCCCAACGCCGATGGGTGGCGTGAGATTCTACCCCGGCATGAGGACGAACCTGCCTCTGCCCCAATTGAACCTCGCCACGGCCCTAGCCCACGCGCGCAAGCTCCGAGGATTCCCGCACAATTCCGCGGAAGATGCTTCAACTGCCTCTCACTCTCGCACCGCGTGGCGACTTGTCGGTTACCTCGGCGTTGTCTGCGCTGCCATGGTCTCGGCCACCTCACTATGGATTGTAGTCAGTCCAAGGCGACGTCGATCGGCGGGGCCCGTGCCGGCCACCGACCATCCTCCCAGCACGCACCCCTCAGCGGTCCACCGACCACAGATGGGACCGTGATAGGGGTCATGGGGGTGCCCACGGCACCTGTCATCGTCGGAGACGACGCCGGCGCCGCGGTGGTAAGCCGGCGGCGGACATCACCATGGACGCCCCTGCCGACTCCTCCAATGAAGCCACTTCTTTGACTAACGCGCGATGCTTCCTCAGGCATGACCCTTTGGCAGAGGCGCTCTGCGAGTGCACAGATCCCCCCAATCTGCTCGTCTCGGTCGACCCGATGCTCGATGAGCTTGCCGCCCTGCTCGTCACCCGACCAGTGGCCGCACAGGCTCCCGGCTGCCTGTCTCCGGAGGATCAAGCCTCGTTGTGGGACCCTACGTCGACGGCTCCTCAGTGCACGACGAACCATGAGTCGCCTCCGTCGTCTCCCGTGCGGGGCACGTCGGCGGGCGCTGTGGCGCTGACGGAGGAGGACTCGCCTTCTCCTGGGGAGGCTGCGCGGCAGCTGGCCAGGTTCATCGAGGAGGTCCGGGTGGTGAGGCCGCCACCCCTCATCAGCTCCCCTCCCAAGCAGAAGACGTCGCCCAAGCGAACCTTGCCCCTTTGGAGCAGGCGGATTGTTGCTCAGCAGATGGACCACATCCCGGCGTCCAATTGTGGTGAAGTACTGTTCATGAAGAAGATGGGGTTCTTGGAACCTTCGGCACCGCCTTCCTCTACGGCCAAGCGTTCCTTCGACTCCTACTTCAACGGCGACCTTTCGACTGCAGACGTTGAGGCTCTCGACGAGCTGTTCCCAGCTTGCAGAGGAATGCGCGCGTAGTTAGGTTGATCCCAGTGGATCCCAGGGTTGTCATGATCAAAATGTAGCCCCGTCGAGGTGTCAATCGAGCCGGGAGCGACCACTCTTGTATTTTATTTGACATTCTATCTTCTTAATACAATGATACGCAATGCTCTTGCGTATTCGCGAAAAAATGGGAATCGTGCCGGTCAAATTTGCTAAAGTTTGACCAAGTTTGTAGTGATTAGTATTAACATTTATGTCTCAACCAAGATTTATTATAAAAATATATTTTGTCATCAATCTATTAATACTTATTTTGTATTGTAAATGTTAGTACCTTTTTATATAACTTTGGTCAAAATTAATTAGTTGACTCCTCGGGAAATAAGAATTGCATTTTTTTTTTTGATGGATGGAGTATCTCTTGGTGGGGATAACTGGATATGGACCAATCAGGCAGGAGTTGGAAGATTCGTTTTACAGAGACATATGAATGCATTCATATTTAACGGCAGTGCATACAGTAAGGAACTGACAAACAGTGTAATGGAAGAATTAAGAAGCTAGTTTCGGACAGGGAGGACGTTGTTGTTTATCTTCTCAAGTACTGGCTCAGCTGGCTGGCATGGACTTTGTTGGATAGGGTAGGGACTAGCTGGGCCTGGTTAAGGGACTGTAGGTTGTAGCTAGGTTAATTAGCCAGTGCAGTTTACTGAAACTGGATAGGACAGTACAGTACAGTAAGGCAGGGGTTTCATCAGAGTTTCATGGGCATTAATTATGCTGATGTGACACCATATTTATGAAGAGAGAGATGATAAGAGTTTCATGGGAGCAGAGAGAGTTTCATGGGGATGAAACTCTTTCTGCACTGTTTCTAAAATTTGGATGTGTTGAAAACAGTGACATGAAATTCCCATTGAGACTGGCCTAAGGAACTGGATCTCAATTAACTCAAGAGTTGACTGATCAGGAACCCACATTTTAGTTTGGTCTCGACAAGTGAGCCTGTGACTGGCAGGCAGCTGGCAGCTGGCTACTTGGATTAGTCTTATCCATTTTGATGATCTGATGGTACATATCAGACCGGGTCAAACAAAGATTCATACGTAGACGCCATTTTAATTTGCGTTTTGCTGTGAAGAATCTGTTCCAGATCTAGCTAAGGCATCCGATGGCTCCTCTCTTTGAAGTTTATAAAACAATCTTGGGCTCACCTGTGCAGGATGCCGTCGCCTAACATACGTGATGCGCAACGGCGTTAGCTAAGGCTGAAACGCCGGCCCTACGTGCCAGTCAGCCCGGTGGATCGATTATTCTGCGAATCTGTCTGCACGTCAGCGTCGTCATTCCGGTGCAGACATGTTCCGACTCGTTCTGACTATAGTGTGCTACTGTGCTGGCCCTCTTTCAGTTAGGCCTTGTTTAGATCACGATTTGGTGATGGAAAACACCGTGCCGAATCACTGTAGCATTTTGTTTTTATTTGGTAATAATTGTCCAAACATGGATTAATTAGGCTTAAAATGTTCATCTCGCAAAGTACAACAAAACTGTACAATTAGTTTTTGATTTCATCTACATTTAGTACTCCATGCATGTGCCGATATTTTGATGTGATGGAGAATCTTCTTTTTGCATAGTGAAATTTGGGGTAAATTTGGTGGAACTAAACAAGGCCTTAATTAAGGCTACCTGGCGGCTGCGATCAATCGAGGCCCTGTTTAGATACCAAATTTCGCCCCAAATTTTACTATGCAAAAAGAAGATTCCCTGTCACATCAAAATGCCAGCACATGCATGAAGTATTAAATATAGATGAAATAAAAAACTAATTACACAGTTTTGTTGTACTTTACGAGACGAACATTTTAAGTCTAATTAATCAATGTTTGAACAAAAATTTATAAATACAAACGAAATGCTACAGTACATAATCTTGCACTATGCAAAATCAACGTCTCCCGGTTCAGCCGAACTAAACACGGCCCAAATTCGCCTCTCTACCTCTATATGACTTGTGGAAACGGCAACCTGGCCTGTCGAGTACTCCTGCTAGTAGCAAGTACGGAGTAGTAGTAGTGTACTGTACTCGTGATCATGGCTGCAGTTGAGTTGCAATCGCAGCCGGTGTTGGACGCTTGGACCCGGGTCCTTGCGGGCCTCTTCCCGGGGTTCGGCAGAGCGTGCGGTTCGGCCGAGTTGGAGACTGCTGGACCGCAGGGACCAGCCGCCCCTGCCTGGGTTGCTTCAAGGCCCTGCAAGGCAGGGTCCCTCCCGTCCCAGCGTTCGTTGCTGCCGTCGTTGGGCTGCCGGACGCTGTCCTTTGCGAACCAATCAAATAATCATGCCCCCGAGGAAAAAGCGGGAGAAGAGAAGACTTGTGCTGCTGACAGGTTGGTGGCGAGCCGGCGACGGCACCTGCCAGCCAGGGGCGGTCGATCGCCAAGGTTTCGTTGCGGCAGGACGGAGCAGTGGAGTACTATGTATGTACGGCGGGCTGGCTGCTGAGAGTGGATGGGCAGGCCAGCCGTCGCCGTCGCGGCCGTTCGCGAGCACTTCGCCGCTCGCCGGTTGTTGCGTAGGCCTGGTTTAATTCTTAATTTTTTTCTCCCTCTATTGCATCGAATGTTTAACCTATATACGGAGTACTAAACGTAGATGAAAAAAAAACTAATTGTACAGTTCTCAGGGATATCGTGAGACGAATCTTTTAAACCTAATGAGTCCATGAAAAGCCTTAAGTGCTACAATAACCAACATGTGCTAATGACGGATTAATTAGTATCATTAAATTCGTTTCGCAGTTTACTGACGGGTTTTGTAATTTGTTTTTTTATTAGTATCCGAAAATTCCTCCCAACATTCTTACGACATATTTGATATAACAAAAAAAAATTTCTTTTCACGAACTAAGCACAGCCTAGGAGCAGCCCCAAGGCTCCAGGTTGTCCGGTGGTTTCACCTTGCCAGTTAGGCTCTGATGCCACGTGGACAGAAAAAGAGACGCGATGGTAGCCTTGCAGGCTGTCAGAGCAACCTGCAGAGCTACTTGCTGCCTCATCAGACGTACTGACAAGCTAGGTAGTTCGTGAAAAGAAAAGTTTTGAATGTCAAATCAGATATTTTATAGACATAGGAAAGGGCTTTCGAATACTAATAAAAAAACTAATTACATAACTCGTCTAGAAACTGCAAGATGAATTTATTAAGTCTAATTAATCAGTCATTAGCATACATGTGTTACTGTAGCACTTAAGGTTAGTCATGGACTAATTAGGTTTAAAATATTCGTCTCGTGATTTCCAACCAAACTGTGTAATTTGTTTTTTTTTGTCTACATTTATATATATTAAATATTCGATGTGACAATTTTTAGTAACTAAACCAGGCCGAAATAAAGATTCCGAAAAGTAACGTGGAATGCAGAGGCAGTGGGTAGTGGTGTGCAGGTGTAGCCGTGTAGGTGTGCCTTGCGTTGAGAAAACGTTGGTTTGAGGGGCTGTTTAGTTCCAAGAAATTTTGCAAAAATTTTCAGATTTCCCGTCACATCGAATCTTTGGACACATGCATGAAGCATTAAATATAGATAAAAAATAAAACTAATTACACAGTTTAGACGAAATGGACAAGACGAATCTTTTAAGCCTAATTAGACCATGATTGGACAATATTTACCAAATAACAACGAAAACGCTACAGTAGCGTTTTGCCAAAAATTTTGGCATCCAAACGGTGCCTGAGTGCACTGCTCCTACATGGATGAATGCTTTTCACGAGGCTGCTCATCGTATGTGCCTGCGTTGGTGGTGGCCTAATGGATATGGATCGCAATGCCATCCCGGGGAATTGGGGCTGTGGCTTGTTTGGTGCGGGCTGCGGAGGCGGCGGTGCGACGTTGGGCGCACACGCGACGCTTGGGCTGGGTCGCGTCTTCTGTCGCCGTGTGCGTGCGAATATATCTATTGGGTGTAATTCTAAAAAAAAAACTGGATAAGGATAAGATCCATTATCAATTTCTAAGAGAAACTTTACGGTGCCAAACCAAACAAAGTTTACTCGATTTCTAAGAGAAACTTTAGTGTACCAAATTAAATGGAGCAAGATCTACTCAATTTCTATGATGAACTTAGTATATATATTGGGAGTTAGCGTGTATAACACTAGTAAAGAACATACTTTCGATTTGAGACTTTAGTCTCGGCCATTTTTTGGCCCAGAACTAAAAAACATTAATCCCGGTTGGATCTATCAACTGGAACTAAAGTCCCCTGCCCAACGGCTAGATCCGTAGCTTTTGCAGGAGGGGACCTTTTATCCCAGTTGGTAACATCAACTGAGACTAAAAGCCACCTTTTAGTCCCGGTTGGTGTCATCAACCCGGACTAAAGATCTCCCACCTGCGATTAAAGATACCCCACGGGTAAACTTTGTCACATGTGGTGTGCAAGTGAGTTGGTAAGGAAGCTACGCGCGAGGCAAAGGGTATTGGGTTTGAATCTCACGCAAGCAAGAGAGATCTCCTAGGATTTAAATTATTTTTTTTAGTTTTGAGGATGGCCTGGCCTTTAGTCCAGGTCGTGACTAAAGGCTTTTGAGGATGGCCTTTAGTCCGGTTTGGGCAACTCTAACTGTCGGTGTTCGCACCCGAGGGGGTCCTAGACCAACGAGTAAATGCTGCGTGTCCCTTTCCTGGATGGTGATGCAAGGAGAACACACGGGGGTTTATTCTGGTTCGGGCCAGAGAAGGCCCTACGTCCAGCGGGGGGGGGGAGAAATATGTATTTCCTTGCACCGAAGTGCTTACGTAGGGGTTACAAGCTTGCGAGAGAGGGTGGTGAGCCCAGGTCTCAAAAGAGGAAAAAGAAATACAAGATGATTGCTTGAGATGTTGATCGCTATCTTATGCTTGGTTTTTTTTGTCCGTTGTCCCCCCCAGAGCCCTGGCCTACCCTTTTATAGGACGAGAGGAGGCCAGGACGACGGGAGCCTTGAGATGATGTTTTGTCGATCCCTGTTGAGATGGCTATAGCGACGTGTCCTAGAAATGGAGGGCCATCCTTGAACACCATGGTGTTGTAGAGGGCGGGACGCTGAAATGACCCGGAGCGCCGCGCCATGCCGTCCTCCCTTCCCTGTTGAGTTGTGCTGGGCGTCGAGGCCGGGTCGAGGGCGAACGGATAAGTCCAAATCCCTGGAATCGCGGTGTACGGACTTTGTCGTATCCCCCCTCGAGGGTAACTAGTGACGCACAGTGCACGGTAAGGTGGGTACAGTGACAGTTTTCACCTCCCATCACGGAATGGGCGGTAAAACAGTGACGGCTGATACTGGCATTGTTCCCACGTCGACCACGCTCGCAGCCATGCCGGTAGGTGGTAGTAGGTGATCGCATTAAATGCTAAGGCTTTTGTCCTGGGGTAGGTAAAGAGAGGGGGTCGAGCGCCTCGACCCGGGCTCACGCGAGTCGGAGTACGGTCGAGGCGTTTTGTCGTGCGGGACGGGGTGCGGTCGAGACCTCCCGTCGAGGGGGCCTCGTACGAGTCGGAGATGGGATGCGGTCGAGGCATTCCGTCGAGCCGACCTCATACGGGGCGGACTTGACGCACGTTTTGAAGTGGGTTGTGTTTTATCGTGGCTTGGTCGTTTTGATTTTTGTTATCGTTGAATGTGGGTACCCCTATACTATTGGTACCGACAATAGCCCCTGAGCCTTTGGGTGAGTGTGTGATCACTCTCCTAGAGACTTTTTGCTGATGAACTGGAATCGTGGCATCGTCGACTTCTCCGGTGGGGGCGCGCGAGCGCACCCGCCGGGTGTAGCCCCCGAGGCCTCGGTGGAGTGTTGAAGACTCCTCCGAGGTCTTCTACGTGTTTTTATTGGGGAGTAGTTTGACGCGGTTGAGCCCCCGAGCCTCGTACGCACGAGGTCGATCGGAGTTCCAGCCGTCTTTTGTTGCGCGACCCTCACGCTCCTCCTACGGAGAGGAGGAGGAGGGGTGGGGAACGCCGTACTACCCCATTTGGGTGAGTCCCGATGATCTCCGGCGAGCTGCTAGCGGGGAGATTCGAGTGAGAGTCCGTGCTCTAGTCGTTAGGAGTCAGCTTGTGGCCCGGAGGCGCTCTTCAAGGATGCCAAGGAGTGGTCGCGTGGATGTCGGTTCCCTGCGACAGGATCCGAGGGCTCGGTGCCTCCCCCGAGGGGATTCCTACATCGACCTCCTCCTTTGGCCTCGAATATGTCTTGGGGTGCCTCGAGAGCATGGCTCGATCCCTGGTCATGTATGGGCGCACCCCTGGACGTCCCTAACTCTGTTGCTCGAGGGTGGCTATCGAACCCGGGTCGAGGGCCAGCCTTCGTTCCCTCAAGACTTATAGTGGGCTCGGAGCCCGTTATAGGTATCTAGGAATATCCGTCCGCGGATCTCGCCCCGCCCGTTAGCCAGGCGCGCCTTTTTAGGGCGAGATCGGCGCAGTAGTGGGCGACGTGGCGTTCGGTTACGGCGTGGGGGACGGCCACGTGCCCGGTTCCTGTAAGACGTGGGGGACGGTTAGGTGAGCGCATTTAATGTGGGAAACTGTTCCTACCTTTTCGCGCGGCCGTTGGGCTTCCTCCAGGCATATAAAGGCAAAACCTAGGGGCCTGTGTTCCCCACCGGTTCCTTGCGCTCCTGCCATCCTCTTGCCCCAGAAAACCCTTGCCTTCTTGCATTCTCCGCCTACACCGCCGCCGCCGCATCCTCTTCGCTCACACCCCTCCCGACAGCGCCGATGGCAGGAAAGAGCCAGATTCTCCCCGCAGACGACTGGGCCGCTTCCTCGGTGACGGAGAGGAGGTTGGAAGAGTTAGTCGAGGACGGGCTGCTGCGGCCAAGGACGAGTCAGTCGCGGCTGGAGTGGATCGCACCGCCGCCGACCCACCGGGAGCCGGTGCCCCCTGAAGGGTACGTGGTGAGCTTCGTTTGCTTCCACGAGTGGGGGTTCGGCGTTCCCGCATCCGTCTTCATGCGCGCACTCCTCCACTACTACCGGGTGGAGCTTCATCACCTCGCCCCCAACGCCGTCGTGCAGGCCACCATCTTTGCGGCGGTCTGCGAGGGCTACCTCGGGGTGGAGCCGCAGTGGAACCTATGGCTTCACCTCTTCAAGGGTGAACTCTTCGCCAAGAGAGCAGGGGAGAAGGGGGTCCTGTGCGCGGCGCGAGTAGGGAGCTGCGTCCTGCAGTTGAGGTCGAGCTGGGCGGATCAGTACATCCCGGCTCGCCTCATCTCTTCGAACAGCGGGTGGCACGAGGGCTGGTTTTACCTCCGCAACGATGATAATCAGTTACCGAGGTACACCGGCCGCGTGCTGACCGCCCGGGAGGACCGCTGGACATATGGAATGCCGGAGGCCGAGAAGCCGCGCCTGGACCCGCTGCTGGCGGCGCTGCAGCAGCTTCGCCTTCGGGGCTTGACGGCGGCGATGGTGGCTACGGCCTTCCACCGCCGCAGAGCGATGCCGCTGTGCCAGCATCGTCTGCGCCTCGACCAGATGACTCCGGAGGCATCTCTAGAGGGGACCCGGATGTCCCATGAGTCCCTCACCCTCGAGGAGGTTCTCCGGTGAGCGCGCCGGATGGTTGGGACCTTCAAGGTGGAGGAGGTCGACCGGGTCCCCATGAGGCCCACCGAGGGGTTCGAGCCCGTGGTAGGTATCTCTGAGTTGATACATTTGCTTTGTTTTGTTCGTTTTTTGGATTCCCCTAATCTGGTCGAGGCCGGCGCGCAGGACTTGTCGGCGCTGCGGGAGACGCGGCCGCCGGTCCCAGAGGACCGACCCGCCCGGGAGGCTTGACGCCTGCATGCCTCGAAGCAGAAGAAGACCAAGGAGTCGACCAAGAAGCGAGCGGCCCGCAAGGCCAAGGAGGCAGAAGCGCTGAAGAAACTCCGGCGCAAGCAGACCATCGAAGGGGTTCCTCTAGCGCCGTCGCCTTCCGAGACGATCTCGGGGGAGGACGACGGCAACAGCGGCGAGGACGACGACGCTCTGTCGCGGTACGAGGCCGCGACCGGGCTGGGGGACCTCCCCGACATCCGCCCCCTGCTGGGGCCCATCGGGGGGTCATCCTCCTCTGTCGTCGTGGTCGAGGAGACCGAGGAGGATGAAGAGGAAGAGGAGAAGGAGAAGAAGAAGAAGAAGAAGAAGAAGGAAGAGGCGGGCCCCTCGACGGGAGGGGCCGCTTTGCCCCGGACCCGGCAAGAGGGGTCGACGGGGGTGCCCGTACCGGCCCAGGCCCCGCAAACTCGGGCGGGGGCCGGGACGGTGGTGCCGGCGTCGTCATCGGCGGCGCCGTCGGCGGGTGTTGGGCATTCTTAACGTCATTACCAAAAGTAGACTTAGTTTTCTAATTCTGATAATGGCGCCAAAAATGCTGAACCTATCCCTCATGCCACTTAAGCCAAGTTGTCATCCCCAGCATGACATGAGAGACGCGGTATTGAAATATGCAACTGCTCTTCTAAATAAATAATAAATAAGATCTGCAAGCGCACAGATTAATACTGATGTAGCATTTTAACCGGGAAGTATTCCAGGTATCGTTATTTATATTTTTACCACTGGGAAGGGATTACTAACATCAATGTTGATTATGGAATGGAATATAGGAATGAGTATCAATCATTGCATGTATAAGTGAGAGCATTCATCTATCTCTTGCATACAGGGGTAAGTGTCACATAAAATATGGATAAAGTATGAATGGTGACAAAGATAATTAATCTGATCAGCTAGCCACATATAATAATGATAAGCACTTCAACAGATATTCTAGCAAGTCATTAGCATGGTATTAGGACGAACTACAAGGATATTTCCTAAGTTATTCTTAACTATAAAGTCTAGCATATCATAGTTAGTGCAAGTACACTTGGCAATCATTGCGAGAAAGGACTACGCCCATGCATAGTGATATTATCAAGGAAGATGAGAAACATAGCAATCACTCCCCCGTAATAATGTTGCTCTGCCTGCCTTACACACGGGAGGGGGACTATATAAGAACCAACGAAGCTGTCACCATCGCGGACCACCCCACGATCCGGCATATAAGGTGCAATCGCAGATAAATATGGTCTAAGCACCATGCCTACACAATATTTATCATTTACCCATGGATCCGATGGATAAACGCTATACGATCCTAAACATGTATATAATTCCAATCTAACTAAGCCAAGCGTATAACTATAATAAACTAAGAACAATATAATCGCAAACATAAACAAGTAGAGCATAGTCATAATCAATATATTGAAATAGAATAAAGTTGTATTCATAATATTGAAGAACAAAGATGAACAATGAAGAACAGTAAAGGAATTACTAAGAATCCTCTTGACAGATCCGGAAACCAATCGAAGATTGACTCCTTCTAGTTCTAATCCTATGTAGCTATGCTATACTAGAGATCTAGTTGATGTGGTGGCTCTAGGGATTGATCAGAGACTCTCCTCCTGAGATTAGGGTTTGAGGAATTGAGAATGAGGGAGTACCTCCTCCACGGGCCAGGGGTCCTGCTTATATAGCCCCCTCAAGTGAACGTGGGCCGTCGGATCAAACCGACATTAATCGCACGGTTTTCCTTGATCCCTTAGGTCGGTGGAGCATAATCCGCGAGACGGAGCCTGATTGTCTCTCAGGCCAGGGCGGGCGCCCTAGGGAGCAGGGCGGGCGCCCTGCCTCCGGGCCCGTTCGGCCTCCCGTTCGTTCTCGTGGCTTCTGGAGTCTTCTATATGATAGAAAATCGGTGAACACGTTATTATCTCTATGTAAACCCGACGTGTGGGCATTTCCTCCGTATTTTCTGATAACCCCCTGCAGAAACAGACAAACACCAAAACTCGTGGAATTCTGTCAGATAAAACCCTAAGTCTAGGTGTTGGTTGCATTTGGATCCTTTTCTTTATTTATTTGATAACTATATTTGGTACTTAAGGACCGTCAACAAACTCCCCCAAGCTTACCTCTTGCTCGTTCCTGAGCAAGGATAGACTCATTATGGATCAGAAGTTGCTGCAACGCCTTTGAACGTTGACGGTACATATGCTTTCAAATAAGGTCTCATCCCTGAGTTAGAGTAAACTGTCAAGACTTAAAACTTACTCATTTTACCTTTCACCATGGGGCTTGCAACCGTCACCTGCATCTTGAGTGGTTAAAAGATAGAACGGTCTAGTCAAACGCCATGTCTCTTATTCTTGATCAGCTATAGCTTTGGAGTTTTTGCAAATTTTTCAAATAAAACTCAGAGATTCCTTGTATGACTTTCTCGGGTCTCTGTTTTGTGGTATTTCTGGATCCTTACCAAGGCAGTAATGGTATATGCCTTCTCTCTCAAAGTATGTGGTATTTATGGTATAAGGCGTAGTGACATTGCCTTCTCTCTCACCCTACTCTAATAAGGCTTTGATATCTGGAGCTCATAGGTGGGAGATACAGTATACATACTCATAGAACATTTATTGCATAGTCAAACCATGGATCCAGAGAAACAAGTCAATAAGTCAAATCAAGATGTGCATGTGTGGTGAATGAGTGGTGTATGGTGATAACAAAAGTCTAATGCTCTTTTTGAGGAAATACATACCTATCTTGCTTTTTGAAACTTTTTGAGGGGAATGAGATGCTCTGTATTTTCTCTTCTTCTTTTTTTTTCTCAGGTGGGTATCTTGTACCCCTAATTCTACTGTCGGACACTTGTCCATTTTTACCTCTCGTCTCAATTTTTCTTTCTTCGAGGTTCCGAGCACTTGCTCCTTTTTATTTCCTCGTATTTATATATGTATATATTTTTAGAGCAATCTCCCTCTTTTGAAAATATAGCAAGTGGTAGTAGAAATGACTTGAGCATTAACTTCACAGGGAATAACAGGAATGAGATAATGTTTTTGGCTATTCTCTCCCGGGTCAGGAGTAGAATAATTTTGGGTGAATCTGGAGATGAAAATGAGTGGATATATGTGGATGCGTACTTCTGGAGTAGAAGCAGCATGTATGAGTGAACGTGCAAGTGAATCTTGATTTTAACCACATGACAAGTTCCTAAGGGTCTACACAGCTTGACCACACTCAATGCCCATAAGCAGTAAGTAGTAAAAGTGCGGCTCTTAATCTAACAAGCATGTATATATGGCTGTGGTAGGAATTTAAACTCTCATCATACAGAAACTCATCATGCAACATTTTAAAGATTTTTAAAGATAAAATTCTCCAGAATTCTAGCATCTCTAGGAACAGGTAAACAGCAGCTCAACCTTCCCATATCATATCCGCTAACAACTTAGACTTCAGATCAAGTTCTCTTCCCACTAGTTCAGGTTTAGAGCCAGTTTTAAATTATAACAGTTATGTCTAAACTAGAGAGAGAACAAATTTAAAAATTAGGCAGAGCAACTATTCATCATATCCATGCTAGAGTTTTATTTTCAAGATTCAGTTTAGCATAGCTACTTTATTTATTTATTAAACTAAGCAAATATATATAAACACAAAATATTTATTTGGGTTTTCATGATTATGCATCTTTTTATTTTAATAAAGCATAGGTATAAATGTAGATAAAAATACTTATCGGGATAAATGGGGGTGCTCTCCCCCAAGCTGGATCTTGACGTAATTTCTTCTGATGTAGCTAGCAGGTGCAGAGGTGTATTTGAATGTCGGCAGCACCCTGACAACGATTAAGATATCCTCCGTCTGCTAGTCTTCCCGAATTCTATGGAGCTCAAATAGACAACAAAGCTTCGTGGAACTTGATTAAGCGTTAGCATAAATATCTAGCCTTTATCATGTTTGAGCTTCCTTGATAAATGTCACTCTCTATTTTTATTTTCATTTTTATAGAACAGAAAAATATATATTATTATTTTTTTATGCCACCACAGTGAATGTACTTATGGGTTTTATGCCACTCGCATACTCACATGGGGCTTACTGTTTTCAACATTTTTTTAGACAGAATGAACATGATTAACTGAGCAATAATTAAAGGGAAAATTATAACTACCAAGTTTACCTCTTGGCACGGCGTTCGGTGTTTTTAAGTCCTCCGAACAGGACTTCTTTTCTTCTTAGTTGTCCTGGGATTTGGGTGGCGTAGACGGTGGTTCCGGCAGCGCCACCTCTTCTTGTGTCTGTCTTCGCCTTCCATACCCGACTTGGTGCTTCGGTCTCCTGTTGTGTATCCTCGGGCCTTATGACCTCTCCTTCATAGTCTGCCCATACGTCCTTGATGGTTTGCCTCCTTTGGTTACGGTTACGTCGCCTTCTTCTTGTCCTGACCTGCTTAGAATCTTCAACTATATAGTTAGGGTCATTAAAGTAGCGGCGTACCTTCTCAGAGGGGAAATGCATATGGACTTCTCCGGTTCCAATGTAGATGATTGCTTTGACGGTGCCTAGGAACGGTCTTCCTAGGATGATGGGTGGATCGTACTCGTTGTCTCCCATGTCAATGACCTGAAAGTCTGTATGGACAAAATAATCGTTAATTTTAACAGGGACATCGGTTACTATACCTTCGACCTTTCGGGATGTCTGATCTGCCATCTGGAGCTGAGTGTATGTTGGTTTTAAGGGCATGGTCCCGTACAAGAGCTGATAGGTGACTGTGGCCATTATGTTGACGCCTGATCCAGTGTCGCAGAGTGCCTTCTGAAAGGAGTATCCATTGATTGAGTACTCAATGCTTGGCATACCTGGGTCGTCCTTCTTGTTCAGGAAGGGTGACTTGAGTCGACCATCTTGACCTCCTTGAACTACAGTGACCATCTTAGCTGATTCGGTCCATCCTTGGTTGTTCTTGTTCTGCTTGTTCCTCCTGTTGGTCCTCTTCCTTGGTTCATGTTGGGGTTGCTCTGGGATTTGTGTAATCTTGTTCTTGAAGGAAAATGTCTCCTTCCTCCCCTTGATGTTGAAGTTGATCTTCGCAGCGCTGGCGTAGATGACAGCTCCCGAGGTGTTCAGGAATGGCCTTCCCAGAATAACTGGTGACCTCTCATCGGACCCGGTCTCTATCACCACGAAGTCAGCTGGAGCATACGAGGTACCAACTCGGACACACATGTTCTTTAATATTCCTTTAGGAAAGCTTAGTGTCCGGTCTGCAAGCTGCAAACACATAGTTGTTTCTGATAAAGGATATGTAAAGAATTTTTCATAGAGTACCCTGGGCATAATATTGACGCTGGAGCCAAAGTCACAGAGTGCTTCTAGGAAGTCTACCATGCCGATGGAGATCGGGATGACGGGGCGTCCTGGATCGCCTCTCTTGACTGGCAGAAGGTCATTATGTACTCCGACAGCGGGATTACTCCAATAGTTACCTACATCAAACATGTCTACAAGATTTGCAGATTCTAATCCTTCCGGTTGTGATGGTATACCGGGGTTAGTAGCAGGAACAGCAGCAGCTATTTGATTTAACTGAGATTCAATCATTTTATTAAAGTTAATTTGGTTTTTGATGGCAGTAGAGAAATTATCCATTCTATTATTTATGTTTTCTAGTATTTTATCATTGGATGCCAATTTCTTAGACAAGTTATCCATTAGCTTTCCTTGATTAGACACTAACTCTCTCAGGGGTGGAAAATTATTATTGTTGTTGTAAGAGTTATTACCTTGATAATTACCTGAGTAGTTACCTGAGTAGTTAGGCCTCTGTTGATTCCAACCTTGATTTTGTTGAGGACGGTTGTAGTTGTTGTTGTTGTTGATGTATCTTGCATCCTCAAGCATCTCAGGGCAGTGATTGCCTGAGTGTCCAGTATCTCCACATTCCTCACAAGTCATGTGAGAGTCGTAGACGTTCATGACTTCTCTTTTGTCTCCAGCTTTGTCATCGAGCTTTTTCATGAGTAGGTCTAACTTTGTAGACAGCATGTCTACCTCCTTGAGCTGGTGCATACCTCCACCCTTCTTGCGTGTTTGAGTCCTCTCTTCGTTCCAACCTTGGTTGGACGCCATCTTCTCCATAAGGGCTGTAGCTTGTGGTATGGTGAGTGATAGAAATGCGCCTCCAGCTGCAGCATCCATGGTCTCACGAGCACTAGTGATGAGCCCATGATAGAAAGTCTGCATAAGTAGCCAGCTCTCCATTCCATGATGGGGACATTCTAGGATGTAATCTTGAAAGCGCTCGCATGCTTCTGGAACGGATTCATCATGTTGTTGCTGAAAACTTGTAATCTTCCCACGGAGAGGATTGGTCTTGCCCATGGGAAAGAACTTAGCCAGAAAGTTCGTAGAGCAGAGTGCCCACGTAGTGTTCTTATCCTTCGTCGCGTAGAACCACTGCTTCGCTCTCCCCAATAGTGAGAATGAAAAAAGGCGAAGTAGTATGGCGTCTCTGGGAACATCTAATAAAGTGAATGTGCTGCAAATCTCTAGGAAGTGTTGGAGATGAGCACTTGCATCTTCGTGCGGCTTCCCACAAAACTGGTTGGCTTGTACCATGTTGATGAGCCCTGGCTTGAGCTCAAAGTTCTTGTCGATGGCCGCGGCAGGTCCAGTGCGGATGTTGTCCGTAGTGGGAGCTGAGAACTCGCGGATCGTCTTGTTCGCCATGGCTGTGAACTCTGTTGACAAATTTCGGATGAAACTTCGACGGTCTTCTGAATTGGATGAAGTGTTGCGTCGAAGTGTTGACTTCTTGAGCTTGGCTCTTGCCCCTCTGATTAATGCTTCGGGGTTGTCAACAAAATTTTCTGGAAGATGTCCTCTATTCATACATCACCCTGCAAAACAATAAGAATGGAAAAATACAGGGGTAAATCTGTATGGGAGAATTGATGATCTCAATCACTTAATGATGCGAATGATGACTCAAATTCCGTATTCATTCCTTGTTAGTATATCAACCTTCCCCGGCAACGGCGCTAAAAATACTTGTTGGGCATTCTTAACGTCATTACCAAAAGTAGACTTAGTTTTCTAATTCTGATAACGGCGCCAAAAATGCCGAACCTATCCCTCATGCCACTTAAGCCAAGTTGTCATCCCCAGCGTGACATGAGAGACGCGGTATTGAAATATGCAACTGCTCTTCTAAATAAATAATAAATAAGATCTGCAAGCGCACAGATTAATACCGATGTAGCATTTTAACCGGGAAGTATTCCAGGTATCGTTATTTATATTTTTACCACTGGGAAGGGATTACTAACATCAATGTTGATTATGGAATGGAATATAGGAATGAGTATCAATCATTGCATGTATAAGTGAGAGCATTCATCTATCTCTTGCATACAGGGGTAAGTGTCACATAAAATATGGATAAAGTATGAATGGTGACAAAGATAATTAATCTGATCAGCTAGCCATATATAATAATGATAAGCACCTCAACAGATATTCTAGCAAGTCATTAGCATGGTATTAGGATGAACTACAAGGATATTTCCTAAGTTATTCTTAACTATAAAGTCTAGCATATCATAGTTAGTGCAAGTACACTTGGCAATCATTGCGAGAAAGGACTACGCCCATGCATAGTGATATTATCAAGGAAGATGAGAAACATAGCAATCACTCCCCTGTAATAATGTTGCTCTGCCTGCCTTACACACGGGAGGGGGACTATATAAGAACCAACAAAGCTGTCACCATCGTGGACCACCCCACGATCCGACATATAAGGTGCAATCGCAGATAAATATGGTCTAAGCACCACGCCTACACAATATTTATCATTTACCCATGGATCCGATGGATAAACGCTATACGATCCTAAATATGTATATAATTCCAATCTAACTAAGCCAAGCGTAAAACTATGATAAACTAAGAACAATATAATCGCAAACATAAACAAGTAGAGCATAGTCATAATCAATATATTAAAATAGAATAAAGTTGTATTCATAATATTGAAGAACAAAGATGAACAATGAATGAAGTCACGAGCTGGTCGGACTCCTTCATTTTGATCTGATGGTAACCGGAGTAGACGTCTAAGAACGAAAGAGTTTCACATCCCGCAGTGGAATCAACGATTTGATCAATGCGTGGCAAAGGAAAGGGAACTTTTGGACATGCTTTATTCAAACTAGTATAGTCTACACACATCCTCCACTTCCCACTCTTTTTCTTAACTAATACAGGGTTAGCTAGCCACTCGGGATGGTGAACTTCCTTGATGAATCCGGCTTCCAGTAACTTGTGGATCTCCTCGCCGATGACCCTGCGCTTCTCCTCGTCGAAGCGGCGCAGGCGTTGCTTCACCGGTTTGGACCCGGCCCGGATCTCCAAGGCGTGCTCGGCGACTTCCCTGGGTATGCCCGTCATATCCGAGGGACTCCACGCAAAGATGTCGATGTTTGCGCGGAGAAAGTCGACGAGCACGGCTTCCTATTTCGGATCGAGGGTGGCGCTGATGTTCAGCGCCTTCCCGTTGGGATCAGCGGGGTCGAGGGGCACGAGCTTGACGTCCTCCGTGGGCTCGAAGCTGCTGGCATGGCGCTTTGGGTCGGGAATCTCGTTGGCGAGACCGTCGAGGTCAGCAGCCAAAGTTGCTGACTCCAAAACTGCCTCGCCGTGCTCGACGCACTCGACGTCGCACTCGTAGGCATGTTCATACGAGGGCCCCACAGTGATGACGCCGTTTGGGCCTGGCATCTTGAGCTTGAGATAGGTGTAGTTCGGTACAGCCATGAACTTGGCGTAGCACGGGTGCCCGAGTATAGCGTGGTATGTCCCACGGAACCCGACCACTTCGAAGGTGAGGGTCTCCTTTCTGAAGTTGGCCGGTGTGCCAAAACAAACAGGCAGATCGACCCGTCCGAGGGGTTCCGCCTGTTTCTCTGGCACGACTCCGTGGAAGCCCGCGACGCTAGGTTGAAGGCGCGCTCTCTCGACCCCCAGAAGGTTGAGGGTCTGGGAGTAGATGATGTTGAGACTGCTCCCGCCGTCCATGAGCACTTTGGTGAGGCACGTGTTGGCGATGACGGGATCAACGACAAGAGGGTAGACCCCCGGATTGGGGACGTAATCAGGATGATCATCACGGTCGAAAGTGATGGCCACCGCAGACCAGTCAAGGAAACAAGGGACCGCCATTTGTACGGAGAAAACCTCACGCCGCTCTCGCTTGCGTTGGCGAGCCGAGAGGCGGGTCGAGGGTCCTCCGTAGATCATGAAGCAGTCGTGGATCTCGGGGAATCCCTCATCCTTGTCGTCACCCTTGGGGTCTTCCCTCTTGTCGGTGTTTTTGCCGCCTGCACCCTCGAAGTACCTGCAGAGCATGTGACAATCCTCGAGGTTATGGTTAGTGGGTCCCTTGTGGTAAGGACACGGTTCTTTGAGCATTTTGTCGAAGATGCCCCCACCGGGGGGGCCTCGAGGCTTCTTGCGCTCGGTAGCGACGACAAGCTCGTCGGCCGGGGCCTCGAGCTTGCCTTGCTGGCCTTTCTTCTTCTTACGGTTGTTCCTCTTGGAGCCCCGGGTGGAGCTCGCGGGATCGTCGGCCTTCTGCTTCCCTTTATCCTGCTCACCGCCGAAGATGGCGCCAACCGCCTCCTCGTCGGCGGCAAAGTTGGTGACGATGTCCATCAATCCGTTGGCAGTGAGTGGGGTGTGGCGGCCCAACTCTCGGACCAGCTCTTTGCAAGTGGTGCCAGAGAAGAAAGCCATATTGACGTCGGAGTCGGTGACGTTGGGGAGCTCGGTACGTTGCCTGGAGAAGCGCCGGATGTAATCCCGGAGGGATTCACCCGGCTTCTGCTTGCAACTCCGGAGGTCCCACGAGTTGCCAGGGCGCATGTAAGTTCCCTTGAAGTTTCCCTCAAACACCCTCACGAGATCATCCCAGTCGTGGATCTGTTGGGGCGGGAGATCCTCGAGCCAGGCTCGAGCGGTGTCAGAGAGGAACAGGGGGAGCTGTCGGATGATGACCCGGTCGTCGGTGGCCCCACCCAATTGACATGCCAAGCGGAAGTCGGCGAGCCAAAGTTCTGGTTTGGTCTCGCCGTTGTACTTGGCAAGAGTCGTGGGAGGGCGAAACCGCACCGGGAGTATGGTTTCACGGATAGCCTTACTGAAGACCCGAGGGCCCGGAGGCTCGGGTGAAGGGCTACGATCCTCCGAGCTGTCGTAACGCCTGCCCCTGTGCACGTGGTAACCTCGAGCGACGCCGTCACCGTGCTTGCACGTGCGGCGCTCGACGATGTTGCCACGGGTGTCTCGAGGCCCACGGTCGTGAGCGATGGGCTCAGGGACGAGAGCCATCCGGATCCATCGGGCAGGTTCGGGATGAACCGAGGCCTCTCTCTCCTGTCGAGAGGGCTCTGCGAGCCGCTCCGTGGCGGGCTCGCGTCGCCTCGAGGCAGAGCTCTCGGCCTGCTGCAGGGCGGCGGTCTCGAGGAGTTCTCGGATCTCATCTCGAGCCCGGCGGGCGTCGGGATTTGATGGCTCGGGCATGTTGCGGAGGAGCTTGGCGGCGGCGACGACGTTCTGGCTGGCTCGAGCGAAAACCGGGGGGTCGGCTGCCCGGTCCTCGTCGATGCGACGGTTGACGTCGCGAGCTCTCTCGTGAGCTCTCCCGCCAAGTGCGCGTTCCGCGCGCTCATGCTCAAGGGTTTGTTGAAGTAGATGCAGGTTCTCTCGTTCCTCGTTGAGCCTCTCCTGCAATTCACGGATTTGCTCGAGCTGCATTCCTTGGTCGGCAAGGAATTGATCCTCGTCCCGCTCGGCAAGGAGCTCGACATGAGGGGGCGTATGCCTTCCTTCGACTGGCTCTTCTTCCTGCGATTCCGACGTGCTTTCAACTTCGACGTTGAAGCACTCGCGGGTGGGATCATAGGTGTCATCAGCCGAGTCAGAGTTAGGAGCGCCAAAGTAATAGTATGATAGGGGAATGCGTGGCCGTTGCAAATCGTCACTGGGGTTGCAGCGTGGGGAAGCGGTCACGCGGGGTTCCGTTTCTGGTACCTCCGTAGAGTCCGGGTAATCAGAAGCCGGCGTGGACGCAACGAGGTCCAGAGTAGAGCGTAGATGGTGCCCGGGGAGTTCCTCATAAGCACTCATGCAAGTGCTCACGGAAGAAGCGTACACCTGGGCAGCCGAATCTAGCCCAAATGGGAACGGCGAAGGAGATGTGGCTGTCCACGCCGGAGCGGGTGCTCCAAGCAGCGGTGTCTCATCGGACGGGGGAGCGATGGGATTCTTCATCGGCATGTTACCCTCGGCCAAGCTTATCCTCCCTAGACCTTCAATGAGGAAGTCTGGGTCGGCGTCCGGCTGGGGGGTGCTGGACCGGGGAATCCCATCACCCTCCGCGAGATGAAAACGGTGGTTGCGCCAGGCTCGTCGTCGTCGGGCGGCTCGCGCCTGCCTGGAACGACGATACCGGCGGATTGCTCCCCCGGGCTGGGAGAGCTCGTAATCCTCGTCGGTTGGGTGCCTAGGTGGGAGAGCCATAGCCAAGTGACATGAACTCCAAACTTCCGAACCAGATCACCGTGGCCAACGGGATAGGACGATCGGGGTCAGCCATCTAGGAAAAAAGGCGGGAAAGCGACGTCGACACGCAGCGATCCCCTACCTGGCGCGCCAACTGTCAGTGTTCGGACCCGAGGGGGTCCTAGACCAACGAGTAAATGCTGAGTGTCCCTTTCCTGGATGGTGATGCAAGGAGAACACACGGGGGTTTATCCTGGTTCAGGCCAGAGAAGGCCCTACGTCCAGCGGGGGGGGGGGGAGAAATCTGTATTTCCTTGCACCAAACTGCTTGCGTAGGGGTTACAAGCTTGCGAGAGAGGGTGGTGAGCCCAGGTCTCAAAAGAGGAAAAAGAAATACAAGATGATTGCTTGAGATGTTGATCGCTATCTTATGCTTGGTTTTTTTGTCCGTTGTCCCCCCCAGAGCCCTGGCCTACCCTTTTATAGGACGAGAGGAGGCCAGGACGACGGGAGCCTTGAGATGATGTTTTGTCAATCCCTGTTGAGGTGGCTGTAGCGACGTGTCCTAGAAATGGAGGGCCATCCCTGGACACCATGGTTTTGTAGAGGACGGGACGCTGAAATGACCCGGAGCGCCGCGCCATGCCATCCTCCCTTCCCTGTTGAGTTGTGCTGGGCGTCGAGGCCGGGTCGAGGCCGGGTCGAGGGCGAACGGATAAGTCCATATCCCTGGAATCGCGGTGTACAGACTTTGTCGTATCCTCCCTCGAGGGTAACTAGTGACGCACAGTGCACGGTAAGGTGGGTATAGTGACAGTTTTCACCTCCTATCACGGAATGGGCGGTAAAACAGTGACGACTGATACTGGCATTGTTCCCACGTCGACCACGCTCGCAGCCATGCCGGTAGGTGGTAGTAGGTGATCGCATTAAATGCTAAGGCTTTTGTCCTGGGGTAGGTAAAGAGAGGGGGTCGAGCGCCTCGACCCGGGCTCACGCGAGTCAGAGTGCGGTCGAGGCGTTTTGTCGTGCGGGACGGGGTGCGGTCGAGACCTCCCGTCGAGGGGGCCTCGTACGAGTCGGAGATGGGATGCGGTCGAGGCATTTCGTTGAGCCGGCCTCGTACGAGGCGGACTTGACGCGCATTTTGAAGTGGGCTGTGTTTTGTCGTGGCTTGGTCGTTTTGATTTTTGTTATCGTTGAATGTGGGTACCCCTATACTATTGGTACCGACACTAACCAACCCCTCAAATTTTGTCCCCCTATTCCTTTAAATGAGAGTCCCTCGTCCATATCTTATCCCCTACTCCTCAGGGTACTCCGACCGATCTCCTAAAATTTCCCTACTTTTACACTGTATTGTCATGGACCTTGTTTATCGGTCTCACTTGTCAGCTTTATGGAAGAGAGAAAAGAGGATGAGGGACTCCTACATCTGGGGTTCATGAGAGAGGAATGAGAGTCCCTCATCCATCGGGGCTTGAATAGAGGCTCGGTTGGAGAGTTTTTTTGATGTATTTGAGCTCGATAAGGACTCATGCAGGAGTTTGGGTGGAGTTGCCCTTGTAACAGAACCGCCCAATTATACGAGATTAAGTAGGAAAATCATCCGGCGAGCGGAAAATTTAACAAACTTAAGCCCGTATAACCCGGTAGTCCGTGAAATCTCGACGAATTTCAAACCATTTCACATAACAGCCAAGATCGTACTAAGTTTAGCGGTCACCGTCATAAGTTACATAAAAGTTCGCGGCACAAAATACATCGGAGTTTAAACATAATTATTACAAACCAGGTTCGAATAAAAAGTAGCGGAAGCAGTAGTTCAAATCACGCACACACACAGCGTTTGAAATAAAGTGCCAGCTTATGATCATCTCCAGCAAAAGCATCAGACGAGAAGTAGCGAATGACCATTGCCCATGGTCCTAAGCTTCGCCCATCGCAGGATAGAGGCAGTTGATACAGTAGCCGTAATACATCTGCCCATCTGCAACAAGTGGGAACAAAGCTCTGAGTACGAGAAGGTACTCAGCTAGATTTACCCGACAGAACCAAAAATAAAATGACACCCAGGATCATGACAGGCTTTCTGGTGGGGTAGCTGACTCATTTGCAAGAAAAGCATTTTCAACTTAACAATTCTTTTCTAAAAGCATGCAGTAATTTAATCTTTATTACCCTGTCAACTATGTTTGCACCTGTGCTAGAGTAGCATGTAATTAAGCAAGTTAGGATTACCAACGATCATAACAAGAGCATCATGTCATCTTTCACATAACTATCCAAGTGTTTCATCAATATTACTACGATGAAGTAGCTCAAGTCAAGTGTTCACTATCCAGTGAACGATGGCGATTCGAATCGATTATTAATCAGCTGGTAATTTATTCCTCACACAAACCTCACTCACAAGCTAAAGTGAGGTATTGGTCACCGAGTCAACTATTCAGGTAAAGTCGCGAGTTTGCCAGGAACCACATGTACCCGGAAGCAGCCCGACTGCTCTTTGGCCTTATCATCGCGCCCCCGTTTCCTGCCACTACTGCTCTGGTACAGTGCGTTGCGAGTAATCCACTCGGCCCGAATAATCTCCCAGCTTCGCGGTCGAAAGGTACGTTATTCGGCCAGCTAAATGTGAGGCATGCGTTCAATATGACTCGAGGCCCAACAACGGTCGGTCCTTAATCGACTCAGACGGAGAACACTACAGTTCGAAACCCTGCAAGTCTCTGCCCGGTCTCAATTTCACTTCGACACTTAGTTATTCTCATATGACACATCTTTCACGTAGATCCAGATAATCTCCTATAGCTCGCGGATGACAGGCAATCACCCGACTTCTACCGGTCTAAGCAAACTAAGCAATTATTGACCACAAACACCAAGGTAACAAGGATCGAGTAAAGCAAGGTGAAACAAGGTATAATGCGGCAACGTTTGCAAACAACTCCTAAACGTAATGCATCAATTAAGTAAAGTCAATAATAAATTATTTGCAAACCGGGAGAGAAATGCTCCGGGGCTTGCCTCTCTCAAAAGAGCTCGGACGGTGGTCAGGGCACTCTGGAAGATCTTCACCGACCTCCTCTTCGGCTTCGGTCGCCTCCTGCTCTTGCACCTTGGACTGCTCTTCCGGGTCCTCGGGAACTGCTACCGGGGTCACTTCCTGCGATCCTGTATGATGCAGAAATATAAGTGCTCATGCCAAGGTGCATTGCAGGGATGACATGAGATGATGGTGATGAATGAGATGTAGATGAGCATGTTATTTTGTTTGAATTACGTGGAACTTACGACTCTTCTACAAGGTAGTCTACATCATCCAAGAACATGTACTCATAAACTACCACCACTATTCTCTACCATGCAAAGGCACCTTGACACTTAAGATGCTTCAAAGATACACCAAAGCATAGTTTACTAACTAATCTTGCATCAAAGGTTGAATGTAAACCCTAGTTAGCACTGGGCTTGAACAGCAACACCTATTTTGGTAACACAGAAATATCTTAGAAAATTACAGTGGATTACTATCATCAATTCTAGCATGCCACAAAAATTTTATTGCATTTGGATTACTAGAACTGCCTATACAAAAATAACAAGCTAAGGCCTAAAAATGAGCATGAAAATACTTTGTATTATGAAAAGTATCAAACAACAGATTTAGCATTTTTTCTACTTTCTACACAGTAAACAATCACTATACAAAAATTATCATATACATGTTTTATACAATTTTTGCTCTTTATCAAAAATAACAAAAATCATCAAATAAAAGCACTTGAACTACACATCAAAGTTTTTCTACAGAACATGCATGTCACATATTTTTTCTAGAAAGCACATTACAAAATAAAACTCATGCAAGTGGAACCATATTTTTTTGAGTTTTCTTTGATTGATTACACATTTTCTAAGATATCAGCAATTACAAGGATTAAATAAATCACCACAGAAAAGTACCACAAAACATTATGTAATATTTTCACATCATAGATCTGGTCCTAAGAAGCCTACCAAAATTTGTTTCATAATTTTTGGAGCTCAAATGAATACACAAAAATTTTCCAAAGCATTTTTCTCCCTGAAATAAAAGAAAAACAGAAAACGATTTTTCCTTATTGACACTGGGCCAGCCCGTGCAAGCCAACCGGCCCGTGGCTGTTTTAGGCCCGAGCGCGCGTGCGGGAAAAAGAGGCGAGCCGGCCCGGCTCGGGCTCCGGCCCAAGGCCGGCCTGGCCCAGCGCGGTCGGGCGTGACCGTGGCCACGCCACGCCGGCGCCCTCGGCCGCGGCAGCGCGGCGACCGCCAACGGCCAACGGCCGTCTCCGGTCACGAACGGACGGGGTGTGGCGCGCACGAGAACCGCGACGAGAAGGCGAACCCAGTGGTGTCAAATGAAGGAAGAGAGGAGGAGCAGAAGCGCCAGTGGTCGGAGCGCAAGCTCGACGGCTCCGTTCACGGCGGCGCGGGCGGGAAAAACAAATTGACGCCCTACCGGAGCGAGCAAGAGGAGAACGTGGCTCGTTCGGAGGAGGCAAGGGGGTGGCGAAGCTCGGTGCAAGACGAATTCGGTGGCGGTGGATGGTCGACATCGGAACGGGGAGCGGAGGTGGAGCTCGCGGCGGTGAGCCGCTCACCCGCTCGGTTTTTGGGAGAGAGGAGCGGATGGTGAGCGAGAGTGGGAGTGAGGGGGCGAGGAGGGTTCGGGCAGGCGGACTTGAGCGCGCTCGAGCTGGCGGGAGGGCAGAGCGGAGGCGACGCGCGGTGGTCGGTGACGGCGCATGGCCGACACGCGGCGAACGCGTTCTGTCGTGGCGGACAGCGAGGCGCGGGGTGAGCGGGAGGAGGAGGCGGCCGAGCGGACGCGGGCCGGGCCGCCTGCGTTGCGCGGGCGCGCGCGTGGGGGTGGCGCGGGCAGTTTCGGCCAGCGGGCCGAAAGGGAGGCGGCGGTCCGCTTAGGTGAGAAATTAGTTTTTCAAATTATTATTTTCAAATAAATTCAAATAATAGTTTTCAAATCTCATTTTGAGCAAGAAAAGGACCTTTTCTGAAAATGGCCCAAAAATAAAAGTTGCTTAGAATTTAATTCTCTACAACTTTGATTAAGAGGCCAACCTCAAAACTCTTATAGATTTTGAATTGTAGAATAAAAGCTAATTTAGGGAGGATTTTTGAATATTTTCAAATACATTTTTAAAACAAGTTTTTGACAAAACTTTGAGTAATTTAGTTGCTCCAAAAATTTCACCTATAATTCTAAGTGATATAAAATTTTTGGTTGCACAAGTTTGATGAATATAACTAGTACATTATCACATCATGTTATGAATACTATTTTTCAAGCTTTTATTTTACTAAAGGTATACTCTTACTACATATGATTATGAATGCCATGTCATGTTATGCTCATGATTTGCAATGTTAATGCTTGCGTAACACCGAGGTGTTACAGCCCTCCCCCTTATGAAAATCTCGTCCCGAGATTTGGGTTACGAACCATATGCTTTTTGTAGGTATTCACCCATTTCCCAAGATGCATCCCCTTCATCATGATGACTCCACTGTATCTTATACGTTTTCACCACCCTGTTTCGAGTAGCCCTCTCCTTAGAATCCAAAACTCGAATTGGCTGCTCACGATACACCAAATCTGACTTAAGTTTTATGCCTCGAGGTTCAATTCCTTCCTCTGGAACGCGCAAACACTTCTTGAGATACGATACGTGAAAAGCTGGGAATATAGCTCCCATTGCTTCTGGTAATTCCAATTTGTAAGCCACTGGACCCTTTCTTTCCAAAATTTTGTAGGGTCCTACAAATCTGGCGGCAAGCTTTCTACGTACTCCAAACCGCTTCTTCTTCATGGGCGTGACTTTTAGATAAACATAGTCACCAACTTCGAACACAAGTGGTCTCCTCCTCTTATCCGCATAACTTTTCTGACGTGACTGAGCTGCTCTCATATTTTGCTAAATGATATGAACTTTCTTTTCGGCTTCTTCTACGAAGTCAATACCGTAATACCTCCTTTCCCCTGGCTCAATCCAGTTTAGAGGTGTTCTACACTTTCGGCCATACAGAGCCTCAAAAGGTGCCATTTTGATACTTTCTTGATAGCTATTATTGTATGCGAACTCTGCTAAGGGTAACCATGACTCCCATGAACCCTTGGAAGACAACACACAAGCTCTTAACATATCTTCTAAAACAACATTAACTCTTTCAGTCTGACCATCTGTTTGAGGATGATAGGCACTACTACGAATCAAACTAGTTCCCAAACCTTTATGCAAGTGCTCCCAAAAGTGAGCAGTGAACCATGACCCTCTGTCAGACACTATAGTCTTCGGTATTCCATGCAATCTTACAATCTCAGCAATATACTTCTCGGCATATTGAGGTGGTCTATAATCTGTCTTGACAGGCAAAAAGTGGGCTGTCTTAGTAAGACGATCCACGATTACCCAAATCGAATCATGGCCTTTCTGAGTAGTGGGCAAGCCTGTGATGAAATCCATACTTATATCATCCCACTTCCAACTAGGTACTGACAAAGGTTGTAACAATCCTGCAGGTTTCATGTGAATAGCTTTCACTCTACAACATGTGTCACATCTGGCTACATAGGCTGCAATTTCTTTCTTCATCTTTGTCCACCAATAACGGGGTCTTAGTTCTTGGTACATTTTACTACTGCCAGGATGAATGGATAACTTAGAGAGATGAGCTTCATCCATAATTTTATTCTTAAGCTCTCTACCGTTTGGGACAATAAGACGGTTGTCAAACCACAACACGTCCTGTTCATCTACTCTAAAGTGTTTCGAGGGTTCTTTTCTAATTTTCTTTTTGATGTGGAATATCCCTTTATCTGCTTTCTAGCCTTCTATTATCTTACTCTCCAAGGAGCAACTGATCTGAATACTATGTAACACAGCAGGGTGCATTAGATTAAAACCATCCTCGAGTAAGGGTTGCATATTCAAGCAATGTGACTTTCTACTCAAAGCATCCGCTACTACATTGGCTTTTCCAGGGTGATACTGTACATTCAAGTTGTAATCTTTCATTAGTTTTAACCATCTTCGCTGTCTCATGTTCAATTCTGGTTGGGTAAAAATGTACTTAAGACTCTTGTGATCGGTGAAAATATTGCATACATTACCAAGTAAATAGTGCCTCCAAATCTTTAAGGCATGCACTACAGCGACAAGCTCAAGATCATGTGTCGGATAATTGATTTCATGTTTTCTCAACTGACAGGAGGCATAAGCAATGACTCTTCCTTCTTGCATCAGAACACAGCCTAATCCTATTTTTGATGCGTCGCAGAACACATCAAAAGGTTTCTCGATGTCGGGCTGCGCAAGAACTGGAGCAGTGGTTAACAGTTTCCGCAAGGTGTGGAAAGCTGTCTCACACTCCCCTGTCCACACAAACTTGTGGTCTTTATGTAACAGACTTGTCATTGGTTTGGTAATCTTTGAGAAGTCTGGTATAAATCGGCGATAGTATCCAGCTAACCCTAGGAAACTCCTGACTTCTGACACTGTGGTTGGAGTTTTCCAATCCATAACCTCTTGCACTTTGCTCGGATCTACCGAAACTCCATTCCCAGATAGAATATGACCAAGGAAAGGAACTTTCTTCAACCAAAATTCACATTTGTTGAACTTAGCATACAACTTATGATCTCTCAGTCTGGTCAAGACAATTCTCAGATGCTCTTCGTGATCCTTCTCATTCTCAGAGTATACTAGAATATCATCAATGAAGACAACTACAAACTTGTCCAACTCTGGCATGAACCGTATTCATCAGATACATAAAATAGGCAGGAGCATTTGTTAAGCCAAAAGACATAACAAGATACTCGTACAACCCGTATCTGGTAGAAAAGGCGGTTTTCGGGACATCTTGCGGCCTAATCTTTATCTGATGATACCCTGATCTTAGGTCTATCTTGGAGAACACTCTGGCTTTAGCTAACTGATCAAACAAAACGTCGATATGAGGCAAAGGATACTTATTCTTAATAGTTACAGCATTAAGAGGTCGATAATCCACACACATTCTCAGAGTACCCTCTTTCTTTTTCTTCACGAACAAGGCAGGGCATCCCCATTCAGACTTACTTGGTCGGATAAACCCCTTCTTTAATAATTCCTCCAGTTGCTTTTTCAGCTCAGCTAACTCATCCGGAGGCATCCGATAGGGTCTCCTTGAAATAGGAGCTGTCCCGAGGATCAACTCAATTCCAAACTCAACATCTCTATCTGGAGGAAGACCAGGTAACTCATCTGGAAACACATCCGGGAACTCACACACTACCGGGATTTGATGAATAGGAATGACTTCCATGGCACAGGTTATACTTACAAGGTCCGTTCGCCTGGGTAATGGCACCTGAAAAGTACCATCTATTTGGGGATCCTTAAGGGTAAGCATCCGACTGCTTGTATCTATGACTGCTCCCTAGTTCTTCATCCAGTTCATTCCTATTATTACATCCAAAACGAGTCCAGGCATAACTATCAGGTTTACCCGAAACCTTCGACTACCTAACTCAAGGGTTGCCCCTCTAACCATCGGATTGGTTAAAACATCAGCCCCTGCTGAACTTATGCGATAACCATAATTCAATTATGTGCATAGTTGTTCATGCTTCCATGCAAATGCTTGACTCATAAAAGAATGCGAGGATCCAGAATCAAATAGAACAACTGCAGGGTGATGGTTAACAAGAAACTTACCGGCAGTTACAGGCTCTCCCTCAGGAATCTCATCCACAGTGGTGTGGTGTACACAAGCAGTGTAAGTCTGTTGCTTCTTTTTAGGAGAATAAGGGCAGAACTTTGAAAAGTGGCCTGGCTGACCACAATTATAGCAGGGCCCCTTCACTGTACCAGCAGATCCTATAGCTCCCTTAGAATTGTTCTGTTCTGCAGCTGCGGTGATCTTTGCTGGCGGCACGGCCATCTTGTACGACTTCTGTGGTCCCTTGTAGTTCTGGGTCTTACGCTGTGGCAGCCTGAACCTTGCACCTGGTGCGAATGGACGATAAGAAGAACGATTTGTAGTGAAAACTCTGGACTGTGATGGTCCTAACTCAAACACCCTCTTGCGATTCTTGGATGTAGTGTAGGCGTTGTTGTTCTTTTCTTGTTTCAGACAATCACTGACAAAGTCATTGAATATGGCGCGGGTATTGGTACCCACATGCTTCATCATTTTCGGACTTAACCCTCTCTTGAAACTAGCAATTCTCTTGACATTTGTGTCGACCATGTCTGGAGCATAACGGCACAAGTTGTTGAAGGCATGCAAATATTGCGTCACGGTTTTGGTACCCTGATTTAAAGCTAAGAACTCTCCTAACTTCATTTCAACCAGCCCTAGTGGAATGTAGACCCCACGAAAAGCTTCAGTGAACTCTCTCCACGAGATCTGTGCATTTGGGGGAAAGGTGGTGCGGTGATGCTTCCACCACATTCCTGCGGGCCCTTGTAACTGATGTGCAGCATATTCTGTCTTCAGAACTTCGGTCAGCCTCAACACGTGGAACTTATCTTCCATGGTGTTGATCCATTCTTCCGCGTCGAGTGGCTCTGCTGCTTCCTTAAAAATAGGTGGCCTAGTATCCATGAAGTCCTTGAAGTTGTTGTACTGGTTCACCCCATGGCCACCACCTTGATTATTACCTCTCTGAACATTTTCGGCGATGGTACACAGAAAATCTTCCATATTCTTCTGCCATTTCTCGGCATTGCGCTGGCTTCCAAGGAACTGCGCGAAGAATACCTCTGCAGTGAGCGGTGGAGGAGGGGGCAATTGTGGCTCTGGCTGTGGCTCATGGTGGTTGACGTTGTTTGCACCACTCCCACCAGCCCCTGAACCGTTACCATCAGTTTCAGTGGCCTCATACGTGGCACGGCGTGTGTTTGCCATCTGCATATTCCAGCAACAAGTAATAATTGAGCGAAGTTGTAGTAATTATATTTGAATGAACAATCATGCCACACTGAATTCATTGGAGAGAACAAGTCATGCAATAAAACAGAGGCACAATAATCGCATTCCAATTAAAACAACATCACTAATCACGTTACTTCGAATACAACATCGCGTCCAATACCACCACGTTGCCAGCATACATACACTGGACTTTTATGCATTCGGGCATCGCATACACAACCGAGTTCCAAAAGATCACTAGTCTCAGATAGAACAGGATACAACACGATACATGGAAACCAAAAGAAGGCCATCGTGATAGAGCCTAGCTACGAATGCAGGGCACTAGCCTACTCTTCGGGGCTATCGTCAAGGTCGGAGGCGTCACCATCGCTACCTTCAGTAGCGGCGTCGTCGTCAACGTCCATATGGGCGGCGTCCGGAGGAGCATACGGGCCCACCCCATTGTAGAGGGCACGAAACTCTTCATGCAAGTTGGCATTATACTCTTCTAGCTCCTCGACCCTCTGCCTCAGAAGGTCCCTCTCGTTCCAGGCTTCATTCCTTTCCTGAACTAGCTGTCCCATCATGCGGTCTGCATTTCTGTTGGCCTGAGTCAACGTCTGCACCCGCTACATGGCACTCTCACCTCTCTCAAGAGCCCGATCTTGCTGCAAGCTCATGTCGGCCAACTGCTCCTGCAAGCTAGCTATAGCACGTGCTTGCTTCTTCTTCTGCTTCCTTGCTTCAAGCCGGTCATCACCACGCAGACCAGTCAAGGTCCAATAGGTACTCTCAAGACCCTGGTATGCTCTGATGGCTGCATAGATGGCACTCATGGCGTGGTTGTCGCTAGCTCGTCCTTCACTTGGGCCTCTAACCAGGGCACTTCCTTGCGGTTGCACCCAAATGGCATCGCGAGGATCATCTCTCGGAAAAGTACCGGCCAAAGCTGTTGCCAACTCATTGGGAAACCTGCTCATTATGTCTCAGATGACACGAAAGGCTGCACCCTCTGCACCCTCAACTGGAGTGCGTCCCTCAAACTCCAAATGCCAACCATCCCATTCTGGCGCATCACCAAGAGCAGGGACGGTGATTTCCACTACTGCAAGTCCATCTTCAGCTAGCTGGCTCTCACTCCAAGAGTACACCGGCTCTTGACCCTCCGGGTACCCCACATCATGGAGCACTCTCCAAAGCAAGGTGGGCATGACAAACTCACTTAGAAAAGTGTCCGTGCTGCGGCGCTCCCGCGGGGCCATCTGGTGACGGGGTGCTCTTCCGCCAGTGGACTTACAGGGAGTCTGCTTCGTGCGGGCCATCTGTAGCACAAGTTTTAATTACCCGGTGAGAACATATTTTAAGTCGATATCACTTTTATCAAAATGGGATAATCCTTTTATAAGAGGAGGAATGCATGTTATGAATGAAATGCACATGCAATATGATGCATGCGCGAGTCTTACGTTCTCACAAACTTAGAAAATAAGAACATCTAACGATGAATTCGGTGGCATACAAACGATCCCTCATATATGTAACTAATTCATTCTACACGAAAAACGTTGTTATGTACCTACAGAAAATTCATTTCAGCCCAATTCCCATGAATGCATGAAAGCAGTAAATCTACCTACATGCTCTACACGAATCCCCAGATGTGTGTACAACGGTAGTACTACCCAATCACATCGTCCTATTGACGACATCGCCTCAACGGACGAAACACCCACACATGCGATACTTTCATAAAAATATGTGTAGAACATGTAATTATTCTAGTATCATATAAGCACTCTCCCTAGATCGGCGGTGTATCCGATCATGCTCTCACAGCTCACACTTACCAAAGTGTAGAGGTAACTGATCCATACATTACCACTCAATTAAGTGGCACTCATACAATAGCACGCCGTATGAGCAATGAATTGAGAAATATGGTGCAAGAACCCCAAGTTAGTACTTAAATAGCCACCTAGAGTACTTAACTGGGCATACAGGATATGACCACTGACACACTTTTAGTTTAAAAATCACGCTTTTTAAATAGAATTTTGTTTTAAATACACTTATAAACAGTAATCACGCTAAACCATGCTCCGATGCCAGCTGTAACAGAACCACCTAATTATACGAGATTAAGTAGGAAAATCATCCGCGAGCGGAAAATTTAACAAACTTAAGCCCGTATAACCCGGTAGTCCGTGAAATCCCGATGGATTTCAAACCATTTCACATAACAGCCAAGATCGTACTAAGTTTAGCAGTCACCATCATAAGTTACATAAAAGTTTGCGGCACAAAATACATCGGAGTTTAAACATAATTATTACAAACCAGGTTCGAATAAAAAGTAGCGGAAGCAGTAGTTCAAATCACGCACACACACAACGTTTGAAATAAAGTGCCAGCTTATGATCATCTCCAGCAAAAGCATCAGATGAGAAGTAGCGAATGACCATTGCCCATGGTCCTAAGCTTCGCCCATCGCAGGATAGAGGCAGTTGATACAGTAGCCGTAATACATCTGTCCATCTGCAACAAGTGGGAACAAAGCCCTGAGTACGAGAAGGTACTCAGCTAGACTTACCCGACAGAACCAAAAATAAAATGACACCCAGGATCATGATAGGCTTTCTGGTGGGGTAGCTGACTCATTTGTAAGAAAAACATTTTCAACTTAACAATTCTTTTCTAAAAGCATGCAATAATTTAATCTTTATTACCCTGTCAACTATGTTTGCACCTGTGCTAGAGTAGCATGTAATTAAGCATGTAAGGATTACCAACGATCATAACAAGAGCATCATGTCATCTTTCACATAACTATCCAAGTGTTTCATCAATATTACTACGATGAAGTAGCTCAAGTCAAGTGTTCACTATCCAGTGAACGATGGCGATTCGAATCGATTATTAATCAGCTGGTAATTTATTCCTCACACAAACCTCACTCACAAGCTAAAGTGAGGTATTGGTCACCGAGTCAACTATTCAGGTAAAGTCGCGAGTTTGCCAGGAACCACATGTACCCGGAAGCAGCCCGACTGCTCTTTGGCCTTATCATCGCGCCCCCATTTCCTGCCACTACTGCTCCGGTACAGTGCGTTGCGAGTAATCCACTCGGCCCGAATAATCTCCCAGCTTCGCGGTCGAAAGGTACGTTATTCGGCCAGCTAAATGTGAGGCATGCGTTCAACATGACTCGAGGCCCAACAACGGTCGGTCCTTAATCGACTCAGACGGAGAACACTACAGTTCGAAGCCCTGCAAGTCTCCGCCCGGTCTCAATTTCACTTCGACACTTAGTTATTCTCATATGACACATCTTTCACGTAGATCCAGATAATCTCCTATAGCTCGCGGATGACAGGCAATCACCCGACTTCTACCGGTCTAAGAAAACTAAGCAATTATTGACCACAGACACCAAGGTAACAAGGATCGAGTAAAGCAAGGTGAAACAAGGTATAATGCGGCAACGTTTGCAAACAACTCCTAAACGTAATGCATCAATTAAGTAAAGTCAATAATAAATTATTTGCAAACCGGGAGAGAAATGCTCCGGGGCTTGCCTCTCTCAAAAGAGCTCGGACGGTGATCGGGGCACTCTGGAAGATCTTCATCGACCTCCTCTTCGGCTTCGGTCGCCTCCTGCTCTTGCATCTTGGACTGCTCTTCCGGGTCCTCGGGAACTGCTACCGGGGTCACTTCCTGCGATCCTGTATGATGCAGAAATATAAGTGCTCATGCCTAGGTGCATTGCAGGGATGACATGAGATGATGGTGATGAATGAGATGTAGATGAGCATGTTATTTTGTTTGAATTACGTGGAACTTACGACTCTTCTACAAGGTAGTCTACATCATCCAAGAACATGTACTCATAAACTACCACCACTATTCTCTACCATGCAAAGGCACCTTGACACTTAAGATGCTTCAAAGATACACCAAAGCATAGTTTACTAACTAATTTTGCATCAAAGGTTGAATGTAAACCCTAGTTAGCACTGGGCTTGAACAGCAACACTTATTTTGGTAACACAGAAAAATCTTAGAAAATTACAGTGGATTACTATCATCAATTCTAGCATGCCACAAAAATTTTATTGCATTTGGATTACTAGAACTGTCTATACAAAAATAACAAGCTAAGGCCTAAAAACGAGCATGAAAATACTTTGTATTATGAAAAGTATCAAACAACAGATTTAGCATTTTTTCTACTTTCTACACACAGTAAACAATCACTATACAAAAATTATCATATACATGTTTTATACAATTTTTGCTCTTTATCAAAAATAACAAAAATCATCAAATAAAAGCACTTGAACTACACATCAAAGTTTTTCTACAGAACATGCATGTCACATATTTTTTCTAGAAAGCACATTACAAAATAAAACTCATGCAAGTGGAACCATATTTTTTTGAGTTTTCTTTGATTGATTACACATTTTCTAAGATATCAGCAATTACAAGGATTAAATAAATCACCACAGAAAAGTACCACAAAACATTATGTAATATTTTTACATCATAGATCTGGTCCTAAGAAGCCTACCAAAATTTGTTTCATAATTTTTGGAGCTCAAATGAATACACAAAAATTTTCCAAAGCATTTTTCTCCCTGAAATAAAAGAAAAACAGAAAACGATTTTTCCTTATTGACACTGGGCCAGCCCGTGCAAGCCAACCGGCCCGTGGCTGTTTTAGGCCCGAGCGCGCGTGCGGGAAAAAGAGGCGAGCCGGCCCGGCTCGGGCTCCGGCCCAAGGCCGGCCTGGCCCAGCGCGGTCGGGCGTGACCGTGGCCACGCCACGCCGGCGCCCTCGGCCGCGGCAGCGCGGCGACCGCCAACGGCCAACGGCCGTCTCCGGTCACGAACGGACGGGGTGTGGCGCGCACGAGAACCGCGACGAGAAGGCGAACCCAGTGGTGTCAAATGAAGGAAGAGAGGAGGAGCAGAAGCGCCGGTGGTCGGAGCGCAAGCTCAGCGGCTCCGTTCACGGCGGCGCGGGCGGGAAAAACGAATTGACGCCCTACCGGAGCGAGCAAGAGGAGAACGGGGCTCGTTCGGAGGAGGCAAGGGGGTGGCGAAGCTCGGTGCAAGACGAATTCGGTGGCGGTGGATGGTCGACGTCGGAACGGGGAGCGGAGGTGGAGCTCGCGGCGGTGAGCCGCTCGCCCGCTCGGTTTTTGGGAGAGAGGAGCGGATGGCGAGCGAGAGTGGGAGTGAGGGGGCAAGGAGGGTTCGGGCAGGCGGACTTGAGCGCGCTCGAGCTGGCGGGAGGGCAGAGCGGAGGCGACGCGCGGCGGTCGGCGACGGCGCTTGGCCGACACGCGGCGAACGCGTTCTGTCGCGGCGGCCAGCGAGGCGCGGGGCGAGCGGGAGGAGGAGGCGGCCGAGCGGACGCGGGCCGGGCCGCCTGCGTTGCGCGGGCGCGCGCGCGCGGGGGTGGCGCGGGCCGTTTCGGCCAGCGGGCCGAAAGGGAGGCGGCGGCCTGCTTAGGTGAGAAATTGGTTTTTCAAATTATTATTTTCAAATAAATTCAAATAATAGTTTTCAAATCTCATTTTGAGCAAAAAAAGGACCTTTTCTGAAAATATCCCAAAAATAAAAGTTGCTTAGAATTTAATTCTCTACAACTTTGATTAAGGGGCCAACCTCAAAACTCTTATAGATTTTGAATTGTAGAATAAAAGCTAATTTAGGGAGGATTTTTGAATATTTTCAAATACATTTTTAAAACAAGTTTTTGACAAAACTTTGAGTAATTTAGTTGCTCCAAAAATTTCACCTATAATTCTAAGTGATATAAAATTTTTGGTTGCACAAGTTTGATGAATATAACTAGTATATTATCACATCATGTTATGAATACTATTTTCCAAGCTTTTATTTTACTAAAGGTATACTTTTACTACATATGATTATGAATGCCGTGACATGTTATGTTCATGATTTGCAATGTTAATGCTTGCGTAACACCGAGGTGTTACAGCCCTAGACTAATGGCTTTTGAGGATGACCTTTAGTCCTTGATCCACAGTCTCAGTTGGGAAACCGGGATTAAAGAGGGTTTTTCAACCAGGATTGAAGGAAACCGGGATTAAAGGGATTTTCCAACCGGGATTGAACCTCACGCACAGCAAAAGAGGTCTCTCAGAATTTAAATTATTTTTTTAGTTCTGAGGATGGCCTGGCCTTTAGTCCCGGTTACGTGACCTGGGACTAAAGGATGGCCTTTAGTCCGGTTATGTGACCCGAGACTAAAGGTTCGGCCTTTAGTCCCAGTTACATGACTCGGGACTAAAGGCCTTAGTTCCAGATCCGTAGTCTCGGTTGGGAAAGTAGGATTAAAGGAGATTTCTCAATCGAGAATGAAGAAAACTGGGATTAAAGGGGTTTTCCGACCGAGATTGACGCCCACGTGTGTACCAGTGTAAAGATATACACGGGGCTTTGCGAGCCGAAGCAACTTAGAGCAACTCTAACAAATGTGCTATCCTTGGTATCTAGACTATTTTTGGCTTTCTAAAGCAAAATTCAAGGTCCAACAGGTGTGCTATTTAATTTTCTAAAATAGCAAGTAAACTATTTCTTAACTTTCGCTAGCCATAGATAGCACACTGCGTTCGCTGGCTATCCCATCATCCCGCGCGCGAATATCTGGTCGCCGCCCTTCCCTTCCCGCACGTAGCAGTACGACAGCAGCTGCGTGGCCACCGGCCAGAGGCTGGATGCTACTGTACTGCATCAAGTCAGCAAGCACCTAGGAGTACGTGGTCAATGGCTACGGGACAGGCGGTGATGGCCAACGGACAGGCACTGCTGGTGGCCAGGGGACGGGTATGCTGGCCAGGCCCAGGTAGTACAAGCAAGTAGCAGTACATTGTTGGCCAAGAGACGCCGACGACGACCGGTGCAGCTGCACGCGCTGCTTCCTGGCCGGTGCAGCCGCACGCACTAGACCGTGTTCGTTCGGCGAGCCTTGAAGCCCTACCCGGCCGTGCATCTGCAGGCAGAGGATAAAAGGTCGCGATCAGATCTTCAACGAAAAATCATATGACGTGTCACTTTTAAAAATAGATAAATGAAAATATATAAAGACTGTTGTAGAACTCTACTTTTTAAGTGGGTTTTCTATTTTACACAATGGCTAAATTTTGTAATTTAGAATGTAATTTTACCTAGTCTCTTGGAGATGCTGTTAGCCGAGTTCGATGGGATCTGGCGCTGGGAGGCAGAGTTGCGACAGAGACGAGTCAGGCATATTGATACTTGTCCATGGGCACCTCGGTGTGGACGGTTCCTACACAATTTTTTCCCTCTCGAATTGCCGAAGTCGAGGACGCGTACACTGGCATCGTGCATGCCCGTGCCGCTAGCTAGTGCCATGATCGTCGCACTAATCAAGTAATCATAACATCATTATTATAGCACCTAACCTACGCTTAATAACTACCCTGAATTGATATTTTCTTCAGGACGAGACAGGCTTCAACGGAGTAGGATATTTATTCGAGCATAAACGACGAGATTATTATTAGAGATCAACGTCACCACGTTTCCTTGCTCCTCCTTTCGAAAGCGCCACCTCTGATGTTGTAGAGTTTCCTCTCCTTGATTTTAGCTCCAATTGCTCGAGTCTCTGATAAAGTAATTTTAGTGGAGAAATAGAGTGGGGACAGGTTAACACGTGCGTGAGAATTAATTTTAGAGTGATTTTAATAGAGATTGAATAGGAGCAGTAAAGTCACAGGTTTTTTAGCACTTCATTTCTAGTATAAATGAAGAAGTGAATTTTGTCTACATTCCACTAGAATCTAGGGCCCCGTTCACTTCCCAAAATATTTACTCTGCCACCTGTCACATCGAATCTTTGAACACATGTATGAAGCATTAAATGTAGGTAAAAAAATAACTAATTGTACAATTTGTCTGTAAATGTCGAGATGAATCTTTTGAGCCTAATTAATTCATGGTTGGATAAATTTTACCAAATAACAACGAAAGTGCTACAGAAATTTTTTTCTCAAATATTTCGGATCTGAACACAGCGTAGATAGAATTTTACTATTTGGCTGAGAACAAACGATTGGGACTTGTGAAGGAGAAGAATAGCCGGCAAGCCGGCAAGCAACATCGGTTCCCCGTTCCTACCGAGCGTCTAATATTTTTTTTTGAGGAAAGCGCGTCTAAGACTACCCACACTCATGGACCTCTATATTCATCCTCTATACGTCCTAGTCAGCAAGATTCTCTCCTCTATACTCAATTCTCTCGCACCCATTCATCCTCTATATCATCATCTATCCACTCTATCTACTATGGGACCCACTTGTCACTTTCTCTAAATATATCCATGTGTGATCTAGTTTTGAAGGATTTATTGAGACGAATTTAATGGTGCAATCGAAATTTAATTTGGATTTTTGGTTTGTGAGTTATAACATTTTTTTCTTTGTTTAGCTAGTGGGGCCCGCTAGTATAGAGTATAGAGTAAGCACTGTGCTACTCTAAATATAGAGTAAGAGAAATGATAGAGTATCGTTTTAGAGTACCCAGTACAGTAGTTTTTACTCTATATTCATACTCTAAACCTTTAGAGTATCGTTTTAGAGTACCCACTGCGGGTAGTATAATATGTTCGCTTACCGAGAGAGGCCATGCTGGAAAGCCCAAACCACTTTTCAGGCTCTTCTATAAAGCGCGTAAGTGTTCATCCGTTACGCATGGGCTCACGATACGTTGGGCCTTCACTTGACATTTGATCTATGTACTGTAGCCACAACCAACCAGAGCGGGGAAAAGCTCCGTCCTTTTTAATTTGCTTTATATTTATTTTCCTTTTTACGAGTGAGAACTGAGAAATGCTCTTGAGCTTCCTGGACACCTGCTTATGAGCTTGTCCCGCCCGCCGCCGACGTGCATTCTCGTTCGCGCGTCGCTACCTGCCCCGCCCGGCCGGCTCACACGTCAGGGCAGCATGAGTTGCTCCAGCGCCATTCTACTTCTGCCATGCACCTCGCCATCTCGGCTTCCTCATCATGAGTTTTGTTTCGGGCTCGGCTGTTAAGAAAAGTAAAGATAAACAAAAATAATTCTAACGGAAATGCTTCCTTACGACTGGGCACGCTACTCTCCTCCTTGCCCCCGCGTCTCGCGCCCTCACTCGTCCCCTCCCCTCTCTCCTGGCTGCCGACCTTTCTTCTCCTTGGCTAATCACGAGCTACTCATCGTCGCTTACCGTAAAGATGGTCATACAGCAGGGTCCGAAATAAACCGGCTCATGAGACGCACCTGCAACAAGGGTTTAACAAACTCTGAGTACAAAAGTACTCCACAAGACTTAACCGACGAAAAGGGTGAAGAAGACTCAGGAATGCAGGCTCAGGGGATTCAAGACAAGACTTTAGCAAGAATCAAAGTCTTTTGCAGAAAAGTTCACTATCAGTAAATCCTTACTTTCCATCTTTTAAATTTATAATTATTTATGACTATCATTAGGTGAATCTATACTATAACAACCACTTCTTAACATTCATCTCAAGATTCTTCCAAAGTTGCATCCATTAACTACGAAGTAGTTGCGGAGGTCAAATCTCCTTATCCGAGAAGCAGCGGCGATTCGAATCGATTATACCCAGCTGGGGGTCCCTAACTACACGACATATGCCGGACTTTAACCCGCATATATCAACCTTCACCTGGATCCTCCAAAACGTGACCAGGTCAAGCGCCACCCGAGAGTACAGTACACCTACAGTCCAGCCCTTGGCCACGAAGATACACGCTACTCTCGCCATCTCTCCACTCCCAGTGTACGGTCGGCTGTTCACATGATAGAATTACCGAGGTCTTAGGCTTACCGGAGCATGCGGTCAGTTGCAAAGTGTCGACCAAACGGGACTACAACGGACGGTCCTTAACCGACACAGTCGAAAACACTACATTGGGACTCCTTTCCCGATGCAAGTCCACTGACCAGTCTCAGATTATCATCATCATCATTCATTACTTTGTTCCACAACAAACCTTCAAACTTTGTTAAACATTTTAAAGTTTTCTCCTTTAAGCAGAGCTAAGCATATTAAGCATTTTTAAATAAAACAGAATCAAGGACGATATTGAAATATCAAGAATGATAATGCATCAATTAGGTTATCACTCAACGCCTATCACCTAATGCAACAAAGCATAAGCATAAGTGATGTAAACTTTGTAAAACACAAGGAGGGGTTGTATGCATCCGAGGCTTGCCTTGGTCGATGGGGATTTCAGGTTCGGGGTCAGTCCCACAAATATCAAACCCAACGTCCACTGGTGACTGTCCTTCCTCGGGGATTGGTTCGACAACGTTAACCTCTTCGTTCCCGAGGACTACGCGAGATGACAATGTATGCTCAACATGATGAACTACGAAACATGATGCTTGATGGATGCATAACAAGATTAAAAACTTGAGTACAACTTTCCTTCACGGTAAAGTTGCAAGCCAACAAAGGCTAACCTAACTCTAGCCTAGGGTTTCATTAGGTTAAATAAGTTGTTAATGACTTTCATTAAGCACATGAAATAATATTAATTAAGCCCTAATAACATGATTAAGAGAGCTCAAACAATTAATTAAAGGTGCCAATGGTCATTAAGAGTTAATGACCTAGGGTCAACGCACAATCATAAAATCAAACAACCCTAAAATGATTAAACAAGATTAAGGGTTAATTGATTAATTAATTAAGCATAAAATTAAGTATAAAATTAACTTTGTCCAAATGAGTCCAAAATTTTTATGAAGGTTGGTTACATCATTAAATAGTTGTAAAACAAATTTCATAATTTTTGGACTAATATTTAAGCCTAGAAAAATCATAGAAGTCACATTTAGCAATTAAAAGGCATAATTAAATCACATACAAAGATTACTTAAATTTCAATTTTTATATTTTTCCTAGGTAGTACACATCACAGAGAGGCTACACAAAATTTTTTATAATTTTAGGAGCTCTAGTTATTTCACAATGAAATAAACAAAATTTGGTACTATTTAATATTTTAGAAAAGAATAAAATAGAAAATCCATTCATTAGTCCGGCCCACTCCCCTCTCTCTCTCTCCCCCCCGGCCCAACTCCCTTTCCTTCTCTGCTGGACTGGCCCACTACTGCAGTCGGCAGAGCCCGAGCAAACCGGCCTAAGAAGGCAGGCGGCTTCCTCTCTCCCACGCTGAAGCTGACAGCAGGGCCCCGCACATCATCCTCTTCTCTCTCCTCACTTGGTGTTGACCACGTCTGCGCAGTCTTGACCGACCAGAGCTCGTCGACGGCGAGCTCCCTGGTGACACTGCTGGCACTGCTGCGCTCCCCTCCTCCTCCCGTATCTGCTGCTGCTCTCTCCCCTAACTCTAGAGGTCAGAAAAACAAAACACGACGACGTGATTGGCGGCCCGACGACGTGGAGGACAGCGGCGTGGCGGCGGGCATAGCAACATGGTAGCTCAGAGGCGGCAGAGATGAAACTAAAGCTTTGGGAAGCATCAGGGGCATACCACGATCACTAATCCGTGATCGGTTGAAGCGGAGGAGAAACGAAGGCGGCTGGCCACGGTGAGGTACCCGCGGTGGCTCTGTTGCCGACCGTGGAGAAGACAGTGGTGCGCAGACGACTTTGGCAGCGAGGCTAATCACGAGCTGGCTCCAGCGGTGCGCAAGGACGCTGCGAACGTGGGGGTGAGATGGAGTCGACAGAGGTAGAGCGGTGGCGGTGGTGCACGTCGGCGACCGAGATGACGACGGCGGCAGTGAAATAGGGGAGGAGAAAAGGGGCACGGCGGCCGGCCCTATGAGCTTTATGGTGCGGCGGTGGAACAGGACAGCGATGCGCAGCTGCTTGCTTGGACACCATGAAGCAGGAGATGGCGTTGGGTGCACCTGGAAGCGGCCGGAAGGACGCCGGCGGTGAGCTACCTGTTGCCCTGCTCAACTTGGAGAAATTATAGAATTACCACTTACTCTATTTTTCAAATTACTCTAAAATTTTCTAAAGAACTTGAAAATCTCCAATTATAAAAGTTGCTAAAAAATCCAATACCTACAACTTTATCAATAGTAACTTTTTCAAATTCAGTTTAGATTTTGAAATTTGAATTTGAAATCAAAAGGGGACATTTTGGATTTTGGTAAACTCAAAATTACTTCAAATTTTACATGGAAACTTTAAAAACTCAAAACACCAAAGTTGTACATATTAACAAGACCTAGAACTTTTCTTTTTAAACCATTTTCAAATTCTGCCTCCATTTTTAAATTTGAATAGGGAAATGAAAAGGGGTCAAATTTGAGATTTGAATCTTTTCAACAAAATTTTATACTGAAAGTTTAAAAACTCCAAAAACCAAAGTTGTACAACTTGACAAGATCTAGAACTTTGCTTTTTGGCTCACCCTCAAATTTTGCTTAAATTTTGAATTACAGAAAAAGGGTAAAATAGGTTTTCTAGAAATCATGGTTTTGAATCAAATTCAAACTTGATTTTGTTTTTACCTTAATTGATGCTTAATTAGTGATCACAACTATCATCCAAATGTACCATTGGGTCAAATCACACTTGACCTTCCCAATGCCACATTTGTTTGAATCAATTTGAATTTGAAATTCATTTGAATTGGCTCCCAATTTGAATTCAAATTTGAACTGCAAGACTTAGAGCAAGTTTTGGAATTCAAATTTAATTTCAAACTTGGAGTTCATTTTTAATGGTTGCACTTAGATTTATACACTATACTTGACACTAGTGTAAAGCATAGCTTACACCTCAAAGTATATTGGGCATAAATCAAGTATTTGAGACTCAATCGACCTAAGAAATGTAAACTTGTTTTAGTTGATGCACATCAAGGTTGACCAAAACATGAATGCTTTTCAATGCATATGATGACATGGCCAATTTTATTTACCATAACACTAGGGGTGTTACACCTCATTTGCTATTTTATGATTTTTCTATGAATTACTAAGATTTATTGAAGTTTTAGCCGATTTATATGAAAAAGAAAAAGGAAAAACCGTAAAGGATAAGCACTTAGCACCGGGGACCCTGTAGTTTTCTCAAATCAGATCCTAGTGAATAGGCCTTTGCATGCACTGTTCAGATGAGTCACGACTTTGCACTTAGACCCCTCTCTTTCTTCTAATTCGTGTCGTGGTCCCTCTTCTTCTCTTCTTCACCATACAAAAGCAGAGCTCGGCAGAGGGTGGCTTGGGGCTAGCAGGAGGAGGACTGGTGGCGGCGGAGAAGGGCTGACAAGGCTGCGCGGCAACGAGGCGCGTCCGCACGCGCTCGCAGTGTGGCCCAAGGCGCCCCGCGGCCTGCTGGCTACGGAAGCAAGCGGCAGCAACGGCTGCTGCCTCTGGCGGAGGAAGGCCCGACGTGCACTGGAGCATGCTTGGGACCCGCGCGTGTCGACCAAGGGCACATCTTGGCCCGAAACGGGCCCAGGTGACCTGGCCACGCGAAGTCGGCGGCGCCGAGATGGTCGTACCGGTGGCGGCGGCTCTCCGGTGGAATTCGCCGCGACGAGTGCACGTGAGGGAGGTAGGGAGGAGAGGAAGAGACAGAGGTGCATGTAGTGGGGCATGAGGGAGCTCAGAGTGGCGGGAACACGACAGTGGCGGTGAGCTCGGAGCTCTGCTCCGGCGTCCATGGTGGATGCGTGTCCCGGCGCGGAGCGGAGCGAGGAGGAGAGAGCGAGAGGTTGGGGAGCGAATGAGGAGTGCCTAGGGTAGCTCAGAATCTTCACGTCGCGCGCGATGACGCATGGGCACGAGGTGGGGCACAAGCCGTGCATGGCCGCCACGCACTGGACACGCGGCGTCCTCTGGGGCAATCTTTCGAACAGGTGGCGAGCGAGGTTCAACACGTCTTGGAGGCTATTTTTGGGCCGGCTCCGGTCAGGTTTGGGCCAAGGGCTTTGAATCAAAGTTGTTCCCCAGGTGATGCTCTACGATTTTGCTTATGGGTGTATGATCATTAGAGTGACGGATTAGCAGATAATTAAACTCTAAGATGACACTATCAAAGACTTGATAGTGATTAAGCTCTGCTCGGTTTTCGCTGGTTTGGGGTGGCCAAGCTTGATCAAACGCATTCCAACTTTTTACATGTTCTTCTCCAAAGAATATACTCCAACTTTTATTTTGTGACCCAACCAAGTTGATTAACAAAAATAGGAGAATGTGACATGTCAACCATCAAAGCTATTATAATCTCAAAAATATTTCCATGTGCTGAAAACTGCAGTAGATTCAATCTTGTGACCTCTGTTTGACTTATTTCCAATCTGATCTAGGTCTTAGTTTAAAAACAAAGTTTCTTCTACATAATATGAACTACAAATTTTATTTAAGGTCCAACATCAAAACTTGTATAGAACCTACAGTTCTACTTTGACCAAAGTAGCCTCACAATAAAGCTTAAAACTCGGGTTTCCATTAGTTTCGGACATTTCCTCCACCTTGGCTCAACACGAACTCTTAATAACTTTTGTTGTAGAGTTTAATTAGAGTCCTTTGGACAAGTTTGCAAGGTTTGATTGATAACCTATGTTACCATTCACTTAGTAGTGTAATTCAAGCAAGAATATAACTTATCATTTCATGTGACTTTTTCAGTGATCAATGTAGATAGAGGGATGTGAGACACTTGAAAGAAGCACCTTCAACACTCACTTGCATTATCAAGCATTATCATCAAGCATGCACACATTGAAACACTGAATAACAAGGGTACGTTGCATATGTTTCAAGGCAATGTTTCAGATGTTTCAAAGTAATATTTCATATATACATGTTTCACATGTTGCATAGATATGTTTCATATGTTTCACTAGTATATTTCATGCTCATGTATGAATGAATGATGCTTATGCTCATGCAATGCAAGTGCACTTATGCAAGAATAACACCTGGGGTGTTACAGTGTCGACACGTAGGGTGTGGATGCCTGAACCGTCAGCATCAGCGGCGGCGTGGAGAAGAGCTCCGAAATGACCGGAGCAGAGGCTAGGAGAGCCGGGATGGCACCGTAGCCCAGCAATCCGTAGGACAGGCCTGGAGGCGCGGATGTCGGCGGACGGCCCTCGACGGCTGCCAAATGGGCGGAGATGTCACCCATCTGGCTCTGCATGCCATAGATGGCAGCGGTGAGGGCATTGAGAGCTTCGGTCGGGATGGTTGTGAGCTGCGGTGGTGGAATGGGGAGCGGGGCGGTGGGAACGATGGCAGCGCTAGTGACCGTGGCCACAGATGGGATGACGGGAGGCATGGTGGTGACGGCGGCGGTGGTGGGCACCACAGATGGGATGCTCGGTGTTGCGGCTTATGTGGCTACGAAGTGAATAGGAATGGCTGACCGGAGGGCGAGGTTTGAACGGCCGACGGCGTGGCGGCGCCGTGCTCGGCGCCTTGGTGAGTGTGTGAACGTGGGAGCAAGAGAGAGATGCGCTAGTGCGCCAGAGAGCGAGAGGGAGATAAACTCAACCCTGGCTAATTCTTCCTTAAGCAAAAGTGTTCCAACTTATACATGAACCATAACAAACTTCAGCTAGCATTAAGGGATAACAATAAAAATGAACTAATACTCCTAAATCCTTGGATCTTGATAACTGCTGCCGTTGTTCCTTGAAGAAGTCCAGGTGCATGGGCAGACGTGGTGACCGCGCTCGGGAACGCTCCCTGCCTCGCCGAGTCGCGTCGCGGTCCACCATTCAGCCACTGTGCTTGTTGCGACGCTTGTAGACGTTTCCCACCATAACATAGTCATTCCTTGTTTTGCAGAGACCAGAGAGCTCACATCCGACCTGCACACAGACCGAGAATAACACTCGTCTTATCTGCTCTGTTTTACCTGAGGCAATATAGATCAATGCAACTAACAGGTACTCAAGAAAACATATCAATGCAAGTTCTGAATTTTAGCTACCTTGTATCCTATTTTTGGGAGGGAAAAATGGCGTACTCCCTTCGTCCAAGAAAGAATGCAGTTCTAGCACAGTGTCATGGTTTAGTATCCTAAGTTCTATTAATTATAAATAAAAAACATCAATATTTATGATATCAAATAAATATCATTAAATTAATTACGAAATGTATTTTTATAATATATTACTTTAGAGCCGTAAATGTGAATAGTATTCACTAGAAATTTAATCAAACGTGAATCACATTTGCTGGCATGAACACATAGTTACGTTCTTTTCAGGCATGAGGGAGTACCACACATGCTCGTTCTATCAAATGTTAATGTTCCAGCTAGGGAAACAAGCCGGCGTCCTCCTTTCTCACCCCATTCAAGAAAAAGGAACTGCTTCTGTCATATCATACCCGCTTGTCCAGGTGACAGTCATCTACAATGATACTAATTCATTCACATTCCCAAACCTATAAATACATATGCTAGTATTTTCTCTCTCTCAAACCTATAAGTATGGATGCTAGTATTTTCTTTCTCTCAAACCTATAAATACATATGTTAGTATCTTCTTTCTCCTATCGTCATCACCCAGAGAATTCAACAAACTATGCTGGTACTTTTTTCCTCCTGTCAAAAACCACCTGAAAACAGTGCGAACGAGAAATCTTCTCTCTTGTTGATCAACTGAATATTCAGATAACCCTTTCCAGCAATGTTACAGCCATCATTTTTAAGTCTGCAAATTGGTACTGCAATGAACATAGAGATGGCAGCGGATCGGGTTCGGGTCGGATACCCGCGGGTTTCGGGTCCTGCGGTTTCGGGTTTGGGTATGGTTTTTCACCCACGGTTTTCGGTTTCGGGTTTCGGGTATCCATTCGGGTTTCGGGTATCCGTTCGGGTTTCGGGTATCCGCGGGTTTGGTTTTGGTGATGGATTTCCACCCGAATCGGTTTTTGGTTCGGGTTCGGGTTTCGATTTCGGGTTTCGGTTTTGGGTGCACGGAGACTCCACCCGATCCGAACCCGACCCGTTGCCATCCTTAAATGAACATGGAGAAACAATTCAAGGTTCAAAGCATACTTTTTTCAGAAGCCTGAAACTCAACATGGAATTAATACTATATACTAAGTTAAGATTAAATTGAACAGGATGCATGGCAACACTGTGCACATCACATGGGAATACTACCTCTATGTCACACGTCCAACACGGGCCGTACTTATCGACGGAGAAAATGAGCCAATTAGGGCCCGAGGAGGGGGCGCTGCCGCCGCACCAGCCAGGCCTCGCGGCCTGCCCTAGGCCGGGCACGCGCCTGAGGGAGGAAGGGGGTCGCGGCGGCGGCGGCCGCCGCCGGTCCCACCGTCGTCATCTACAACTACCATATCGAGTCCTAGTTGGTTTTTGAAAAGAGTTGGTTAAGTTAGGGAGTCAAGTTTGTTAGATGGAAAGGAGAATCCGAGTCCGATAAGGATCTAGATTGCTTAGGAGTGAAGACCCATGAGGACTATAAATACTTGGAAAGATGTAACCGAACAAATCAAGTAACAGACGAGGGAAAGCTCTTTCCCTATCTCTCTTCTCTCTCTCCCGCGTGCCGCCCCTTCCTCTCTCGCGCCACCATCCACGCCACCCCCTGCGCCGCCGCCCTCGCTGCCCTAGCCGCCGTCGTCCACGCCGTCGGCCACCCTCGACGCACACCCTTAACATCTGGTATTCGGAGACCAGTTCAATCCCCACGCCGCTGCCATGGGTGACACAACAGAGCTCCAAAAGCTCTTCGCTGACTTCTCCAAGGATGTCCTCGCCAAGATCGACACCGTCCACACACAGCTCGCCGACATCAATGTCCGCCTCTCAAACATGGAGAAGGGACACCTGGCGAGGGATGTGGCAGAGGAACTCAAACGCGAGAAGGTGATCCTCGCCATCAAACTGGAAATCGCCACCAGGCATGCAATGGAGAAAGCCGGTCGTGACTTCCTCAAGGAGCAGGTCGGCAACTCCAACACTGAAAGGTCCTAATATGGCTAAAGGGGGGTGAATAGCCTATTAAAAATTCTACAAACTCACTAGAGCAAAAGGTTAGTATAATAAATGGTGAAATACAAGTTTGCTCTAGCTCTATAAGGGTTGCAAGCCACCTATCCAACAATTCTAGTCACTATGATCACTATAACAATCAATGGCTAAGTCACTACGAGCTCTCAAAAGCTAGTTACACTAAAGAGCTCAACTAGGTGAGAAGCTACACTAGCAAAGATAATACAAGCTCTCAAAACTAATTACACTAAAGAGCTTGTTACAACTAGTTTGCGGAATGTAAATGGAGGGGATGTGATCTTTATACCACCACGACGAGGAATGAACCAATCAAAATAAGGTAAATACCAATCACAGGGAGAAATCCAATAAATCAATCACAATGGAGACACACGATTTTTCTCCCGAGGTTCACGTGCTTGCCGACACGCTAGTCCCCGTTGTGTCGACCTACACCTCGTGATTTGGTGGCTAATTGGCAATCCAAAGCCAAGCTCTCCAAGAGCACTGCAAGAACCTACCGCAAGTGAGGTAGCTTAATGACACGAGCAATTTACTAGAGTTGTCTTTGGTGCTCCATCGGAGAAGGCACAACACCCCTCATAAAATCACCAAGACGTGGCCAAAAACAAGCACCACTCTTGCCACAACTCCTCTGCTGTCTCAAAGCCATCTAGGTGGCGGCAACCACCAAGAGTAACAAGAATTCCGTAGCCAAAGATCACCCAAGTGCCACTAAGATGCAAACTCACAATCACATTGCACTTGGATCACTCAATCTCACTTTGAATTAGCAACCAAGCAAGGGAGATGAGTGGGAGGGAGTATGCTCAGCTCAAGAGGATGTCAAGATGATAAAAATGTCAAGAGAGTTCCCCAAGAGCCGGCCAACACATATTTATAAGTCCCCACAAATAATAGAGCCATTATGCTCAAGGTGGGGCTTAACCCGACAGCACCGGACGCGCCGGTGAGTCGTACCAGATGCTGCCTCTGTGTTCGGTCACACCGCGCCAAACACACTGATGGACGCCACGCGTCCTCGTTCAAATGAGGACCGCTAGATCGCCAGCGGTCGAAAACTTACAACGCTCGCGTACATGCCACACTGGACGTACCTCTCATTTGCACCGGACGTTACAGAGCTAGTGTCCGGTTGACTCCAATAAGGTTCCAGAGAGGGAAAACGCGCACCAGACGTGTCCGCTGGGGGGCGATCGGACGCACTCTAGCGTCCAGTGATCACTCGGCCTTGCCACGCGATTACGTCATCATGCACCAGACGATGAACAGTGTCGGGCCAGCGTCCGGTACTCAAGCTTCGTGAGCCACCGGACGCGCCGGTGCAAACTCCACCGCTGCGCTGTTTCTGCACAATATACTGGACATTGGACCAGCGTTCGATGCCTCCAAAAACAGCGTTCGGTGCACAAAAACAGTGAAGAACACTTCCGAAAAATCGTCGAATCCTGCCTTGCAAGCTCGGCAAGAGGGAGAGAGGATCCCAACCCTATCCCTACCGCTCAAACTCCACCTCCTTCGCAAATATGCTAACACCACCAAGTGTACATCACCATGTGCATGTGTGTTGGCATTTTCTGCAATCATTTTGAAGGAGTTAGGTTAGCTCTCCACTAGATCTAAATGCATATGCAAATGAATCCTCATCTAGTGGCACTTGAGTGATCAATAGCTTTGGAAATTCCCCTATTTATAGTATGGCTACCTATCCTAAATATGATCACACCATCTATGGTGTCTTGATCACTGAAAGCAAACCCCTATGATATACCTTTGCCTTGATTTCCATCAGATTTTGTTTTTCTCTTTTTTCTTTTCCAAATGCGAAGCACTTGATCATCTTTTGGTCATCACCATCATCACCATGATCATCTCTAGGCTCCACCACTTGGCATGAGACTTTATCATTTCATGTCTACATACTTAGCATAATGATTAATCTCTAAGTTTCATCAATTATCCAAAACCAAACCAGGGCTTTCAAACATGCAGGCGATACCGGAGATCGCTGACAAACTGGAATCCAAGCTCTTCTGCAAAGAGAAGCCCAAACCAGAAATCCAACTAGGGGAGCGACGCCAAGCGCTTTCCCTACCCTCGAAATCCGCCCCCACAAGCTCGGCTTACCCACGTATGACGGCAAGGAGGATCCCCTCCCATGGCTCAACCGGTGCGAGCAGTTCTTCAAGGGTCAGAGGACCCCGAGAGCGAGAAAACATGGTACACCTCTTATGATCTAACAGGTACCACACAATAGTGGTACATGAGGCTTTCACAGGACAATGACATGACGGACTGGGTGTACTTCGCTCGGTGTGTCAACGAGCGCTTCGGACCTCGAACCATACGCAAACCCTTGGGCGAGCTCGCTTTCTTGAGGAAGACGGGCACCATTGACGACTACACGGAGTGCTTCCTGGCACACGTGGCTCGCGCCGGATACCTTGACGAGCGGCAGCGAGTCAACATCTACACCGTGGGGCTACTGGAGCCGCTAAAGACGGACGTCAAGCTGCTCAACACGCAGGACATGGAGATGGCCGTGTCGCTCGCACGGGCATATGAGCTGTGCTTGGCGGTCGTCGTCCAGGCCAACAAGGCGTCGGCTTTGAAGCCGAGGCGCCTTCCTCCACCAAAGGCGACCGTGACCACGACTACAACAACCACGCCAACTACGACGACAACGGGTGCTGTGGCGCCCACTTCCACTCCTTCAATCGTCTGACCGCTGAAGAGATGGTAGAACGATGTCTCGTTGGCCTATGCTTCAACTGCGACGAGCCGTTTGCATGTGGCCACAAGTGCAAGCTGCTCTTCGACATCTCCGCCGTCAATGACTACAACCTAGAGGAGGCTAATAGTAGCCTCATGATGATGATTGGCAGGATCCAGTTCGGGGTCCAAGGCGCCTCCCCCATGTACCTTGATGGGGCGATGAATGGCGCAGTCGTCCTCGTGCTGGTGGATTCAGGCTTGACACACAACGTCATCGACATCAACGTCGCCCACTCCATTGGTCTCCAGGAGCAATGCATCAACACCATCATCCTCGTTTGCAGCGGGAACGAGGTCCCATGCCGCGCTACTTCCTTCAACGTACCATTGCGCATCGGCAGCGACGTCTTCATCATCGATGCCTACCTCCTCGACATCAGCAACGACATTGACGTCATACTTGGCACACCTTGGCTAGCTAGCGTCGGGCGTGTTGTCTGGAACCTCACCAACATGGTGCTGCAGTACATCCGCAACGGGCACCCGCACACCTTCCACGCTGAAAGTCCCTAGTTTGGTTTTGGCTAATTGATAAAATCTAAGTACTAATCACATGTGCTTGAGTGTTGATAGCAAAAGGTGATTGGTACACTCCTAAGTGATGGCAAGATGCATGTTGATCATGATGACTTGGTGCCATACTTGGAGAAGAAGAGAAGATGGAGTGCAACCCTATGGAGCTCAAGATAATGGTATCAATAGGATTTGCTTTTTGTGATCAAGACATCATAGAGGGTGTGATCACACTTAGGATCGATAGCCGTACTAAAAAGGAGGGAATTTCCAGGGCTATTGATCACTTAAGTGCCACTAGATGAAGATTCATTTGCATATGCATTTAGATCTAGTGGTGAGCTAACTTAACGCCTTGAAAATAATTGTGAAAATGCTAACACACATTCACATGACAATGTACTCTTGGTGAAGTTAGCACATTTGCGAAGGCAGTGGAGTTTGGACGGTAGAGATGGATTCGACGCTTTTGTGGAAGTGAAATGCATATTTTTCCACTACGCCGGAGACGGAGAATTTCTCTTTGTCATCATGGATAGAAACGGAGGTGAACGGAGGTCACTGGTAGTGACCGAACGCTGAGGTCGAAGTAACCGGACGCGGCAGGCAGGCGCATCCGGTTAGTTCAATGCTGCAGCAGAGACGCGCGGACTAGGGTTTGCCACCGGCGTGTCCGGTCACTCGCGGGGCCGGCACGTCCGGTCAGACGCCCAGAGGGACAACAGAATGCGAGGGGTTGATCAAACGCGGTGGCGCGTCCAGTCAGTCACGATCGGACGCGTCTGGTCGACAAAAATGCTCTCTGGACCCTTTCTGTACTCAAATCGGACGCCAGGTGTGCCACGTCCAGTTAGTTCTGTAGTGCATTCGGTCGAAGTGTTTAGCAGCGTGAATTCATCGCGATCGACTCCAGGGCGCGTCCGGTCAATTCTAGCGTCGTGTCTGGTCATGCTATGACTGAGAAGATAACGTTTAGTGACCGTTGGAGATCGAACGAACGAACTTTAAAATGGGACACGTGGCGAGCATCGTGTAGAGGTGCGTAGTGTGATCGAACGCTGTGTCCACGTCCAGTCAGATCGACCGGTGCGTCCAGTCAGCACGATAGCAGCAACAACAACACTTTGTTCCTAACTGCTCTATTATTTAGAGTTGCTTATAAATATGTGTTTGGCTGGTTTGGGGAGCTCTCTCTTGGATATTTTGAACCTCTAACATCCTCGTGAGCTGAGCACATCCTCTTTCACCCATCTCCCTTGCTTGATTGCCTAATCAAAGTGAGATTGAGTGATCTCAAGTGCATTTGCTTGTGAGTTTGCATCTAGTTGGCACTTGGGCATTTTTTGCTGTGGGATTCTTGTATCTCTTGGTGGTTGCCGCCACCTAGATGGCTTGGAGCAGCGGGGGAGGTCTGACACGAGTTGGAGGTTATTTGTGGCTGGCTTCGGCGACTTGTGAGGGGCTTTGCACCTTTCCCGGTGAAGAGCCATAAGGTAGCTCTAATATATTACGCGTGTCATTGAGTTACCTCACTAGCAATAGGTTCTTGCGGTGCTCTTGGAGAGCTTGGGTGTGGATTCCCAATTAACCACCGAACCACGTAGTGTTGATCGACACAACGGGGACTAGCGTGCCGGCAAGCACGTGAACCTCGGGAGAAAATCTTGGTGTCTCTCTTGATATTGTGATTGATTGTCTCCCGGTGATAGGCTTAACATTGGTATTCTTCATTGGTTCACTTGCCTCTATACGTCGGTATAAAATCATCTTCCCATCATTTACTTACCGCAATTTTTCCTTGTGTTTTAGCTTGTTTAGTTGTGCTTGTTCTTGTTGCTAGCACTCTAGGTAGTAGTAGTTGTAGCATCCTAGCTTGTGTGTGCCATAGAGACATTAGGTAACTAGAATTGCAACTAGGTGGCTTGCTTAACACTTAGAGCTAGAGCAAACCGTATTTATCGCCATTTGTGTTACTAATCTTTGCTCTAGTGATTTGTAGAGTTTTAATTTAGGCTATTCACCCTCCTCTAGCTAATTTGGACCTTTCAAACACCACTCTTTGTCGCCAGGTGCCAACGACGGTGCTAACACTCCCGGCGTCCCCGCCAATGGTATGCAAAGCACGGACTTCACCACCTCTTCCTCCTCGTAATGTGATGAACAGGTCACAAAGAGCCCGACTCCCCATCACCCTAGACCACATCGACGACTCAGACAACATCATCTTCACGCACATGCGCCAGGCTATCAGGGGAGCAGCGGGAGCTTCGCACTGTCGCTAGGACCATCACGGAGGGTCGGGCCGCGCTGGCATGGTCCTTGGATCAAGGTCTCATCTTCTTCGATGGGCGCTTCTACTTACTAGCGGCATCGACATTGCTCCCCAACCTTTTGCAGGTTTTACGCTCCGGAGGTTACACCAACATGGAGTTGTTGGCATTGGGGGCACACATACCTCCGTCGCAGGGACAACACAATGGGATGCCCACACACATCCTCCTAGGCCCCCCATGGTTGCTATGACGCCCCATAGCGGCGGCAACGGTGGTCTTCTTCGACAACTTCAGCCGTCTACTTGCCCGCATTGATAGCGTCAACATTGGCCTTCTCCCGGGCTCCGACGTCCACCGCCTCTCGCTAGGCGCATTCAACCTGGGCAACTTCGTCTTCGGCTCAATGCTAGACCCACGACATCACCGACGACGCATTTGGCAACGACGATTTGGCGCCGACTTCAAGTCTCCATCAACCCCAACATCAACAACCACATTCGTGGCTTCGTCGCTCCTCCACGAGCGATGGTTCGCTTCGACATTCCGGCATCGGTACCACAACCTCTTCTTGTCATAGCACGAGGGGATGCACGGACTGGATTTGCTATGGACGACATCGTCTACTACCTCTACGGCTACATCGGCAACCTTCAGTACTGCTTCGAGTTTGCACCACTCCGGACGCGCAACAACATCATCCTTGCCGACCCCCTTGACGACCGCATGACATGTTACTTCGAGGCCATCCCGCCGGAAGGAGCGCTACCACCCGACAGCATCGACGAGTGGATCACATTTCGGCACGAGGACGCGCTGAGCGGAGAAGGGGGGAGTACTGTCACACGTCCAACACGGGTCGTACTCATCGGTGGAGAAAATAGGCCAATTAGGGCCCGAGGAGGGGGCGCCGGCGCCGCACCAGCCAGGCCTCGCGGCCTACCCTAGGCCGGGCATGCGCCTGAGGGAGGAAGGGGGGATCGTGGCCGCGGCGGCCACCGGTCCCGCCGTCGTCATCTACAACTACCATATCGAGTCCTAGTTGGTTTGGAAAGAGTTGGTTAAGTTAGGGAGTCAAGTTTGTTAGATAGAAAGGAGAATCCGAGTCCGATAATGATCTCTTAGATTGCTTAGGAGTCAAGTCCCATGAGGACTATAAATACTTGGCAAAATGTAACCGAACAAATCAAGTAATAGACGAGCGAAAGCTCTTTCCCTATCTGTCTGCTCTCTCTCCCGCGCGCCGCCCCCTTCCTCTCCTGCGCCACCGCCCTTGCTGCCCTAGCCACCGCCGTCCACACCGCCAGCCACCCCCCGACGCACGCCCTTAACACTCTGATTCTCAGACTCACATATTCCAGCACCGGCAATGCCCAATTATAAACATCTGATGGTATCTTGCTCTTTGCAAGGCAAGGCAACATTGTACACACATTTATCCCTACTAGATTCAGTTTCTCATGATCCAGTCCAATATATTTGTCTACATGTGGACACCAACACGGTTACCTGAAATTCACAGGAGAAAACACACCAATGCAGTCGTCACTTGATGAAATTCGGATGGAAGAATTCTACATCAACCCATTCACTGTTCTGGCTCTGCATCATCACGATCCACAAATTCTCAAAACTGTTAGGAATCAATAAACCTGTAGCTGTCAGACAACACTTGTCATTTGGTCCTGTTCAGCTGGCTTATAATCCATACTTTTCAGTTTGTTTTTTCAGTCATAACAGTATTTTTTTCTTAAAAAAAATCAATCAGAACAGTGTTTCAGCTTGTTTCAGCGTAAGCGAATGGGGAGATGGGAGTACACTGTCAGGACTCAGAAGCCATGCTTAGTGAAAAATGTCTGCAATGCATAGTTATTAGGTAACGAGGCAACCACTTGCTTGCAAGTGCCAAACTGCACTGAACAACAAGAAAGAGAATGAAAGGATTAACTAATTGCCTCTGAATAATGCAATAAAAGTTCAGTTAACTGTCTACAACAATGAGTATTAGATTGTATCACCAGTGCCCTAAGAAGGGAGCCAGGTTTGCAGCCTGAGGCGGATGGAATCACGGACCACAGATTGGGAAGATGGAGACTCCTCGCCTGTACGTGATATGGCAAGAGCATGTCGCGAGCACCTTCTCCTTGTTCCGGAATGGCGCAGCCGCGTGGGCATGGCGCACGGCGGCGGTCTTGGCGTCAGCGGCTGGGTCCTTGAAGCCGAAGAGCGTGTGCACCTGCCGCATCGGCGCAGAATCGTCGGGCTTCTCGGCGTCGGCCGCCACTGCGGAGACATCAGTGCGCTTCTGCTTCTTGGCCATTGCAGCCCAATCCTACATCTGAAAGGGGATCAGCGGATGCCTACCATCTGGCCCTCGCGGCGGCGGAAGGGGAAGAGGGGCAGCCTCGGGCGAGGACAGAGGAACGGGCGCTTGAAAAGCGTGGGAATCGCCGATTAGGTCCCACCTAATACATCCTTATAAGTTCATAAGATAAGACATGGGAAATTCTAATCTAATGGTAAAAGTACTTAATAGCACTATGGGAAAAAGGCATGGGAAATAAGCTGTGTTAGTAAGCTCTATAGTGAACAAACAGTGAGTGAAGTAGTGGTGCCCATACGACTCTTTTTAGGCAACAATGGTTCAGTAGCCAAAGAGAAAGACACAGCATACAAACAATAATGGGCATGTTCAAGCTCTCTAGTCAGCACTAAATATTAGTACCAGATAAGTTAATATATTATTGCTACTTAAGTTCATGCATTTCTTAAGTTCATAAGACTGAGTTATAATGCAATAAGGTCAAGCAGTTAAGCGTCTTGCGCACGTCCCAAATAAAACTACGCGAAGGCAGTTAAACATTCCTTCATGGTTTAAATGATTACTGAAACAATATTCTCAAATATAAGTTTTCCAAAATCTGCATCAAGTGTAAGATTCATGCTGAACCATCACCCAACGTCTTGCTGGTGCCGATATCTGGCTTGATGATGGACTTGTTCTTTGCGTTCTTCCGGTGAAGACCGTCACCTTCCTCGGACCTGATGTCGTCCTCCGAAGTGGGCTGCCCATCAGTCTCAGCGGAAAGGACCTGGCGGAGCTGTGTTGGTCTCTCGCCACCGAGAAGATCAAGTAGAGATGCGCGCAATGTGGACTCCAGGTCTCCTAGCATCTCTCTCCGGAGGTCAGCATGCATCTTGGACATTGTCATCTCCATCTTCCGCTCCTTCTCTGCATATAGCACAGGAAAACACGGTTAATGTACAGTGTTGATGGTAGTATAACAGAGCCGCTGTAATATTAGAAAATGTGTGTGTGGTCAGTTTTTAATTACCAGCAGCCTTCTTCTTCTGATAAGACGTGAACCACCGGTACAGATTATATGCAACGACGCCGATGACGCTCACAGCTTCAAGGACCATGGCAGTCAAATCAACATTGTAGTCCCGGTGAGCCCACCTGTAGTCCTCGCCACTACCGCTTGGTGGCACCGGAGCGGGATTGCCCTCCTTGATGTCTGAAGGGTTTTTTTGAGAAAGGAACTTGACCTCTGAAAGGTTGCAATTGTTTCCTGTAAGCAAACGAAATAGGAGAAACAGTGCGAGCACGCAAAAATGAGTGGATGCTCACCCAGGCAGTCAGTTTGCCCATTGAGGGGACGGAGCCCATCGCACCTCTTGTATAGATCCAGAATATCCTGAGCATCCAAGAGGCTGCTACCTTGCATATATGTGCTGTTCATCACTGCACATAAACAACCCTTCGTGTCCACCGCTGCTATTACACCTTCGCAGCAGTCGGCACTCACATCGCCTTCGGCGCCGCACTGCCTCTCAATCTGATATCCCAGTTTTGCGGAGTCGCAGCCAGCTCCGATTGAAGCAGAGGCAAGGACGCGAACGCGATGCTCTGTATAAGTATAGAAAAACACAGCCATGGTAAGGAATATAAGCCAAGCTTGCGCATGGATCTGGAATCGAAGCGCGAATAAGAATTGGGCATTTTGCGTTCAAACACAAGAAAGGCACACATCTTCAACCAATAAACTGACGAAACCGGCTGCTACATAGTAGCAAGGAAAACAGAGGGGGGTTGAACTCACGATCACCATTCATATCAAGTAGCAAGCACGACCAAGGTTTCATCCATATCAACAAATAATTAAGCTTGACTACTCTAAAAGTAAATGCAAACTCTTAGGTTTAATTTCCAATAAAATAGGATAACCTCAACGGAAGAGCCATACTTGATCGGGATTTTTTTTAAAAAAAGAAAAACCTTGGCCACAACAACATGCACGCAGACGGACTCCCTCGTGTTCAAGTTTGAAAAGTACTAAACGACAAATTAACTCAATCCAGCGAATTAATACAAAAGAACCAAATGAATAGACTAAAAACCTATGCATCTAACTAAAACATGAAGCTAACTGAGCGGGACCAAAAGCATGGTGATTCCTCACCACCTCTCCAGTACGGGACCAAAAGATTCCAGAAACTAACTGAGCGGGGGGCGACAGGAGCAAGAGCTCGCGCCCTCCGCCCAACACCATCTACAACTTAGACATGACTTGATTAACGAACGGAAAACACACTAGGAACAACCGTACACAACGAAGGGAGACTAAGCGAGCGGCCGGGCATGGAAGAAGGGACGTTAGAGAAGTTCTTACTTGGCGTCTCTGATGCGACCGCCGCAGCCGGTGAGGACGCCCCAGTGGTGGGAGTGGCGGCGGCGGCTGGCAGTAGCCGCCGAGCTGCAGTGAGCACGAAACGGATGTGAGTATTAATGCGTGGATGCAATCACAGGAGAAAAAAAAACACCGGATGCGTTAAAAAAAACAGTCCATTAAAACAACACCGACGGAGAACAGAGGAAATACAGATCGATCTCAGATTAGAGAATATCCGTCATTTTAAAAGTAAAACTCATCTAAGCCCAGAAGGAAGGGCACCAAGGCGGCCCATTTGCTACAGAGCCTGAGGATTTAGGCCCAAATCAACATCTACGCAGGGTTGCAGCCACTAGAAAAGAGAGATTCACCAAGGAAAATGGAATAGATGAGGCAACTAAACCATGAGTTTTTTCTTCCATCCAGCAAAATAAAAGTATAGTTTTTCAATTCTAAAAAAAAGCATAGTTTTTCGGAAAAAATAACTCGAGCACGGACCAAACGATGCCCACAAGACTGCCAAGAACAGCAGGAGCACTCAAACCCATACAAAGATCCACACAGAAGACGAAGAAGGGGACAGTGACTTGGTTCTTACCAGCCGAGGGGGGCACGGGCACTGCCGCAGGAGAGGAGCGCGCCGTGTGGACGCCGCCGGAGGGTGGTGCCACAGCTGCAGCCAAATCGGACGTTGTCGAGTCAGAACCCATCATGATAACGGAAAACCATACGGAGCATTTCGACTGAGCCGAGGGAAGGAAGAAAGGCATCACCTTTGGTGCCATGGCAGGCGGACACGACGGCGAGAGCGCCACCGCAGGCGGAGTGGAGCGCGACAAGCAGTGAGGAGTTGAGGCCGGCGTGGAGAACCGGCGTCTCGTGCGCCACGCTGCAGAGGCAGTCGCCTCCGCCGCCAAGGTGGACGGAAGCCACCAGCGGCTCGCAGCACGCCGGCGTCGGAACCCCAGCCACGCATGTCGCGGCGACCTCACCCGCGATGTTGGCGGCGTCGCAGACGCCGAGACTAGCCGCGCCTGTGGAGGCCGCCGCGTCTCCGGCGAGCAGCCCTAGGAGCACGACGAGGAGAAGCAGACGCATGGCTGATTGGCTGGACGGCGGGGAGCGCTCAGCTACTGGGGTAGGCGAGGCGACGACGAGAGAACTGGCGTTCTTGCGAAGGCCTTATTATAGAAGGGGCAGCCTCTGCCGTGCTGCTTGCGAGTCGCGTGCCAAACAAGACCTGGGTCACTGACAAATAGGTCCTTTCGACAAGGCTGCTTCGCCGCATTTGGAGTTTACTCCCCCGTTTGGGCTTCGCGGCCCGTGACCGAGGCCATGCAAGCGTCGCAGGCTGCACTGATTTTTTTGAGAGAAGGCAGGCTTCAGTTTTGCCATTGCCGGAACAAAAAAAAGGAAAAGATTTGATACTTTTTCAGGGATCCCGAGGCTTCTTTCGAAAGGCCAAGTGAGAGCGCGCAGGCCTGGAGCAGAACGGGGGCAGTGCATGCTAGATGATTTTTCGTACTGTTGTTTGTGCGCTGTTTGGCTGTTATTTTACGGTATAATAATCATCTAACTCCGTTTTGTTGTGGTTAGATCTAGCCACGATGAAGGACTACGGAGAATAATTTTCAGATCAGTCTTCCTCACTCTTCGGTGGCAGAAAGAAGAAGAAGGAAGACACCAGAAAGAAGAAGTTCTCCAATTCCGCCTACAGGAATGTTGGCCATTGTTCGTTGGGCATTTGTTCTCAGGCCATTTGCCGAGTGTTTGCCTGTGCGGTCATCCATACTGCAAAGCATTTAACAGGTTAGGTTTTAAGTTGTGCTATTCACAGTGTAGGTACTATTTTGTAATCCAGAGTGCTCGTAATGTGTTGATGTACCCAGCTATCATATAATATAAATCTTCTTTCGTCGAAAAAAAAAATCATCTAAAAATTACAGGACCATGGAGTCCCTCGCCGCCGGCCAAGCACGCTAACCGTGCCACCTCGCGGTCTCTAAGGCGCACGGGCCATCGCCGATTCGCCGTGATGCAATCCGCCGTCCCTGACGGCGTGCTGCTTCGACGACGGCGTAAGAAACCAATCCTGCTTGATCCTACCGGCATCGATGTCGATGGCGTGCGGCCCCGACGTGCAGTGGCCTGACACGACGTGGAGGACGCAGGATAAGGCCAATTCCATGCAGCAGCAGGACGGGAAAATGGATCCCAGACAAACCTTCCACCATAAACCAGCGCATCATCAAAGACCCCAGACAAAACAAGGCAGTGTGAGCACCGTTCGCGAGCCAGGTACCCAGCCAAACCTGCGTCACTGACTTCGTGGCCCTGCTTGTCCGCCACATCCCCCCAAGCACAGGCACCACGCAGCAGCTTGCCGTGCTCTCGCCTGGTACACAAATTTGCAGTCTTTCTTTTTTGCTTTTCCAGGGAGGGATCCCAGGCTTGTCTTGCTTTTCCCAGTTCAAGGTCTTGTTTAGTTCCCTAATTCTCCCCAAATTTCATTATGTAAAAAGAAGATTCTCCATCACATCAAAATGTCGACAAATCCATGGAGTATTAAATGTTGATGAAATCAAAAACTAATTGCACAGTTTTGTTATACTTTGCGAGACGAACATTTTAAGCCTAGTTAGTCAAAATTTGAATAATTTTTACCAAATACAATCGAAATGCTACAGGAATTCTGATACCGTGTTTTTCTCCCCTGTTGTGTGAACTAAACGAGGCCCAAGCTGGGAGCCAGCCATGAAGAGGGCGGACCAGCCTCCAAGGGCCGGTTTACTACCCCGAAAATTTTGCAAAATTTTTCAGATTCCCCGTCATATCGAATCTTTAGACACATGTATGAAACATTAAATATAGATAAAAAATAAAACTAATTACACAGTTTAGACGAAATGGACGAGACGAATTTTTTAAGCCTAATTAGACCATAATTGGACACTAATGGTCAAATAACAACGAAACGTGCTACGTAGTCATTTTATAAAAATTTTTGCAATTGAAACCCCAAGATTCATTCTTTCGCTGTTGGGCATTCGACCGCGTTGCGAAAAGCGAAAAGGCGTGCAGGTTCCCTTCCGGGCCGTTTGCATTGGACCCGCGGCCTCCCCTGCAAGTGCAGGGAGAGCTACTACCGGACAAGCAATGCAGACCGGCAAAACAAGCCCTCGGCTCTCTGACCCATCCATCCATCCATCCATCCATAGCTGGAGGCCACGGCCAGCAGGAATCATGCATGCCGGTCGCCGACTCCGCTGCCGGTCCTGCCACCGGCCGCTCGCTGCTCCTCCTCTGTTGTAACGGAGGCGTGTGAGTACATGCGCCTGGTTCGTTTGAGTTTATCAGCGGAATCAGCAGCCATCTAGCAGTATTTTTTTCTCACAACAAACCAGCGAACAGTACTTTCAACCATAATAAACTAGCAAAACGAACAGGTTGAGGATTGATTCGGCTTGGGCGCTTGGATCTGTACTACTCTCAAGTCTCTGGTCTCTTTATGATTGTGTCAGCAGCCGTTGGTTGAGAAATGATTGGGCCTGTGGAAATTACTGTCCTGTCATTTGTTTAAAAGAAAGAAGGAAGGGAAGTAAGAGCCTGTTTAGTTCACAAAAAGGAACCAAAAAAGTGCTACAATATCTGTCACATCAAATCTTGCGGCACATGCATAGAGTACTAAATGTAGACGAAAGAAAAAACTAATTACACAGTTTAGTTGTAAATCACGAGACAAATCTTTTGAGCCTAATTAGTCTATGATTAGACATAAATTGCCAAATAAAACGAAAAGTGGTACAGTAGCCAAATCCAAACATTTTCACTAACTAATCAAACCCTAAGAAACTACTATCCGTTTTCGGTACGAGGACGCGTATGACGCTGTAAATCCTGTCCGTCACTTCTTCTGTCTGTGGTATATAAAAAATACGGACCACTTTCGTCAAAGAAATTTTCGCGCACGCGCCATCCTCAAACGCATTGACTGCCACACGATTCAGAATCGGTGAAACTGGTTTCTTTCAAAGTATCTTCGTGCGCGCGTCTGAGAGCCCTGCCTTTCGTTCCCATCTAACGTACGGAAGTCACAATGACGTATCCAAACGGGAATCTCCGGGGGATACCATCAAACCATTCAAACAGTTTTTGTTTTAGAGTCTACACAATTTCCAATCCATTTGTAACCAAATATAGCACGCAAGTTAAAAAAATTCAGAAAAGAACGGTTCCACCAACAAGCCCTTGGGTGAAAAGCCCCACCACTCCTACGAAGCAAATAAATAGAAAGCGAAAGAAAAATAAAAAGGGGATGGGGGAAGCTTGGTTAAGAACACCTTTTTTAGCGGGAATGACTTTGCAACGAGAAAAAGGGAGCCGGCGGGGCAGTGTAGTGTATGGCTTCAAATCGCGTGGTCCCGCTATCCCCTCCCCCCACATTTGTTAGTTGGCTGTGTTTGTTTGCGTTGGCGCCGCGGAGCGGAGGAGGGCTCGGTCTCCGGTGCAGAGGATATTTGGAGGCTACCCTGACAGGATCAGAATCAGAAAAGGAAAAGGTACCTTTTTCCAATTTCCATTAATATGGCTATAGGAGTATACTTTTGGTTGTTCCGCTTTCTCAAAGATTTTGAGAAGGGCAGGAGACCGCGGGCATGGATGGACATGCCAAATATGCATCCGTTGGACGCGCCAGCCTTGCCTTTTGTCCCACCCGCTCCTACGAGTGTTGGCGCGCTCAGCAGGAGCAGCCTTAGGGTGTGTTTAGATGGGGTGAGTTGGGGTGAAAAGTTACTGTAGCACTTTTCGTTGTTATTTGATAAAATTTGTCCAATCATAGATTAATTAGACTCAAAAGATTCGTCTCGAACTTTACAGACAAACTATGTAATTAGTTTGTTTTTTTACCTACATTTAATATTTAATACATGTGTTTAAAGATTTGATGTGATGGGTGGAAGAGGAAATTTTTGGGGCTTGCATGGGAAAAGAACGCGGCCTTACTCCGTTTTCGTCTGGCCTCTCGGTGATGTGGTTTTCGCAAAACTACGCGCAAGCGCCTTCCCGACGCGACGCCTGGGGTGTGCTATTGTGTCGCATGCATTGCGCCGCCGGGATCGGGAACGCGAGATGCATCCATGCAGCAGCCGACCCTCCGAAACGTTCGTCTGAAAGGAACAAGAGAGGCTTCGGTTGGACGGAGGATCGGAACCAGAACTACCTGCCATGGTCTGATTGCATGTCTTTGTCTGCCACCAACGCAGCGGGGTGCAACCGCCACGGGCGTCTCGCGGACCCGTCCCGCCGTCCACGCGCGCGATCAGCGCTGCATCCATGCAGTCGCCGACCCCACGTTCGACGGAAGCTGCCAAGCGACGCCAAGAGGTGCGCGGCAGGAGCTCGGCGTGGAGTCGTGCCGGTGGGTGCAGCTTGTAGCTTATCTCTTCAGCTTTTGCCTTTTTAATTTTTTTCCCGGAAAAAGGTTTTTTGTCTTTTTCTTTTTCGAAAAAAAGGCTTTTTCCTTTTGCTGCGCCGAGGAGGATTCTGTACCGCTTGCCGTGCCTGCGGATTGATCGGCGCAGTAGCGGTGAATTTCCTGTCGACAAGGGAGAACCCTTCATGGGAACAATCTCACACACGAACGTTTGAGCACAGTTAGCACTATGTTACGGTACTTTTACACTTGTTAGATTAATGAGATCATTAGCAGTAGATCAGTGGGGTACATGTCTTTAGAATCAACTCCTAGTACGTGTTCTACTAGAATACAGAGAGAGGAGAAAGGAGAGAGAGGTGGCGGATGCGCACAGACCAGTGGAAGGTGTTGAGGAGGAGGAGTCGGATCCCGCCATGTCGGTGAAGTTCTGCGCTAGGCAGCGTCGGTTGGAGAAGAAGGTGGTGCAATGGAGACCGGCGGTGAAGTCCGAGCGCGGCGCAGTGGAGTGGCTGAGGCGGTGTTTCCCGTCACTTCCTGCGACCCTCAATCTGATCGGGTTTAAGGTTTGTGCGGGGGGATACGGCTCAGGCGAACCTCGTACTGAGAGCCGCCAGCCCCCCACCTCTTTATATAGCGCAGGGTGACAGGGGCCCGCCAGCCATGGATGGGCTGGGCGCCCCCGATCAGGGTGCGAATCAAAGGCCCAACAGATCGTTGAGTCTATTGGGGGAGATCAATCTAACATTCTCCTCAACTTATACTTTAACTTTAAACTTTGACTTTAATTCTTTTTACTTTTATTTGTTCCATCATAGATTAGTGCACAGAGCATGCTTCATCATCGCGGTCAATTGCCGATAGATTTGTCAGCTACAATACACGTCTCTTTTTTGAAACAGATTCTTTAACTTTGAGCCCTTTTAATTGTCCAGGAATCATAGGCTTTCCCTTAATCCCATGACAGCCACATGTTTTCTGAACACGTTGGGTGCTAAGCCTTTTGTAAGCGGATCCGCGAGTATCTTTTTGGTACTTATATGCTCGAGACTTATAAAATGATCCCGGACTTTATCTTTCACATCATAATACTTTATGTCAATGTGTTTGGCAGCACCACTTGACTTATTGTTGTGAGCATGCTGTACTGCAGTACTATTATTGCAGTATAACTTTAGTGGTCTATAGATGTCGTCAACCACCTTCAAACCGGATATGAACTTATTTAGTCAGTTCACCTGCCCCGTTGCCTCATAGCATGCTACAAACTCGGCATATATTGTGGACGATGTAGTGACGGTTTGTTTTGAGTTTTTTCATAATATAACTCCTCCTGCGAGAGTGAATGTATACCCTAATGTGGACTTTCTATCATTCCCACATAATCAGAATCTGAGTATCCCACTATTTTCAGGGAATCTGATCTTTTATACGTCATCATGAGGCCTTTCGCTCCTTACAAATATTGCAAGACTTTATTTACCAATTTCCAGTGTTCTATTCCTGGATTACTCTGAAATCTGCCAAGTAACCCGGTAACAAATGCTAGGTCAGGGTGTGTGCACACTTATGCATACTGTAAGCTTCCGACAGCTGAAGCATATGGAACCGCTTTCATTTGGTTGAGCTCAAACTGGTTCTTGGGGCATTGAAAATCTCCATATCTGTCGCCCTTGACTATAGGTGCAGGTGAAGGACTACATTTGTGCATACTAAATTTCTTTAAAACTTTCTTTGTGTATGCCTTTTGTGACAGCCCCAATACCCCTTTACTTCTATCTCCATGAATCTCGATCCCCAAAACGAATGAAGCTTCACCAAGATCTTTTATATCAAAACTCGAGGACAAAAGCTTTTTTGTTTCCAATAGTAGACTGACATCACTACTAGCAAGTAAGATATCATCTACATACAGGATCAGAAAGATATACTTCCCATTCTTAAACTTTGCATAAACGTAATTGTTCTCTATATTTTTTTAAACCCAAACTTTCTTATCGTTTTATTAAACTTCAAGTACCACTGTCTTGAAGCTTGTTTTAATGCATAAATAGATTTCTTTAGGCGACATCCCATTCGTTCTTTTTCTTTCATGGCAAAACCTTTTGGCTATGCCATGTAAATATTTTCCGCTAGATCCCCATTGAGAAATGCCGTCTTTACATCCATCTGATGTAATTCTAAATCATAATGTGCTACTAGTACCATTATGATTCTAAAGAAATCTTTACATGAGACTGGAGAAAATGTCTCATTGTAATCAACCCCTTCTTTGTGTGTGAAACCTTTTGTTACAAGTCACGCTTTAAATCTTTTTATATTCCCTTAGGAGTCATATTTTATTTTGTAGATCCATTTACAGCCTACTGTTTGGATCCTTTAAGAATTATTTCCAAGTCCCAAACTTTATTGGGACTCATTGACTTCATTTCATCTTTCATAGCTGCTAACCACTTCGATGAGTGGACGTTTCTTATGGCTTCCTCATATGAGGTGGGATCATCCTCCATATGAAACTCTTTAGTATCATAAACTTCATAATCATCGGGAATAGTTGATCTTCTTGCTCTTTGAGACCTTCTCGGGGCCTCCACATTTGGTATATTTTCAGCTTGAGGCTGTTGCTGCTCCCCCTGAAGGATAGTGTTGACATCGTTTTTAGCACGTGTCAAGATGATCAGGAAGGGCTAATCAGCAAAGGAAAGATTACCGTGTAAATTGATAGCCAAGGAGAATAAGTTTGTTTTTGAGTGGTGACAGTGTATGAATTTAAGGGTGTTATTGCCGATGCCGATGAAAGAGGGTTTGGAGACTGTTGCCGATGAGATAAGGGGATTTACCAATGAAGGAAGGTATGAAGACTGCAGCCGATGAAACAGGGAATGTACCGATGGAAGGAGATCGAAGGCTGCTGCCGATGGAACAGGGGCTGTGCCGGTGAAAAGGAGGTCGATAAGAATACCATCGTGATTAAGGCGGACTATGGAATAAAATAGGAGTTGATTTCCTTGTTTACGATTAGTAGAGTCTGAGTTGTGTCAAAGTCATGTTTTTTTCCTTAGATTTAGATTTAGTGTCCTAGTCGTATTTGGTTATGTTTCTATAGATCAGGGTATAAATATAGAGTGAAGGGCAATGTAATAGGGAATCAATCAATACATCAAAAAACAGTTTTTACTCTTATTTACATCTACTTTTCGGCGACTTTGTCAATTTGCATATTTTTCCTTTTTACGAGTTCTCATCGATTTGGCGAGTTGCATTGCTCTAAGTGCAACCTTCGTCGATCCTCGAGTTCCGCGTGAGTACCTCTTGGCCGTGACTTCCGGGCGTATCGCTGTTGTCAGGACCAAAGTGCTCGTATCTTCACCCTTGTCGATTAACAGGTCAAATCGACTGGCACGCTTTGGATATCGATTTCGGGTATTAGCCCTTTGTGTTTGCAGATTCACTTTTGCATCAACACATCTTTTGGCACGTCCGGTGGGACAGATCTAGTCAAGATGCCTAATCATGAGATCGATGCTGGGAATATCATCGCAGTAACAGAAGAAGATCTTAAGGACGATCAGAAGCAGGCTATGGAGAGGGCTATTGAAGAATACAGACAGCTTTGCTTAAAGTCATTCAGCGTGAACAAAAGTGGACAAGTCATCCAGAAGCAGGACTTGCCGTTGCCTCGGCAGGTTACCTTTGATCCTAATCCTGGTAAACTTCAAGAGATGGTTAATTCTGTGGTGAATCATGCTTTAATTAATTACTCCAATGTGCTGTCCAATACTGTTCATAATGTTGTGATTCGAACTTTCAAAGAAGGACAAGCGTCACATCATTACGTCGGGCCTGCTTATCATCAACCAGAAGCAGCATCTGCTGTTGCTCCATCGGCTCCTCCAGCCGTTGCGGGTATAGAGATTTCTTCTCCTCCAGTATCAGCAGGATTATCTAATGCACAGTCTACTCCGGTGCGTCCAGATTCAGCATTATCAGGACGAGTTCAGCTTGGTACAGATCTATCAGCATTAGCTTTATCAGGTCCTATACCACAGAGTAATCAAGCTCCTGCTAATTGGTGGGGATATGGTATGCCTCCGGAGCCATCTACTTTCAATCATGGATTATCTCAAGTGTTTGACGCAGTGGGAAAAACTCCTATTCCATCGGCTGGTTTGCCGATAGCCCAAGCACCTCAATATATTACAACTACTGTACAACCGAGTTTAGGAGGTTTTCAGACGTCTCTGGGTCAAACATCTAGTTCAAGTCCATCGGCAAATTTGTTACCGATGCAGCAGAAGGCTCCTGTCACCAGTCAACCTGGAGTCCAGGTTATGCCTCAAGTTGGATGTAATTATCCAGCAATGCCAACAAGCTACCAGCCATCGGCAAACTTTGTGCCGATGAATACTAATAATTGGTCAGGGCAGTTTCCTACTCAACATACAGTTCAGCCAAGTCAGCAATCCACAGGAGTTCATCAAGGTCACATGCATGCTGGTTTTCAGAATCAAGCATCGGCAGCTCAGCCGATGAATCCTTTTCAGCAGGTTAATGGACCACAGTTAGTAGCAAATATGCCAATTGCTGGAGATCGTGGGCAACAAAGGTGTGCAGAAGGGTATCAACAGATACCTCCAGCAGAGATTCAACCATATCGTCAGCAAGATGTCGATGTTTTTTAGGCCGATAAGATAGCAGAAATTATGAGGGATCAATTTGGGATCAAGCGCAAAGTTAATACCTATTCTTATCGGACTCCGTATCCTCCAGCATATGATTTAATTCCTCTCCCAAATCGTTACAAAGTGCCAGATTTCACTAAATTCTCTGGGCAAGACGATACATCAACCATGGAGCATGTTAATCGTTTTATTATTCAATGTGGAGAGGCAGCTTGTAGAGATGAATTGAGAGTTCGTCTGTTCTCGTCATCTCTATCTGGATCAGCATTTACGTGGTTTATTTCACTACCGCCAAATTCTATTATCACCTGGGCTGATCTGGAAAAGCAATTTCATAAGTATTTCTTTGCTGGAATTCATGAAAAGAAGCTCACCGATTTGGTAAAGATGAAACAGCGCAATGATAAATCGGTAGAGGGCTTTGTGCAAAGGCTACGAGATGTAAAGAACAAATGTTATAGTCTGGTATTGGATGATCGGTAGCTTGCCGATTTAGCCTTTCAGGGATTATTACCGCACCTTAAAGACAGATATGCTTCTCAGGAGTTCGAAAGCCTAAGTCATTTAGTGCAAAGGATTTCTGATCAAGACACTAGGGTTTTTGAACCTAAGAGAAATTGGAACAAGAAAGTTTCATTTGTTGAAGAGGCGGAAGATTCTGATTCAGATAATGAACCAGTTATCGGTTTGGCAGAGTGGGTTAAGAATAAGAAGCCGATATCTTGTCCCTTTGGTCACAAAGAGCCAGAGAAGTTTACTTTTGATGTCACCAAAGCTGATAAAATATTCGATCTTTTGCTTCAGGAGGGCCAGATTAAATTGTCACCCAATCATGTGATCCCATCGGCAGAAGAGTTGAAGCATATGCTGTATTGCAAGTGGCACAATGCAACTTCACACAGTACCAATGAGTGCAAGGTGTTTAGACAACAATTGCAGTTAGCTATTGTGTCTGGCAGGATAAAATTTGGCAATTCCAAGATTCAAAAGCCAATGAAAATTGATCAACATCCTTTTCCAGCAAAATATGTTGGATGCTGAAGGGAAAATTAAGGTGTTGACATCGGTAGCTGCTGAAAAGAATGCATCAGTAGATCCCCAACATCGGATAACTACCGATGATGCAAAAGGCAAGGGGCTATTGATGGAAAGTGGCGGTTCTGGGAGGCCTCCTCGATCTGGCATCGTGATTACTCATCGAAGACAACAGGAAGGTTGGCGTCAGCGAAGGGACCGGTATCGACGACAACAAGAGGAAAGGCGTCAAGAAAAATGGAATCGGCATAAGGATCATTGGAATTGTCCATTTTTTATTCATTGTTGGGAAGAAGGTATTAAGTTATCTACTGTTGAAAATTGTCCAGAGTGTAATGGCTATTATGGAGTTAATCATCCTGCAAGAAGGTTTCAATCTGGTAATCAAGATTTGCTCATTAATGAGCCGATCAGAAGGAGAGCATTAGTACATGATCGGCTGAGGGGCAGGCTCAGTGTGCACGAAAGGCTTGGTAAACGCGTTGCATATTTTCCAAGAAACCAAGAGGAACTTGAAGAGATGGCAAATGCAAGAGTTCCTGATGAAGAAATATTTTATAGGGATCCTAATATACGTCGTGTGGAGACAACTAGGACTTATCAGCCAGTTTGGAAAACTAAGCTTCCTCAATGGTGTCCAGAGGGTTTGACAAAGACACAGAAGAGGAAAATGCAGTGAGAGCGTCAAAAAGATTTATATCAAGAAGAAAGTCCCTCCAATGAGAGATCTGGTAACCAGCAGTGACAGATAAGGCACAAGAATAAAGGTCCATCGGCAGATGTCAATATGGTGTTTATGTTGCCGATGGAATTTTTGGCCCTATCTGATAGCGAAGAAGAGACTGTTTTCTCTGACCAAATAGCTCAATTAACGCTAGATCCAATGATGGCAGTTTTTGAGAAGCCTGCCGATGATGAGAGACAACACCTCAAGGCTTTATTTGTAAAAGGCAGAGTTGATGGGCAGCCTGTATCTAAGATACTTATTGATGGAGGAGCTGCAATTAATATCATGCCTTATGTGATGTATCGGAAGCTTTGTAAGGGAGATCAGGACTTAACTAAGACCGATATGATGCTAAAGGATTTTGAAGGCAATGTATCACCAGCTAAAGGGGCAGTTTGTGTTGAGTTGACCATCGGCAGTAAAACTTTGCCGACAACTTTCTTTGTTATTAATGGCAAGGGTGCATATAATCTACTTTTAGGAAGGGATTGGATTCATGCTAATTGTTGTGTTCCTTCTACAATGCATCAATGTCTAGTACAATGGATTGGAGATAAGATTGAAGTTGTTCCTGGTGACTCTTCTTATATCATTGCATCGGCAGAATCAGATACTTATGAACGAACCAAGTGCATATCAGGAGAAGCCTGGGAAAAGGAGTTCCTCAAGATTGCCGATTATGAAATTCTACCGATCCAAGCAGTCAGTTCTGAAGAAGAGTTTTAATGGATAGATTTGCCGATGATGAAAAATTAGGTCAAGGATTTACATCGGCAGATGATTTAATAGAAGTAGATATTGGTGAAGGCGATAGGCCAAGGCCCACTTTTATTAGCTCTAAGTTAAATTTCAAGTGTAAACAGCAACTAGTTGATTTGTTAAAGGAATATAAAGATTTTTTTGGTTGGGATTATACTGAAATGCCTGGATTAGACCGATCTATAGTTGAACATCGGTTGCCTATTAAATCTGGATTTCGGCCACATCAGCAACCGGCTCGCCGATGCAATCCTAATATACTCCCTGATATTAAGGCCGAAATAACCAAGTTAATTGAGGCTAAGTTTATTCGGCAGTGTCGATATGCAGAGTGGATTTCTAATGTGGTTCCTGTATATAAGAAAAATGGAAAACTCCGTGTTTGTATTGATTTCAGGAATCTTAATAAGGCCACACTGATGGATGGTTATCCAATGCCGATTGCTGATTTGTTGATTGATGCTGCAGCAGGGCATCAGATTATTAGTTTCATGGATGGAAATGCGGGTTATAACCAAATATTCATGGCTGAAGAAGATATTTCCAAGACTGCTTTTAGATGTCCAGGTCATGTGGGATTATTTGAGTGGATAGTTATGACATTTGGTTTGAAAAATGCCGGTGCTACTTATCAAAGAGCTATGAACTTTATTTTCCATGAATATATCGGCACATTGGTAGAAATCTACATTGATGACATAGTGATTAAGTCTGGAGACATCACAAAGCATCTAACCGATCTACGAAAGATACTGGAGTGCACAAGAAAACATGGATTAAAGATGAATCCCAATAAATGTGCATTTGGTGTATCGGCAGGACAATTCTTGGGTTTTATGGTGCATCAGCGGGACATTGAAATTAGTAGAAAATCTATCGAGGCAATCAATAAGGTTGTTGCTCCTGCCGATAAAACTGAATTACAATCCTTGATCGGTAAGATTAATTTCATCAGAAGGTTTATATCTAATCTGTCAGGCAAGATCAAGGCTTTCAGTCCATTATTGAAATTGAAAGCCGATCAGGAGTTTAAATGGGGGGATGAACAGCAATTGGCTTTAGATCAGATTAAGAGTTATTTAACAAATCCTCCAGTGTTAGTTCCACCCCAGCATGGAAAACCTTTCAGATTATATTTATCAACTGAAGATACTGTTATCGGTTCAGCTCTTATTCAAGAATTTGAAGGAAAGGAGCGTGTTATCTATTATTTGAGCAGACGGTTAATAGATGCTGAAACCAGGTATTCGGCCATTGAGAAATTATGCTTATGTTTATATTTCTCCTGTAGTAAGTTGAGGCATTATTTACTATCGGCTGAATGTACTGTCGTATGCAAAGATGATGTAGTCAAATATATGCTATCTATGCCGATATTAAATGGTAGGATTGGTAAATGGATTTTAGCGTTATCAGAATTTGACCTACGTTATGAATCGGCTAAGGCAGTTAAAGGACAAGTTATGGCCGATTTTGTTACTCAACATTGCAACACGGTGGAGTCTCTGGAAGTTGCTCCATGGACACTTTTCTTTGATGGGTCTACTTGTGGTGAAGGGGCAGGCATCGGCATCGTGTTGATTTCCCCTCAAGGGAAGAAGTATGAATTCTCATTGCCGATCGTCACCACATCGACAAACAATCAAGCTGAATACCAAGCCCTGATAAAAGGGTTAGAATTGCTTAAAGAAATACAGGCTGATGCTGTTGAGCTCTTTGGTGATTCTATGCTAGTTATAAATCAGTTGATTGGGGTTTATGAATGCAGAAGTGAAATTCTGATTTCATATCATGAAAAGTGTTTGGAATTGTTAAAAGGGTTTAGGAGTTTTCATCTGGAGCATATTTCCCGGATGCATAATGAAGAGGCTAACCGATTGGCTCAGCATGCTTCAGGATATCAACCTGTTCAAGAAGCATTGACATCGGTGGCTGATGCCGATGACTGGAGAAAGGAAATCATTGATTATTTAAAGAATCCATCTAAAAAGGTTGAAAGACGCATAAGGTTCCAAGCGACAAAGTATGTACTCCTCGATGATTAATTATATTACCGTACCATAGATGGAGTTTTACTCAGGTGTGTTAGCATGGAGGAATCAAAAAGCCTGATGAGTGAAATTCATGAAGGAGTATGTGGGGCTCATCAGTCAACATTTAAGATAAAATGGATGATCAGAAGAAATGGATATTATTGGCCGGCTATTCTTGAGGATTGTTTTAAATATTTTAAAGAATGTCAGGAATGTCAAAAATTCGGTAATATTCAAAGAGCACCCGCATCGGCTATGAACCCCATAATTAAACCTTGGCCGTTTAGGGGTTGGGCTATTGATCTCATCGGTCAAATTTATCCACCATCGAGTAAAGGGCATAAGTTTATTCTGGTTGCTACCGATTATTTCACAAAGTGGGTTGAAGCAATTCCTTTGAAAAAGGTGACATCGGCTAACATGGTTGATTTTGTGAAGGAGCATATTGTTTACCGATTTGGTATCCCTCAAACCATCACTACCGATCAGGGCACTATGTTTACATCAGGTGAATTTGATGAGTTTGCTATAAGTATGGGAATTAAAGTTTTGAATTCTTCACCATATTATGCCCAAGCTAATGGCCAAGCTGAAGCATCTAATAAGGGAATTATCAAACTTATTAAGCGCAAGATCAAAGAATATCCTAAAAAGTGGCATACAATATTAAATGAAGCTTTGTGGTCATATCGGATGGCATGTCATGGTGCAACCAAGGTATCACCTTATCAATTGGTGTATGGACACGATGCGGTATTACCTTGGGAGATTAAGATTGGCTCTAGACGAATGCGCTTTCAGGATCAACTGACAGCCGATGATTATGATATTCTTATGAAAGATGAATTGGAAGATGTAGCAGGTCATCGGTTAAAAGCTTTGGTTAGCATCGAGGAGAATAAGAAAAGGGTAGCTAGATGGTATGACAAGAAAGTGAAGGTAAAGGAATTTGTCGATGGTGAATTAGTCTGGAAATTGATTTTACCGATTGGAACTAAAAGTTCTAAGTTTGGCAAATGGTCCCCTAATTGGAAAGGTCCATATCGGATAAATCAGTCTGTTCCTGGTAATGCGTATATTCTTGAAACTCTCGAAGGAGTTGTGTTTCCCAGAGCGTTAAATGGAAAATATTTAAAGAAATATTACCCTAGTATCTGGATAGATGCATAAAGAGTATAGTTGCCGATAACAATCCTATCGGCTGGAGTTAAAACAAAGTATCAATTGTGCCGATGCGCTAATTTAACAAAGCCTGGATGGCTGATATCGCACGCAGGCGAATTTCATCGGCTTCTTTTAATTCTTTGGCATCTTCATCGGCACTTTCTTCCACAGGCTTGATTTTCTTTTTCAAGGCCAAGGCCTTGCGAGCTTGAGCATCTCGTTCCTGTTGAAGGGCTTTAATGGCGTCGGAAAGCTGGTCTTCTTCTTGTTTAGCTTGAGTCAGAGCTGTCTCAATCTTTTCCAGTTCAGCTAGCAGAGCTGCTTTCTTTGCCGATAGATCTGAGATTTTCTGTCTAATATCCGCACTGGAGGCTTGCAAATTGTTGATGTTCTTGTGCTTCTCGTCGGCAGTCTGCTTCAGCTGTAGCATTTCTTCTTTAAGTCGAGACTGAGCTGCTCTGTCAGCAATACGATGAGCGGCCCTTTGATATTGAAGTTGTCTGCTCTCCAGATGGACTGCTGGAAAGATGATTTCTTCAACATTAGTAGGGACTTGGCCGCGGATCGTTTTGAAGATAGACCTCGCAGGATCCGAGTCGATCACCAATTGGGCAGTGTCTTGTTGCAGCAGATTCAGGAGGGTTTCTAGCTTGCCAAGGGTGTCTGACGATATTGTTCCCAACGCCAGGGAGGAACTCGCTTCTTCTCCGTCGTCATCAGAAACATCGATAGCAAAAGAGAATAAGCTATCGGGAGAGTATTGTTCCTATGAAATAAAGAGAATTAGAAATCCTGTTTATGATATTTGGAGATATAATAAACCAAGTAATTGATTGGTTTACCTGCTTCAGGGCGATTTCTTGAGCTTGGCTTGAGGGGGCGGCTTGTAAAGGGTCGTACGAAGGATCGGCAGAAGATGCCGATGGAATGTCTTCTATGACTGCATCGGTAGTCGGCCCTTGAGGTATAATTGCCGATGATGTATCTTGGGCAGGAGCAGGTTGTTCAGAGGGCTGACTTACGGGTGTTGGAGCAGACGCAGGGGCTGGTGTAGATTTCTGTCGTTTCTGTTGAGCCTCAGCATCGGTCAAAGCTTTACGCTTTGTTTGTGCTTCAACAAAAACTGGCTGGGGGCATCAACATCTGTTGGTTGAGGAGCCTGCATGCTTGGTGTGCTTACCGATGTGCCCGTTTGTTGCTGCAAAAACGGGTATAAGTTTGGATATTTAATAGAGAAAAATGTAAAAATAAGAGAATACCTCTGAAGGAGGGGTAGAAGTTGCGGTGCTTGGTAAAGTTGCTGATGATGATCCAGCTGCAGCTTGTACACCCTGATAGTTGTGTGTTAATATGAAGTGTATCGGCAGAAAATAGAGTAAGCAAAATTGTTACCTTAAAAGCCTTGATCAGGCTTGAAGCAGCAGCCTTTGGAGAAGCCCTGGATGTTCTCAGTCTTGGTTTGGAAGTGCTGATTTTGGTGCGAGCCCTTTGGAAGGTCAAGGCTTCTAGGGTGGGGGCGTTGTAGCCGATTGCTGAAACTGGAGAGGCTGGATGGAGGTTGAAGGGTTTTCCGCTTTTGCTTATTGGTAGAACTGGATCATCAGCCTGTTTTAAGGAAGGTTAGCTACCGATATACATAATAAAAGGAAGGAAAAGGACAAAAGTTAAAAGAAACTTACTGCATTATCAGGAATAGCATAATCGGGGTCGATCAGGTGCCGATATGTGTGAACAGACATTGAGAACAGCTGTTTCTTTCCACTCCTGCCACCATTGCTTATATGACTCTGTTATGAAAGAAGCTGGTGACCAGGTGGAGAGATCGACATTTGAAATATCGGCATCGGGAGCAAGTCTTACTATCATGCTCGATTCAGTTCCAGCAGTAATGATTTCTCTGGGTTTAATCACATCAGTATAGCACAGTTTGATGGGCAGTTGCCCAAAGGCCAGCTGGCGAGATACTGCCGATGGATTGTAGAATTCATAAGTAATATGGGAGGCTTTTCCGCTGCCAAATGTGTTGACTGGGATTGCTCTGGGGGTGATAATGGCCATCATGAGATCATTGTCTTGGTTCAGATCACTATCGGCGAAATTGAAGAGGAGAGGGAACTTGTTATCCTTATCAATATAAGGCACCCAAGCCCTGAGGTCACGAGGGAGGCCATGGTAGAAAGTTTGAAAAAATCTGCCGATCTGGTCCTCATTAGCTTCTGTTCCGGGAAGGACGATGATTGCTTCACCAAAGTTGAGAGGGGGGCGTGTTGCCGATTCATCATCCCTAAGGACGTACTCTTCGGGAATCTCTCGTGGGAATTCCTGAGCAAAGAGATTCCACTGTAAACGCTTGTGCATATGAGCGTTTAACCACATATTAACAAACCACCATGGGCCTCCCAAATTGCCGATGGGTTCGCCAAGTATAAGCTTCTGAGATACTTGGTGGAGAAGGTGGTAGGTTGAGCTCAGGAGGTATCGGCCAAGTGGGAATCTGACATCGTTGGCTAAGAGTTCTGCTGCTGGGAGAAAAGCGTTAGTTGGTCCTACCGATCGGCCGCAGAAAATAAATTTTTCCAACCACATGTTCAGGAATGTGGCATGTTCCCTTTGATTGACGGTGCCAGTCTTTTGGTACTCTTGGATATATCCCGTCCAGCCGCCGATGTTGCGTGTAGTTACTCTGTATTCGGCTTTTCTGCCAAAAATATAGCCTTCATCGACAGTTGAGATGTCTAAGCCCGTGAGCATGTATACATCGGCAAGAGTAGGGGCACATGGGCCATGACCGAACATGAAGGTGTTGGTGGTGTCAGACCAAAACTGAGCAGCAGCTATCATCATGGATTCATTCTTTTGCATATCGGCAATGGACAGCCTGATACACTGATCTATCTTCCGTTCTACCCAGAACACTTGCATTGATCTGTTGACCCTCAGAAACCAGTTTTTTCACCCTTTGGTGGGTTTGGGCCAAGAACGGAACGTGTCTTCCCGCAGATTCAAAGAGAAATTCTGAGATTTGAAGGGAATACGATTTGCCTCTGCATTAATCAAGTCAGTTGGATCTGGGTCGCACATCGGACCTAAGCAATGGAGGGGAGGTTGATGGGTTGGAATCACCAGTGTGTTGCGAAGTTCATAGGTTTGGAGGATCAAGAAAATGAAAGAGAAAGAAAGATGTCGACTGTAAGAACTCGCAGGGAACCGAAAAGATTAAAGTAAAAGTAATGAGAGGAAGAACAAACCACAGGGACGTCGAAGTTAACAGCCATTGCTTCAGGCGGATGAGGGCACGAGCTGGGAACTTGAAGATGATGATGGCTCTGATGAGTTGAAGACACGCGGTTGTTGGTTAGGGTTGCCGCCGGAGTGAGAATGCTAAAGGATGGAGTTTGAAGGTAGAAGATGAACAGCCCGGAGAAATCTATTTATAGGTTATTTGGAGTAGGGGTATTCTTGACTTATCTCTATGCCGTATGTGGATGGATCGAGGTGGTTCAGTTGGATATGGTAACTGTTCGCACGACAACCAAGGGATGGTGCAGAAGATTTGACGGCAAGTAATCATGACTTGAAGGATATCTCGATACAGGATTTTTCAGTTCTAAAAATGATGCGTTGTGGTAAGATCTTATTGATGGATTGTTATTTTGATATCTCAACCGTAGTTATGGCAAAGAAGGTTGGAAATATGTGATATTTATTGAGATACATGGATTGGATCTAGATTTGATTGAATCTGGTAACAAATCATGTTAGGCTTGGAGAATGGGTTAAAGAAACAGGTGATAGCAAGCATCAGTTGGAGTAAATTTCGGAGCATCAGTATCTTATATTTCGAAACTGGGGGGCATGTGTTGACATCGTTTTGCACGTGTCAAGATGATCAGGAAGGGCTAATCAGCAAAGGAAAGATTACCGTGTAAATTGATAGCCAAGGAGAATAAGTTTGTTTTTGAGTGGTGACAGTGTATGAATTTAAGGGTGTTATTGCCGATGCCGATGAAAGAGGGTTTGGAGACTGTTGCCGATGAGATAAGGGGATGTACCGATGAAGGAAGGTATGAAGACTGCAGCCGATGAAACAGGGAATGTACCGATGGAAGGAGATCGAAGGCTGCTGCCGATGGAACAGGGGCTGTGCCGGTGAAAAGGAGGTCGATAAGAATACCATCGTGATTAAGGCGGACTATGGAATAAAATAGGAGTTGATTTCCTTGTTTACGATTAGTAGAGTCTGAGTTGTGTCAAAGTCATGTTTTTTCCTTAGATTTGGATTTAGTGTCCTAGTCGTATTTGGTTATGTTTCTATAGATCAGGGTATAAATATAGAGTGAAGGGCAATGTAATAGGGAATCAATCAATACATCAAAAAACAATTTTTACTCTTATTTACATCTACTTTTCGGTGACTTCGTCAATTTGCATATTTTTCCTTTTTATGAGTTCTCATCGATTTGGCGAGTTGCATTGCTCTAAGTGCAACCTTCGTCGATCCTCGAGTTCCGCGTGAGTACCTCTTGGCCGTGACTTCCGGGCGTATCGCTGTTGTCAGGACCAAAGTGCTCGTATCTTCACCCTTGTCGATTAACAGGTCAAATCGACTGGCACGCTTTGGATATCGATTTTGGGTATTAGCCCTTTGTGTTTGCAGATTCACTTTTGCATCAACAGATAGGTTCCTCATCATCATTCATTCTTGCCACAGGTGTAATAATAACAGGTGCTAGCACCACAGTGTCTTCCATTATCGGTGCAGAAACAACAGGTAGCTCGAAAAATGGTTCTTGAATCATCGTATTAGGCTCATACACCCGCTTCTCTTCAAGATTAATTTTTGAGCTATCACGCTCCCCCTCATCATCTCATCCTCTAAGAAGACAGCGTGTCTCATTTCTACAAACTTTGTATGTCTGTCTGAACAGTAGAAACAAAAACTTTTTGATTTTTCAAGGTAGCCAATGAAATGGCAACTTACTATTTTGGGATCTAGCTTCCTAATGTTTAGGTTAAATACTTTAGCCTCAGCAGGGCTCCCCCACACATGCAAGTGGTTTAGTGAGGGTATTCTTCCTGTCCACAATTCATACGGTGTTTTGGGCACCGACTTACTTGGTACTCTATTGAGAATGTGAATGATAGTTTTTAACGCTTCCATCCACAGACTCAATGGTAAGGTTGAGTAACTTCTCATACTGCGCACCATATCCATCAAGGTACGGTTACGCCTTTCAGCTACTCCATTTTGCTGAGTGTCAGTGTTCTAGAATGGGGAGTGTCTAGAGACGGTGATAAGTGAATGAAGCTACGCGTCGGAGCCTCCAATGGTGTGTAAGGCGGACACAAGATGTATACTAGTTTGGGCTGAATGTCCCTACTTCTAGTGCTTGCTGCTGCTCGTGTTGCTTTGCACCGAAGTGCTTGTAGTAGGGGGGATACAAGCTGGTCGAGAGAGGGATAGCTCCCAGGTCTCTGTGTGTGGGTGTGTGCAAGTGCTTGAGTGTGTGCTTAGTACATTGCCAATGCATGGTGTTGTCTTGCCGTTTCTACTCTTTTTGGTCGAGGGTCCCTCCCTCCCCTTTTATAGTATGCAAAGGGAGGAGTAGGGTTACAACATTTGGATGTATGGAAATAGAAAGAGAATGCCCTAAGGTGCTCCCTATTCCTAGCTTTCCTTTCAGTTCGTGCATTTGCACAATCATCATCGTGGTGGTGGCAGGCCGTGGCTGTAGATGATGCGGCGAGGCCATACCCTGACACAGTGTCATGATGAAGAAGATTTCATGGCCCTGAAGCTGTGCTGGCAAAAAGGTGGGGGCGTAGACGGTCGTTGCTCCCCGTCCCGTTTGAAGTGGACATGGTAGGATGCGGCGTAGCGTAGCTTCTTCCTGTTACTACCGTGGAGGGCGAGAAAGATCCGTGGAAGCCTTGACTGAATCATGAATCAGGTGTTTCAAGTTCCCAGGCGACCCTGCATGATGCGGCGAGCTCCTGTTCCTTAACAGTAAAGGGTAGGGGCCCGTGTGTACCCGTGGAAGTGTGTTACGGTGGGGGGTAGAGCGAAGTGATAGCTGTGCAAAGGGATCGAGCGCCTTGATGGTGTCATAGGGCTCGGGCGCCTGGATGATGTCACAAGGGTCAGGCGAGACGGAGAGAGGTCGGACGAGGCGAAGGAGCACTGGGGGGCTCGGGCGCTTGTCATTTAGCTTTGGTTTTAAGTAGAGTGAGGCCTGGGCCGACTGTGGTGGGCCGTGGGCTAGAATTTTGTCTTGGTGGGTAGTTTTTGTGGTAAAAATGGGGGTACCCTATTTTGCTGGTACCCGATAGTAGCCCTCGAGCTTTTGGAGGAATAAGTTTTATTCCTCTAGAGGCTTATAGATGAACAAACGGTTTGTTTCGTGTTCTCGAGGATTTTTCCGGTGGGTGCGTGCGAGCGCACCCACCGGGTGTAGCCCCCGATGCCTTGGAGGGGTAGTGTAGCCCTTCAAGGGCTGAGATGCGATCGTAGAGTTGTGGGCAACCTGAGCCATTCGCTAGGCTGATAAGGTGGGGTCAGCCCTCGAGCCCTTGCTCTATGAAAATTGGAATGCTTTAGAGATCGGGCGTCTTTGACCAACCGTTGGATGGTTGCGGTGGGGTCCGCTCCCAAACCTCTTCTCTTTGCAATGGTTTTTCATGCCAAGTTCTTCAATTTCCTCTGCGGGCCTCTAAAACTTGGCTTGAAGTATGTGGGCTGTCCAAATCACCGTCCGTCGGCTCTTGGTACGGTTTTGATGTATTTTGTTGGGCCTAAGGAAGGTCTTTCTAGGTGAGTCTTGGTGAAAGGTGCTTTTCCTTTTACCATGGCCCATGGTCGGCCTATGGACGTGCTAGTGATGACTTATGTGGATAGGAAGGCGAAAGGGCGCAGTTGCATTTTTTGTTAGAGGTAATTGAGTGTGGTAGATGGGAGCAGTGGAAAAAGTGGGTGATGGTTCGTGAATCGAGACCACATTGATCACCCCGGGAGGCTGTGGAACCCGAACAATCGCTTAGGGTTCTGGCTCGGAGCCTGACCCTTTCACTATCCCTGCCTTCCCTTTCCTTTTTCCTCTCCCACTTAGTTTAGCCTTGATGGAGTGCAGTGACTCATCGAAGGGGTCTCAGGCGTCCGAGGAGGTGGACGGCCCTTCGGCGGTGCAGTGCCGCCGTACTGATGACCGGGCCTTCGTTGGGTCTGGCCGTGTGCTGAACAACAGTGACCTTTCTGTCGGTGGCCTCCTTCACATTGCTGCTGCAGCTCGGATCGGCCCGTCGGAGCCGGTGGTGAAGGAGGCGGAGGAGCGGGTGCTGGCAGATGCTGTGGCCGTAGACGTCGAGGATAGGGCGGATGCCCTCATCAAGCAGCTTGAGGACACCGATCGCCATGGTGTTCAGACGTATTCTTCCTCTTGTTTCTAGTTTTCTTTTGTGCTTTCATTTGATAGAAATGGGGTTTTTTCATCAGAGGCGACGACGGAGCTAAAGCGTCTCCGTGCGGTGGTGGACGCTTTCCTCGACTTCCTAGGGGTTGCGCCGGGCGCCCGAGAGGAGCGCCTCTAGAACTCACGCCGCCAATTCCTCGACACCATTGAGAGCGGCGTCCGCCGTGGCACTGGGGTTGCCCTGGCCATGGCGAAGGTGTCGGTGGAGGTGGACCTCACTACGGGGGAGGAGCTGCACCGCCATGAGGACCTGGTAGCGCGCTATGGCCTAGCGAGGGAGGCGGTGGCCGCCTATGTTCCCACTGCGGAGGTGCTGGTGAGGCCCCCCCTCATTAGGGTTTTTTCTTTGTGTTTTGCTTTGCCTGTGGCGTATCGATGCCTTATGTATCAGACCTCTTATGATGAATTAATCGATGTTTAGTTTTATCGCTCTTGTTTACATTTTTGGGTTAGCATGTAGTTAGTATAAAACGTCGCCGGAGCATTGCCGGCGGCGAGTTTGGGGGGGGTTTTGGTGAGGAAAGAACTGCTCCTGAGTGCGCGTAGCATATTACGGTCGATGTGACTACTGCCACTGCCATGTTCTAAGACGGATTCGGTGTCCCTTAATGCCGACACATGGAAGGGACAACCGCCAGTCAAACTTTTTGCCCTCGGGCGCTTCCAGACTTTGGGCGATGGCCCGGGTAGACGTTGTACCTGTACAGGGGCCTCGATGGGCCTTTGAAAAAAGAAAGTAGTTATGCGAATGAATCTGGGCCTCCAAAAATCTTCGCCCGTGCGTCGATCCGGTCAGGAGGCCCAATGCATTCCCCTCGTGCTTCTTTTCCGCAAAGAAGGAGAGGTTAGATAGCGGCACGTCATCCCTCTCGCCTAGGGTCAAAACGTGGTGCCCATTTTGAGTTGCTAACGGATTTCTTAGTTCAAGCGGGGCCCCGATTCCCATTCAATAGGGATCCAACGGAGGTAGCTAGTGACCGACCCCTAACTCTTGATTACTAGTTCAATAGGGTAAACAGGGTCGTTCGACCATCCCTGGCAGCTCATTACCTTTTTCTGATAAAATACCCTGGAGCAGTGTTCATCAAGATTCGAACATGGATCAAAGAGTCCCATATGGTGCTCGGTGCAACCGGGTATTGGGCGCTAGTGTGCTACTCCTCATTCCATCCCTCACTCTATTGGCTTGGAGCAACTGTCGAAACCCTTCCGCAGGGCCGACCTATGAACTCCAAAGCTAGATTTGGACCGTGTGCAAATGATGCAGCATGATGCATGTATGTCCATGATGCATATGATGACTTTGTATACACATCATTGCCAGGGATATGAAGAACAACTTAAAGGAAGATTTGTAAGAACAGCTCAATAGCAATATTAATAATGAAGACAATGGGTGATGGGCTCGGCGATTGTTTTACCAACTTCTATCTAGGGACCAAGTTGTTCCCTTTATGGCCATGAAAGCTCGTAGCTGTCGAAGCGATCAACGAAGTCGTCATTGCAAGACTCGTCGTCGAGGAGGTAGTTGCTGATGTGCAAAAAGCGTTGCATCTCTTGAAGCCTGGTGAAGTAGGTGCCGCCTTCGTTGTCGTTGTCGGAGTCAAGGAAGTTGGAGTTGGAGCTTGTCTCAGCCAATGCCAGGACATTGGTGATGGAGCGCATGAGTTGTTGGGGTAGATCCTCTGGTACCTCTCTGACCTCTAGATTGAGATGATAGATGTTTGTTGACGATTTACGAACCTTCTTGTCGTGGCAGGGCTGGCCAACTCGCAATATGCTAGGGTAGCTGAACTTGTCAAGCCATGTGCCCTTCAACTCGTTAGAGTGGAGTCGTAGGTTGGCCGCCGGCTCAGAGAAGCTGGCGGGCTCACTGGTCGGTGGAAGGAGGTCGAGGTTGTAGCCCTCCCCGATGACAACGAACTCAAGACTCCTAAACAAAATGTGGGAGCTCAGAGCAAAGTTGATGTCATTTTCGGCCATCGGAGACTTGGTCGAGTACAACGTGACGCACAAAGTCCCCTACCTGGCGCGCTAACTGTCAATGTTCTAGAACAGGGGGTGCCGTCGGAGCCTCTGATGGTTTGCAAGGCGGACACAAGATGTATGCTAGTTCTGACTGAATGTCCCTACTTCCAGTGCTCGCCGCTGCTCGTGTATCTTTGCATCGAAGTGCTTGTAGTAGGGGGATACAAGCTGGTTGAGAGAGGGATAGCTCCCAGGTCTCTGTGTGTGGGTGTGTGCAAGTGCTTGAGTGTGTGCTTAGTACATTACCATTGCATTGTGTCATCTTGCTATTTCCGCTCTCTTTGGTCGAGGGTCCCTCCCTCCCCTTTTATAGTATGCAAAGGGAGGGGTCCGGTTACAGCATTTGGATGTACGAAAATAGAAAGAGAATGCCCTAAGGTGCTCCCTATTCCTAGCTTTCCTCTCAGTTCATGCATTCGCACAGTTGTCATCACATTGGTGGCAGACCGTGGCTGTAGATGACGTGGCAAGGACATACCCTGACATGGTGTCATGATGAAGAAGATTTCGTGGCCCTAAAGCTGCGCCGACGAAAAGGTGGGGGGCCTGGACGGTCGTTGCTCTCTGTCCCATTTGAGGTGGACATGGTAGGGTATGGTGTAGCGTAGCTTCTTCCTGTTACTACCGTGGGGGTGAGAAAGATCCGTGGAAGCCTTGACCAGATCATGAATCAGGTGTTACAAGTTCTCAGGAGACCCTACACGACGCGGCGAGCTCTTGTTATTTAATAGGAAAGGGTAGGGGCCCATGCGTACCCGTGGTAGTGTGTTACGGTGGGGGGGTCGAGCGCCTTGATGATGTCACAGGGCTCGGGTGCCTAGATGATGTCACGAGAGTCGGGCGAGACCATGAGAGGTTAGACGAGTGGAGGAGCGCTGGGGGGCTCGGGCGCTTGTCCTTCGGGCGAGACAGAGAGTCGGTTGTGGTGAGCTGTGGGCCGTAATTTTGTCTTGGTGGGTAGTTTTTGCAGTGAAAATGGGGTACCCTGTATTGCTGGTACCCGACATTAAGGTTTGCCCAACGTGGAATACTGGGCTACTATGCCATTCTCCTATAAAACCTTGCAAAAGGTCGATGCACTTGGCCATATGGCCATATGGGGTATGTCGACCGTAGTACTCCCCTCCATGATCATATCAGACTATCTTAATCTTTAAATTGTGCTGATTTTCAACTTTAGCCTGAAATATCTTAAATTTATCCAGTGCTTCTGTTCTTTCTTTAATTGGATAAATATAGCCAAACCAGGAGTAGTCATATGTGAATGTTATGAACAAGTCATAACCATCGACACTTTTCACAGAAAATGGACCACAGATGTCTGTGTGAATTATCTCTAAAATTTCTACGCTTCATTTGGTATATTTGTTAATTTTCTTTACATACTTTCCTTTAATACATTCTATGCATTGTTCTAAATCTGAGAACTCTAATGGAGGAAGAATTTCATTCTTAACTAGTCTTTCTATTCTCCCCTTGAAATATGGCCTAAACGATAGTGCCATAGTTTCGACGATGCATTGTGAGTTCTCTTTCATTTTTTTTACATTTTTAGAGGAGGATACATTCTTATTCGCATCACATAAGAAATTCACATTTTCATGAAGTGATAACAAATAAAGATCTTGCTGTTGAAAAGCAAGACCAACACATTCATTATTACACAATATCTCATATTTGCCATCTCCAAAATGGCAATCAAAACCATCATTGTCCAAACATGATACACTAATCAAATTTCTCTATAATGAAGGAACATAAAGAACATCTCTAATTGAAAGAATGAATCCATCGGCAAGCTCTAGAGAAACATCACCAACAGCTTCGACATCTGCTTGGACTCCATTTGTGACTTTAACGTGTCTTTCGCTTCTTTGCGTAGTCCTTGTCGAACAGAATCCCTATAAAGAATTAGCAACATAGACAATTTCCCCTGAGTCAATCCATCAAGTAGATTTAGAATATTGTACATATAGGGATTCATTTTTAAACGTAATAATGTTCTCAGCTTTGTTTGCCATGATCATCTTCAAGAAATCGGGACAAATCTTTCTTGTAATGTCCGATCTTCTTGCAATAGAGACATTGATCTTTCTCTACTATGAACTTTTTCTGTTGAGACTAATTTTGCATGGGAGCCTTTCCCTGTGCTTTGAGGAGGAACCAGTATTAAAGTTCTTTTTCTTGTTATCTTTCAAATAGTTGACGGTACCACCATTTGAAACCTTTATTTTATCCTCCTCCTGAGCACACATAGCCATGAGCTTTTCTAAGTTCCACTTTTCTAGCTGCATGTTGTAATTAATAACAAAGGTGTCATATTCCTTTGGCAAGGAAGCAAAAACCAGATGAATAAAGAACTCTTCCTTGAGAGCCAGATCCATCGGTTTCAGCTTAGATGCCTGATTGTTCATCTTTATCAGCTGGATAGTATAAGTCTTTGAAGAGCCAGTGAACTGACTCTTTATCCGCTCAAGGCATTCTGTGACTGTATCACAATCTAGAGTTGAGCCCACCAATGCAGGCTCAATTGTGTTCTTTATCACAGCCAAACATTTCTTGTTGGTTGTGACCCACTTTGCCTTATCATGGTCATAAGACATCTTTGTGAAAGCAAAGTCCCGCTCTCTAGTCTGCCATGCAGCATCAGCCTTATTAGCCTCCCTCTCTGGTGCCTCAGGCTCAGTGAGGCACGGTGCGGTGACTACCCAGTCCATCTCGCCCAAAATAAAGGCCAGGTCAAGCTTTCTCTTTCATTCAATATAATTGTCTCCTTTGAGGGTAGGAATATCTTTAATGCAACCCATCAAGGAGTATCCACCTGAAATCACAATTCATGTAAAGTGAGAACATAATAATTGCAAAATTGGATGCCTTAGTTTCAACGTTGGTTAAAATTAAAACATACAATTGTTCTTTACAATAATTCTACATCACCTTGGGCAAAAATAGAATTAATGCAAGAAAAATTCATAATTAACATCATAATATTGCTATTAATCAACATTGGTCAGAATAATAACAATATTATAATAATCAAAATATATCCATTTTTTGAAATTAAATTCTCCCATTAGTTCAAATTTAATAATGAAACCAACAACTTTAAATACACAGTGAAAACATTAATAAATAATCATTATCTACCTTTCAGAAGTATTTTTCTGTCTCTTCTACCCTCTGAAAAATTTATTTCGTTGGTTCAAAATTTTTCAAAGGCCGGAACTTCAAAACTTTATAAAATTCATCATAAATCACTTCTGAAAAGGAGATTACAAAATTTGTAAACAATTCTATTCATAATGGGCCCGAAGGCAAACCATTCGGCCCAGCCGATAAAACGGCCCATGGCCTCCGTTTTCAGCGTGCGCGTGTGCGCTGGAAGACGGCCTAGCGCGGCCCAACTAACGTCGTTCCTCTTTTTTTTATTTTGGCCGCAGTCTATTGCTCTTGGCCTGATACGGCCCAAGTCAGCGCCGTGCCTGCCGCACGCACTAGCGCTCCCCGCGCCCAGGCCGCAACGTGGGCCTGGGCCAGAAAAATGGCTGCTCGCCTAGGCTCAATCTTAGCCCGTGAGATGCCGTCTGTCAGATCTCATCGGACGGCCATTCGCTCATTTCGCTGGATGAAAAACTAGAGCCGACGCCTCCCCAAACCCTAGACTGCATTCTCATCCCTCTCCTCCCTCCGTTCTCAGTGCCGTAGCAAGCAGCAGCCATGGCGACCAAGGGCCGCCGGGGGAGGAGATTGTGGCGCCACCATCGGGCCCCTCATTGGCGCGTGAGCTCGCCCGAGGTTGAGCTCGCCGCCGTGGAGCACCCTTATGGGTGGTGCCCACAACGCGTGCCGGCGAGGCAGCAACGGGTACCTTTTCCCGCACACGGCGGTCCTCTATCCACGCACCGGTGGTGGTGACGATAGGGAGAGGACCCGGGTAGGAGCCCTTCCCCTCCATCCTTTCTTTGTCCATGCTAGGGTTAGGGTTTGGATTTGGGGATTTCAGCCGAATCAAATTCGTTCTTTTCTTTTTCTTCTTCTTTCTACCCCGAACTAGATCACACACTAGCAACCACGACTCTGATACCAGTGTTAGATTAATGGGATCATTAGCAGTAGATCAGTGGGTTACATGTCTTTAGAATCAACTCCTAGTACATGTTCTACTAGAATACAGAGAGAGGAGAAAGGAGAGAGGTGGCAGATGTGCACAGACCAGTGGAAGGTGTTGAGGAGGAGGAGCTGGTCCCGCCATGTCGGTGAAGTTCTGCGCTAGGCAGCGTCGGTCGGAGAAGAAGGTGGTGCAGTGGAGACCGGCGGTGAAGTCCGAGCACGGCGTAGTGGAGTGGTGGCGGAGGTGCTTTCCATCACTTCTTGCGACCCTCAATCTAACCAGGTGTAGGGTTTGTGTGGTGGGGAGTACAGCTCATGCGAACCTGGTACTGAAAGCCACCGGCCCCTACCTCTTTATATAGCGCAGGGTGATGGGGGCCCGCTAGCCATGGATGGGCTAGGCACCCCCAATCATGGCGCGGATCAAAGGCCCAATAGACCGTTGTTGGTAGAGATCAATCTAACACTTTACTTTCATGAAACACTCAAAACTATCCTAGGTATAAATAAAAAGCATCCTTCGCTAAGATGTCTGTTGGTATTAATTAACTCATCACTTGTTTTAGTTGCCTCCTATTAATTACCTATACCTCTAGCATACTAAACTAGGTTGTCATTCCCAGTGATAAAGCTAAAAATACATGTTGGTACTATCTAGCATTACTACAGGAATAATACTGTTGGGTACCAGCAAAATAGGGTACCCCATTTTCATCACAAAACCACACACCAAGACAAATATTACGGCCCATGGCCCATCACAGCCGGCCCAGGCCTTACTATGCTCAAAACCAAAGCCAAAGGACAAGCACCCGAGCCCCCCAGCGCACCTCCGCTTCGGCCGACCCCTCTCCATCTCGTTCGACCCCCATGACGTCATCCAGGTGCCCGAACACTGTGGCATCATCAAGGCGCTCGACCCCTTTGCACAGCTACTACTTCACTCGACCCCCACTATAACATACCACCACGGGCATGCACGGGCCCCTACCTTTTCCTGCTAAGGAACAAGAACTCACCGTGTCATGCAGGATTGCCTGGGAACTTGTAACACCTGATTCATAATCCGGTCGAGCCTTCCATGGTTCTTTCTTGCGCCCACCGTAGTAACTAGGAGAAGCTACGATATGCCGCACCCTACCATGTCCACCTCAATGGGATGGGGAGCAACGGCCGTCGAGGCCCCGCACCTTTTCACCAGCACAACTTTAGGGCCACGAAATCTTCTTAATCATGACACCGTGTCAGGGTATGGCCTCGCCGCATCAACTGTGATACATCTACAACCACGACATGCCACCACCGCGACGACGACTGTGTGAATGCACGAACTGAGAGGAAAGCTAGGAATAGTGAGCATGAACTGAGGGGCATCCGAGGGAAGGGCTGGCCGAATTGCGAAAACCCTACACCCCAACGGTTATGCTACATTCGCCCACCAACTCAAACCCAAAGAAACCAGATCGCAGTCCAAAAAAGCATTCATAAACCGACGCAGCGTAAAAAGCGAGTAAACACTTACTAAAATGAAATGTATGTCAAAATAAAAAGACTTATACAAGAAGGCCTCAAAGGCTGATATCTTGCCCGGAATCTAAAGTCTCTACATGGGCACCACAACCCGATGTGTTGTTCATAGGTCAACAGGTGGAGGAACCACATCTTCTTCAAACCTGGCCACCAGGATTGCCGCGGGTGCCTAGGCCTCTGTGTCGGCGGTGTTCAACACCACATCAGGAGCATCAAGGTAACCATCGCTCAGAGCTACTAGATTAACCTCATAATGAGACTTGTAGACGGCGAATGCACAATGGACACCGAAATGCAACGCATCCCTCACGAGGGCTCGAACCTGCCCAAAGGCAAGCGAGAGGTGTCCATGCACCAGGACCTCCTAGGCTCCAGCAGGGACTACCCCCAAGGCATCGCACAGTGATCCAGCAGTGACACACAGCTCAGAATACTCCTTCGCTGTCACCAGGGTACCTTGCATCGATGATAGCTCCATCTTGAGCTCACCATCCCTGACCCTCAGCCCTGGGCAAGAGGAGAGAAGTAAGAAGCAATCACGAGAAAACCATGATATCCAAGCAAGAACAACCCCACTCACCCATGACCTCTATGGATCGAATGCGGAGTTGGTTGACCGCCCAGGTCGCCACCGACTTGAATGGGCGCAATCCGTGGTTCTCAACAACAAGTTGGGTGGTGCTTTGCATGGTCATCTTCCAATGCTCAAGCATGGCATCCCATTCATGGTGGATCATGCAACACTATTGGAATAATAGGTCCCGGTCAGCAAGAGCGCGCTAGTGCTCTCGGCGAACAGAGACGAGACCAGATCGGAGTGCCCCATTTTTCGCCAGCAACGTCCCGCGGTCGATCGACGCTTCTTGAGCCACTTTGGTAGCCTGACGAGCACTCTCAGATGAAGCCGCCGTGGCCTTCGCCTCTCCTTCAGCACGGGCAATGCCCTCATGAAGCTAGGCGCAGAGCTTTGTCATCCCGCCCTCAAGGGTGGCCAACCGCTACTGAGCAGCACTCAATTGCGATTCAATCGCAGCGGTCCACTGAATCTTTTTAGCCAGCCACACCCACGCCTCCTAGCCTTGGCGAATGAAGTCAGACTTCACCCGACTACACGCAAGGAGTGCCTGCATGAAAGGATCGCATCAGAAACATACCACACATGTTGGGTAGAAACAGAAAGGTCAAAAGGCACTGCTAACAAACCTGACTCGACGCCTGCATCTGGTTACAGTGCCTCTGCTCCTCGACATCGTCCAAAACGAAGGAGGGCAGTAGCCCGGGTAGTCCCTGATGTGGCTTGTCTTGATGGCGGGCCTCGGGTTCCGTCCTCACCAAGGACAAGAGACTGACGGGAAGGGGCTACCGCTCCACTTCCGACGAGGTCGAAGCCTCGGTGGGATAGGACGACATCCCCACCAGTTTGGAAACCTTGCTGAAGGGTTGAGATGGCGAACTAGAGGGGGGTGAATAGTCCTTTCTAAAATAATCACGTCGGCAAACCGAAACAAATGCGGAATTAAAACTATCGGTCTAGCCAAGACTACACCCCTCTATCTAAGTTCACAAGCACCTAACTAAGGTGCTTTCCTTAGCAAGAGCTCTCCTAAACAATTCTAGAGCAAGGTCACACAAACCTATGCACTAGTACTTTAGCAAAGCCGGGGAGCTCCTTGTTGATATTTGGTAACACAATTAGGAAATGATCCGCAAGCGCATGGATATCGGTAAGCACTTCACCCGGGATGTTATCCAGAGTATCGTATTTATTTTTTTACCACTAGGAGAAAGCGTGCATCTGACTAACCAAATCTATTACTACTAACCTTTAGGCTACAACCACTGTGATTTGATGTGAGCGATGTATAGAGAAGACTGCAACTGCACTCTCATTCTAACCATGGTAAGGATGATCTACTGCTCTATTGGGGAGGCTCACGGAATCTAGACACCTCAAAGGATGTTCGACCCGCACCTATAAACCCTATCGATCCTGCTAACGGGATATGGAATACAAAGGTAGCTACGGAAATGTCACGTTCCTCGCTACTACCACGGTCCGGCTAGACAGGGGATATCTATGAGTATCCTAGACCAAACACCTCGTTTACGCTAGAGATGATTACTCTAAACTCTACGCGAAGAGATTAAAGTAAACTCATAAACCAAAGAACAATAAAACAAAGAACTTACTAGAATTTAGAAGTCGAAATACTGAAGAATCCTAGGAGCAAGCCTCGGGTTAGGAGAACTTGATCCTGCAGGTACAACCTCGAAGTAGTCTCTGACAGGCCGGGCTTCCTTCGATCTATACCTCCACTCTATCTCTCTCAATCTAGAAGAACTAAGTCTAATCTCACATTGGATGCTAAGCCCTAATGAGGTGGGAACCCTAAGGGAACCTCTCTCTAAATCCTCTATGGAAAATATGAAAATAATGGACTTGGATCCTCCTCTCCAGGGGCCAGGGGTCCTGCTTATATAGTCCCTTCAAGTGAACCTGGACCGTCGGATCAAACCGACATTAATCGCACGGTTTTCCTTGATCCTTTAGGTCGGTGGGGCATAATCCGCGAGACTCATCCTGATTGGTTGCAGACCTAGGGCGGGCGCCCCAGGGTCCAGGGCGGGCGCCCTGGTCCCGGGCCCGTTCGGCCTCCCGTTCGATCCCGTGGCTTCTAGAGTCTTCTAGATGATAGAAAATCGGTGAACACGTTAATATCTCTATGTAATTCCGACGTGTGGGCCTTTCCTTTGTATTTCCTGATAACCCCCTGCAGAAACAGATAAACAACAAAACTCGTGGAATTCTGTCAGATCAAACCCTAATTCTAGGTGTTGCTTGCATATAAGTCCTTTTCCTTATTTATTGGATAATTAAAATTGATACTTAAGAACCGTCAACAAACACCCCCATACTTAGGCTTTTACTCGTCCTTGAGAAAAGGATGGTTCAGAAAAATAACTAGGGTTGAAACATTGTAAAGCATTCTTTTTATACCTGCAGGGTGTTGTGAATGTCCACTGTGCACTGTAGTCAGGGAAATATATGGTTGAAGTAGAGATGCTTTCTTCTTCTCAACCCTGTCACTTGGAGTTTTTTTATATATTTTTGAATAGAAAACTTAGCATACCTTTATCCTCATAGGGGCTCTCAGATCACTCATTTATCTTTTGTATATCTCACTGAGGCTGTTTTAATTTGTAGAAATTCTCAAGCATACTTACTTTGCATATATTGTCTGGGTCAAAACGGGATCCGAGGAGAGGAATGCCATACTCTTAGATCAAAGACTTTGAAAATTAAAACTTGTCAACTCTTACTGGCATATTGCTTATTAGAGGGACCATGGGCTATCATTTTCTTTTTACCATATATATTTTTATCATCTCATTTTTTTTTCAGGTGGATACTGAGGTACCCCTAATTCTACTTCCGGACACTTGTCCATTTTTCTGTGAGGTTGTCGAGCACTTGCTCCTTTTTATTTCCTCGAAATATATTTTTGCATAGCCCATGCCTCTAATGCAATAATACTTCGGAAGAGTGAATCTTTCTGAATAAAAATGTCTTGATCTTGGGAGCATGATAAATCTCTCAACAAGGGTCTAACTCGTTTTGCACAAACTCAATACAAAGCAAATTAATATTTTTAGGTTTATCAGGCATATAAAATATTGAGGATGGTAGCTATATTTTTGAAGTTTTTGAAAAGAAAATCTCCAAGCGACAAAGATTTCAAGAATAAGATACTCATATTCTACCATCTCACATTCCACAATGACTTGAGTAACACATGATTTTTAAAATGATTTTCAATAAATGCAGGTTTTCAGAAATATCACAGAGTGAGATTAATCATGATTAAAAATATTTTTGTCTTTTTAAATTATCATGTTGGGAACAATATTCTACACAGCCCAATATGTATTTGTATATATGTAAATAAAGCGTGCAGAGTATGTACCTGAATCGTGGAGTGGTGCAATCGAAGTGCATTTACCATGTCGGGGGGGGATTCCCCCATACTTGTTTCCTGCTTTCTTGCATAAAAATAAAGTGGAGATACACGAGGCATAATAATAATCTTTATTTGTCTTGAGGCATTTATTACACTGACTAATGAAGCAAACTAATCTAAACTGAATTGAATCTAATTGAATCTAATGATGAAGACTAAGACACACTGCCTTAAGGTCTAATCTAGATAGCTCAGTATTGCTCTAAATCCCTGATCCTAGCAAGGGCATCAGAAAGGTCACGTTTAAGCGCGAGCACAGTAGTGTTCAGGTTGGAGACCTGCCTACTAGGGGAGCTAACTGTGGACTGAAGTTCCATAATATGTCTATTTGCTGTCCTGATGTCCTCATCCACATCTGCTATGGTCCTGCGGCACTTCGGTGGTGTCTCAAACGAATTGAGAGCGTGCTTAGGAGCTTCCTTTGGTGGGATGAAGCGAACTTTTGCTGTCCTAACTCCTTCGAAGCGGGGCCTCTCCTTCTCCGTAGTGTAGTGGACGCTGCTGATCTCGTCGCTCCGGTTGGTCTTGACGCCTACAACCCGCTCATTGGGTTTAGGTGGCAGGATCTTCGTGCCGGCTGGTACCTTGACGATGGCTTCTTGCTTGGACGACGGTCCCTTGAGAAGAAGGGGCTGTGGTGGTGCAGTAAGAACTGGTTGGGCGTAGTAGGATGAGATTGAGCTGCGCTAGTTTGATGGTGGGGCTGCTAGCTGTCGCTCTGTGTTGGCCGGGATGTAGGCGTCGGGGTCATCCTTGGGCTTGCGGTTGAGGTCGTAAGGGACGATCTCCCAGTTGCGGTGGGTCTTGTCGGCCATTAGAGAAGCAAGGAACTAGACAAGCTCTAATTGAGGAGGAGAGAAGGATTGAATGAATTGGTGTTGAAAGCTGACGTCAGGGGTCTGTTTATATAGGGGTCAAAAAGTGCCTCTAGGGTTTCTATAGATCCATCCCGCTGCCGGGCGTGCGTAACAACCGATTCGCGGAATTTTCTGGATAACCATAGATGAGGAAAGCACGTTTCTAGAAGTATTTCTAGGGTCGAGCGTGTTTCTAGAAGTATTTTTATCCCGAAAAATATATACGTGGCCCAAAAACGTCAGATTAAAAAGGTCGGGCTTTAATTCTCCATCGGAAGGTAAAAATGGATCACGTCTATTTCTTCTAATTCTTTATTGGGTTCTAAAAATAATTTAAGACGTTGACCATTTACTTGAATAACATACCTTCGTCGTTTTGAAGTGTAATAGGTCCGTGGGATGATGAATTGACTACCTTGTATGGTCCTTCCCATTTACTCCGGAGTTTTCCATGCCTGAAAAGCTTCACCCTGGAATTAAAAAGTAATACCTTATCTCCGGGTGAGAACTCCTTCTTCTTGATCCTCTTGTCATGCCATCTTTTGACTCTTTCTTTGTAGATCTTTGAATTGTGATATGCTTTCTCTCGCCATTCTTCCAATTCTGATAGTTGCATTCTTCTATGATCTCCAGCAACATCTAGGTCCATATTCCATCTTCTTATGGCCCAGTGTGCTTTGAACTCTAGTTCAACAGGCAAGTGGCAAGTCTTCCCGTACACCAATTGGTATGGGGTCATTCCAATTGGGGTCTTGTATGCTGTCCGGTATGCCCAGAGTGCATCGGGTAACTTTTCCTTCCATGCTGTTCCCATCTCATTTATTGTTTTCTGAAGAATGTTCTTGATTTGCTTGTTGGAAGTCTCTGCTTGGCCACTTGTCTGAGGATGATTTGGGGTAGCAACGTTGTGACGGATTCCATGTTTTGCTAGATAATGCTCAAAGCATTTGTCGATGAAGTGTGATCCCCCATCACTTATCACCACCCTAGGGACTCTAAATCTTGGAAATATAATCTCTTCAAACATCCTCTTTGAATTAATATTGTCGACACGCTTGCAAGGTAGTGCTTCTACCCACTTGGAGACGTAGTCAACTGCCACCAAGATGAATTCACACTTCTTTGATGGAGGAAATGGACCCATGTAGTCTATTCCCCAAACATCAAAGAGCTCAATCTGAAGGTTGTTGGTGAGTGGCATAGCATCTCTTGTATTTATGTTTCCGTGCCTTTGACATGGCCCACATCTTCTGATATATTGCCTTGTGTCTTCATACATTGTAGGCCAATAGAATCCACATTGCCAGATCTTTGAATGTGTACGGAATGCTCCATAATGACCTCCGTATGGGGATGAATGGCATCTATCGATGATCTTCCACCCTTCCTCAGTGGTCACACACCTTCTGAGTAAGCCATCAGCGCATACTCGGAAGAGGTATGGCTCATCCCATATGTGTGAACGACTTTCTTGAATAAGCTTCTTCTTGTTCGCTCCTGGTGGTAGATACCCTGAAACCATAAAATTAACAATATCTGCATACCAGGGGTCAGACCTGTTGATTCCATAGAGCATGTCGTCCCGAAGTGAATCATTAATGGGTGTTTCCTGTGGATCCTTAAAGTGCATTCTAGACAAGTGATCAGCAACAGAATTTTCTACTCCCTTTTTATCTTTTATTTCTAAGTCAAATTCTTTTAGTAACAAGATCCATCTAATTAGGCGAGGTTTAGCATCTTTTTAGTGAGCAAATATTTTAGTGCAGCATGATCAGTGTAAACAATTATTTTAGCTCCTACTAAGTAAGATCTAAATTTATCAATGGCAAAGACAACAGCCAGAAGCTCTTTTTCAGTGGTTGCATAATTAAGTTGAGCTCCTGTCAAAGTTTTACTGGCGTAAGCAATTGCATGATGCTTCTTGTCTTTTGTTTGCCCCAAAACTGCCCCCACAGCATAATCACTAGCATCACACATAATTTCAAAAGGCAACGACCAATCAGGGGGTTGAATGATTGGTGCAGAGATGAGTGCATTCTTTAATAATTCAAAAGCTTTTAAACATGCATCATCAAATTCGAAAGGAGCATCCTTGGCTAGCAAAAGAGTGAGTGGTCTAGCAATAAATGAAAAATCTTTTATGAATCTACGATAAAAACCAGCATGGCCAAGAAAGCTTCGAATTCCTTTTATATTCACAGGTGGAGGTAGTTGTTCTATTACTTCAATTTTAGCTTTATCTACCTCAATACCTCTTTCAGACACTAGGTGTCCTAGCACTATTCCTTCCCTAACCATAAAATGTCATTTTTCCCAGTTAAGGACTAAGTGCTTTTCTTTGCATCTTTGCAAAACCTTGTCTAAGTTTTCAAGACAATTATCAAAAGTTTTTCCATAAACAGAAAAATCATCCATGAAAACTTCCATAATCTCTTCAATCATATCAGAAAATATAGACATCATGCATCTTTTAAAAGAAGCTGGTGCATTACATAGCCCAAAAGACATTCTACGATAAGCATAAGTTCCGTATAGACAGGTAAAAGTGGTTTTGCTTTGATCATCAGGATGGATCGGGATCTGGTGGTACCCTGAATATCCATCTAAGAAACAGAAGAACGAATGGTTCGCTAACCGCTCTAACATCTCATCTATAAAAGGTAAAGGACAGTGATCCTTTTTCGTGGCTTTATTCAGTTTTTTATAGTCAATGCACATCCACCACCCTGTGACGGTGTGTTGTGGAATTAGCTCGTTCTTCTCATTTGTAACAACAGTCATGCCTCCCTTTTTAGGCACAACTTGAACAGGGCTCACCCACTCACTATGCGGCACAGGATATATAATCCCTGCATGCAGCAACTTTATAACTTCCTTTTTAACTACTTCTCTCATCGCGTTGTTGAGTCTATGTTGGGGTTCCCGAGAAGGTGAAACAGAAGGATCTGTCAGAATGCGATGGGTGCAAATCATAGGACTGATTCCTGTAAGATCTTGGAGTGAGTAGCCAAAGACTGAGTGATGTTTTTCTAAAACGGTCATTAATCGCAGAGTTTGTTCCTGAGTGAGTTTATTACTAATGATCACAGGAAACTCTGGATTATTGTTTAGGAAAGCATAGATAAGACCGGGTGGTAAAGTTTTAAGCTCTATAGGAGGTCTGGGTGTTTCTGCAAACTCATCTAAAGGTTCAGGTTCAGAAGGTTCAGCTTCCTCTTCTATGAAGAAAGGGGCTTCTTCTTCTAAGTCTGATTCATTTAAAAGCTCTAGAGACGCAGCTTTTACCTCTTCCATAGGATCAGGCAAAAGAGATGACTCGATCTTATTATTCAAGGAGTGAGAAATTGTCATAGGGAATTTAAAATCCTTTCCAAAAGAAATGTGTAGCTTTCCAGTTTGTCCTTCATAAAGGAGTCTTCTAAATGGTTGTCCTATCAACAGGTTGAAGTCCCATGTATCAAAGATATAAAAGTTCAAATGAATCATGGAGCCTTCTACCATAAAGGGTAGGACATTCACAATTCCAAGACTGGGGACCAATCATCCCGAAGATTCCTTCATGAACTTTGTTGTGGGGGTTAAAATTAATTTTCCAAATAATTTAAGTGCAAAAGCTTCAGACATGATATTGATCCCCACAACAGTATTATAGAGAGCATCAAATTGATCAGAACCATAAGCACAACGTATAGTGATAGGAGGTGTATCCAAACGGATCACTTCAGAGGAAAGCTCTGACTCCTCCAACCATTCGCTACTCATGACTGAGATAAGCTCTCTCAATTGATATTCACTTGGTAAACAAATGCTATAATGGCCGCTTTGGGGTTTGTCTATAGAATGGTAGTTTGAAATGTTTCCAAAATCGGCAAAAAGATCGGATTCTATATCCAGCATGAAATCAGGTGGTGGAATTTCTTCCTTTTGTGGCTCAAAACTTGGGATAGCTGAAGTAGGTGAAGAATTCGGCAGAGTGTCTACTTCGGCTTCATAGGTTTCATCATGGAGGGTATTATCCATCTCAGCTTCTAGGATTCTATCTAGGATCGCTCTAGCTTCATCAGTAGGGATACGAAAGAAAGAACCTCTAGACATTGTATGTAGCATTTGTTTATGATCTTTCTGAAGACCTCGAAAGAAATGAAAAAGGAGAATAGGGTCTTCAATATTGAGTTTTGGACCAGATTCTAAAAGATCAGAAAAACATTTCTAGGATTTTCCCAAAGTTTCATTTTCTTTTTGTTTAAAAGATAGAACTTCGAGTCTAAGGTCGGCGATACGATCGAGGGAATAAAAATCTAAACAGAAGTTGGCTCGTAAGACTCCCCATTCACCTCGTTGTTGACTTACCTTCTGACTATACCATCGTCTAGCTTCTCCTCTTAAGGAAAAAGGAAAAAGCTTCCAACGTAAAGTCTTATCAGAAATGCCTTCAATGCGAAGACAATCGCATGTTTGCTCAAAATCTCTAATATGAAGGTAAGGATTTTTGTCTTCCTTTCCCGAAAAGGATAGGTTCTCAATCATGGCAATTAACCTTGAACTTAACCTATACTGGGATGTTTGGATAGGCTGTGATGACTCCCATGGTAAAAGGTCAGTTTCCGAAGGTGTTGCAAATTGATAGATTGATTTAGAATCTTGGTTCTCCATAAGGTAAGAATAAAGAAAAGATAAGGAATAAAAAGATAAAGAAAGATAAAAGTATAGGTACAAGCTAGTAGTAAGATTCAAGGTTATCTCAGCAAACCGTCTTTCTCCCCGGCAACGGCGCCAGAAATGCTTGTTGATATTTGGTAACGCAATTAGGAAATGATCCGCAAGCGCACGGATATCGGTAAGCACTTCACCCGGGATGTTATCCAGAGTATCGTATTTATTTTTTTACCACTAGGAGAAAGCGTGCATCTGACTAACCAAATCTATTACTACTAACCTTTAGGCTACAACCACTGTGATTTGATGTGAGCGATGTATAGAGAAGACTGCAACTGCACTCTCGTTCTAACCTTGGTAAGGATGATCTACTGCTCTATTGGGGAGGCTCACGGAATCTAGACACCTCAAAGGATGTTCGACCCGCACCTATAAACCCTATCGATCCTGCTAACGGGATATGGAATACAAAGGTAGCTACGGAAATGTCACGTTCCTCGCTACTACCACGGTCCGGCTAGACAGGGGATATCTATGAGTATCCTAGCCCAAACACCTCGTTTACGCTAGAGATGATTACTCTAAACTCTACGCGAAGAGATTAAAGTAAACTCATAAACCAAAGAACAATAAAACAAAGAACTTACTAGAATTTAGAAGTCGAAATACTGAAGAATCCTAGGAGCAAGCCTCGGGTTAGGAGAACTTGATCCTGCAGGTACAACCTCGAAGTAGTCTCCGACAGGCCGGGCTTCCTTCAATCTATACCTCCACTCTATCTCTCTCAATCTAGAAGAACTAAGTCTAATCTCACATTGGATGCTAAACCCTAATGAGGTGGGAACCCTAAGGGAACCTCTCTCTCTGAATCCTGTCTGGAAAATATGAAAATAATGGACTTGGATCCTCCTCTCCAGGGGCCAGGGGTCCTGCTTATATAGTCCCTTCAAGTGAACCTGGGCCGTCGGATCAAACCGACATTAATCGCATGGTTTTCCTTGATCCTTTAGGTCGGTGGGGCATAATCCACGAGACTCATCCTGATTGGTTGCAGACCTAGGGCAGGCGCCCAGGGTCCAGGGCGGGCGCCCTGGTCCTGGGCCCGTTCGGCCTCCCGTTCGATCCCGTGGCTTCTGGAGTCTTCTAGATGATAGAAAATCGGTGAACACGTTAATATCTCTTTGTAATTCCGACGTGTGGGCCTTTCCTTTGTATTTCCTGATAACCCCCTGCAGAAACAGATAAACAACAAAACTCATGGAATTCTGTCAGATCAAACCCTAATTCTAGGTGTTGCTTGCATATAAGTCCTTTTCCTTATTTATTGGATAATTAAAATTGATACTTAAGAACCGTCAACACTCCTACACAATTCTAGTAAGCAAAAGCACAAAGCCACCTATGCTCACTAGCAATGCTCAATAGCAAGGTAACTAATGCCAAACTAGAGAGCACCCCAAACCCTCTCAACTGCTCAAACTCCATCGCCTTCGCATATGTGCCAACACCATCATGTATATATCACCATTTGCATGTATGTTAGCATTTTCACAATCATTTTCTCCGAAGGGGTTAGGCACTCAATTTGCCTCGCCACTCGATCCTAGCACGTATGCAAAGTTAGATCGCTCAAGTGGCACTAGATGACCAATATGCAAACAAGTTTGCTCCTCTTAATAGTACGACCATCTATCCTAAACCCGGTCATCAACTTCTCTACACACCTATGACCGGTGTAATGGAAATGCCCTAGGTTATACCTTTGCCTTGCGCATTCTACTCCATCTCCTCCGACGTTGATGCAACACATGCACCAACCATATCACAAATGATATGATCCACTTCATAACATCATGTGACCTTGGTCCATCGATCTTGACCTCACTTGCTCTTCACCGTTGCGTCGGTCCATCAGCACCAAGTCTTGCTCAAGCTTCACCGCCTCACTATCCATCGCTCCAAAGCCTTCGACTTGCCCTTGACACTTGCAACCGGTCCGTTGAGCCAAGCCTCATCTTGATCTTTGCCACCTTGGTCACATGACTCTATGTTATGTCTCATATGCAATGAGCTCCTTCATGACACCATTACCTGTGGACTAATCCCTGTGTTTCTCACATTAAGCACAATTAGTCCACCTAAGGTTGTCACTCAGTTACCAAAACCAAACAAGGACCTTTCACTTGCTGGCTTCGCCTTGCATCCTTGGCTTCGTCAGCAGGTGGTCCATGCCGTTTTCCGATCTGGTGTCACCAGTCACACCAGCCGCAGATATTGCGGCTGTGGCAACCGGTGGCACCTCCCGAGGGGTGGTCGTATTATCATTCAAAACGATGACCTCGATGGAAAGATTGGAACCACCCCGCTATACCACCCCCTTTGGTCCAATCACAGCGGGGGCCATGACTGTAGGGGAGAAACTGAGAAGAGGCTGACCAATGGAGGTGGCGCAGGGTCTAAACCCAGAAGGGCTTTGGACCTAGAGTTTCAGCCTCTTCCATGGTGCAAACGACGGGGTGCAAAAGCCCGTCCCACTGCGTAAAATTGAGCATTAGTGCGATGCACATCCAACTATCAGCGTTCGAAGGAGGAGAGCATGAACACACCTCGACTCCTTTGGACGCCCATGCTTTCGAGAAGCCTCAGAGGACTGAGATCCTCCCTCTGAAGAGAAAGGAGTTCACCCCACCCCACGGTACTAGAGTATGCCCTAGTCGCCATAGGGATGGACCCCATTGCCATCATGATGGCGCCGGAATCCATCCTCTCCGCCGGGATGGTGAAACTAGCCGCCGCCACGACCGGCAAAGGACCCTCCTCTGCAGTGATGGCAAGAGGTGACTCCCTTCCCGTCACTGTTCGCCTAAACGGCCATTTAGTCCGTTTAAACACCGTTTAAATGGTAAACAGAAGTCAGCCGTGTTGTTTAGGCCCTAAACGGTGAATTAAACGGTTGGGCCGTTTAAACCCATTTAAACCGTTCAATTCCATCTAAACGGTCTAAACAAAATCAGATTAAACGTGATTAAATGAGCTAAGCAACCATTTAATCCATAATTAAGTGAATTAAAGGACTACGTCTATCACAATCAACATGAAACTAATTAATATTGTAATTATATGAAGTGTTGTGGGATTTAGATTTCTTACAACAAGATTATTTGGTAGAATATTTTATTTTTACATGTGTAAATATGTATGGGTTATAACAAATTTTATTTTTACCTACATATATATATATATATTATTGTTATTGTACAAAACCGTTTAGGCCGTTTAACTCCATTTAAACGGTGTTTAAACGGTTTAAACGCTAAACGAAGGGTCATCGACTGTTTACCGTTTAACGTTTAGAAAAACATTGATCACAATCAACATGAAACTAATTAACATTGTAATTATATGAAGTGTTGTGGGATTTAGATTTCTTCCAACAAGATTATTTGGTAGAATATTTGATTTTTACATGTGTAAATATGTATATTTTATTGTTATGGTACAAAACCATTTAGCATGTTTAACTCCGTTTAAACACCGTTGAAAGGGTTTAAATGCTAAACGAAGGGTGACCGACTGTTTACCGTTTAGCGTTTAAGAAAACATTGCTTCCCGTAGCACCAAGATTCACCTCTACTGTTGCGGAGTTGGTCATCTCTAGCACTCAAAGGCTCACCCCCGATGCCGTGGCCTCAGCACCTTCCCTGGCAGCCTCGGAGGTAACTGCCTCTGATGAAAGGGGAGGCAGAGATGGAGGAAAGATCAGCCGACGGGGACCAAGCCCACTTGATTCTGCCCTAGAGCGGTCGGAACTACTCAGGGACCCACGACGTCGGAATGGGGAGGCACCCCCAAGGTCTGAATCTCCGGACCCATGAGGCACCTCCTGGGCGAAGGAAGATGGCCCCTCAACGTGTTGGTCCTGCCCTCTGGCATGGATTGTCCGTGAACCGCCATCATCGCCATCATCATCATCCTCCCCACAGTCTATCTCCTCCTCAGTGGACTCTTCTTCCTCCTCCCCAGCGGCCCATTGCTTCTTCCGCCACATTTCACGTTCCTCGTGCTTGCGGGCCCCGACAACATTGTCCAGAAGTCGCGTTTTGTTTGTGACCTCATTCTGCTTTAGCTCGGGCTTGATTCTACTGCCGAATCATTGGTTCCGGGAGTGGGGGATCTAGCACACACATCATACAAAGCTTCCCCTGCTCGAATATCGCACAGTGTGGCATATGGCAGAATTCAAAGGAAATTATGAAATCGCAAAGAAAGAATGCCTTACCAAATCAACGACGTTGTGGTCAGGACGCATAGGGGGATGGATGTCGAGCCCAGCGTCCGTGATCATGATCCCCAATGTAGACTTGACATGCTTCTTGACCTCAGCACGATCAAGAGGTGCCGCCACAAGCACCGTCCCCTCCAGGGACGCCGTCGGCACCATGTCGAAAAGGCGCCGCTCACGGCGCATCAGGGGCAAGACCTTCCACTCATGATAGGTGGCGATAACTCTAGCGCCCGTCATGCCAGCATTTACCAGGCACCGCACGACCTAGAGGGTCTTGCCCCTGATGCGCCATACATCCATTTCTTGGGTGTGTCCTTGTACCAGCGGCCCGTGAAATTGGGAAGGGGCACGTCATCATGATTTCTGAGGTAAAACCACTTCTAGTGCCACCCCTTGTTGGAAGAAACCCCCTTCATGGGGATGTACTCATCGAGCTAGGAATAATGGAGCTAGAGCGCACAACTACCGATATACACTGGTGACAAATGCCCCTTCTTCGAGGATTTGAGGAAGATGGACCAAAAAAAGTAGTACTTCCACAAGATGTGGTTGGGCTCAATGCCCAAATAATCCTCGCACAATGCGGCAAAGGCGGCGACATGCTGAATCGAGTTCGGATTCAGGTTCTGTAGCTCGAGCTCGTAGTGGTGAAGGATCCACTCTCGTGAAATCGAGCGAAACTAACCACATACCCAGAAAGGAAGACCGGTTCCCACTCATCACCGGGAACAATCCACTCCGGTCGATTCGGGTCAATGTTGGGGCGGAGGAAGCCCTCCTCCACCAGCTTCTAGGCGTCCTTGGGAATGAAAGAGGAAACCGGCCATGGCTCCATTGGAGAAAGCTAGGAGGCGCTTTGGTGGCGGCGGCGATGATGAGAAGAAAGGGCAGAGAAAACGACTGTGCAAGGAAAAGAGGAGGGTTCCATATTACAAAGAGGGTGATGCAAGGCACATGGGGTACCAAGGCAACACTATTAACCTCCCTTTGACAATCAGAGACCCACCACGACTGTGAAAACCTCAAAATCCGAGCCATGTCATCTCACTGCTCCCATCTACCGCACTCAATTACCTCTGACAAAAACCACCATTGCACGCTTTCACCTTCCTTTCCACACAACTAATCACCAATGCGTCCATGGGCTGACCATGGGCCGCGGTTAAAGGAGAAACACCTTTCACCAAGACTCACCCAGAAAGGCCTTCTTTGGGCCCAACAGAATACACAAAAATTGTACCAAGAGCCGACGAACGGTGATTGGGACGACCCACATACTTCAAGCCAAGTTTCAGAGGCCCGCGGAGGAAATCAAAGGACTTGGCATGAAGAACCATTGCAAAGAGAAGAGGCTTAGGGGCAGATCCCACCGTGACCAGCTAACGGCTGGTCAAGGATGCCCGTTCTCTGAAGCATTCCAACCTTCATAGAGCAAGGGCTCGGGGGCTGACCCCACCTTGTCAACCTAGCGAACAACCAAGGTTACCCACAACTCTACGTTCACGCGCTCGAATCTTAGCCCTTGAAGGGGTACACTACCCCTCGAAGGCCTCGGGGGCTACACTCGGTGGGTGCACTCATGCATACCCACCAAAAAAATCCTCAAGAACATGAAACAAATCGTTCGCTCATCTCTAAGCCTCTAGAAGAATAAAACTTATTCCTCCAAAAGCTCAGGGGCTACTATCAGGTACCAACAAAATAGGGTGCCCTATTTTCATCGCAAAACCGCCCACCAAGACAAATATTACGACCTATCACCCATCATAGCCGGCCTAGGCCTTACTCCGCTCAAAACCAAAGCTAAAGGACAAGCGTCCGAGCCCCCAGTGCTCCCCCGCTTCGTTTGACCCCTCTTCATCTCGTCCGACCCCCGTGACGTCATCCAGGTGCCTGAGCCCTATGACATCATCAAGGCGCTCGACCCCTTTGCACAGCTATTGCTTCGCTCGACCCCCTGCTGTAACACACCACCACGGGCATGCACGTGCCCCTACCTTTTCCTGCTAAGGAACAGGAGCTCACCGCATCATGCAGGATTGCCTGGCAACTTGTTACACCTGATTCATAATCCAATCAAGGCTTCCGCAGTTCTTTCTCACCCCTCATAGCTGTAACAAGGAAAAGCTACGCTACGCCGCACCCAACCATGTCCACCTCAATAGGATGGGGAGCAACGGCCGTCCAGGCCCCCACCTTTTTGCCAGCACAGCTTCAGGGCCACGAAATCTTCTTCATCATGACACCGTGTCGGGGTATGGCCTCACCACGTCAACTGTGATACATCTACAGCCATGACATACCACCACCACCACGATGACTGTGCGATTGCACGAACTAAGAGGAAAGCTAGGAATAGGGAGCACCTTAGGGCCTTTTCATTCTATTTTCGTATATCCAGATACTGTAACCCGACCCCTCCCTTTGCATACTATAAAAGGGGAGGGAGAGACCCTCGACAAAATAGGTTGGACAATGCCTAGCAATGGCAATGTACTAAGCATACACTCAAAGACTCGAACACACCCACACACAGAGACCTGGGAGCTTTCCCTCTCTCGACCAGCTTATATCCACCTACTACAAGCTCTTCGGTGCAAAGCAATATGAGCAGCAGCGAGCACTAGAAGTAGGGACGTTCAGCCCAAACCATTATAAATCTTGTGTCCGCCTTGCACACCATTGGAGGCTCCAACGCGCAGCATCATTCACTTGTCCCGTCTCTATACACCACCTGTTCTACAACACCGACAAATACTAAATTGATCTCTATCATTTTGTGTGACTGGAAAGAATATAAAGATATATGAATGAAAAGGATTTTGTAAATGGACATGTCAGAGACCAGCAATAGGGTATCCTAATAAATGGCATTGACAAGTTGTTAAGGGTCGCCCTTCAGTTGGGAGGAAAAACCACGACACAATCATGGGTTTCTGCGAAGTAGGCCCAAAGTCACCCAAGAAGGCCCAGGGACCTATCTGTCGGTACCAACAGTATGGGGGTACCCACATCCATCGATAATAAAAAACAAAAACGACTAAGCCACAGCAAAAGGCAGCCCACCTCAAACCGCACACCAGGTCCGTCTCGTACGAGGCCAACTCGACGGAGCACCTCGACCGCACTCCGGCTCCGACTCGTACGAGGCACCCTCGACGGGAACGCCTCGACCGCGCCCCGTCCCGCACGACAGGGCACCTCGACCACACTCTGACTTGCACGAGGCTCGTTCGCCCAACGAAAAAACTTCGACTCGCGTGACCCCGGGTCAGGTGCTCGACCCCCTCACTTCACCTGCCCCAGGACAGAAGTCAGAGCATTTAATACGATTACCTACTGCCACCTACCGGTATGGTTGCAACCAGGATCTACGTGGGAACAATGCCGGTGTCAACTCTATCCTGGGGATTGTTCCCACGGGATGGGTGGTAAAGACTCATGGGATGGGTGGTAAAAATAGTGAGAGTTGACACCAGCATTGTTCCCACGTTGATCCTGGTCGCGACCATACCGGTAGGTGGTAGTAGGTAATCGTATTAAATGCTCTGACTTCTGTCCTGGGGCAGGTGAAGTGAGGAGGTCGAGTGCCTGACCCGGGGTCACGCGAGTCAGAGTTTTTCCGTTGGGCGAATGAGCCTCGTGCGAATCGGAGTGTGGTCGAGGTGCCCTGTCATGCGGGACGGGGCGCGGTCGAGGCGTTCTCGTCAAGGGTGCCTCGTACGAGTCGGAGCCGGAGCGCGGTCGAGGCGCTCCGTCGAGCTGGCCTCGTACGAGACGGACCTGGTGTGCGGTTTGAGGTGGGCTGCGTTTTGCTGTGGCTTAGTCGTTTTTGTTTTTTATTATCGATGGATGTGGGTACCCCCATACTGTTGGTACCGACAGTAGCCCCTGAGCCTTTGGGTGAGTGTGAGATCACTCTCCCAGAGGTTTGTTAGTTAGTGAACTGGAGTCGTAGCGTCATAGTTTTTTTCGGTGGGGGTGCGCGAGCGCACCCACCGGGTGTAGCCCCCGAGGCCTCGGTGGAGTGTTGAGACTCCTCTGAGGTCTTTTATGCGTTCTATTGGGGGATGGTTTCTAGTTGTGGTGTGATCCGTGCCTTTTTGTTCGAAGTACGATTCGTTGCGGTCGAGTCCCCGAGCCTCGTACGCACGAGGTCGATCAGAGTCCCGTCCGTCTTCTATCGTTCGACCCTCACGCTCCTCCTTTAGGAAGGAGAAGGAGGGGTGGGGAACGCCGTACTACCCCTGTTTGGGTGAGTTCTGACGATCTCCGATGAGCTACTAGCGGGGGAATTCGAGTGTGAGCCTGTGCTCCAGTCGTTAGGAGTCGGCTAGTGGCCCGAAGGCGCTCTCAAAGATGCCAAGGAGTGGTCGTGTGGATCTCGATTCCCTGCGACGGGATCCGAGGGCTCGGTGCCTCCCTCGAGGGGATTCCTACATCGACCTCCTCCTCCAGCCTCGAATACGTCCTAGGGTGCCTCGAGAGCGTGGCTCGAGCCCTGGCCATGCATGGGCGCATCCCTAGTCGTCCCTAACTCTGTCGCTCGAGGGCAGCTGTCGAACCCAGGTCGAGGGCCAGCTTCCGCTTCCTCGAGACTTATGGCGGGCTTGGAGCCCGTTTACCAGGTATCTGGGAATATCTGTCCGCGGATCCTGCCCCGCCCGTTAGCTGGGCGCGCCTTTTCAGGGGAGAGGGCGAGATCGGCGCGGTAGTGGGTGACGTGGCGTACGGTTACGATGTGGGGGACGGCCACGTGCCCAACTCCTACGAGATTGAGGGAAACGGTTAGGTAAGAGCATTAAATGCGGGAAACCGCTCCTACCTTTTTGCGCGGCCGTTGGGCTTCCGCCTGGGCTATAAAAACAAGGCCTAGGGGTCTGCCTCCCCTACCGGTCCTTTGCGTTTTTGCATCCTTTGCCTCAGACAGCCCTGTGCCCCTTGCGCCCTCCGCCTACATCCAGTGCCACCGCCGTCGCACCCTCTTTGTCCACACAGCTCTCCCTAGCGCCAATGGCAGGAAAGAGTCAGATCCTCCCCGCTGACGACTAGGCCGCCTCCTCGGTGACGGAGAGGAGGTTGGAGGAGCTGGTCGAGGATGGACTGCTGCGGCCGAGGACAAGCCGGTCACGACCAGAGTGGATTGCGCCGCCACCCGACCACCGGGAGCCGGCACCCCCCGAGGGATACGTGGTGAGCTTCATCTGCTTCCACGAACGGGGGTTCGGTGTGCCGGCAACCGTCTTCATGCGCGCGCTCCTCCACTACTACCGGGTGGAGCTGCACCACCTTGCCCCCAACGCCGTTGCACAGGCTGCCATTTTCGCGGCGGTCTGTGAGGGTTACCTAGGGTGGAGCCGTAGTGGAATCTGTGGCTCCACCTTTTCAAGGCAGAGCTCTTCGCCAAGAAGGCGGGGGAGAAGGGGCTTCGGTGCGCAGTTTGAGCGGGGAGCTGCGTCCTACAGGTGAGGTCGGGTCGGGCAGATCTGTACATCCCGGCCCATCTCATCTCCTCAAACAGCAGTTGGCACGACGGCTGGTTCTACCTCCGCAACAACGAGAGTCAGTTGCCGAGGTACACCGGCCAGGTGCTGACCGCCCGAGAGGAGAACTAGATCTACAGAGTCCCAGAGGCCGAGAAGCCATGTTTGGATCCGCTGCTAGTGGCGCTACAGCAGCTCCATCTGCGGGGCTTGACGGCGGCGGCGGTGGCCACGGTGTTCCACCGGCACAGGGTGATGCCGCTATGCCAGCGTCGCCTCCCCCTCGACCAGATGACGTCGGAGGCGCCACTGGAGGGGAGCCGGATGTCACACGAGTCCCTCACCCTCGAGGAGGTCCTCCGGCGGGCGCGCCGGATGGTGGGGAACTTCAAGGTGGACGAGGTCGACAAAGTCCCCATGCGACCTACCCAGGGGTTCGAGCCTCTGGTAAGTGTTTTTGGCTGGTACATTCATTTGTTTCGTTTATTTTTGGATTCCTCTGATTTAGTCGAGGCCGATGCGCATGATCTGTCTGCGTTGCGGGAGACGCGGCCGCCAGTCCCAGAGGACCGGCCAGCCCGGGAGGCTCGACGCCAGCACGCGTCCCAGCAGAAGTAGACCAAGGAGACGGCCAAGAAGCGGCAGATCCGCAAGGACAAGGAGAAGGAGGCGCTGAAGAAACTTCGGCGCCAGTAGGCCCTCGACGGGCTCCCCCTCGCAGAGTCTCCCTCTGAGATGGTCTCGGGGGAGGATGATGACGGCAGCGACGGGGATGACGATGACGCCCTGTCGTGGTACGACGCCGCGACCGGCCTAGGGGACCTCCCCGACATTCGCCCGCTGTTGGAGCCCATTGGGGGGTCGTCCTCCTCGGTCGTGGTGGTCGAGGAGACGGAGGAAGAGGTGGAGAAGGAGGCGGGCCCCTCGATGGGAGGGGCCGCCTCATCCCGGACCCAACAGGAGGGGTCGACCGGGCTACCCCCACCGGTCCAGGCCTCGCAGGCTTAGGCGGAGGCTGGAGCGGTGGTGCCGGCGTCGTCATCGGCGGCCGGCGTCGTCTCCGGCCAGGGCCCCAAGGAGTACCCGGCCGGCCGGTGGGCCGGCCGCGAGGCCACCACCGGTAGCGCCGGGGGGTTCGGATCGGTCGGGGTCGAGGCCCTTGGTGCCGCTTTCCGGGTAAGTGTCTGCGCTCCGCTTCCTCGCTTTTCATTGGTACCATTTTCCGACGTTTCTTCTCGCTTCATAGGTTCAAGCGGAAGGCTGAGCTGATGGGGCCGACCCCCGCAAAGTCGCTTCGGGCGAGTGCCGTCGTCATTAATCAGACGGTGGCATAGGATGTTGACTGGATCCAGAGGCTTTAGGCCATGAAGGAACGCCTGAAGCAGCAGGAGGTGGCGGCCCAGGTGGAGGCAGGTGCCTCGGCGGTCGCCGGTTCCGACCCTAACGCACAGGGGTCAGGACCGGCAGAGGTGGTGGCGCCCAGCACGGGCGGGGCGGAGCCCGGGTCATCGTCGACCGCCGAGGCTGCCGTCAAGGCCGCAACGGCCGAGGCATCCATCCGCGACGTGGAGCGGGCGGATGCGGACGTAGTTATGGAGGAGGTCCCGCCGGCGGCGGGATAGGAGGCGACGCAGCCGGGAGAGCTGCAACCGCAGCAAGACCCGCCGGTGGAGCCGGCGGCTATGGTGGAGGGTGGGGTCGACGAGCCCACGCCTGAGGTCCCAGAGGGCGAGGTGCCGATGGTCGAGGGGCCGGCCTCAGCAGAAGAGTCGACGCCAGCCACGGTAAACCTCATCCTCGACGACTCCCCCCTGGATAAGGGGAAGCAGGTGGTCGGAGTCGAGGGGGTCGAGGCCGTGGACCGGGCTGGTCCCTCAACGGCGGTTGGCGCGGCCGGAGCCACGGGTGAGGCTGGTCCTTCCGCGGGGCCGGAGGACGCCCCGGCCGATCCATCGTCCGAGTGGCCGGACTTCGCCGTGCTGGCCTTAGTGTGGGCGGAGGAGGAGATACCGCGCTGGGGGGACCGTCCCTCGAGTTCAGGGACGCTTCTAACCCTGGCGCAGACCCCGTCTTCGCCTTGAATGATAGAGACGAGGTGCACCACTGGGAGTACCTCGAGGGCCTCCGTCGACACATGGATCGATCGCTCCGTGTGGTGATGGAAGCCGTGCAACGAGGCATGCGGGATGCCACAGATGTATGTTTTGGCTTATCTGTAGTTTCGCTATCCTTTTGTTGTCTCCCTTTCTCTCGGTTCTCAATCTTTTTGGTTTTTTTGAACCATGATCAGGAGCTCAAGGAATGCTCCTGCCGCAAGTCGCTCTTCATTCGGAATGAGAGCGGCGTGTGGGCGGCGCTTGCCCGGCAACGGGCTCTGGTCGAGGAGGCCAACAAACGGCTTTCCAATCAGAGTGCCGAGATGGCCGAGCTGCGCATCGCCTACGCGGTGGTGAAGGAGGAGGCGGTGCAGGCCTAGGCGACCGAGGCCGTGGTGCGTGAAGATGCGACCAAGGCCCGGGAGGAGGCAGCGCAGGCCCGCAAGGACCTCGAGCCCCTGTCGGCACGGGTGAAAGAGCTCGAGGAGGACGTCTCCCTGGTCAGCCGTCAGCGTGACGCCCACAACGTCCAGATTGGGCAAGTCACCGCTCGCTTCGGCGCCCTGAAGGACGAGATCGCGGCACTGAGCGAAGCCATTCAGGAGAAGGACGCGGCTCTTCAGACCGCCCGCCAGGAGATCGAAGCGCTGAGGGCGACCATTCGTGACAGGGACGACGCTCTCCAAGGGCTCGAAAGGACGTGCAGGGGGCTCCGTGACGAGGTCATGGGCTTGCAGACCCACACCGAGGGTAAGTATGGGCGTTACGGCCACGGCGTCGAGGCCCCGTATTAGTATTAATTTAGTTTATTGTGTTTTAGAGCTGGAGAGGGAGCAGCGGGTGGCTCAGGCGGCGGTCAATTCCTTCCAGAGCCTCCTCGAGGCCGAGACCCAGCGGACACAGATACTCCAGGGCACGATCACCTCGGTGTGTGACGGCCTAGGGGTCGACCCTGATGCCGACACCGGGGAGGACGCCCCGGGGAACTCCTTCGTCCGCCGGATGGTGGCGCTAGGCCGCCTCGTCCGGGAAAGGATACGGGGCAGCCTCCACCACGGCATGAAGAGGGCACTAGCCGTCATTCGGTCTGGGTTCGTGTTTGACATGGAGCTTGTTGCTGAAGGCTTCATCACCGACCCGGACCAGACAGACGAGGAGAACGAGGATGCCTGCCTGGACCTGATCGGAGCTGCCGAGGAGCCTGGGAGCCGCCTAGCCTCACTTTTCGAAGCCGAGGTGGTTCCGCCTGTCGACGGTGAGGGCCTGTGAGCCAAATCTGGGCGCAAAGGCCCGTGTAATAAGTTAGTATTCTGAATTTTGGTTGTGGTGGCCTCGGAGGCCTTTTAAAAACTCGGAACATAAACCTTGCGCTGGTTATTTAAGTTTTGTTCGAGCTTTTCTTCCCTTTGTTGCTTGAATCACGTTTTTGCATGATTTACTTAGCACGTCGTCGTGCCTTTGAGCGTAAGGGAGTGAGTGGAGGTACCGTAGCCTTGGAGGCGTAAGTGATCTCGCGGCTCGACTGCCCTCGAACTCTAGGGTGCTCTTGCGGCCTCGTAGATCGCGTAAGAACCTTATTTAAGCGACGGGGGTGTATTCCTTTTCAAAGTTATGAACCGCCATTAGGTCTACTTATCGTGCGGTCATGCCCCTAGGCGTGAGGGGTGAGCGGAGGTGCCGTAGCCTCGGAGGCGTAAGTGATCTCGCGGCTCGAGAGCCCCTTTGAGCCTCAGGGCGCCCTCGCGGCATTGTTGACTCAAGAGGTAGTTCTTCAACTTTGAAAAAGAGTACAAGTTTTTTGGGGACTGGGGGGTTCCCCCCTTGTAGCCCCCGAGGGAGGGTCGATTCTGGGGGAACAGAGTCGATCCTTTCTCATTGTTTGTAAAACGAAAGTTTGAACATCGTTGTATTCTTTATTGATGAGATTGAAAAGAAATTACAGAGCCTCGAGGCTTTTTAAGGGAAAAGCGACGTAGCTGTTCAATGTTCCAAGCGTTGGTGAGGATTTTGCCCTTCTCGTTGGATAGCTTGTAGGTGCCTGGCTTTAGTACTTCTGCGATGATGTACGGTCCTTCCCATGGTGGCGTGAGCTTGTGCCGTCCCTTGGTGTTCTGGTTTCGTCGTAGCACCAAGTCACCGACGTTGAGGTCACGCTTGCGGACGCGTCTGTCATGGTAGCATCAGAGACCCTGCTGGTACCTGGCAGAATGCAACAGAGCCACATCCTAGGCTTCCTCAAGTTGGTCGAGGGTGTCCTCTCTTGCGGCGTCGTTATTTTTCTCGTTGTAGGCTTTCAGCCTTGGGGACCCATATTCTATGTCAGTGGGGAGCATGGCCTCCGATCCGTAGACTAAGAAGAACGGAATGAACCCCGTGGCTCGACTCGGCGTTGTTCTTAGGCTCCATAGGACCGAGGGGAGCTCGGCAGCCCATCTTTTCCCATGTTTGTTTAGCTTGTCAAAGATTCTGGGTTTCAGGCCTTGTAGGACCATGCCGTTGGCACGTTCCACTTGGACATTTGTTTTTGGATGAGCCACGGCTGACCAGAGCACACGAATGTGGTGGTTGTCGCAGAAATCCAGAAATTTTTTACCAGTAAACTGGGTGCCATTGTCCGTGATGATACAGTTGGGAACCCCAAAGCGGTGGATGATGTCGGTGAAAAAGAGCACAGCTTGTTCGGACCTGATACTGGTGATAGGGCAGGCCTCGATCCACTTGGAGAATTTGTCGATGGCAACGAGCATGTGGGTGAAGCCGCCGGTTGTCCTTTTCAAGGGCCCGACAAGGTCAAGCCCCCAAACGGCAAATGACTATGTGATGGGAATGGTTTGCAGGGCATGTGCTAGAAGATGGGTCTGTCTCGCATAGTACTGGCAACCTTTACAGGAGCGTACCAGCTTGATAGCGTCGGAGACCGCGGTTGGCCAATAGAATCCTTGTCGAAAAGCATTCTCGACAAGGGTTCGAGGCGCTGCGTGGTGACCACAAGCCCCCGAGTGTAGATCATCGAGCAGGTCTCTGCCTTCCTCATTTGTGATGCAACGTTGGAGGATGCCAGTAGGGCTGCGGCGGTACAGCTCCCTACTGTCGCCAAAGATCACAAAGATTTTGGCCCGACGAGCGATCCGTCGAGCCTCGGTCTTATCCGAGGGGAGGTCCCCTCGGATAAGATAGTCAAGGTACGGAACGCGCCAGTCAGGCCTGAGGTCAGATGGTGGGGTCGAGCCTTCCACCTGCATGGCTTCATCCCCGGTCGAGGGGGCTTCTACCTCAGGTGGGGGGTCGAGTGATGTCCCGTCGACCCCTCCGTCTGGCCCAAGGTTGACGGATGGCTGTCGGAGATCATTTGCGAAAATGTCTGGTGGAACCGTAGTTCGACTGGATGTGATTTTCGCTAGTTCATCGGTGGCCTCATTATACCTGTGTGCGATGTGGTTGAGCTCGAGGCCGTGAAACTTGTCCTCGAGGCGCCGCACCTCTTGGCAGTAGGCTTCCATCTTGGGGTCACGGCAGCTCGAGCTCTTCATGACCTGATCGATCACGAGCTGGGAGTCGCCTCGAACGTCAAGGTGTCGGACCCCGAGCTCGATGGCAATTCTCAGCCCTGTGACGAGCGCCTCGTATTCGGCGACGTTATTTGACGCAGAAAAATGAAGCTGAATGACGTAGCGCATGTGAACCCCGAGGGGTGAGATGAAGAGCAAACCCGCGCCTGCTCCTGTTTTCATCAACGACCCATTGAAGTACATGGTCCATAGCTCAGCTTGGAGCTGTGCAAGGGGGAGTTGGGTGTCGGTCCACTCGGCCAGGAAGTCCACTAATACCTGTGACTTAATAGCTTTGCGCGGCGATAGGGTCTCGCCCATGAGCTCGACTGCCCACTTGGCAATTCTACCCGAGGCTTCCCGGTTCTAGGCTATCTCTCCCAAGAGGAAAGAAGAAACCACAGTTACCGGGTGACCCTCGAAGTAGTGACGGAGTTTGCGCCGTGTCAGGACGATGGCATATAGCAGCTTCTGGATTTGCGGGTATCGTACCTTGGTTTCCGAGAGCACCTCGCTAATGAAATAGACCGGCCTCTTGACGAGCAAGGTATGTGCTTCCTCGGCCCTCTCGACAACCAAGACCGCGCTGACTACTTGTGTTGTCGCGGCGACATAAAGTAGGAGCGGCTCTCCTGGGGACGGGGGGACAAGAATTGGTGAATTAGAGAGTGTAGCTTTGAGTTTTGCAAGAGCTTCTTCGGCCTCGAGGGTCCATGAAAAATGCTCCGATTTCTTCAGAAGGCGGTACAGAGGGAGTGCTTTTTCGCCGAGATGCGAAATGAAACGGCTGAGTGCCGCCAAGCAGCCAGTGATCCTCTGTACGCCCTTTAGATCTCGGATGGGGCCCATCTTGGTTATCGCAGTGATTTTTTCTGGGTTGGCCTCGATGCCACGCTGAGACACGATGAACCCCAAAAGCATACCTCGAGGAACGCCAAAAACACATTTCTTAGGATTGAACTTGATGTTTTTTGCCCAGAGGCACTTGAACGCAACGTCTAGGTCGTTTACCAGATCGTTGGCTTGTTTGGTCTTGACAACGATGTCATCGACGTAAGCCTCGATGGTTGGTCCGATGTGTTCCCCAAAAACGTGTTGCATGCATCGCTGGTACGTAGCCCCTGCGTTTCGGAGACCGAAAGGCATCGTAACGTAGCAATACATGCCGAATGGGGTAATGAATGAGGTCGCGAGCTGGTCGGACTCTTTCATTTTAATTTGGTGGTAGCCAGAGTATGCATCTAAGAATGAGAGAGTTTCACATCCCGCAGTGGAATCAACGATTTGATCAATGCATGGTAAAGGAGAGGGCTTTCGGACATGCTTTATTTAAACTAGTATAGTCTACACAAATCCTCCACTTCCCACTCTTTTTCTTAACTAATACAGGATTAGCTAGCCACTCGGGATGATGAACCTCCTTGATTAATCCGGCCTCCAGTAGCTTGTCTATCTCCTCACCGATGACCCTGCGCTTCTCCTCGTCGAAGCGGCGCAGGCGTTGCCTCACCGGTTTGGATCCGGCCCAGATCTCCAAGGCGTGCTCGGCGACCTCCCTGGGTATGCCCGGCATATCCGAGGGACTCCACGCAAAGATGTCAATGTTTGCGTGGAGAAAGTCGACGAGCACTGCTTCCTATTTGGGATCGAGGGTGGCGCTGATGCTCAGCGCCTTTCCCTTGGGATCAGCAGGGTCGAGGGGCATGAGTTTGACGTCTTCTACAGGCTCGAAGCCGCCGACATGGCGCTTTGGGTCAGGAATCTGATTGGCGAGACCGTCGAGGTCCGCAGCCAATGTCACCGATTCCAAAATAGCCTCGCCGTGCTCGACGCACTCGACGTCGCACTCATAGGCGTGTTCGTACGAGGGCCCCACAGTGATGACACCATTTGGGCCCGGCATCTTGAGCTTGAGATAGGTGTAGTTTGGAACCACCATGAACCTGGCATAGCACGGGCGTCCAAGGATAGCATGGTATGTTCCATGGAACCCGACCACTTCGAAAGTGAGAGTCTCCTTTCTGAAGTTGGACGGTGTGCCAAAGCAGACAGGCAGATCGACCCGGCCGATGGGTTCTGCCCGTTTCCCTGGCACAACACCGTGGAAACCCCCGACGCTGGGTTGGAGGCGCGTTCTGTCGACCCCCAGGAGGTCGAGGGTCTGGGCGTAGATGATGTTGAGGCTACTTCCGCCGTCCATGTGTACCTTGGTGAGGCGTGTGTTGGCGATGACGGGATCAACAACAAGCGGGTAGACTCCCGGATTGGGGACGTAGTCAGGATGATCACCATGGTCGAAAGTGATGGCCATCTCAGACCAGTCAAGGAAGCGGGCGACCACCGCTTGTACGGAGAAAACCTCACACCGCTCTCGTTTGCACTGGCGTGTCGAGAGGTGGGTCGATGGTCCTCCGTAGATCATGAAGCAGTCATGGATCTCGGAGAATCCCCCATCCTTGTCGTCACCCTTGGGGTCTTCCTTCTTGTCGTCCTTCTTGACGCCTAAGCCCTCAAAGTACCTGCGGAGCATGTGACAATCTTCGAGGTTGTGGTAGGGACACGGCTCTTTGAGCATTTTGTCGAAGATGCCCCCACCGGGGGGGCCTCGAGGTTTCTTGCGTTCGGCAGCAGCGACGAGCTCGTCAGCCGGGGCCTTGGGCTTGCCCTGCTGGCTCTTCTTCTTCTTTTGGTTGTTTCTCTAGGAGCCCCGGCTGGAACCTGCGGGATCGTCGACCTTTTGTTTCCCCTTGTCCTGGTCACCACCAAAGATGGCACCAACTGCCTCCTCGCCGGCGGCAAAGTTGGTGATGATGTCCATCAACCCGTTAGCAGTGAGTGGGGTGTTACGGCCCAACTCTCGAACCAACTCCTTGCAGGTGGTCCCGGAGAGGAAGGCCATGATTACGTCAGAGTCGGTGACGTTGGGGAGCTCGGTGCGCTTCCTAGAGAAGCGCCGGATGTAATCCCGGAGGGATTCGCCCAGTTTTTGCTTGCAACTCCAGAGGTCCCACGAGTTGCCTGGGCGCATGTAGGTCCCCTTGAAGTTTCCCTTGAACACCCTCACGAGATCGTCCCAGTCGTGGATCTATCACGGTGGAAGGTCCTCGAGCCAGGCTCGAGCGGTGTCGGAGAGGAACAGGGGGAGTTGTTGAATGATGACCCAGTCGTCGGTGGCCCCGCCCAGCTGACACGCCAAGCGGAAATCAGCGAGCCAAAGTTCAGGTTTGGTTTCGCCGTTGTACTTGGTGAGTGTCGTGGGAGGGCGAAACCAAGCCGGGAGTATCGTCTCGCGGATAGCCTTACTGAAGACCCGAGGACCCGGAGGCTCGGGTGAAGGGCTACGATCTTCTGAGCTGTCGTAGCGTCCGCCCCTGTGCACACGGTAACCTCGAGCCACACCGTCACCGTGCTTGCGCGTATGGCGCTCAACGATGTTGCCACGGGTGTCTCGAGGTTCGTAATCATCAGCGAGGTGCTCGGGGACAGGCGCCGCTCGGTTTCACGGGGCAGGCTCGGGATGAACCGAGGCCTCTCTCTCCTGTCAGGAGGGCTCGATGAGCCACTCCGAGGCTGGCTCGCGTCGCCTCGAGGTAGAGCTCTCGGCCTGCTGCATGGCAGCGGTCTCGAGCAGTTCTCGGATTTCATCTCGAGCCCGACGGGCGTCGGGGTTTGACGGCTCTGGCATGTTGCGGAGGAGCATGGCGGCGGCGACGACGTTCTGGCTGGCTCGAGCGAAAACCGGGGGGTCGACCACCCGGTCCCCATCGATGCGACGATTGACGACGCGAGCCCTCTTGCGAGCTCTCCCGCCAAGTGCGTGTGCCGCACGCTCACGCTCGAGGGTTTGTTGGAGCAGGTGCAGGTTTTCTTGTTCCTCGTCGAACCTATCCTGCAACTCATGGATTTGCTCGAACTACATTCCTTGATCCGCAAGGAATTGAGACTCGTCCCGTTCGGCAGGGAGCTCGACATGAGGTGGCGTGTGCCTTCCTTCGACTGGTTCTTCGTCCCCTGATTCCAACGTGCTTTCAATGTCGACGTTGAAGCATTCGTGGGTCGGATCGTAGGTGTCGTCAGCCGAGTCAGAGTCTGGGGCGCCGAAGTAGTAGTATGACGGGGGAATGTGAGGCCGTTGCAAACCACCTTCGCGGTCGCGACGCTGAGAAGCGGTCACACGGGGTTCTATTTCTGGGGTCTTCGTGGAGTCTAGATAATCAGAAGCCGGCATGGATGCATCGAGGTCCAGAGTGGAGCGTAGATGGTGCCTGGGGAGTTCCTCGTAAGGACTCATGCTAGTGCTTATAGAGGAAGCGTACACCCGGGCAACCGAGTCTAGCCCAAACGGGAATGGTGATGGAGATGTCGCTGCCCGTGCCGGAGTGGTTGATCCGGGCAGTGGTGGTGTCTCACCGGACGGGGGAGTGGCGGAATTCTCCGTCGGCATCTTACCCTCAGCCAAGCTCATCCTACCCAGACCCTCAACGAGGAAATCTGGGTTGGCGTCTGGCTAAGAGGCGCTGGATCGGGGAATCCCACCACCCTCCGTAAGGTGGAGACGGTGGTTGCGCCGGGCTCGTCGTCGTCTGGCAGCTCGCGCCTATCGAGAGTGACGATACCGACGGAGTGCTCCCCTAGGCTGGGAGAGCTCGTAATCCTCGACGGTCGGGTGCCTGGGCGGGAGGAGGACCATATCGTAGCCATTGCCAAGCGACATGAACTCCAGACTCCCGAACCAGATCACCGTGGCCAACGGGATAGGGCGTTCGGGATCAGCCATCCAGGAAGAATGGCGGGAAAGTGATGTTGGCACGCAGCGGTCCCCTACCTGGTGCACCAACTGTCGGTGTTTGGTCCCGTGGGGGTCCTAAACCGATGAGTGAGTGCTGCGTGTCCCTATCCTGGATGGTGATGCAAGGAGAACACGTGGGGGTTTATCCTGGTTTGGGCAAAAGAAGGCCCTACGTCCAGCGGGGGGAGAGAGTTTTGTATTTCCTTGCACCGAGGTGCTTGTGTAGGGGTTACAAGCTTGCGAGAGAGGGCGGCGAGCCCAAGTCTCAAAGAGAGGAAAAAGAGTACAAGGATGATTACTTGAGATGTTGATCTCTGAGATGGGAGCCTTAGGTTGCTAGTACTTGGCTTTGGGCTTGTGTCTTGCCTGTTGTTCGCTGTCCTTTTTTCTGTTGCAGAGCCCCGGCCTCCCCTTTTATAGGGCAAGAGGAGACCAGGACGCCGGGGAGCCTTGAGGTGATGTTTTGTCGATCCCTGTTGAGATGACTGTAGCGACGTGCTCTAGGAATGGCCGGCCATCCCTGGACACCATGGTGACGTAGAGGATGAGTCGATGAAATGACCTGGAGCACGGTGCCATACCGTCCTTCCTTCCCTGTCGAACTGTGCGGGGCGTCGAGGCCGGGTCGAGGTAGGGTCAGGGTCGGACGGATAAGGTCGAATCCCTGGGATTGCGGAGTACGGGCCTTGTCGTATCCTCCCTCGAGGGTGATCGACGTGGGAACAATGCCGGTGTCAACTCTCACTATTTTTACCGTCCATCCCGTGATGGGAGGTGAAACCTGTCACTATACACACCTTACCGTGCACTGTTTACCGTTAATCACCCTCGAGGGAGGATACGACAAGGCCCGTACTCCGCAATCCTGGGGATTCGACCTTATCCGTCCGACCCTGACCCTACCTCCACCCGGCCTCGACGTCCCGCACAGTTCGACAGGGAAGGAAGGACGGTATGGCACCGTGCTCTGGGTCATTTCATCGACTCATCCTCTACGTCACCATGGTGTCCAAAGATGGCTGGCCATTTCCAGAGCACATCGCTACAGTCACCTCAACAGGGATCGACAAAACATCACCTCAAGGCTCCCCGGTGTCCTGGTCTCCTCTTGCCCTATAAAAGGGGAGGCCGGGGCTCTGCAACAGAAAAAAAGGACAGCGAACAACAGGCAAGACACAAGCCCAAAGCCAAGTACCAGCAACCTAAGGCTCCCATCTCAGAGATCAACATCTCAAGCAATCATCCTTGTACTCTTTTTCCTCTCTTTGAGACTTGGGCTCGCCGCCCTCTCTCGCAAGCTTGTAACCCCTACACAAGCACCTCGGTGCAAGGAAATACAAAACTCTCTCCCCCTGCTGGACGTAGGGCCTTCTTTTGCCCGAACCAGGATAAACCCCCGTGTGTTCTCCTTGCATCACCATCCAGGATATGAACACGCAGCACTCACTCGTCGGTTTAGGACCCCAACGAGACCAAACACCGACACTATCTCACCTCGCCCGACAGCTGGGGCATAGAATCCACCTCGCTCGACCACTCGAGGGGCAGCACCCATGCCAACCGAGGGACGAGGCATAAGCTCCGTCTCACCCGACGGCCGCGACACGGGTTGCACCTCGCCCGACCCTGAGGGATCCCGCTCCACCTAAATCCAAGCCATCCAAGAAGTTCCTGCCTTGCCCGACGGCTTGACACGACACCGAGGCTCAGGTGATGAATGCCTGGCCCGTGGCAGACATCGGCTGCCCGCCACTACCTCACACATGGAGGACCCGTACTGCGGCACCATCCCATCGTACAGGGATCGACATGCCCTGCGTCACCCGAGGCCGCATCAGGCTATACTTAATGGTGCACGCACGCTATAGTGCGGGGCAAGCCGGTGCTATGCGACCAATATTGTGTACGACACCAATCGGAGGTGATGTAGGTTGAGCTGCTAGCCGCGCCGCGTGGCGTCGCGGTGCGGAATGCCCTGGTCGGGCGGGTGGCGCACCACTGTTGCCACAACAGTAGTGGTACAATGGCATGGGCGACTGCCTCCTTCCTCGATGACCGGGCCAATGAGTCCCGCCGATAGAGAGAGAAGCACCGTCGCGGGGGTTTCTTCCCCCGAACGTTTCTGTTTTCCTCCTTTCTCTTTACCTCTTCTTTCTTCCTCCACCGTGTACCCCAAGGATCCTCCCTTGAGGTATAAAAGGGAGGCCTTGGGACCCTTATCGAGCAAGCTCCCTGAACTCCACAGTTCAACAGCACACAATATCGATCGCACACACCACAGAGACTGGGGAGCCCTCTCCCTCTTTGGCCTGTTGGTAACCCTGCCACAAACTAATCGAATAGCGGGTAGCACAAAGCGCCATGACTAGAGTAGGGATATTCCACCCGAACCAGTATAATTCCTTATGCCCACCATAGCTAACCATCCAAGACTAAATGCGCAATAACACAAATTTATGAGCCGGTGGTTTCATGACACCAATGTTGGCGAGCTAGGTAGGGGGCTTTACGCATTTCATCATTTTTATCACCAGGTTTTGGATGGCCTACCGCGACATCGGCTGGGTCCCTGGCATGAGCATGCGCATCAGGAGCCTAGATTTCATCGCCACCATAGAGGGGGACCTGGAGAGGGTTCCCACCTCGGTCCCACCCTCGCCCACCACTGGCCTCAACACGATTGTCGTGGTGCTTCAAGGGTTGCAGCTGCACCCTTCCAAGAGCCGCGCCTCGAAGCGCAGATGGCTCGACAGCTTTGACCCTAGGAGGTCGGAGCACTAGCCAATCACTTGGGGGTTCTTCCCCCTGGAAACCTCACCTGGGGCTTCTTCTCCCAAGAAATGGTAGCCTGGGGTCCGTCCCTCTAAAAAACCTCTCCTGGGGTACCCCAGCGGTGCCCCCGTTCGACCTGCATGACACGGCGGGCGACGTGGGGCGTCTGAGGACGCAACCTTCGTCTCCACATCCTGTGGGCGATGAGTTTGATTGGATGACAGACCACCTCATGGACTCTATCCACAACCTCCTCATGACGGACTTCGGACCATCCTCGGACCCTGACTACCATCGAAGGGGTCGTCATCGCTCGTGCAAGCACCCAGAGGCAAAATGCGAATGCGTCGACCCCCATGAACAGAGCGCCATGAACGCGCCCTAAGGGAGAAACTTATCCCTAGCCCACAAGGGCATGGGAAGGGAGAACAGGCCAGACCCTCCTAAACCACGGTGAAAGTGGTTGGAGGCTTGGTAGCAAGAAACCTTAGACACGCGACTCCAATTAGGGTCGCTGTAACAGAACCGACCAAATTATAAGAGCACAAGTACGAAAACAAGCACCGAAGCACTCAAATTTTCAAACTTGAGCCCATATAATCCCGGTAGTCAATCGAAATCACGAAGGATTTCAAACCAAACTGCTTACAACTAGGATCGCATCATTCAACATACACATCGTACGTTACATTTCACAAGTAGTTCCGAAATAAGTTCACACCACGGAGTAGCAAATATTACAAACCAAGTTTGGAAAGTAGCGGAAGCATCACACACACACTAGTTGATTAATTACTGCCAGTCTTGATGATCGACAACCCACAAAAGCATGAGGAAAGTACATAAAGACGATCACGCCCTAGTGATCTAGTCATCATCACCCGCGGGGTGGAGACACGTCTTGCAGAAACCTTGATAAAGCATGTCATCTGCAACAGGAGGGAATAAACCCTGAGTACTGGAATGTACTCAGCTAGACTTACCCGTCATAAACCAGAAATAATATGACACCAAGGATTATGTAAGGCTTACTCAAGAGGCTAGCTGACACCACATTTTGCATAAAGGCATAAGTAGTTGAAAATCTTATAACCTGTACTAGCAGTTATTTTTAGCATTTACCTGTCATCTATCTTAGCACCTGTACTAAACATGCACTTGATTATCATCAAACAATTATTCATATTATTTCCATAGCAAGTATAAATTGTGGCAACATTGTATCATTCACTTAACCATCTGTTCAATTAATGAGATCTACGTTGCCACTGCTCAAGTCAAGTGCTCACTAACCGGGAGCGACGGCGATTCGAATCGAATTCCTATCCAGCTGGAGGGGTATTTCTAACACTCACCATGCAGACCCTTGCCAGGGTCGCACAGGCCACCTTTTCATATGATTCAGGAATCGCGGGTCCGAATGATGTCGCAACCCCAAGGGCGACACTCTGCCAGGTGATAGGGACTCTAACCCCCCTTGGTCTCACGCCAATGTCCCCAAGCACATCCTTTCTCTCCTCCAAGAAGCAACCTACCATTCGATTCCCGGCCTGAATCACATTACTCGGCTTCACGGTCGGAACGACTTATCCGGCCAACTAAGTGTTAGACTGCGTTCAACATGACTCAAGGACGTACAGCGAATCGGTCCTTAAACGACTCAGACGGGCATGGCTCCACACCCAAGACGTGAAGTGTCTTGCAGCTGTACCATCGAACTCCCGCCCGGTCTCATTTTCATTTTAAAGCATGGTTCCATCACGATAGCCATAAGCCACTCGCGACCCAATCCTATATCTCGCGGATGACCGGAAATCACCCGACTTCTACCGCACTAAGCGGGGCTAAGCATTGACACGTGCCTAAACCTAATATAGGATTTAAGTACAATATCTGGACGAGGACAGGTATCATGCAACAATTGTTTTCATACAACTCCTACTACTTAATGCAATAAACAATTAAAAGTACTCAAGATATATTTATAAACGATGGGTTCAGCATGCACCGGGGCTTGCCTTTGAGAAAGGTTGCGGGTCTGTGGTCCGGACACTCGGGTAGATCTTCTGCCGGAGCTTCCTCGACGTTTGGTTCTTCTGCTGACTCCTCCGGTTGACTCTACACCTCCTCCGGTATCACTTGTTCGAATTCTAGGAGTGTTACTCCCTCCGGAACACCTATTGCATGAGTGTATAATAAATCTCATGAATGCATAGTGAAAGATGCAGTATGCTCGGAATGGATGCATTACAACAATTTTAGAGCTCTATTCAAATCACTTCAAAAGAGTAGGTGCAAATTTCCTCTTCGGTAGAGAAGTACTCACCTAATCTACTTAACCTAAGATAAAGTTGCTCTTCTTCAGTTAAGGCCCTAACACCTAATAATTACAAGAGTAGCATTTCTTAGGATACCACACCACAACAAATCAGCAAAATACCACAGTAAAACATTCTGGACAGCAGCTACTTGTTTTTATCATAACTAGAGATTTCCAAATCCAAGAGATGTGATCTAAGACAATCTGGAAAGCCTAAGAAATGCACTACAATTCATTTTCAGCCCTCAACCCTAAACTCATAAGTTTTCCATGTCAAATTTCATAAGTTCCAGAATCTGTCCTCTCAAAACAGAGAGTAGCAGATTCTGAACTGCCACTTTAAACAATAATAACTCTCAAACTACTAACCCAAATGCTCCCAAATTTTGACACAGGCTAGTTTATCAAGTTTACTACAACTTTGGTATTTACAAGTTTTCCAGCAACCATTTTTATCAAAGGCCAAACTTAGAAATACTACCCGCTGTCCAGAAAACCTAAAATTACAAGGGTTAAATATTTATTGATGTGGCCAAAGTCTCCTAAAACCAAACTAATGTTACCAAAAGTTCACATGGGGTACAAAAACACCAGAAAGTAGGGTGTGACTACCTAGAACATTTATTTATACTCATTTCTTATTTTACTTAATTAATTAGGTGGTATTTTAAACATATATGTAAACTGCTCCTAAAATTCTACAAATATCACAGGGGGCTCTCTGACCCAAAAAGAGACCACTGTAAAAATTTGAACAAATTTTATTCAGAGAAACTCCCTATACAAAATTCACAAGTCCAAAAGGCTGATTTTTGTATAATTAATACATCATATTGAAAAGTATCAAACAACAGATTTCATATTTTTCTTACATACTCTAGGGTACCAAGACATTCTCCAAAAAGTTACAAGAACATTGCACATGTAGAAAAATTACTAAAATTCATTCAACTATTTCCTAAAATAAAAAGATAGCCTCATAACTTAAAAATTACTTAAGCACTGATGCCCAAATTTTTACCAGAGCTAGAGCAAGTATAAAGTAACCTACCCACCAAATTTCATGATTTTTGGGACACTACAGCTCAAGTTATAAACTTAACAAATTTTCATGCATTTAAAAACACAATTGCAAGATCTATTTAATTCTCCTAGAAACTAAACCTAACATACCAGATTTATATTTTTATAAAATACTACACCTCATGTAGAGCATACCAAAATTTATCTCATGATTTTTGAGCAAGTACAATCCTAGATCTCTATTTTTCAAACTACCACAAAAATCTGTGACAAAATGATTAAATGGAATAATTTTTCACTTGAAACTGGGCCGGCCCGGGAACAGCGCGGCCCACGACGCGCGCGCGGCCCGCACGGACTCCCGCCCACGCGCGGCGCTGACACGCGGGCCCCAGTGGTCAGTGACAGAAGGCAGGGACGCGGCGGCAGTGAGCTCCGGCGAGCGATTTCTCGCCGCCGGTGGCTCCTCCGACCGATCCACCTTCACGGTCGTCTTGCCCAAACCAACCCGCATCGAGGCCACCACGTTTCCCCATTGATGCACCACAGAACCCCGCTGACGGCGATGGCGGACGGCCGCGGTGCCTGGCGGTACGCCGGCGAGTCCCGGCCGTCGTACGTCCTACAGAATGGCGTACCACCTTCTTGGACTCCTAGCGGACCTACCGAGACCACTATCACCGACGGAGATGGAGCGGAACCGCTGGACCGCGTGAGCACCTGGCCGGCGGCCATGGCGCGGCCGTGCGCGGTTGCGTTCCGGCCCGGTTAGCTCGATGCTGTCGGTAACATCATAACCCTATCATCTACACGAGACAGGGAGGGGGAAACGCGGGTGATGGCAGGTGGAGAACTGCTGTGCAGGGCTGGCCACGGCGACCCGGACATGGCGGAGCTCCGGTGAGCTTTTGGGAGCGGCGGAAATGGCAATGCGGCTCACCTCGAGCTCAATCAAGGCCACCAGTAGGTTGAGGAGGTGTAGGGCGATGAGACGGAGGGCTGGACGTGGTTTGGAGAGCGGTGGTGAGTGCGCGAGCTCGGAGGTGGCTACGGCGGCAAATGGCGTCCCGGTTTCCGCCTCGGTGAGCACGGCCAGAGCGAGAGGGAGGAACAAGAGAATGGCGCGTGTGAGGGAGGTGGAGGTGGCCGCTCGGGTTTCAATTTGCGCCTGAGCTCACGACGTGGAGGGAGTTGCAGCACCCGGTCGACACGCGGCGACGCCCTTCTACCCGAGCACCACGACGCGCGGCCAGTGTCCGAGCTCGTTGACTGAATCGACGCTGCAACGTGACACCGATGGTCGACTGACAGAGCAAGTTCGACGCTGATTAATTTCCAATACAGCTCGATTCGGTCCAAGGTGACAACATCAAGTTTGTAGAGCTATGTTAGGGCAACAAGTTTGTCAATTAGTGTTTGGGCTGGTTCGGCCTATATTTGAAACTACATGGCCCCAAAGTGGTGCTCGGTGAAACTGAAACAGGTTTTCAGTTAATGACACCGACTGAAAGCCTAATTTCATGACACTATATCTCCTAAACCATTGAGAACCAGGCTTGGGTGATGTTGGCAATGTTGTAGAGCTACATGAGGACTACAAGTTTGTCAATATGAGTGGAAGCTGGTTTGGCCTGGTTTGCAAACTACAAGCTTCTAAAGTAGGCCACAGTAAAACTGGAGGGTCAATTGAAGACTTAGAAAAATTCTAAGTGTTGAGGCAGCCCCTCTAGCTGACTTGTGGGCCACTTTTGAACATGTTCTGATCAATTTCATGAGATGGTCATATTGAGACTTTTGTTCCCCATAAAATTCTTTACAACTTTGCTTAAGGGTGCTCTTCCATGCAAGGTCTTTAAGTTAGACTTTTTAATTGGTCAAATTAGAACATTCTAGGGTCAAATGGTGGTCAACCATCTCTTGGAGGGCATTTTTGCAATTTTGATCAACATGAACCTTGCTCCAAGAGTTACCCTAAGTATAACTAAGGTGTTATGGAACATAATTGGCTATTCTACCTTTTTGTTACACCAACTATCAAGTATTCCAAGATATAAACCAAACAAAACTCCTAGAACAATCACATGTGTTGCCTCACATAAAATAACAAACATGAGTGATGCATGCTTATGCTTATGCAAATGCAATGCAATTATGGACTAAACACTTGAGGTGTTACAGCCCTCCCCCCTTATAAAAATCTCGTCCTGAGATTTGGAAAGCGTACCATTTTTCATAGAATTCCTTATATCCATCCCGCAAATAATCTTTCCGTTCCCACGTAGCATCACTTTCACTACCCTGATTACTCCACATCACTTTGTACCACTTAACCACTTTACTTCTAGTTACTCGTTCCTGAGTATCGATCACTCGGACTGGCTTTTCTTCATAGGTTAAGTCGGATTCAAGCCTGATATCTCCTAACGGAACTTGTTCCTCAGGAACTCGAAGACACTTTTTAAGCTGAGATACATGGAAAACGTTGAATATGGCTCTCATTTCAGGAGGTAACTGGATTTTGTATGCAACAGCTCCACTCTTACCTATGATCTGGAAAGGACCCACGTATCTTGGTGCAAGTTTCCGCTTAACACCAAAACATTGGACACTCTTCATTGGAGAAACTTTCAAATAAACGAAGTCTCCAACTTCAAACTCGAGTGGTTTTCTACGACGATCCGCATAACTTTTCTGTCTAGCTTGGGCTGCAGCCATGTGTTTCTGGATAGTACGGACTTGTTCCTCGGCTTCCTGGACAAAATCAATGCCATAATACCTTCTTTCCCCAGCTTCTACCCAGTTTAGTGGAGTTCGACACTTACGACCGTACAAAGCTTCGAATGGGGCCATCTTAATACTCTCTTGGTAACTGTTATTGTACGAGAATTCGGCTAAAGGTAACCATTTTTCCCAAGAACCCTTGGATGAAATGACGCATGCTCGCAGCAGATCTTCCAAGATTTGGTTAACTCGTTCCGTCTGACCAGACGTCTAGGGGTGATAAGCAGAGCTTCTCACTAACTTGGTTCCCAGAAGGTGATGCAAATGCTCCCAAAAGCGAGCAGTGAATTGGGGACCACGGTCAGAAACGATAGTACGAGGTACCCCATGAAGCCGAACTATCTGATTGAAGTACAACTCAGCATAGTCAGTGGGACGATAGTCCACTCTCACTGGGATGAAGTGAGCTGATTTGGTCAAACGGTCCACAATTACCCAGATGGAGTTATGATTTTTGACAGTAGGAGGAAGTTCAACAATGAAATCCATACTTATCTCTTCCCATTTCCAGCCTGGGATGGAAAGTGGCTAGAGTAACCCAGCTTTCATGTGCACAGCTTTAACTCTGCAACAGGTGTCACATCTAGCAACATATGCAGCTATCTCCTTCCGCATCTTGGTCCACCAATAAAGTGGCTTCAAATCATAATACATCTTATTACTACCAGGATGGATGGACAACTTGGACGAATGTGCTTCGGACAGGATCTGATCTCTAAGCTCTCGGTCCTTAGGTACCACTAATCTATCCTTAAACCACAGCACACCTTCGTCATCTAACCAGAAATGCTTAGTCTCTCCCTCTTTCATCTTCCGTTTTATGTGAAATATACCCGGATCAGTCTTTTGGAGCTCAATGATTCTGTTTCTGAGAGTACCACTGACAGTGATGTTGTACAAGACTGCCGGATGTAACAGGCGGGATCGATGAAAATCAGTTTCAACTAAGGAATGGCAGTGAGACTTACGGCTCAAAGCGTCCGCAACCACATTTGCCTTGCCTGGATGATAGTGCACTTGAAGATTATAATCCTTAATCAACTCGAGCCATCTTCTCTGACGCATATTTAGCTCTGGTTGGGTGAAGATGTATTTGAGGCTCTTGTGATCTGTATAGATATTGCAGACATTGCCCAGCAGATAATGCCGCCATACCTTCAAAGCATGAACAACTGTAGCCAGTTCTAAGTCATGCGTTGGATAGTTCACCTCATGCTTCCGAAGTTGCCGCGAAGTATATGCAATTACTCGGCCTTCCTGCATCAAAACACCTCCCAAACCTATGCCTGAGGCATCACAGTAAACATCAAATGGTTTCTCGATGTCCGGTTGTGCCAAAACCGGAGCCGAGGTTAGGAGGGTTCACAGTTGATGAAAAGCCGCATAAGACTCAGGAGTCCAGACAAACCTGGTGTCTTTTTGCAGCAACCGAGTCATGGGTTTGGCTATTTTTGAGAAATCCGGGATGAAGCGACGATAATAGCCAGCCAACCCAAGGAAACTCCGGACCTCATGAACCGAAGTAGGAGCCTTCCAATTCAATACTTCTTGTACCTTAGTGGGATCCACCATAATTCCTCCATCGGACAACACATGCCCAAGGAAAGGTACTTCACGAAGCCAGAATTCACACTTACTGAACTTCGCATACAGTTGATATTCACGCAGTCTGCCGAGAACAATACGCAAGTGTTCAGCGTGTTCTTCCTCATTTTCTGAATACACCAAGATATCATCAATGAACACCACCACAAACTTGTCCAATTCGGGCATAAACACCGAATTCATCAAGCACATGAAGTGTGCTGGGGCATTTGTCAGGCCGAAGGACATAACAAGATACTCATAAAGGCCGTATCTTGTCGAGAAGGCTGTTTTTGGAACATCTTCAGGACGGATTTTAATCTGATGGTACCCAGACCTTAGATCAATCTTGGAAAAGACTTTAGCTTTGGACAACTGATCGAACAAGATGTCGATACGCGGTAGAGGATACTTATTCTTAACAGTGACTGCATTCAGAGGTCTATAGTCCACGCACATCCGCAAGGTCTGATCCTTCTTCTTTACAAAGATAGCAGGACATCCCCACGGAGACGAGCTAGGATGAATCAACCCCTTCTTCAAAAGTTCATTCAACTGCACCTTAAGTTCAGCTAACTCGTTTGGAGGCATCCTATAGGGTCTCCTAGAGATGGGTGCCGTGCCAGGCAACAACTCGATTTTAAATTCCACATCCCGATCCGGAGGGAGTCCCGGCAAATCATCGGGAAAAACGTCCGGAAATTCATTTACTATGGAAATTTCAGCCAACGCCTTTGCTTGCACAGCATGAACTTCTCCCGACAATTCAACTTTTCTGGGAAGTTGTACTAGAAAACTCTTTTGATCCGTAGGATCTCTGAGCATAACTACCCGAGCGGAGGTATCGATGAGTACCCCATTCTGACTCATCCAATTCATGCCCAAGATAACATCTATGGCTAAACCCGGTAAAACCAATAAAGCAAGCGAATAATTTCGCCCTTCTATCTCAAACTTAAGGTTCCCCACTACTTTATTCGTGGAAATATTCCCACTTGCAGCACTAATGCAATAACCCACACCTTCAACAGTATGTAACTTGTGTGCGAATTTTGATGCAAACTTAGGACTGATAAAGGAATGCGAAGCACCTGAATCAAAAAGTACCACTGCAGGGTGTTGGTCAACTAGGAACTTACCAGCAGTGACCACCTCACCAGATGGAATTTCCTCAATGCTGTTATAATGAGCGTGTCCCTGACGGCCACCTTGGTTGACATTCTTCTTAGGGTAAGGACAGTTCCGGGCCCAATGGCCTGGCTTGTTGCAGTTCCAGCAAGGCATGTTGCTGGGAGGAACACTAGAGCTGCTATGTCCAGAAGTCCCCTTTGGCAGAGCGACTGTATAAGCCTTACGGAATCCAGTTTTTGCAGCAGGCTTTTTCTGTGGCGGATGGAACTTTGTATTCTGAGCAGGTGGGCGTGGGGAAGACCTTGGTGCAGCTGAGGCCCGTGACTGAGAAGCACTCGCCTCAAGGGCCCTTTTACGGCTCTTAGAGGCAGAATAAATAGCATTGTTGTTCTCCTGGGTCAAAGCATCACTGATAAAATCATTGAAAGTAGTACACTTGCTAGTGCCCATAGTCTTCATCAGCTTTGGGCCGAGGCCCCTTTTGAAGCTAGCAATCTTCTTGGCATCGGTATCCACAAACTCTGTGGCATACCTTGCCAGGTTGTTGAAAGACTGCAAGTATTCAGTCAAGCTTTTGTTTCCCTGCGACAGCCTCATGAATTCAGTGTGCTTGATTGCCATAAGACCTGGAGGAATATAGTTCCCCCGGAATGCTGCCTTGAACTGGTCCTAAGCAATCGGGACATTGGCAGGCAGTGTGGAACGATAGTGGCTCCACCAAATGCCCGCTGGACCATGCAACTGATGAGAAGCATACTCAGTTTTTAGCTCATCAGTCAGACGTAGTAGACAAAACTTTTGTTCAATAGTATTCAACCACTCGTCAGCTTGCAGTGGTTCTTCCGCTTCCTTAAAGAGCGGGGGCTTTGTATCAAGAAAGTCCTTAAAATCACTGTACTGATTTGGCTCTGGGCCCTGGCGGCCATGACGAGCCTCTCGATTGGCCAGTTGGCGCATGGCGTCAGCCAACATGCGCTGCCCTTCTACCACGGATTGCATCAGCTCAGCCGGAGTAGGTGGTGGCGGAGGGGGTGGCTGTTCCTCCTCCTCATTGCCACGACCCCGACGTAGATTGTACGACATCTGGAAAATGCATAGCCAATGAGCACTGGCGATGTGGGAAATTTGTAGATGAATTATTACGAAAATGTCAAACTAACTTCATGAAATGGACTTCTCATAATAATTAAGGCACAATAATTCATCACAACCGCACAACCCATTCAAGCGCATCAATTGGCACAATCATACGAGGGAATCCAACAAGACGTTCTTTGATAAAGGCTCACTCACAGGGAGCACAACAGTTACTGAACCGTTTACGTCACTATCTACGTGATTTTTGACCTTTCGCACGATACTTGGATTCGATCTCAAAATTTTTAGTTGACTGTGAGAGGCTACTTCAAACTGACCACAAAGAGACTTCTCAATGGAGAGTTCCATGGTGGATCATGACTAGCCACCTCGATACCTACGCGTGCCAAGCAGCACAACCTTATGTCGCGCGCCATAGGAGGCCCTCGGTTTCGTCGCGGCACCGAAGGGTGCTAATCGTGACACCATGATCGAACACAACACAATAAGACATCCCATTGCGATCGAAATTAACAGGTTCCAACTACATTCAGGAAACATACGGTTCAACCTTACATCCCAAAGTCAAGTTATTACAAGGCCTCACTCTTACACAGGGAGGCGCAAAAGACGATCCTAACATCATAGGTACGTGATGACTACTCTAAGCATCATCCTCCGAGTCAGTGTCAAGGATCTCCCTGCCGTCCTCATCACTGACAGGCTCTAACTCCTCGTCTTCTTCTTCTTCTGACTCTTCCTCTGGTGCTTCTGCAGGTGGGGCATCCTGTGGTCCATTGACTTCCACTTCATCATCATCCTCAGCCATAAAGATTCCCGAACCCATGTCCTCATCTACGTTGTTGTTTCTAGGTAGCAGAGGATTAAGCTGGTTGTTCAGGCGGTGCACTTCTTCATGAAGGTTGTCATTGTATTCTTCAGCATTCTCTAACTATTGCTCGAGCTCAAACTGACGAGCCCTCAGAACGTTCTCCTCGTGCCAGGCTTCATCCCTCTGGTCCATAACATGGATCAACATGCGTTGACAGTTGCGATTTGCCACTGTCAACCTCTGGACTGCAAGCGTTTCTTGATCACGGTCATGAATCACTTGCTCCAGTTGTTGCCGCGCTGCATCCCTAGCAGCAGTCACCTCTGCCAACTCAGCCCGTAACCTTTCCACCTCAGTGGGCTCAGGACGGGGCTCGCGTGGAGCTAGCTGGTGGCGAGGGACCCTTCCCCCGGTCGACTTACGGGCTGTCATCCTAGTACGTGCCATCTGTATCAACAAGATATGACTTAAAGTGAGAATCATTTAGGGGATACGAAATTTAATTTAGTCGGGACTATTGAAATTTTTAAGGAGGGAGTGAATGACATGTATGATATAATTAAACATGATGCATGCACGTTCCGTACGTCCTCTCACCTTAGTAGAAAACTAAAGTGCTAACGCTAAGCGGTGGCATACATACGTTCTCTCATATAAGCGAAACTATCGGTCTACTCGTTACGCTGTTAGTGTACCTACAGAAAATCTCATTGCAGCCCAACAATTCCCAAAATAACATACAAGAAAGCAGTAACTAAATACTTTCCATATACACATCCCCGGATGTATATATTTCAGTATCAAAGCTACCCGATTGATAGATGCCCACAATTAAGTGCTTTTACATAGTTACATGGTTTGAACATGAAAGTATGCAAGTCACCAAAACTACTCTCCCCTAGACCGCCGGTTGGACGATCATGCTCTCACAACTCATACTTACCAGAGCGTCGAGGTAATTGATCCATACATTACCACCCAAGTGGATGGCATCCATACAATATCACGCCGTATGGACGACGAAACAAAAACAAACAAGGCCCCAAGTTAGTCTTTATAATAAGCCACCTAAGAGTCCTTATTTGGGCTAAGGGATGTGATCACTGGCATACCTATAAAAATAATTTTTAGAGTTTAACCCTTTTCGCAAATAAATACTTTTGTTTTTAATTACTCGTAAGATGTGTTTAATGTTGAATTATGCTCCGATACTAGCTGTAACAGAACCGACCAAATTATAAGAGCACAAGTACGAAAACAAGCACCGAAGCGCTCAAATTTTCAAACTTGAGCCCATATAATCCCGGTAGTCAATTGAAATCACGAAGGATTTCAAACCAAACTGCTTACAACCAGGATCGCATCATTCAACATACACATCGTACGTTACATTTCACAAGTAGTTCCGAAATAAGTTCACACCACGGAGTAGCAAATATTACAAACCAAGTTTGGAAAGTAACGGAAGCATCACACACACACTAGTTGCTTAATTACTGCCAGTCTTGATGATCGACAACCCACAAAAGCATGAGGAAAGTATATAAAGACGATCACGCCCTAGTGATCTAGTCATCATCACCCGCGGGGTGGAGACACATCTTGCAGAAACCTTGATAAAGCATGTCATCTGCAACAGGAGGGAATAAACCCTGAGTACTGGAATGTACTCAGCTAGACTTACCCGTCATAAACCAGAAATAATATGACACCAAGGATTATGCAAGGCTTACTCAAGAGGCTAGCGACACCACATTTTGCATAAAGGCATAAGTAGTTGAAAATCTTATAACCTGTACTAGCAGTTATTTTTAGCATTTACCTGTCATCTATCTTAGCACCTGTACTAAACATGCACTTGATTATCATCAAACAATTATTCATATTATTTCCATAGCAGGTATAAATTGTGGCAACATTGTATCATTCACTTAACCATCTGTTCAATTAATGAGATCTACGTTGCCGCTACTCAAGTCAAGTGCTCACTAACCGGGAGCGACGGCGATTCGAATCGAATTCCTATCCAGCTGGAGGGGTATTTCTAACACTCACCGTGCAGACCCTTGCCAGGGTCGCACAGGCCACCTTTTCATATGATTCAGGAATCGCGGGTCCGAATGATGTCGCAACCCCAAGGGCGACACTCTGCCAGGTGATAGGGACTCTAACCCCCCTTGGCTCACGGCAATGTCCCCAAGCACATCCTTTCCCTCCTCCAAGAAGCAACCTACCATTCGATTCCCAGCCTGAATCACATTACTCGGCTTCGCGGTCGGAACGACTTATCCGGCCAACTAAGTGTTAGACTGCGTTCAACATGACTCAAGAACGTACAACGAATCGGTCCTTAAACGACTCAGACGGGCATGGCTCCACACCCAAGACGTGAAGTGTCTTGCAGCTGTACCATCGAACTCCCGCCCGGTCTCAATTTCATTTTAAAGCATGGTTCCATCACGATAGCCATAAGCCACTCGCGACCCAATCCTATATCTCGCGGATGACCGAAAATCACCCGACTTCTACCGCACTAAGCAGGGCTAAGCATTGACACGTGCCTAAACCTAATATAGGATTTAAGTACAATATCTGGACGAGGACAGATATCATGCAACAATTGTTTTCATACAACTCCTACTACTTAATGCAATAAACAATTAAAAGTACTCAAGATATATTTATAAACGATGGGTTCAGCATGCACCGGGGCTTGCCTTTGAGAAAGGTTGCGGGTCTGTGGTCCGGACACTCGGGTAGATCTTCTGCCGGAGCTTCCTCGACGTTTGGTTCTTCTGCTGACTCCTCCGGTTGACTCTGCACCTCCTCCGGTATCACTTGTTCGAATTCTAGGAGTGTTACTCCCTCCGAAACACCTATTGCATGAGTGCATAATAAATCTCATGAATGCATAGTGAAAGATGCAGTATGCTCGGAATGGATGCATTACAACAATTTTAAAGCTCTATTCAAATCACTTCAAAAGAGTAGGTGCAAATTTCCTCTTCGGTAGAGAAGTACTCACCTAATCTACTTAACCTAAGATAAAGTTGCTCTTCTTCAGTTAAGGCCCTAACACCTAATAATTACAAGAGTAGCATTTCTTAGGATACCACACCACAACAAATCAGCAAAATACCACAGTAAAATATTCTGGACAGCAGCTACTTGTTTTTATCATAACTAGAGATTTCCAAATCCAAGAGATGTGATCTAAGACAATCTGGAAAGCCTAAGAAATGCACTACAATTCATTTTCAGCCCTCAACCCTAAACTCCTAAGTTTTCCTTGTCAAATTTCATAAGTTCCAGAATCTGTCCTCTCAAAACAGAGAGTAGCAGATTCTGAACTGCCACTTTAAACAATAATAACTCTCAAACTACTAAGTTAAATGCTCCCAAATTTTGACACAGGCTAGTTTATCAAGTTTACTATAACTTTGGTATTTACAAGTTTTCCAGCAACCATTTTTATCAAAGGCCAAACTTAGAAATACTACCAGCTGTCCAGAAAACCTAAAATTACAAGGGTTAAATATTTATTGATGTGGCCAAAGTCCCCTAAAACCAAACTAATGTTACCAAAAGTTCACATGGGGTACAAAAACACCAGAAAGTAGGGTGTGACTACCTAGAACATTTATTTATACTCATTTCTTATTTTACTTAATTAATTAGGTGGAATTTTAAACATATATGTAAACTGCTCCTAAAATTCTACAAATATTACAGGGGGCTCTCTGACCCAAAAAGAGATCACTGTAAAAATTTGAACAAATTTTATTCACAGAAACTCCCTATACAAAATTCACAAGTCCAAAAGGCTGATTTTTGTATAATTAATACATCATATTGAAAAGTATCAAACAACAGATTTCATATTTTTTTTAGATACTCTAGGGTACCAAGACATTCTCCAAAAAGTTACAAGAACATTGCACATGTAGAAAAATTACTAAAATTCATTCAACTATTTCCTAAAATAACAAGATGGCCTCATAACTTAAAAATTACTTAAGCACTGATGCCCAAATTTTTACCAGAGCTAGGGCAAGCATAAAGTAACCTACCCACCAAATTTCATGATTTTTGGGACACTACAGCTCAAGTTATAAACTTAACAAATTTGCATGCATTTAAAAACACAATTGCAAGATCTATTTAATTCTCCCAGAAACTAAACATAACATACCAGATTTATATTTTTATAAAATACTACACCTTATGTAGAGCATACCAAAATTTATCTCATGATTTTTGAGCAAGTACAATCCTAGATCTCTATTTTTCAAACTACCACAAAAATCTGTGACAAAATGATTAAATGGAATAATTTTTCACTTGAAACTGGGCCGGCCCGGGAACAGCGCGGCCCACGACGCGCGCGCGGCCCGCACGGACTCCCGCCCACGCGCGGCGCTGACACGCGGGCCCCAGTGGTCAGTGACAGAAGGCAGGGACGCGGCGGCAGTGAGCTCCGGCGAGCGATTTCTCGCCGCCGGTGGCTCCTCCGACCGATCCACCTTCACGGTCGTCTTGCCCAAACCAACCCGCATCGAGGCCACCACGTTTCCCCATTGATGCACCACAGAACCCCGCCGACGGCGATGGCGGACGGCCGCGGTGCCTGGCGGTACGCCGGCGAGTCCCGGCCGTCGTACGTCCTACAGAATGGCGTACCACCTTCTTGGACTCCTAGCGGACCTACCGAGACCACTATCACCGACGGAGATGGAGCGGAACCGCTGGACCGCGTGAGCACCTGGCCGGCGGCCATGGCGCGGCCGTGCGCGGTTGCGTTCCGGCCCGGTTAGCTCGATGCTGTCGGTAACATCATAACCCTATCATCTACACGAGACAGGGAGGGGGAAACGCGGGTGATGGCAGGCGGAGAACTGCTGTGCAGGGCTGGCCACGGCGACCCGGACATGGCGGAGCTCCGGTGAGCTTTTGGGAGCGGCGGAAATGGCAATGCGGCTCACCTCGAGCTCAATCAAGGCCACCAGTAGGTTGAGGAGGTGTAGGGCGATGAGACGGAGGGCTGGACGTGGTTTGGAGAGCGGTGGTGAGTGCGCGAGCTCGGAGGTGGCTACGGCGGCAAATGGCGTCCCGGTTTCCGCCTCGGTGAGCACGGCCAGAGCGAGAGGGAGGAAGAAGAGAATGGCGCGTGTGAGGGAGGTGGAGGTGGCCGCTCGGGTTTCAATTTGCGCCTGAGCTCACGACGTGGAGGGAGTTGCAGCACCCGGTCGACACGCGGCGACGCCCTTCTGCCCGAGCGCCACGACGCGCGGCCAGTGTCCGAGCTCGTTGACTGAATCGACGCTGCAACGTGACACCGATGGTCGACTGACAGAGCAAGTTCGACGCTGATTAATTTCCAATACAGCTCGATTCGGTCCAAGGTGACAACATCAAGTTTGTAGAGCTATGTTAGGGCAACGAGTTTGTCAATTAGTGTTTGGGCTGGTTCGGCCTATATTTGAAACTACATGGCCCCAAAGTGGTGCTCGGTGAAACTGAAACAGGTTTTCAGTTAATGACACCGACTGAAAGCCTAATTTCATGACACTATATCTCCTAAACCATTGAGAACCAGGCTTGGGTGATGTTGGCAATGTTGTAGAGCTACATGAGGACTACAAGTTTGTCAATATGAGTGGAAGCTGGTTTGGCCTGGTTTGCAAACTACAAGCCTCTAAAGTAGGCCTCAACAAAACTGGAGGGTCAATTTGAGGACTTAGAAAAATCTAAGTGTTGAGGCAGCCCCTCTAGCTGACTTGTGGGCCACTTTTGAGCATGTTCTGATCAATTTCATGAGATGGTCATATTGAGACTTTTGTTCCCCATAAAATTCTTTACAACTTTGCTTAAGGGTGCTCTTCCATGCAAGGTCTTTAAGTTAGACTTTTTAATTGGTCAAATTAGAACATTCTAGGGTCAAATGGTGGTCAACCATCTCTTGGAGGGTATTTTTGCAATTTTGATCAACATGAACCTTGCTCCAAGAGTTACCCTAAGTATAACTAAGGTGTTATGGAACATAATTGGCTATTCTACCTTTTTGTTACACCAACTATCAAGTATTCCAAGATATAAACCAAACAAAACTCCTAGAACAATCACATGTGTTGCCTCACATAAAATAACAAACATGAGTGATGCATGCTTATGCTTATGCAAATGCAATGCAATTATGGACTAAACACTTGAGGTGTTACAGTCACGGCGCGAGGGGACCGGGAGCGGCACTAGCGGCTGCGCGGACGGTGGAAGCACACACGCTGAGGACCACGCCACGGCCCCGCTCCACGGCCACCGGCCCAAGCGTAGGAGCCACATGTTGGCCGACACCAAGGCATTGGTAAGGACGAGGCGAGTGGCGAAAGCTCACCGCAAGGCCACGACGTGGACCTCGGCGGATCCATTGGAGTCCTTCATGAAATGATATTGGTCACAGGGCCCTAGGTGTGGTGAGGACAATGACGACACCCCCGGCAGGCACGACTGGTGGAACGGCGTCGACGTGATAGGACTCAACGACCTGGAGGCCCTTGGCAACTTCCTCAGCAGCTGCTACTACCTCCTGGAAGCCTCGAACTCTGGGGGGAAAGCAGCTCGGTCGTCCCCTGGTACTCAGGGTTTTAGCTGAGACTCCAGAACTCAAGGGCAGATGCACCATGAGACTAGGGACGGCTGATGATGGGACCTCCATTCGTGCGGGGGACTTTAGGCAACTATGTCACCCTCTTTTGCCTTTAAATTCATCAAAGTAGTAGGCATTGAAGCATTAACCTGCCGCCGTCGGCTAGTCAACTTGCTGCAACCTTCAGAGATGCCGCCCACCTGTGACAACACCGGTTTCCTGCTGCTGAACGCTCTGTTGTGGAGCAATGGTATCATTTAGTTTCTTCTTAAAATGTAAACCCAATTATCAGTGTTTTTGGAAATCTTCCTGTAACTTGCTACTCATGTAATTGAGCTGCAGTGTTTCTGCTGCTCCAATGCAATGAAAGGTGGGGATAACTCCTCCCCCCGATTAACTCAAAAAAAAAGTAGTAGGCATGCCTACGTAAGATCATGATTTTGCTAGTGAATATTCTAACTTTTCATCTTCTAGCTTCAGTGATATCCAACCCCTGCAGTGCTCAGGGGTCAGGCCTCAGTCGGGGGCTGGTATGAATAGTAGGAATTGTAGGAACTAGACATCGTAGAAATGTGTTGTCAAAGATCGACGCTCTTTGACAATGAAACAAGGCATGTTCATTTTAACCGTTCAAAGTGTGAAAGTGCGAAGCATTAACACGGAGAACAAAACACATGTTCATTACAAAAACTTCAGGGCACTTCGGCCTGGACCTATTTGAAACAAACTAGCCCCTCCAGGGGAGCACCACATCATTGACCCTGTCCGCCAGGGCTTACGAGAGGGGGGCGATGTCGTTCTCCAACTGGACCACGGCTTCGTCGCTAAGGGCAACCGGGTAGCCATCGCTTAGCACCTCCAGGTTAAGAGACCCCCGTAGCGGGAGCGGCCAATGGCGAAGGCTTCGTTCACCCTGCCTCTCAAGGCATTCCTCTCGAGCTCGCGCACACGAGCCGGGATCTTGAGCACATGGACCGAGGGCGAATCCGACGCTTTCGCTGGAGCGACTCCGAGGTCATCATAGACCTGGCCAATGGCGGAAAGCAGCCTCACACGCTCAGTGATCGCCTCCTCTAGGTCGACCCTCACCGCAGCCAGCTCCCTCCTGAGGGTCTGCAGCCGTGCGGTCGCCTGGCCTAGATCATCGGAGAGCCCCACCGTAGCTGCCTCGGCTTCAAGCTTCTAGCCCCACTCCACTCCAAGCTCAGCCTGGAGAGAGGTGACCTGCTGTCGGGCAGCGTCGCGCTGGTTGCGGGCCGTCTCGCGCTCCGAGCTAAGCCGCCCCGTTTTCTGGCGCAGGTCGTCCTGCTCCTTGCATACGCGAGCGAGCGTCAAGGCGTCCTGATGTGCTCGCTTCTTCACGGTCGCGAGCTCGTCCTTAGATGCTAGCTTAAGATTCCTATCTCTTTCGGCCGAGGACAAGATCTCCTGAGCCCGTTCGCGTGCCTCATCATCCCTCCGGTGAAGCTCGTCTCGCTCCTTCTCGAGCACGTGATCACCTCGCCGTCCTTCTGGAGCTCATACAGGTAGAAGTTGGCGGTTCGTTCGGCCTCGTCAGCGTCTCAACGGGCATCTGCCAGCTCCACAGCCTAGAGACCCCAAGCTTCCGTCAGCCGACGGATGAATCGGGACTTCTCCTGGCTTTTGGCCAAAAGGGCTTGCAAGTAGAACCCGAGTCAGCAAACATTGAGACGGCGGCGTGAGAAAGTGAAATAGCTAGCCCGATGTACCTTGTCTATAGGGCCCGCGTCGCTCAACAAGCCCATCGAGGCACCCAGGCCAGACGCGTCGTCCCCGACGGTGGCCTAGAAGCTGAGCCGGTCCGCCTCTTCCATGGGGTTATCGAGGACGAACGGCGGAGCGCCCAGGCTCTGCAGGTCCCTCAACTCGACGCGGGGGCCGCCCCCATGCCGCCGAAGGCGAGAACAACTAGCTGTCGCCACCGATCAGTGCTGACTCTACAAAATGTTGCGCCTCTGCAGCGACTACCTCGGCGGTGTCCAGCGAAACTTGTGGTGCTGAGGTGGGTGACCTCCCTATCGCCTCAGCATCCGAGGACATCACTGGCACGTTCTCTCCCGCCCGCTCAACCACAGGGGTCTCCATTTGCAGCGGCGAAGGGATGGCACCCGGCGAGCACGCCGCAGGCAAACCTTCCTCCTCTGACCACCCCGTTAGGGGCATGGATGCCTGCGCCGATGGTAGCGTGGTTTGCACACCGCCATTGCCGGGGCTGCCACGGCCGCCAATTGCTCTGAGGTTAGCACAGGCGTTTCCGGCGTGCCCATGCCCAACACCGAGGAAGTCCCTGTGCTCCCTCCGGTCACCGCCTCGACCGGCGACGGCTGCGACAACTGAACGGCCAAACACTTCTGGGGTGCCAGCAGCAGGGGGCCCAGGTTCGGAACTGCGCTGCAAAGAACATTGAGATGAGTGCACGGCCACGAAAGAACAACAAAGAAACCGAGAAGGTCACTACTCACTGCGACATCCTAGGGCGTTTGGGGCCCGACCCTTCGGGCCTCGACCGCTCTACTTCGGCACGAGGGTGCTTCGGGCCCTCCCTGCATTCGGGAAGCTCGGTCCGCGTGAAACGGCCTTCCCCTATTTGCTCCTTTGGGGCTCCGCTGGGGCGCCTCAGCTCCGGGCCTGCTCAAGAAGCGGCAACCGAGAGCCCCGCAGCCGCCGGCTCTTGAGGCATGACGTCCGAGCAAGTTGCCCCAGTCGTCTCCGAAGGCATGCCTCCCTCCTGATGGGGCGCAAGAGGCCTTGATGCACCACTCGACAGCTCCAAGGCAGTCTGCAAAGACGACTTCCACCGCTGCCTCCTCGCCCGCTCCTCCTTGCCCTCAGCCCTCGGCATGGGCCACCGCCCCAGTAGCCTCGTCCGCCGACAGAGGCACTGGATGCTCACGGAGGACGAGAATCCCCTGCGAATACATACCTTGGGAGTCACACAGTCAGCGCTGCGGAGGAAGAGCTTGAAGGGAGACGCAGGCGAAGAGACACTACCGGAAACAGTATCTTTGCCGAGCGTCATATGCTTTACCGAGCGTCAAATATCGGGCGCTCAGCAAAGAATCCTTTGCCGAGATCCTGCGCTCGGCAAAGATTGGCTCTCGGCAAAGACTGGCTCTCGGCAAAGCCAAACTTTGCCGAGAGCTCGACTCTCGGTAAACAAAAAATCTCGACAAAGCCGTAACCCCACAAACGGCACCCTTACGCCGTCATCTTTGCCGAGAGCCTGCTGTTAGGCTCTCGGCAAAATATTTTCTTTGCCGAGAGCCTCAACCAAGACTCTCGGCAAAATTTTTTTTTTTGGATTTTTTGTTCCAAATTTTTTGTGCAGCCTTGCTACAGTACTAGAAGCCAAGATTTGAAATTTAGTGTATTTTCCATCCCTCTTGCTATATTTCATGTATTTTTTTCATTTTCTTGATTTTTTTCGCAAGACACACATTTGTACTGCAGGTGCATGAAATAATGAATCTCAGCGATTCAAAAAATTATATTCATTCTTCCGACGATATTTCGATGCCGTATCTAGGGACAGACGCGGAAACTCGACCATCTCGTGCACGCGACATGGCGACCAAGTTGCGTGAGATTTGATTTAAAAATATATAAAATGTGAACGAAGTCGGAAAATCATGAAAATGGACGGAAGGCCTTGACATCGCATGTAGAAGCTATAAAAATTTTTTGAAAATGTTTGAAGCAAGTTGTGCCGCAAGATGGTTGAAATCCTGAGATCTCCACATGTGATAACAAGATATCGCATGCGGAGATCTCAGGGTTTCAACCATCTTGTGTCACAACTTGCTCCAAACATTCCCAAATTATTTCCATAAACTCTACGTATCGTGTCAAGGCCTTCCGTCTATTTTCATGATTTTCCGACTCCGTTCGCATTTTATATATTTTTAAATCAAATCCTACACAACTTGGTCGCTATGTCTCGTGCACGAGATGGTCGAGTTTCCGCGTCTGTCCCTAGATATGGTGTTGAAATACTCTCGGAAGAATGATATCATTTTTTAAATCGCTGAGATTTATTATTTCATGCACCTGCACTTCAAATGTGCGTCTTGCGAAAAAAATCAAGAAAATAAAGAAAATGCGCGAAATATAGCAAGAAGAATGGAAAATACACCAAATTTCAAACATGGCCACCTAGTACTATATCAAGGCTGCAGGAAAAAATTGAGAGCAAAAATCCAAAAATATATATATATATTTTGCCGAGAGCCTCCTAAAGCTCTCGGCAAAGAGGCTCTTTGCCGAGAGCCTGGGCTTGGGGGCTCTCGGCAAAGAACGTCGGACGAAATTTTTAAAAATTATATATATTTTGCTGAGAGCTAGGTCAGGTGGCTCTCGGCAAAGAGTTTTTATTTTTTTTTATTTTCTTTGCCGAGAGCCTGGGTTTGCGGGCTCTCGGCAAAGAAAATCAAAAAAAAAGAAAAACTCTTTGCCGAGAGCCGTCTGATCTAGCTCTCGGCAAAGAGGATATCTGAATAAAAACCGCCACCCGCGCCCCTCACCCCTCACAACCGCGCCTCTCGCCCCCGCACCCGCCCCTCACCCGCGCCTCTCGCCCCCGCCAGGCCGTGCCCCCGCCCTCGCGCCGCCGCCGTCCACGGAGGGGAGCCGCCGCCGTCCACAGGAGCTGCCGCCGTCCACGGAGGGGAGCCGCCGCCGTCCACGGAGGGGAGCCGCCGCCGTTTAGGTACTTCCTCCCTCTCCCTCCCCCCTCCCTGTTGCTTGAACCACATTGCTCACGAATCCTTTGGTGACCGCGTTTATTCCTCGGTTCTTTTCATGATGATTGATGTATAGCATCATTGCTTTCATAACCGATTGGTGCAACTCGAGTTGAAGAATGCGCCCTAACCCTGCTCCTGATGCCCATTTTCAATTTCCATGCTTTCCCTTTGTCATCTAAAGCCATGAGAATGACACCGCAACGACTTAGCTTTAATCACGTCGTTTAATAACATACACTAGTCTCTCTTCTTTCCACCACCTTGTCACGCGTCCGAAATCCAGCAAAATCTGAGGAAACTTTTCTGGTTTTACACATATCAGTTAGAGAACAATCTTTGCAACTTTACAAGATCTGTATGGGCTCCACCACTCTTTTAGTTTAACACGTAATGCGTGATGTGTGAACGCATCCTCTGAAATTAAACCTCTTGTCCTACCTATATACTCATCATCTTTTTCCACACACACTCAACTCAACTCAAGCAAACTCATTTATCAAACCAGAAACCAGAAACCAACAACCGCATGTACACCTCGATCAAACGGCCAACAATATCTACACATGCATGCAGCAGCAGCACACAAATCAACTCTCCTACTCCCTACTCATTCGTTAGAGTCACCAGCAGGTAACTGAAGTTTCCTGCTATGAGATGCTGATCACAGTGGCGGTGGCAGCTCTCGATGGCTCCAAGGTGACGCACTGCACCAGCCCACACAGCATGCTCACCTCCTGGTGGCGGCGGCTTCTTGCCATTGTCACCGTCGTAACCACCATCAGACGCCGCGGAAGATTCAATAATGTCGCAGCACTCCTCGAAGCGGTAGCAGGTAACGAGGTGGTCGTTGGCCATGCCGACGGCCTGCATGAAGGCGTAGACCACCGTCGGCCCGACGCCGAGGAACCCCCGCCGCATCAGGTCCTGGCTGATGGCGTCGGCCTTGGCTGTCCGCAGCGGCACCTCCCGCGTGTGCCGGTATCCGCCAACCATTGGCTTGTTGCTCATGAAGCTCCAGCAGTAGCTGTCGAACGATCCGAACTCGTCGATGACCTGTGAGTAGCAGCAGCGTATGTAATTGCAGGAAAAAAAAACAGAGGTCGATCATTAAGTGTTACAGATGAATGAACAGATATTAATTACTGCTAATAATGTTTCGGCTCATCAAAATTTAGTTGCGGGGAAGATGGATAGGATAGAATGGCATGCATGATCACCTTACCTTCAGTAACTCACGTGCATTCTCAATGATTATGCGCAGCCTGTGTTGCGATAGCAGGGAGCTAGCAGGGCTGCTTGGCGCCAAGAATTTCTTCTCGTTCAGCTCTGCCACCAACTGAGGGTCAAAGTTCATGAACACTTCCCTGTGGAGTGCAATTGCTTGTGAGTTTGTTTTAGGACATCTGAGGTGTTTGGGTGAGCAGTTAAAATCTTGAGTGATGTGTGTGATGAGTGCTTTAATTACCTGAAGGTGTCCCTCTTGCTGAGAATTGCAGGCCATGCCATCTCAGCCAGTGCACCAGACAGAGTCAGCATTTCGAACAGTTTCTTGCAGTTTAGCACTAAAAATTGTAACTTTTCAATCCATTGCATGCTGACCATACATCTCAGGAAAAAAAAGATTAGCTGATCTGATCAGGTTTAGAGCATACTTGTCGTCATGTACTGGAACTCCCCACTCTTGGTCATGGAAGGCAGCGTAGCAGGGATCTGTTGCAAGGTCAAATCAATGAATTCCTTACAGTCAGCTGAAAGCAACTGGCCATTCTAGGAGAAGGCTGAATACCTTTATTAAAGGTTTTCAGATTAGATGGCTTTACATTGGAATATTTCATAGGAAATTAAGCATTTCATTATTCCAACAAAGATCAATGGTAAGCATTTTATTCTTCTAAAAGAATAATATATATAGTATTTGAACTTATTGTTCACAGTGCTGAAACCTGAGGCTAGGAGCTGGATGTATCTGTTTTTGTTCATGGAAGTAAGGGGTCCCAGCCGAACAGGCAATTAGGTGTGTGAACAAAGGTAGCACTGGTAGAAGCCTAGCAGGTAGGAGTAGGACTGACTGATGAGTAGGAACAAATAAGCAAAAAAGGCTCCTAAGAACTAGTAGCATTGAAAAGATTGCAAGCATAGCACTACATAAATTATCTATAGTAATCATGGCTTCCAGCTGCTAACCGTATTGAAGAAAAGATGCAAAGTAAAGCTATGCATAAACTAAGAGAACAACAATGATTAAGCATATATCCTTGTAAAGAAAAGGTCGCGATATGGTCACTACAATGCTTTTGGATCAGCAGAATTTCCTTTTTGAGGTAACACTTTTAGGTGAAATTGGAATGGAGTTTGGAAATTCAGGTCCAGTTAATCATGTACTAATTCAGAGGCCATCATACTTTTTTGATTGTCCATTGGGTGCCTAAAATTGGTTATATTCTATCCAGTAGCCAGTTTGGCAGATTGATTACTATGGTTTAATTGCAAAAGACACTATTGCCACTTTATATTCAGTTCACACTTCAGAGTAATTTAAACAGTTGTAAATTTAAAAGGGTTGGATGAACTACGTTTTCATAAATATAGTACTTCTATAGATCAGCAAAAATATAGTGCACTTTCTCATCTTAAGTTGTTTTAGAGTTTTCTAATAGCCTTCTGTTGATAACTATAGTTGCAGGATCGTCCACTGTGGGTCTGCCTGCACCGCTTCGCCTTGCCACAGCACCGACTCGTCACTGCGTCGCTAGCCTGACTCCGCCGCCACCCTAGGTATAAATAACCTCTTCTCCCGGATAAGGGTCGTAGGTCATGAACCCAATTAGGCGTCTCCCGTCCGAAAGAGATACGGTTGAAGGTATGCAGATCTCTGCATGTCGATAACTGTATCTGTTTCGGATTGTCCACGTTACTTGGACAGCCCGCGGATGCGTAGATGAGACTAGTTCCCATGGTCTGCCTTGATTCGAGATGGAGTTTCGGCATCACCTCCCTGTTGTTCTCTGGATACACACTCTCCCTACAGGGACGTGTATTGGGAGAACAGCGGGGAGGTGATGCCGAAATTCTATCTTGGGTTGGGGTAGAAAATGGGAACTAGCCTCGTCTACGCATCCGCGGGTGGGATTAGGACCTATCCTCGCCTATTAGATGACAATAGGATGTAAGTACTTGGATGTAGATGTAAGTAATCGGATGGATGACAGTAGGATGGATGACCGTCAGTGGATGTACTCGGGCCGCAGAAGCAAGAGTGATTTCAGTGATGAATGGTTGCACAAGACAGATGCTTTCTTGAACCATGCATTTGGCCCGGCTCGGCGAGGAGAGATGAAAGTATTGTGCCCGTACAGCAGATGTGGGAACCGGCGAAGGCAAGACAAGCAGAACATGGGTAAACATCTTCTGAACCATGGATTCACGCCGGACTACACCCGGTGGATCTACCATGGTGAAGTACATCATTTGAGAGAGGAGGCGGTGCGACCACGTCTGCAGGACTTTGATGCTGATGCTGGGGTAGCAGACCTGTTAGATGACTTCCAACAAGCACAGTACGCTGCAGGACGTACGGAGGAGGAGATGGAGAAGACCGCAAAGGCGTTCTACGACATGATGTCTTCAGCACAGAAACCCCTTCATGATCGGACAACGGTTTCTCAACTGGATGCCATTGGCCGTGTGATGGGGTTCAAGTCCCAGTTCAACCTGAGTCGAGAAGCGTTCGATGGTATGTTGGCCCTATTTGGTAGCATGCTTCCGGACGGCCACATATTGCCAAAGAGCCTGTATGAGTCACAGAAACTGCTTCGTGCACTGAAGATGCCGTATGAGCAGATACATGCATGTCCAAATGGGTGCATCCTCTTCAGAAAAGATCTCAAGGATGCAGGTTACTGTCCGAAGTGTAAAGCATCGAGATACATGGAGGTAGACGATGGTAAAGGCCTGAAGAGACAACTTTCTATCCCCATGAAAGTCCTGCGTTACCTGCCGTTCACACCGAGGATCCAATGTCTCTACATGACCGAGGAATCTGCGAAACAGATGAGATGGCACAAACAGGGTACACGATACAGTCCTCAGAAGATGGTACATCCCGCCGATGGTGAAGCATGGGCCCACTTTGATCGCATTCATCATGACAAAGCTAGAGAGGCTCGTAATGTTCGTGTTGCGTTTGCTACAGACGGTTTCAACCCCTACGGACTCATGGCTGCCCCCTACACCTGTTGGCCCGTCTTCGTTATCCCCCTCAATCTTCCCCCCGGCGTCCTATTTCAACGTCATACTGTCTTCTTGTCGTTGATAATTCCTGGACACCCGGGGAATAACATGGGTGTGTACATGGAGCCTCTGATTGATGAATTGGAAACTGCTTGGAACGAAGGGGTATTGACATACGACCGAGCTTCAAGGTCAAACTTCACAATGCATATCTGGTACCAGTACTCACTGCATGACTACCTGGCATATGGGATATTCTGTGCCTGGTGTGTCCACGGCAAGTTCTCTTGCCCAGTTTGCAAGACAGCTATGAGATTTATCTGGTTGAAGAAGGGTGGCAAGTATTCGGCGTTCGACCAACATCGACAATTCCTGCCTCTTGACCATCCTTTCAGACAAGACACCAAGAACTTCACTAAAGTGGTCGTCGTGACAGATCCTCCACTCCGGATGCTGACCGGTGCCGAGGTTCATGCTCAAATAGATGCTCTCAAGTTCAATGAAAGAGACGGTCGTTTTGCGGGTATGGTAAGGAACATATGTGGACTCATAAGTCAGGCTTGGAAAGGCTCCCCTATTACGATGACCTTCTTCTGCCACATAATATTGATGTAATGCACACTGAAAAGAACATCGCCGAGGCACTTTGGGGAACACTCATGGACACTGAAAAGTCCAAGGACAACCCTAAGGCTAGATTAGACCTGGCACTCTTGTGCGATAGACCAAAGCAAGAGATGCGGTCTCCTCAACCCGGCAGGAGATGGACACGGCCCAAGGCCGATTTCGTCTTGAGCAGGCCACAAAGGAAAGAAATACTTCAATGGATCCAGACATTGACGTTCCCTGATGGATATGCAGCGAATCTGAGGAGAGGAGTCAACTTATCTAGTCTGCGAGTCCTAGGAATGAAGAGTCATGACTTCCACGTATGGATCGAGCGCCTTCTTCCGGCGATGGTTCGAGGCTATGTTCCTGAGCCTATGTGGGTTGTCCTGGCAGAGTTGAGCTATTTGTTCCGCCAACTTTGTGCCAAGGAGATATCTCGGTCCATCATTGCTGACTTGGAGAAAGCTGCACCTGTGTTGATCTGTAAGCTGGAGAAGATCTTTCCACCAGGCTTCTTCACTCCGATGTTGCATTTGATCGTACACCTCCCCAATGAGGTTCGAATGGGAGGGCCTGTGCATTGCCGTTGGTGCTATCCAGTCGAGAGAAATCTTAAGACTCTTCGCAAGAAATGTAGAAACAAAGCCAAAATTGAGGCTTCCATTGCAGAGGCATTCATTCTAGAGGAGGTGTCAAACTTCACTGAACAATACTACTCCGAGAACCTTCCAACTTGCTCCTACGTTCGGACTTAATAACGTTATACCTTGCTTCACCTTGCAGGCTCAGACCGATGCGTCTATGAGTCAAGAGCTGAGACGGGTTGCAAACGGCTTTGACCGTAGGGTCAAGTCATTTAACGATTACGACGTGAATGGATATCGCTTCCACACAGCGATATACGAGCAGAGTCGGCCCAACCGGAAAACCACAAACAGCGGAGTTTGTACTCCAGGCAATGACAACCGTGACTACTATGAAAGAATTGAAGAAATATATGAACTTTCATTTCACGGTGACAAGCCTCTGAATCCTGTAATATTCAAATGCCATTGGTTCGACCCTGGAGTAACGAGGCTCACACCAAATCTTGGCCTAGTTGAAATTCGACAGGATTCTATCTATCCAGGAGCCGATGTGTATATTGTGGCTCAACAGGCCACGCAGGTTTATTACACACCATATGCGTGCAAAAGCAAAGAGCATATCTTGGGTTGGTATATTGTGCACAAGATATCGCCACATGCTAAACTACCTCTCCCCAACGATGAGGATTATAACTTCAACACAAACACGTATGATGGGGAGTTCTTTCAAGAAGCTGGGCTACAAGGGACGTTCACGATAGACTTAACCGAAGCGATGGAAATGGAAGTAGAGAATGATGACGAGGACGCTGGGGATGAGGTGGTAAATGAGAAGGACATACAAATGCTAGAACGATTCCTTTTAGGCGAAGCAAATGAAAACAACCTCCCGTCTTCGGATACTGAGGAGTACTTAGACATGGTTGACAGCGATGATGACACTTATGCTCCGGCTAATCCCGATGATGCAGATTATTTCTAATTCACGTAATATTATGTTATATTCTACTCCTGTTATGTTTTTTCTTAGGATCTAGGGTTTTATTTATTTTGCATATATTTCATTATGTTATTTCTAATACAATATTGTTTGTTCTGTTTAAATGCAGGAGGTCGAGCCAAGATGCTAGGCGGACGTCAGAAGTCGATGAGCTCCCTGTACCGGGCCTCGCAGGACGACGGGCCATCTCGGCAAAGGAGGAGTCACCGCCGGAGGGAGCAGACTCCACCGGAGGACGAGGTGCCGAGCACGCCCGAGGCCGAGGCTCAGGCGGACGAGGGGCAGGAGGACCCCGAGCAGGAGGGTGAGCCGTCGGCCGAGGCAAACGAGGGTTCGGCTGCCTCAGGGGGGTCCACACCCTACTTGCGAGGTCCCGCCAGCCTCCCGGCCCGACCGATACCACTTCACCAACGTCTAGTGATCCGCCCCGTTGGACAAAGGTACATGTTTTAACTACTCGTTCATATGATATGTTTAAAATTGAAATAGAAACTAATAATCTTTCTGTATCACTTGTGCATGCATTGGGAGTTTGTGGAGGGTCGCGGCCGCAAACCCAATGGCATCCTGGGTCTCCTGTGCCGCGAGCACTACCCCGGCATAGTACAGTATGCCGGGAAGAGAGAGCCGGCCTATACATTTGACCACTACACCATCGTCCCAGACCCGAACTACCCAAACAAGGCGGCGAGGGTCAGAGCGGAGCTGTGGGTAAGTCTTTGTCACACAACATCGCATTCATCGTACTTTTCTTGAATTTCTTAGAGTTTGTATTGCATCTGTATGCAGGACTTCTATAGGTGTGAGCAGGGGAAGGAGGCCGAGGCAGAGGTGGTGAGTACAAGGTCCTGCAGGAAGCTCGTCACCGACATCATCTACGAGGCGAGAATTCAGGCCATCGTCAACTACAACGCCACGGTCGAAGGACGGAGGGTCTCGAAGGTCGAGGCGAGAGGCATGACGCTGAGCCGGGCGTAGTACATTCAGGTAAGTGATTCCTTTTGAGATTAAGCTATGCTCATTTCATCTGACGCTTATATGTGAAATACTTGATGATGTGCAGATGGTCCCCCAATGGTGCCAGTCGTTTCCCGAGTGCTGGGAGATGATCGTGGACCGGTGGCTCTCTGAAGAGTGGACCGCCCAGCACGCCGAGGCCCGGGAGGCGCGTCTGCAGATGCCAGGTGTACCACACCACCAGGGCAACCGCAACCTAGCCGAGTACGCACAAGCTTGGGTACGTGAAACACTTTATGTATTGTAACGCTCAAATGTTGCCTAATTACTAATCATCTTGTTGTCTTCCTCGCAGACGGCGTCACACGGTGGCCAGCCTTGCACCACGTTCATGGCATACGCCATGTCCCACAAGGGCAAGGCCACCGCACCGGAGACCTCCTACAACCCCGACGACCCCCCCGAGGCATACTCCAACTCCAGCGTCCACACCCGCCTCACTGACTACACAGAGGCGGCAAGGAAGGTCCATGGGGCCGACTTTGATCCGGCCAGCGAGGACCTGGACGGAAGCCTCGTGATGAGGGTCGGAGGAGGGAAGAAGCACGGGCGGTATTGGCTTGGCGACGGCGTCATCGACTCGTCCTCCACTCCCACTCTGTCCCCGCTCCGAGCACAGACCACGAGCGGGAGCGTCCCCATACGCCCACGCCCGTCGCCTTCGCAGTCGCGGGTCGCCGAGCTCGAGGTTTTTTTTACTCGTCGTACATTGATGTTTAAATGTTTGCATTGTTCTAACATTCCCTTTGTATTATCGCAGGCTCGCCTGGAAAGAGAAAGGGAGGAGCGCAAGCTCGCCGAGTCCCAGATGCGGTCCCAGATGGAGGCCCGGTTGGAGGCCCAAGCTAAGCAGATGCAAGATCTCATCACGTTCATGGCCTCCCAGGGCATGCAGGTGCTCGCGGCGCTCATGGCTCCTCCACCGCCGTCTCAGAACGCGGATTCTACTCCTGTGAGTATCGATTCCTCAGTGTTTTGTTTCTGCATTTGCTTGTCTGACATAGACATCTAATTTTTGCAGCCTCCGTCGGCGGGTTCGAACAACCCGCAAGCGCCTGGATGGAACACGCCCGGGGGTCAAGGCGGGACTCCTTCTCCGGGGTGGCCAGGGCAAGGTTGGCCATGACTGTGTTTAAAATGTCGTCTCTAGTAGATTGTGAACTTTAGAATGAAAACTTATTATGTTTCGATGATAACTTGTAATGGTTAACTTTCGTTTAGTTCAAATATTGTGATGAATGTGCTATATGCGTGGTGTATGTGATGAATGTGATATGTACATGTGATGTATGTGTTTATACGTGATGAATGTGATTCATATGTGATAAATGTGATTTATTTGTGATGAATGTGTTATTGCATGATGAATGCGATTTATATGTGTAATGAAGTGGAAAATCAAAATAAAAAACCAAAATTTTTCACTTTGCCGAGGGTTGCTCTCGGCAAAGGCTACCTTTGCCGAGTGCAATGGTCAGTGCACTCGGCAAAGCTGGCAAACATGGCTGCAAAAATACACATTTCCCAGCTTTGCCGAGGGCAATGACCGTTGCACTCGGCAAAGGACAGGCTTTGCCGAGAGCCTGGCCATACTGGCTCTCGGCAAACATTTTTCTTTTTTTTCAAAAAAATGTTTGCCGAGAGCCTGGCCAGACTGGCTCTCGGCAAAGAATTTTTTTTTTGGAAAACTCTTTGCCGAGAGCCGGTCTGGCCAGGCTCTCGGCAAATATTTAAAAAAAACAGAAAAATGTTTGCCGAGAGTCTGGACACACTAGTTCTCGGCAAAGATTTTTTTTTAAAAAATAAAACTCTTTGCCGAGAGCCAGCCAAATGGGCTCTCGGCAAAGAAAGCGGGCCCGTTAACGGCGCCTTTTCTTTGCCGAGGGCCGCGTTGGCTCTCGGCAAAGGCTTTGCCGAGAGCCCGATAAACGGCTCTCGGCAAAGAAGGCTTTGCCGATCGGTTTTTTGCCGAGGCAGCTTTGCCGAGAGCTGCTCTCGGCAAAGCCTTTGCTGAGGGTCTGAGAGGCTTTGCCGAGAGCCTGGAGCCCTCGGCAAAGCCGCCACCTCCAGTAGTGAGAAGACCTACAAATTGAACCGGCCTCATCGGGGGATGGTCGGGCATGGGGAAGACGGTGATGATCGTGTTCCCCTACGAATCCTTTGGGTTGCCGACGGCGGCCCTGATGCCCCGAACGACTTTGTCGCTAGACGGAGGCTCCACGACGAGCGCTGTCACCTCCCACGACGCGTCGGGCGCCATCATTGACAGGCGGAGCGCCCGCCTCATAAGCGGCGCCACCCTTCTCACGTGATAAGCCTTGATAACTGTTGGTGTTTGTTAACCACTACAGGAAATAGAGCCTTTGCTGAGAGGTATTATCTTTGTCGAGGGCAAAAACACGGGCACTCAGCAAAGAGCTCTTTGCTGCCGAGAGCCAGGCTCTCGGCAAAGAACGCCCGTCGACAAATTTGTTCTTTGCCGAGAGCCAGGCCCTCGGCAAAGGTCAGCTCTCAGCAAATAAGACCCTCGGCAAAGGACTGACGAGGCTAACCGCCGTCAGTCTTTGCCGAGGGTCCTCATGTAGGCTATCGGTAAAAAAATACACTCTCGGCAAAGAAACTTCTTTGCCGAGGGCTATTTCTGGACTCTCGGCAAAGAATTTAATTTTTTTTGTTTTCGCATCTATTTTTTTGATAGCATGTTACAATACTAATATTTTAATTTTTAAATTTGACACTTTTTTAATACTTTTTACTATATATTTTGAGTTTAGTTCATTTATTTACATTTTTCTGAAAAATGCAAGTTTGAACTGCAGGTGCATACAATAGTGAAACTTAGTGATTCAAAAAATGATATTGATGATATTGAATGTATTTTGAGACCAAATCCAGGAGCACTCATGAAATTTCAAACATCTCGCGCACGGAACATGGCGACAAACTTTGCGATGAAGTGTATTTTAATTATATAAAATACAAACAACTTCCGAAAATCAAGAAACTTGATGGCACGTCTTGAAATCACATGTGGAGGCTAGGATAAAAATTTGAAAACGTTTCGCCCATGTTGCAGACTAAGCTGGTTATAAACCTAGACATCTCACATGCAATAACAGTGATCAACAAAAGGAGATGTCTAGGTTTCTAACCCTTGTACGGGGCAACGTGCGTGAAACATTTTTAAATTTTTATCCTAGCCTCCACATGTCATTTCAAGACGTGCCATCAAGTTTCATGATTCTCAGAAGTTGTTTGCATTTTATATAATTAAAATACACTTCATCGCAAAGTTTGTCGCCATGTTCCGTGCGCGAGATGTTTGAAATTTCATGAGTGCTCCCAGATTTGGTCTCAAAATACAATCAATATCATCAATATTATTTTTTGAATCGCTAAGTTTCACTATTGTATATACCTGCAGTTCAAACTTGCATTTTTCGGAGAAATGTAAATAAATGAACTAAACTCAAAATATATAGTAAAAAGCATTTAAAAAGTATCAAATTTTAAAATTAAGCTATTAGTATTGTAACATACTATCAAAAAAAATGGATGCAAAAACAAAAAAAATAAAATTCTTTGCCGAGAGCCCATAAATAGCCCCCGGCAAAGAAATTTCTTAAGAAAGTGCAAACAAAAAAAGAAAAAACCTTTGCCGAGAGCCGGATCGGGGGCTCTCGACAAAGAAAATGCAAAAAAACCTTTGCCGAGAGCCAGATCGGGGGCTCTCGGCAAAGAAATTAAGAAAATACAAAAAAACTTTGCCGAGAGCCAGATCGGGGGCTCTCGGCAAAGAAAATGCAAAAAAAAACCTTTGCTGAGAGCCAGATCGGGGGCTCTCGGCAAAGAAAATGCAAAAAAAACTTTGCCGAGAGCCAGATCGGGAGCTCTCGGCAAAGAAAGTAAGAAAATGAAAAAAACTTTGCCGAGAGCCAGATCAGAGGGCTCTTGGCAAAGAAAATGCAAAAAAAAAACCGTTGATTCTGCTTTAAGATTTGTGCGGTGTACCCTTGTCTTTCTGAGTTTTGTTGGGTGTGAACCCACCTACCCGCTGTATCCACTCGTCACCTGCCAAATATCTCTCTCCCTCTCCTATTTCTCTCTACGTCTATCGACAGCACAGCGGAGGCCGCCGCCTCAGTGAAGCCCCGTGAGGGAGATGCCCGGAGGCTGGGTGGCAGCGCTGAGAGGCCGCGCCGCAGCGACGAGGCGGCCGTAGGCGAGCTGGCGCTGCTGCTGGTCGACGGGGCGGCTGCGCTGTTGCAGGGCTGTGCCGCGGCCCGCCGGACGGCGGAGGGCGTAGGTGCGGAGGTGTTCCGGCATGCTGCTGTTGCCGGCGATAGAGGTCGGATTGGCACTGTGTTTTTTCATTTGCTTCGCTTTCTTGAATCTTGATGTTATTTGAATGGGCCGTTCTCTATTTCCCCCTTTACAGGCATTGTACTACCCCACATGTGCTCACATTTGCTGATTCCAATTGATGTTCGAAGCTTCAATCTGCAGGTATGTGGTCTTTTGACTCGTCAGATTTGTTATGTGATTTGATTTTTTGTGTGAGATATAGGCTTACATGCAGGTTGTTTTGTACTAAAATTAGTGTTAGGGTTTGATGTGTTCATGTAGAGGCAATAGTATTCTAATGTTTTTTTCTCCTATTCTGTTGTGCTCACGATTGTGAAAAAAAGGAGTGTGGAGTCGGATCCCTTTGGGTGCTTTGTGATATTCAAGGTCCTGTGATTTTTCCCATCTCATTTTATTAGAGTTAATGGCACTATATTAGATTAATTTGGGGGATACAAGAGGTTATCTATTTAGGTTGTTTGGTCAGCTATTCCCTGTTATTCTTGTCTCTATAGGATGTGATTCTGCTTGTGCCGCAACTTGTGAAACTGTGTGATCTAAAACTTTAATTTGCAGACCTCCTTTTTATTGGAGTTAATTGCATTGTCATTTCTTAGTTGACGATGAATCGAGTCACTGTCATGAGGTTAATTGGTTTGACTGCTTGAAATCATGATCGTTGTTCTGTCTTAAAATCAAAGAATGTTTTGCGTGATAAATTTCAACTGAACTGTCAGCTCCTTTTTATTTGTTCAATTATTTATAGCTGAAAGTAGCCCTTGATTGGAAATTTACATCAATGAGTAAACTTTTTCCTATACCATTCATGTCTGCTAGGTTATTCAGAGATATATTGTTCTAAAGTATTTGCAGATGATGACACTATAAAGAAATCATTGAGAAAGTAAACTACTGCTCAGAATTCTAACATCAACCAAAAAGGTGTTAATTCACCACTGGTGCATATACTGCTAAATTAACACAGAAGAAAGCATATACATATATGCCAAAGTAGCACAGTCAAGGTCAGCAAATCTATCTCAGTTCAGCACTACAGAGAGCTAGCTGATGATGAATTAAACTAACTAGAACATTAGGCGCCCTTTGGGTGCCCTGCAGTGATTTGAGAAAAAAATTATGACCAAAGGTACAGCTAAGATAAAAAGTATCATCAACATTATTGTACCATCAGATTAAAGATACCACGCCATCATATACCTAGCACAGATCATCGGCAGCAGTACTATCTGCACACTCATCATCATCACCTGTGGTATCTTCATCAGCGAAAAGTTCCTTCGCTGTTCTTTTGACAGGTGATGCACAGAGTCCTAGAAGTAAACCACCACACTGCATGCACATAAGTCAGTCATGTTGATAATCATGAAAATGATTATAGGAAAATAATCTTCAGCAAGGCTAAGCTTTTCTTAGTCATGCTTTCCTGTGTCCTGGTTTTAGTATTGGCTCAGTACTGACATTAGAACCAGCAGCAGCCTGCAGGCAGTGATTAGAAATTCATACTTAGACGACAGAGTTCGATGGGGAGAACACGAAATTAATAAAATTGCTACAAACTTAACAGGTTGGGTTCAAATAGAGAATATGAAATTGCCAGACCACCAAATGCACCATTGAAATATGCCGTACCAATATAAAAGTAATAGTTCCTACCCTTAATTTACACCAAGAAGTTAATTTTTATATTTAACAAGGGAGCCTTGTCTGTTAATTATGATTGTCAAAGTTTATCTATTATAATTTGGAATAGAGGTAGTATCTATATATTCATCTTAAAAAGGAACTCTCACCCACCCTTCTGTACACTAAGAAATTTCAGCCATATACGGGCAAAAACTCAACCTTTAGTAGCATTAGCAAATAGGGATTTCACACCACAGAGTTCCTTTAGTAGTACGATCTGCTTCACCTCCAATAGGCAACCATAAGGGATTTCACATCTTCACAAAAATCACTGTAGAATTCGTCACCAACATCCTGCTCTTCCTAGTGTTTTGTCATTATTTCCTCCCTGTAAAGGAGAAGATGTGACAATACTCAATACATCTAGGCTGCATAGCAGTAAGTACATGGTAGGAGCAAATCTCAAAACTGCAGAAATCAATAGCAGCGGCACCAAACCAGTGTTGCAAGAGAAGGGAGTTAATGCATCCTTGAGTTCCCAGCTTAGTAAGTGTAGTTCTGTCCACAGCTTAGTCACGTGCTTGCATTTGAAGAAAAGGTGTGCACCATCTTCCTTGGACAGTTAAGGTTCCATAGCTGTTTCCACAACAGATCACGATGACCATTTGGTAGACCTGAAGATGAGCCACCCCTTCTTTCATTGCTTCTCTTGTTGGTAGACCTTGTATGCTGACTTAACTGAAAAGAGACCGTTCTTATTGTAGTGCCATGACAAAATATCATCCATATCATCATGCACTGGAATGCCCAGAATAATTTCATAAGAAGTCTCCATCCTTGCTTCGCCAGCATAGCAGTGTTGAAAGCATGAATGCCCCGAAACCCAAGTCCTGACATTCATTGTTATGAAAACTCTGTTTGATAACCTGGCTGATTTTTGCTGATCCATGACATGACTAAATGTTTTTTATAAATGAATTTATGTTTGCTGTTTTTTCATTGTGCTATCCTGAACGAATGATTGAAATACAATTGCAGGTCAAGAGTCCACCGCACATCGACTCGCCAGTCGCCACTGCCCCGCTAGGTTGACTCCACCGCCACCCGAGGTATAAATAGCCTCTCTTCCTTATCGTTGTCGTAGATCGGTGTAACCTAGTTAGGCGTCTCCCGTCTGAAAGAGATACGGTTGAAAGTATGTAGATCTCTGCATATGTAAAACCGTATCTGTTTCGGATTGTCCACGTTTTTTGGATAGCCCGCGGATGCGTAGACGAGATTAGTTTCCATGGTCTGCTCCGATCTGAGACAGAGTTTCGGCATCACCTCCTTGTTCTTTGGATACACACTCTCCTTGCTAGGACGTGTATCTGGAGAACAGCGGGGAGGTGCTGCCAAAATTTTGTCTTGGCTCGGAGTAGAACATGGAAAGTAACCTCGTCTACGCATCCGCGGGTGGGATTAGGACCTATCCTCACCTATTAGATAGTAGGAACACCACGTAGATGCAGTTGATAGTTACAGCCGTTGTTGATATCTATTTTAGAGAATGGATGACCGTGAGCGGATGTACACGGGATATAGAAGTCAGAGTGATTTCAGCACTGAATGGGGGCAGAAGACAGCGGCTTTCCTAGACCGTGCATTCAGCAGCGGTGTTAGTCCGGTGCTTGTAATGAAGTGTCCCTGCAGCAAGTGTGCAAACATGAAATGGCAAAAGGACACAATGGGTATACATCTTCAGAAGCATGGCTTTACGCTAGACTATACCCGATGGATCCACCATGGTGAAGCCCACAGGATGAGAGAGGAGGTGGTGAGATGATGCCTCGAGCATGTTGATGATGATGGCGGGGTTGCGAACTGGGTAGATGACTTTCAACAAGCACAAATCCCTGATGGACGTGCGAATGAGATGGAGGCAGCCGCAAAGGCGTTCTACGAGATGATGTCTTTGGCGCAGATACCCCTTCACGATCGGACAACGGTTTGTAAACTCGATGCCGTTGGACGCGTGATGGCATTCAAGGCCGAGATCAACATGAGTCGACAAGCCTTCGATGGTATGTTGGCCTTGTTTGGTAGCATGCTTCCGACGGGCCACGCTATGCCAACTAGCCTGTACGAGTGCCAGAAACTCCTTGATGGACTCAAGATGCCATACGAACAGATACATGCTTGTCCGAAAGGTTGTGTCCTCTTTAGGAAGGAACATGAGCATGAAAAGTACTGTCCAAAGTGCAAATCCTCTAGGTACCTAGAGGTAGACTCTGGGGATGGCAATAAGACGCAGCTTACCGTCCCGATGAAAATCCTACGGTACCTCCCGTTCTTGCCGAGGATCCAACGACTATACATGACTGAGGAGTCCGCTAAATAGATGACGTGGCACAAACAGGGCAAACGGTACAATCCTGAAAAGATGGTACATCCGTCCGATGGTGAAGCATGGAAACACTTTGATGCCATTCATCATTAGAAAGCTTCATAGGCTCGTAACATACGTGTTGCTCTGGCAACTGATGGGTTCAATCCTTATGGTTTGATGGCAGCCCCGTATACATGTTGGCTTGTGTTCGTCATCCCCCTCAATCTCCCCCCGGGCGTTGCCTTTCAACGTCAGAATGTGTTCGTGTCGTTGATAATTCCTGAACACCCGGGGAACAAGATGGATGTCTTCATGGAGCCTCTGATTGATGAATTGGTCAGTGCTTGGGAGGATGGGGTTTGGACATATGACCGAGCTACAAAGACCACTTTCAAAATGCACGTTTGGTACCAGTACTCCATCCATGACTTCCTAGCATATGGGATATTCTGTGGTTGGTGTGTTCACGGGAAATACCCATGTCCAATTTGCAAGGAAAAGCTGAGGTTTATTTGGCTCAAGAAGGGTGGCAAGTATTCATCGTTCGACAAACATCGTCAGTTCCTCCCTCCCGACCATCCATTCAGGAAAGACACCGTGAACTTTATGAAAGGTGTCGTAGTGACAGAGATGACACCGCAGATGATGACTGGTCCCGAGATTCATGCTCGGATAGATGCTCTCGTAGAGAAAGAAGCAGGTGGTGGCTTTGTGGGATACAGCGAGGACCATATGTGGACTCATAAGTCGGGCTTGACAAGGCTCCCCTATTTTGATGACCTTCTTGTGCCACATTACATTGATGTCATGCATACAGAAAAGAATGTCGCCGAGGCACTCTAGGGAACACTCATGGACACTGAAAAGTCAAAGGACAACCCTAAGGCTAGAGTGGATCTGGCAGAGTTGTGCAATAGACCACTTCAAGAGATGCGTGCTCCTAGAGCCGGCAAGAATTGGAAAAGGCCTAAGGACGATTTTGTCCTAGCCCCCGGACAAAGGAGGCAAGTACTTGAATGGATGTAGACGCTAATGTTCCCTGATGGTTATGCAACGAATCTGAGGAGGGGAGTGAACTTAACTACTCTCCGAGTGAAAGGGATGAAGAGTCATGACTTCCACATATGGATTGAGCGGCTTCTCCCGACGATGGTTCGAGGCTTTGTCCCTGAGCACATGTGGACAGTGCTGGCAGAGTTGAGCTACTTCTTCCGCCAGCTCTGTGCCAAGGAGTTATCTCAGACCGTGATTGCTGATTTGGAAAAAATGGCACCTGTCTTGCTCTGCAAGTTAGAGAAGATCTTTCCACCTAGCTTCTTCAATCCGATGCAACATCTGATATTGCACCTCCCGTATGAGGCACGAATGGGGGCCCTGTGTAGTTCACTTGGTGCTATCCAATGGAGAGAATCCTAAAGACTCTTCAAAAAAGTGTAAAAACAAAGGCAAAATTGAGGCTTCCATTGCAAGTGCAGTCACTATGCAGGAGGTGTCAAACTTCACAATATTGTATTATTCTAAGAACCTCCCAAGTGTGCATAATCCACCTCCTCATTACAATGCTGATGAAAATGACTCGAGCCTCAGCCTTTTCCGAGGGCAACTTGGAAAGGTAGGTGCATCGACCAATAAGCTCTTGACAAATGTGGAGTGGCGCAAAATCATGCTATATTTGCTAACCAACCTTGAAGAAGTGGACCCATATATTACGTAAGTCCTCAACAGACTTTTTTCAATAATTCCCCACTACTGTACATCCAACCCCCTTGTGTGTCGTTACAGGGAATTCATTCATGAGTATTGGCCCCATTCAAGGGATCCAACCCCAGTGGAATATGATACCCTTCTTTCAAATGGTGCGGTACAAGGGAGCCCCGATTTCATTTCTTGGTTCAAAACCAAGGTACTGTCCAATTTCCTCCTGTTTTGTTGTTGCTCGTACGTTCGATTAATATAACGATGTATCCTGCTTGAAATTCCAGGCCCGAACCGATGTGTCTATCAGTCCCGAGTTGAGAAAGGTTGCCAGAGGCTGTGACCAAAGGGTCAAGTCATTGTCCGCTTATGACGTGAATGGATATCGATTTCACACAGCAAGCTACGAGCGGCGGTGACCCAATCGAAGAACCACAAATAGCGGGGTTTTTACGCCCGACACTGATGGCGTAGACTATTATGGAAGACTTGAAGAAATATACGAACTTTCATTCCATGGTATCACACATCATCCTGTCATATTTAGATGCCATTGGTTTGACCCAGGTGTAACGAGGAAGACCCCGCATCTTGGTCTAGTCGAAATTCGTCAAGATTCCATCTATCCAAGAGACGATGTGTATATTGTGGCACAACAGGTCACACAAGTTTATTATACGCCATATGCTTGCAAGACTAGACCGGATCTTAGTGGTTGGTTTGTTGTGCATAAGGTCTCGCCACACGGCTGACTACCTGCCCCAAACGATGAAGACTACATCTTCAACCCAAGTACGTATGATGGAGAGTTCTATCAAGAAGATGGTCTAGAAGGGAGGTTCAAGATAGACTTAACCGGTGAGATAGGAATGGATGTAGACAATGTTATGGTTGATGATGATGCTGACGATGGATATGAAGTGCAAAATGCTAAGGACATACAAATGCTTGAGCGATTACGTATAGGCATTGACGATGAAGACAACATTCCTCCATCGGATAATATGGAGGATTTCGACATGGTTGATAGTGATGATGAGAGTTACGATCCGGTTAATCCCGATGACAAAGAATATTTGTAACATACATGTAATATTTTTTAATTTTGTAAGTCTCATAATTTTGTTTTATTTATTTTGCATCTATATCTAATTACTTCTTTCTTCTTTTTAATTGCAGGTTACTGAAAAAATGTCAGGCGGCCGTCAGAGGAACCTGAGCTCGTTCTACCCTAGAGGCTCTGGAGTCTCCAGCGGCGGGGGCGAGGAGGTGCAGGGGACGACCTCGACGAGGCGGAGGACGAGGACCACGAGCAGGAGGAACTCGAGGACCACGAGCGCGGTCCACCAGCAGCAGGAGGAGGTGGCGCAGGAGGAGGAGGAGGCGGGGGAGGCAGACGAGGAGGAGGATGAGGAGGGCATCGCGGAGGGAGCTACTGCTTTCTCTAGTTCGTTGGGTGTCTACCTGCGAGGTCCCTCCACCCTTCCTAATAAGCCGCAAAGAGCTCTACGCCCAGTGATTCGTCCAGTGGGGCACGGCAGAGGCAGGACATGGCTCAATACAACGCATTCATTGTACTCTACTTGAAATAACTAATGCATCGTGTCTGTATACGCATGACTACTTCAAATTGGACAACAGATTCGAGGGCACGGCGGAGGCAGTGGCTAGGCGAGCTTGCAGGAAATGCGTCGTCGACGTCCATCATGAGGCGCGACTCCAGGCCATCATAGACTACCATGTGACAAAGCTTGGACAAAAGATCACCAAGAAGGACATCCGAGAAAATGACATTACACTCACCAAACCACAGTTCCTTGAGGTAGCTAAAGAACATTCAAATTGGTTGCTTTTGAGATTACGTACGAATGACTGACTTGATTTTCTAATATGTCACTACTTGATGACATGTATGTGATTCCTTGGTGGTGCAATGCGTGCCCCGAGGCTTGGGAGAAGATGGTGGACAGGTGGTTAAGTCCGGAGTGGGCCGCTCAGCACGAGGCTGCCCGACAGCGGTGTGCATGCATGCAAGGCATACCACACCATCAAGGCAACCGCAACCTCTCCGGATACAAAAAAGCATGGGTACGTGGTCATGTTTCTATTCTTCTTGCTTTCTTTCAACTCGGCAAAGAATTGTAATCATCTTGTTTTTGTTCTTGCAGTCGGCAGCACATCAAGGCTAAGAGTGCTCCAACTTCGCCGCATGGTCCATGTCACACAAGGGCAAGGTGACGTCTGACGTCTCCTTCAACCCAGATGACCCGCCTGAGGCATACACAAGCTCGACCGCCTACGAGAAAATGATGGTGTACACGTTGGCATCAAGGTCGATCCATGGGCCGGAGTACGATCCACGGACCGACAACATTGATGCAGAGATCGTCATGAGGATTGGACAAGGCAAGAAGCATGGTCGCTTCTGGATTGGCGACATCGTAATCGACACGGCCTCTACTCCCACTCTCTCCCAGATCCGAGCACGGACCACAAGTAGCTCCTCACTCCCGGAGATATGCACGCGTCCTAGCATTGCACAGCACCGGGTCGAAGTACTTGAGGTTATTCCTGTGGCACTCGTCGTACATTGATCATTACACAACTTTATTTCCTTTGCAATATTGTATCATTAGCTTTGCACCAATTTGTAGGCCAATGTGGAAGAAGCAAACCGGAGGGCCGCCGAGCTGGCGTTGGAGTTGGTGGCCGAGCGGGCAGCACGGGAGGCCCAGGACAAAAGGATTGCGGAAATTGTCGCATGGATGCAATCTTCGACGGGTTCCCCCATGCCTCCAGGGTTAATGGGTCCACCGACGCATCCTAACCAATCTCCCTAGATGCAAACTCCTGTGAGTCACACATGCAAGGAATTGCAACATTAGCTAATCAACCAATCTCCTCTGATGCAAACTCTTCTCATGTGTGTAGCTTCCGTCCGCGGGTTCGAACAACCCACTTCCTGGCGCTCAGGGTGATCAAGTGTTTCCGTCACCGCCGTCACAAGGTTTTCAAGGGCGGCCGGTGCAGTGAGTAGCACTGGTAGTCTCGTGTCTTGTTTTGGTATGCATGCATGTGGATGAACTATGCACGAACTTGTTATGCACATGGACTTGTATTTGAGACAGTTTTATGTGATTTATGTGAACAATTGTGACATGGTGCTGGATGTGCGTTATTCAATGGATGTGATATATATGGTGCTGGATATGGTATATCTGTGATGGATCATATAGACATATATATACATTTGTCGTGTTTGCAGGGATTGAAAACAAAAAATAAAAAAATAAAAAAATTTTGGTCACTTTGCCGAGGGTCACACCCTCGGCAAAGGCTCTTTGCCGAGAGCCTTTTTAGGCAGGCTCTCAGCAAAGCTGGACAGTGGACAATGAAATGGCAGCTTTGCCGAGAGCCCTCTTGGCCGGCTCTCGGCAAAGACCAGCTCTTTGCCGAGAGCCGGCCCAGAGGGCTCTCGGCAAAGAAATTAAAAAAAAGAAAAACCAAAACCTTTGCCGAGGGTCAGGCGCGGGGCTCTTGGCAAAGAAATTATTCAAAAAAAAGAAAAAAATCTTTGCCGAGAGCCGGCCCAGAGGGCTCTCGGCAAAGAAATTTAAAAAAAAAAGAAAAATCAAATCTTTGCCGAGAGCCGGGCACATGGGCTCTCGGCAAAGAAATTATTAAAAAAAAAGAAAAAAAATCTTTGCCGAGAGCCGGCCCAGAGGGCTCTCGGCAAAGAAATTAAAAAAAAGAAAAATCAAAATCTTTGCCGAGAGCCGGGCACCTGGGCTCTCGGCAAAGAAAAAATCTTTGCCGAGAGCCGGGCACTTGGGCTCTCAGCAAAGAAATAAAGTAAAAAAAAGAAAAAAAATCTTTGCCGAGAGCCGAGCATATGGGCTCTCGGCAAATAAATTAAGTAAAAAAAGAAAAAAAATCTTTGCCGAGAGCCGGGCACCTGGGCTCTCGGCAAAGAAATTAAGTAAAAAAAATTTGAAAAATTCTTTGGGCCGGTAACGGTGGAAAGCTCCTAACGGCTACTTTTGTTTGCCGAGAGCCGCCATGTTCCTCAGCAAAGGCTTTGCCAAGTGCCCGAAAGAAGGCTCTCGGCAAAGGCCCCTTTGCCGGATGCCGCTTTGCTGGCAGCCCTTTGCCGAGAGGGGCTATCGGCAAAGCCTTTGCCGAGAGTAAACAGGTCTTTGCCGAGTGCTTTTGGCACTCGACAAAGCCTGCCTGTCCAGTAGTGAACGCTAACAGATAAATCCGCAAGCGCACGGATACCGCTGTAGTTTTCACCCGGAGTATTCCTATGTATCAATTTTCTTAGGGAATGTGAAGTGTACTAGAAAAGATCAAGGTCGTCCAAGGAGTAAGGTAGACAAATGTTTTTGTAGGTAGAGAGGGGTTTTCTAGGTCTTTTTTCCAAGATCACTAGATAACCAAGGTCCAGGCTTACTATACTCACTTACTTCGGAGCAACAGTTTCTTTCTAATCCTCGAAAAGACTAGGAAAAGGTGATCGAGAGAAGGCCACCAAAAGCTTTACGAAAACACTAACCAGAACATGGTGGAATACAAAGGCCTTGTCGAAGCTGTCACCTCCGAGGCTACCGCAACTATCCGTGGGGTTGGGCGCAAACTCAAGTAAACACTAGCCTAGATACCACGACTATGCTAATGATTACTACTTTAGCCCAGATCTTTGGACTAAAGCACTTGGTCGAGCAGAGTTCCGATAAATAAGCAAAGTAAGATCTGAACTAATCAAATAGAGAACTTGGAAATATCGGAAGAACCTGGAATTTACTCACAAATGAGTCAACTCCGTAGAGGTACAAATTGAGGAGGATCTGACAGACCCGGCTCCTCCACTCTATCCCTCTCCTCTCTTCCTCTTTTCTATACTACAACTAGGTGAGAGCACCTAGAGGGACACTACTACTAATTATAGGATGTAGAAGTGACGCTCAAAATGTGTAGGTGTGTCTTTACAAGAGAGGGGGATGGTCTCTTTATATAGTGGACAGGAGAGGGGACATTCCTAGGAATATTCCTCCACTAAATGGTGCCACCCAAAAGCAAACTTACCTCCTAGCATCGGTTGCATGGCCTGCCCATGTCGGTAAAATAATTGCCCACTGTCCTGTGCCAAAAATCGGGGAAAACCGGCCATTAAGGCACCGAACCGAAGCAAAACCGAGAAGACTGCACGTTGTTCTGCATTCTGGTAGAAATCTTGGGCGTCTGACCTGCTGAACCGGTCCAAAAACCCTAGCCCAACAGCGCCTGGGCGGGCAAACCGGTACATCACATCCGCCTGCCCCATCGGCATCTACCACGTAGCCCGCAGACCGGCTCAGCCCCACGCAGGCGTGCGCGTTCACTCGGGCGCACGTGCCATCGACGCCCGTGGCCAGTCCGCTACCAGCACGTGTTGGGATTCATATGCTGCAGCTCAATTCTGTAGTAGCCGACCAGCCTGCGGAGCAACTGATGAGGGGGTGACGCGAGCCCTCGCTCGTGAAAAATGACGAACGAGACCACATAACCGGTAGGCGGCACCGGCGAATCACGGTCCTCGGGAAGTAGCCACTCCTCCACTGTGGTCTTCGCTGGAAGAAGACCATGGTTGACGCGATCCTCAATAATCTCGGGGGTAACACTCGAACGAGGCCATGGCTCCAAGAGGACAGGATCGAAATGACAAAGTGCTATGACGGTGGTGGTGGCGGCTGGCAGGCGAAGGCAAGGACCCTAACGATGGTAACGATGAGAGCGAAAGGGGCAAAAGCAAAGGTATGCGAGTGAGCAAATATACCAAAGCATAAACTGACCCCTGGATTTTATACAGGAGCGAAAAAGGCGAGGAGCCGACTACCCACCTCGATCCACATGCTCGGCGTGTCCCATCACTGCATCCCCTCGTCAGGAGCACGCATGCAGGCCTTATCAGATGCCTTAGGCGCCGCGTGAAGTGGTGTCTTGCCTAACAAGCACAAAAAGGCCAAAGGAAGGCCCAAGAGTGACTCGACAGCCCATCGCAACCCAGAAGTTCATAGGCTGGCCCATCGATAGGTTTGACAGCCGCTTCCGATTACCTCGAGTGAGGGGTGGGATGGGAGGGACTCGCCAATGGCCATACCTAAGCGCATGAGCGCTACGGGCCTCCCTAACCATGTTCAAGTCTTGGCAAGGAACGATCCATGATTTTCCCCGAAGAAAGGTGATGAGCCCTTAGGATCAGTCGAACGAACCTGAGAACTATATGGATTGAGTGCTGAGAATCTGCAATCAGTCACCAGCTGACCCCTGATGGATCCTCACGGACAAGAACCGGAGTCCACTTGGACAAACCCACTAGTAGCTCACCCGGCGCCATGGTTAGCCCAACGAGGAAAACCAAGGTATGGCCTAACCGTTCCATTCTGCTGAAGGATGCCTGAAGGGTAGCGAATACAAGACAAACCGACTCCACGGCTAGAGCCCCACCACGCGCGTGGGCTTGGGGGTTCAGAATCGCAAGATGGCCTAAGAACGATGGCCGCAGTTAAACCAAAACCAAAGTCCGGCCCACAGAGTCCCTTTGGGGATTAGGAGTCAAACACGCTGCAAGAGATCCCTAAACGCTCTGAAGCGGCCATGAGAGCCTGACACTAGGAAAGGACCGACGAAGAATCCTCTGTGCAAATGCCACATCCGACAAAGCACGTGCACACGTACCCTCCGATGGGTAAAGACATCCCCTAGGTGATTTCCCCTAGATCACCCGGGGGCTCAGGGGCTACTGTCATATACCAACAATAGGGTATCCTAATAAATGGCCTCGGCAAGTCGTTAAGGGCCGCCCCTGCAGTTGGGAGGGAAAACCATGACATGATCATGGGCTTCTGCGAAGAAGGCCCAAAGTCGCCCAAGAAGGCCTAGGGACCTATCTCGCCTCGCTTGACGGCTAGGGCGTAGAATCTGCCACACATGACCCCTTGGGAGGCAGGACCCGCGCCAATTGAGAGACGAGGCATAAGCTCCGTCTCGCCCGATGGATGGGATGGGGGTTTCGCCTCGCCCGACCCTGAGGGATCCCGCTCCACCTAAATCCGACCCTTCTAAGAAGTTCCCGCCTCACTCGATGGCTTGACACTGCACCGAGGGTCGGGTAATGAACACTCGGGCCCGTGGCGGACACTGGCTGCCTGCCTCTACCTCACACGTGGAGGACCTGTACTATGACGCCATCCTGTCATATAGGGATCGGTACGCCCCCACGCTGCCCGAGGCCACCTCAGGCTATACTTAAGTGCGCACGCATGCTACAGTGCTAGGTGGGTTGACGTCGTGCCACCAATATCATGTACGACACCAATCGGAGGTGAAGTAGGCTAAGCTGCTAGCCACGCTGCATGATGTAGTGGTGCGGAATGCGCCGACTAGGCGGGTGGCACACCACTGTTGCCACAGCAGCGGTGGTACAGCGGCATGGGCGACCGCTTCCGTCCTCAACGGCATGGCCAGCGGGTCCCGCCGGTAGAGAGAGAGAAGCACCGTCATGGGGGTTTCTTCCCCTGAACGTTTATGTTTTCCTCCTTTCTCTTTACCTCTTCTTCTTTCTTCCAACACCGTGTACCCTAAGGATCCTCCCTTGAGCTATAAAAGGGAGGCCTTGGGACCCTGATCGTGCAAGCTCTCTGAACTCCACAGTTCAACAGCACACAACATCGATGTTGATGGTAGTTATTGTTCATCATGAATCGTCAACATTTATGCATAAAAATGGTCACCAATAGAAACCTAGGAGTTTTAACTAAAAATTTTGACAAACATGAATTCATATTTTCAACAGGATTATTTCAGAAAACACAAAAAAGAGGACTAGAACGTCAAAAAGAACCAATTTAAGCATGAAGAAAAGTATCCCAGAAGACTCCAGAAGGCTCCAGAAGACAACCCGCGCGAGGGGACAATGAGGGGGTGACAGGTGGGGCTGGCCGTCCCTACCATAGGTCACCCGGCCTCCTAGGGGCCCACCTGGTAGAGTCCTTTCAGAAACTTCCTCCACCGCCTCTTAGGATTGCATCCACGCCGTCCTTTAAGTTGGTTTGATCCAAGGGCTAACGTTCCACCCTCAGGGCTATATAAACAGGCTCTGCCCCCCTAAGGGCAATCCTCAAGTCATCTACCATTAGTCAAGAGTAGACCAGAAATTAGGGTTTCCAGATATTAGAGATAGAGAGAGCTCTAGTTCTTTAATTTCTTAGTATAGGCTTTCTAACAAGGTTCAAGTTGAGTTTGGGCTACTACTCAGGATTCCGGTTCTGCTGTCTAGAGACTGATATTTGGCCATTGTATCTCTTTATTTTTATGACTTTGTGCTACTTCAATATTATGTTGCTATTTATTATGTTCCTAGTTTGCTCTAATTATATATTTGATATAGTTATGATTGACGATGGATTTATGCATATGTTCGTAGAGCGCTTAATTCAGTACTCGAGTGAGTTAAGTGGTCAATATTATATAAGCATGGTGCTTAGATATTATTTAACTGCGAATGCACTCTATATGCTAGGTCATATGGTAGATCGCGGATGTGACACTCACATTGAGTCCTTGTAGTCCACTTCTCGTGTATAGAATAAGTAGAACTCAGTTACGAAGGAAGGGCGGGCTCTGTTCTCAAACTTCCTTAAGTAATGTTCCTTATGCGTTGATCCAAAGTTAGTTATGCTATAGATGAAAGTGTATATTCTTGAGTGGACAAAAAACTTAGTATTTAGGAATGACTTATAAATCTTTTGCTCTTACCGAATCTCTAGCTTAGCCATACTAGATTTGTGAGTCTCTATTTTCTATTTCTAGAATACCATTATTATCTTTATTTATCATTTATTATTTATTATTTGACTTACATCTGCTAAAGTGTAAAAGTGGTTGGTTTATCATAGGTTTGAACATTTGCAGTCAATATCTCTATATCATTCAAACATTTGTCTCACAGTCCTTCCTTTGGGATTAAATATAGATAACGATACTCGGTACACTCCCAAGTAAAATGCTATAATGGTAATTTATCTGTATGCTTGCGAATACCTATGTTTTAATATTTCTTATCTTAGAGTTTTTAAGTGTAGTTACATCTACCAGCATTTCTGGCATCATGCTAGGGTTGACAACTTAGTATATAGTGATGCTAAGAAATGTCAACAACCGATCGCACACACCATAGAGACTTGGGAGCCCTCTCCCTCTCTCGCCAGTTTGTAACCCTACCACAAACTAATCGAATAGCAGGTAGCACAAAGCGCCACGACTGGAGTAGGGACATTCCATCCAAAGTAATATAATTCCTTGTGCCCACCTTAGCTAACCATCCGAGCCTAAATGCGCAATAACACAAATTTACTAGCCGGTGGTTTTATGACACCGACAGGACAGATAATTATACCATTATAACATTTTACTTGAGAGTAATACTAGGTTATCAAATTATATTTTACCACTGGGAATGTATGACTATGAAAATGTATTGATAACTTATGACATTGATAGAGAAATAAACCAATATCATATACTCTACTCATAACAGGGGTAAGTCATAAGATAAAATATATATATGATAAGCATTGATCAAGCATTATGATAAATAAATAAATAAATAAATAAATCACTCAAAGCACTCCTATCTATGGCAATAGCATGGTCAGATCAGAATATTAAAGGAGTAATTCCTAAGTCATTCTTTAACTACAAGTCAAAGCATACATCAATTAGTGCAATTACATCTAGTAATCATTGCTAAGATCATCGCTAAATCCACTTATAAGGGGCATTACTTAGGGAAGTTTGAGTATAGAAACCTCTCCCTTCCTTCGTAACCGGGCCCTACTTCTTCGACCTATACTCAGGGAGTGAACTACAAAAGACTCCATGGGAGTGTCACATCCACGATCTACCATATGACCCAGAATATAGAGTGTATTCGCAGGTAAATAGCATATAAGCACCACACTTACATGATCTCTACCATGTACCCTATGTACATTGGGGCAAGCGCTATATGAACTTATGCATAAACATAATAATAAACTAACTATACTAGACATATAATCAAAGTAGACGATGAACATTGCAATCAAGAACATGAATAAGATGAATACTAATGTTATCATAAATATTATAGCAAGCATATAAAAATATTGAAGATAAAACAAGAGAGGGGTACAACAACTATACCGAACCATGCTCTTAACAATGTCAGGAATCCAAGTGAAGATCTGCTTGCCTCCCTCTAGACCTAGCCTAACTAGCTAAAGACCTAGAAAACTAGAGGAGCTCTGAGGAATTAGGGTTTCTGGCTCTGGATGAGTTGATCTCCAAATGACTAATGCCCTTACGGGGTTGAGGTCTCCTTATATAGTTTAGGGGGTGTAACGTGAGCCCTTGGATCAAACCGACTTGAAGGATGACATAGATGTGACCCTAGGAGGTGGTGGAGGAAGCTTCTAGAATATCTCAGCCAGGTGGGCCCTTGGGAGGCCGGTGCGGCATGGGGTTAGGCCGGCCAGCCCCACCTATCATCCTCTCGGGGTCCCCTCACATGGGTTACCTTCTGGTGTCGTTTGGAGTCTTCCTACATATGCCATGGAATATTTTGTTGATTTCATTTTGACAAATAGATCCCCCTTAATGATTTTCTGGAATAATCTTGCAGAGAACAGAGATTCACTAAAACTCGTGGAATTTGTCAGTTTAAACCCTAAACCTTTGTTGGTTCTCTCATATGTGCCTTTATGCATGTTTATTTGACTACAAAATATGGTTGCTAACTACCATCAACAAGCTCCCCCAAGCTTACCCTTTGCTAGTCGCTTAGCAAAGCCAAACTCAGCAAACTTGGATTAGGAGTTGCTACGTTGCTTTCACGCCTCAAAAGTACACATGCATTCAAATAAAAATTCTCCTCCGGATTAGAATAAAACCAATCTAACTTTTAAACTTACCCATATTATCTTCAACCATAGGGCTTCTTAGCCTTCACTTGGGTCTTGAGCAATTGAAAGACAGAACAATCAAGTCAAGCACTATATCCCAAGCTCTTTGCTCAAGTAAGTTTTCAAAATAAAACTCAAAGCTTCTATTGTATGACACTCTCAAGTCTCTCAATATATGCGGTATTTGTGGATCCTCACCAAGGCAATAATGATGTTATGCCTTTCTCTTTCTATAACTAAGGCCTATATGGAGCTTATAGGAGTGGAGATAGCATGAAAGAGCATACTTGCAATTCATATATTATAAAGTCAAACCTTGAATATAAAGAGAGTTAAGTCATATGATCAAATCAAGATATGCATGTGTATGAAATAAGGGATGGATATATAATGGTGGCTAACCTACTTCTATTTTGCTCCTTGAAAATATCTCTTTTTTAGGAACTTAGAAACAACTTTGCAAGAAAACATGGGCTATCTAATTCATCTCTTTCTTTTTTTCAGGCGGGCATTTAAGTACCCATTGTTTTAATATCTTGGACACTTGTCTATTTTTCTTTCTCTCTCTTTTTTATATGAATAACTTTTGCATAGCCACATGCCTTTTTCTGCAACAAAACTTTTGAGAATATTTTGGTGTTTACTCCCAATGTAGGAGTAAAACATTTTCAAGTGGATCTAGATGGAATGGCATGTTGTTGCGCCTACTCCCGGTGTAGGAATAGTGCATAGGTTGGTGGTGTGTATGTGATCTTGATTTTAAGAGCATGACAAACCTCTCATAAGGCATCAACAAAGCTTGACCAAACTCAATGCAAAACAAGCAGCATATAAGTGAAAGTTTTTCTAGTCTAAATATCTTATGTGGCTTTGGTAGGAATTCAAGCTTTGTCATACAGGAGCTTGTTGATGGTGGTTAATGACCATATTTAATAGTCAAATAAACATGCATAAGGGCATATTTGAAATCACCAACAAAGGTTTAGGGTTTAAACTAACAAATTCCACAAGTTTTGGTGAATCTGTGTTTTCAGCAGGGTTTATCTAGAAAATCATCATGGGGGACCTATTCATTAAAGGAAATGTCAAAATTCCACTGTGGAAACTACGTGGTTAGGCTCTAGAAGACTCTAAAAGACAAACCATCGAAGATGAGCTGGAACGGCCACAGAAGTGGGCTGGCTGGCCGGCCTCCCACAGAGCCCGCTCGCCTTCGGCTTCCAAAAGCTTCCTCCACCGCCTCCTAGGGTTGCATCCACACCGTCCTTCAAGTCAGTTTGATCCAAGGGCTCACATTCCACCCTGGGGGCTATGTAAGCAGAACCCTGCCCTTCTCCCTGGAGTCATTCCCGAAACCTTGATTCATAATCTCCAGTCAGGATCAATTGGGAGGGGTCCCATGAAAGGATCAACCTCTCAGAGCTAAGCTATCAAGAGAAGATTAGTTCTCATTAGGATCTAGTGTTATGAATAGAAATAGAGAGATAGAGAGTGAGGGAAGAGTTTGGAGGAGGTGCCGGCCTGTCGGTGCTCCCTCTATGGCTTGTACCTTAGTGGATCCAAGTTCTACTTGAGCTTGTCTTTGAGATTTCTCTGGTAATCAACTTCTGATCTAAGTGAGCATTTGTTTATATTGTTTATCTGGTTTGTGACTCCTTTGAGTGCTTTATTCTTTTCCTAGGGGGGAGTAGAGTATTAATCTTAGTGTAGGCATGGTGCTTAGACTTAGGTTAATCATGAATGCACCCTGCATTACGGATCGGTGGTAGCAGCGGGTGGTGACAGCCACATCTATCCTTTGTAGTCCACCTCCCGTTTGTAGGACAAGTAGGACCCGTTTACGAAGGAGATCACATCCTCTGTTGGTGTCTTTTCTTAAGTAATGTCCTTAGTTGAATAGTAGAAGACATAGTTTACCCAAGTTAGAAGTAGAGAACCCTAAGTTATCCTCTCTACGCTCCTGTTTATCTTAACCTTATTGCTACTCTTAGTTAACATAAACCCCAACCGAGTTATCACACCTTGTTAAGTTAGATCATAGTTAGTCTCACACGTTTCCCGTGGATACGATATTTAAAACCTCCGAATAAAAGCTACAGTGTGCGTGCGGATTTATCTATGTACGTTAATTTATACCAACAAGCTTGCTGGCGTCATTGTTGGGGAAACGGTTGCTGAATTAACTTCGAACCTAGCTTAACATTTTATCTTTTATTTTTCTTTTGTTTTACTTTTTCGTTTAGCATGGATTCCACTTCTATTTGTCAATATGCTAAACCCACGAGCACAAGCTTAAAGCCACCAGAATCAATAGAGCCCATCCTAACACCTGGCTTTAAGCTGAGCCCATCTTTTATAAAATTGATTTGGGATAAATCTTTCTCGAAAGAAGGCGATTAAAATCCATACTCACATCTACAAGAGTTTTTGCAGATCTATGTATGCTTGCGTATCGCTGGCATGTCAGATAATACCTTAAGATGGAAGTTGTTTCCGCTCTCTTTGATGGGAAGAGCTAAACATTGGTACAGACAAGCCATAGGAAGTATGCAAGGAGGTTGAAAAATATTATGCTCTGAATTTTATTTACATTTCTTTCCCACCTCTAAAGTAGTCAGCCTTCGAAAAGAGGTTCAAAATTTTGAATAACTAGAAGAAGAATGTCTTGGCACATCATGAGATCATTTTAATAAACTCATCACCACCGGGCCGAATCTTTGTATTCTAGACCCAATGCTTCTTCAATATTTTTTCATGGGTCTTAGCAAGGATTCTAGGGAATCCCTTAATGCAGCCTCTAGAGGAGCTTTTCTTCATTTGCCTGCTAGTGAAGCAAGGGTTATGCCTGATAGAATAAGTGGAAAGACTCTCTACCCTAGCATTCAATATAAACTCCCCGAGAAAGAAAAGGAATCCTCTCCCGAACAAGAAGAGGAAGTTTTGATAGCCAAATCATTGTCACTCCAATCCAAAGATTTAGCTATCAATCCTAAAACACCAATGCCCCAAAATCCCCCAATAAAGGAGGGAATTCCACCTTTGAAAATCCCTTTTGAAATTTCTTGTGAAGATGATCTTTTTGGTGATGATTTTGGGATAATGTTAAATTCTTATAAGAGACCTTCCAGTGAATATAATTCAAATCCTTTTAAGAAGGGATCTCTTAGAAAGTGTCTTTATTCCCATATACGACATCAGGAAGAATTCAAGGATGGCATGTGTAGTGATGCCATAGAAGGAGAGTTAAGCCATTTAGAAGACACTTCTATCTTCTCTCCTTCTATGCCCACATTAAATGTCTCATCTAAACCCATCCTTGAACCCGATGATCCCTCTTATGATCTATCTCCTAAGTCTCATGACGACCCTAAAATTTCACTAAGACAACTAAAGCATAGGAGTCATGAAGACTACAAGGATGACCAAGAAGTGCAACGGCAATGGCAGAAATGTATTAAGAATTGCCTAGAACATATGAAGAACACATATGCTGTTGTTGAAGACTGGATGGACAAAGACGAAGCCTTATGGTTAGAATCCACACTTAGCCTAGATTCAAACAATAAGCTTAAATCAATCTCTTTTACTCATCCAAGTTTGGAGGAATCCTTAGATGAGACCAATCCTAGAAACACCAATCCATGGGAAATCTTCGACAATAAAATGTCCAATGAATGTCATATACATGGAATAATGGAGACAATATTTCCGCCTATAGACATTCATGAAGAAACACCCTTAGAGCTTGAAAAGGAAGATGACATCGATGAACATGGAAGTTACTTCATTGACACCTCATCAAATCCATGCTCATATGAGAAATCTTCTGAATTAATTGGTCTCTCTAGTACCCCGCGTGAGATCTTCAACCCCCTCATTCTCACTATTCCTAAAAACTTTGAAAGGGTGGTTGTAGATGCATATATTTATCATAAATTTTGTAGATCTCGTTGTGTGAATCTTGAGATAGGTACACAAAGGTTGGTGTCGGAGGGGAAACCACTTTACCAACTTGAAGCACAATTAGAAGGTTTCCCAGGGACAAGCTTGAGTCCTAAAACAAGCACTTTTCGAGAGATAACATGAGTTTTTGCCTTCTAATGTGATATCCTTGTGAAATGAGCATAGAAATATAGTCGTAAATATTCCTTCGAGTATTTTTTGTCACTAACCATTGAAGGTTTGAAGTGAAAAAAATGAAGGATGACAGCACCAGGTATGTCCAACCAATCATCATGCAACACTGAATTATATCCATCCAACTTGATTTCGTCTTGCAAAAATTCAAGCTTGGTGGATGAGCTTCTCTAAAAAAAATCTTAAGCCAGGTTGCTAATATTGGTTGTTTCTACCTTTTAAGCCATGCTCAATTTGTTAAATAACAATCATGCTCTTTCATCTCTATTTGAATAAATCTCTGTAATGCTTTCATGCTATCTTTGTTTGCTATAGTATACTTAAGGTTTGGAGTATTTTCATATACCTTTTAAATTAGGCATGGTACTTAGTTTAAATTGTTCTCTTGAATCAAAATTAGATGAGGTGTTTAGTTTAATTTTCGAAGAGAGAATATGTTGATTTTACTTCCAAAGGCTTTTTAAATTAAGCGTGGTGCTTAGGTTAAAATGTCTTTCTAAATCAAATTAGACGTGGTGTCTAGGTTGATTTTTGAGCCAAAAGTATGATGTAGTAGATACTGGATATTTTGTTGGACTAACCCCTGTAGGAAATTTTCAATTCAATATGGGCAAGTCATGAGATGAATTCAAATTAGAGATGAAGCAAGTCATATGACAGACTTTAACAACTTTGCACAAGAAGACACAGCTCATTTATCATAGATGTAAGAACTACATACCTCATTCAACGTGGATGAAAGAACTATAAGTATCAAAGGTCATTCGCTCTGTCTTTAGTTGCAAGTTATCTTTACCTTGAGCCACACCTATATAGAACATGATCTATGCTAAAGTAATTTAAGCACCATCTTTTCATTAGCATAGGTGTAACTCATAAAATTTCTAGACAAACAGCCTATATTCCAAATTTGTATATTCCTTTGGGTATGTGTTGTCCACTAATCCGCTGCAGGCATAAAACAATAAGTGAGACTAAAGGTTAAACAAGATGACAAGATCAAAGAAGCAAAAAGATGGTATGACAAAAGGATAAGAAAGGAGTGCAGCATAGGAGACAAGATGCTCATGAACAGTTCAAGCAAGGAAAGCTTCAAGCAGAAAGAGAAGACCACCACAAGTCATCTACCCTTCATCACATGGTGTCATCATGTTCCAATAATAAAAGTAACATCTTAAGGTGAGGTTTGGTTACGGTTGAGAAGGAGTAGTGGGCGGGAGGCAAGCAACCGGCGTTGTACCTCCACCGCTAGGGTTAGGGTGACAGGAAAGTGTCGCAATTACTGTGAAGGGCGGGCCGCGCGATGCAATTACTCACTGCGGGGAGGATGGGACGGTGGATGAGACCAACGAAGGTCGGGGCAGAGTGAGGCGGCACGGTGGAACGGGCGCGGCAAGCTAACGTCGCAGTGGGGGCGTAGGGTGAGTGGGAAATGCAGTCGCCGCGGTGGAGGCAGGCACCGCGCTAGAGGTTGGCATGGCAGTCAGATAGTGAAGTGGAGGCGCCGCATGGCGCGGTGGTTGCTTCCGCGGCGAGGTGGACGCAGCCGCGGCCACGGTCGGAAGAGGGGAAATGCCAATTCGGAAAGTCACGGAGTGGGGAAAATGTTGTTGCGTGGAGGAAACTGGGCCGCGTCCGAAAGCCCACCAAGGGAGGCTGCATGCCCAGCGAGGATGTGTTCGAACGCACGCGGATTGCCCGGACGTTGTCACCCAATCAATATCGTTTTTTCATTCCAACCCGCGCGCGTTCACCTAGCGCCCGCGGCGGTGCAGTGGCCAGCGACGGGGGCGAGGGCGTCGGAGCCGACGAACCTTAGATCTGGTTTGTTTTTTCTTTTTTTGGCAACCAAAATAGTTTCTTTCCAAACTTGGGGTGTGCAGTCGATTCAAAAGGTTGTAGTAAAATCCTAATTCTAATATCAACTCTCGTAATATATCTTAGTTCAAAGAAACATGTTTACCTCCTAGTTGTTGATATTTGGTAACGCAATTAGGAAATAGGATCCGCAAGCGCACGGATATCGGTGAGCACTTCACCCGAGATGTTATCCTAGGTATCGTATTTATATTTTTACCTTTAGGAGAAAGAGTGCATCTGACTAACCAAATCTATTACTACTAACCTTTAGGCTACAACCACTATGATTCGATGTGAGTGATGTATAGAGAAGACTACAACCGCACTCTTCTTCTAACCTTGGTAAGGATGATCTACTGTTCTATTGGGGAGGTTTACGGAATCTAGACACCACAAAGGATGTTCAACCCGCACCTATAAACCCTATCGATCCTGCTAACGGGATATGGAATACAAAGGTAACTCGGAATTGTCACGTTCCTCGCTACTACCACGGTCCGGCTAGACGAGGGGATATCTATGAGTATCCTAGCTTAAACACCACGTTTACGCTAGAGATGATTACTCTAAACTCTACGCGAAGAGATCAAAGTAAACTCATAAACCAAAGAACAATAAAACAAAGAACTTACTAGAATTTAGAAGTCGAAATACTGAAGAATCCTGAGAACAAGCCTCGGGTTAGAAGAACTTGCTCCCGCAGGTACAACCTCGGAGTAGACACCGACAGGCCGGTTTCCTCCGATCTACACCTCCACTCTATCTCTCTCAATCTAGTAGAACTAATTCTACTTTCACATTGGATGCTAAGCCCTAAGAGGTGGGAACCCTAGAGGGAACCTCTCTCTCTAAACCCTAACTAGAGATATGCAACTGAATAATGAATTGGGGTCTTCTCTACCAGGGGTCAGGGGCCTTGCTTATATAGCCCTTTTGGATGAATTTGGACCGTCGGATCAAACCGACCTTCATCCTACGGTTTTCCTTGATCCTCAAAGGCGGTGGAGCATAATCCGCGAGACTCGACCTGATTGGTCCCGAGGGCAGGGCGGGCGCCCTAGGGCACAGGGCGGGCGCCCTGTGTCTGGCCCCGTTACGGCTCCCGTTCGTTCCCGTGGCTTCTGGAATCTTCTAGATGTAAGATAATTACGTGTTCGGTTAATATCCCGTCATTAATCCGACATGTGGGCCTTTCTTCCGTATTTCCTGATAACCCCTGCAGAAATAGATAAACAGCAAAACTCGTGGAATTCTGTTAGATCAAACCCTAATTCTAGGTGTTGCTTGCATATAGGTCCTTTTCTTTATTTATTTGATGGTTATAATTGATACTTAAGAACCGTCAACAAACACCCCCATACTTAGGCTTTTACTCGTCCTCGAGAAAAGGTTGGTTAATAAAACATCTGGGGTTGAAACATTCTTTCATACCTGCAGGGTGTTGTAAAAATCCACTGTGCACTTATAGTCAGGGAAATATATGGTCAGAGTAAAGAGCCTTTCTTCTTCTTAATCCCTATCACTTGGAGTTTTTACATATTTTTGAAAAGAAAAACTTAGCATACCTTTATCCTCATAGGTGCTCTCAGAGTCACTCATTATCTTTTATATTTCTCTCTGAGGCTGTTTTGATTTTGCAAAAATAATTCTTTAAGCATACATACCTTGCATTTATTGTATGGTCAAAACCGGATCCGAGGAGAAGAATACCATACTCTTTAGATCAAAGACTTTGAAAATTAAAAACTTGTCACTCTTACTGGCATATTGCTTATTAGAGGGACCATGGGCTATCATTTTCTTTCCATCATATTTTTATCATATCTCATTTTTTTCATTTTGGGTGGATACTGAGGTACCCCTAATTCTACTGCCAGACACTTGTCCATTTTTTTCCACGAGGTTATCGAGCACTTGCTCCTTTTTATTTCCTCGATATATTCATAATTTTGCATAGCCCATGCCTCTAACACAATAATACTTCGGAAGAGTGAATCTTTCTGAATAAAAATGTCTTGATCTTAGGAGTATGATAAATCTCTCAACAAGGGTCTAACTTGTTTTGAACAAACTCAATACAAAGCAGATAGCTTTAATTAATATTTTCATGGTTAGCAGGCATATAAAACTTGAGGATGGTAGCTATAATTTTGAGATTTTTAAAACAAATTCTCCAAGCAATAAAGATACTAAGAATAATGTACTCATACCCTTACCATCTCTTATTCCACAATGACTTTTAGCAACACAGGGTTTTGAAATAATTTTAATAATTGTAGGTTTTCAGGAAATATCACAGAGTGAGATTGATCATGATTATAAGCATTTTTATCCTTTTAATTTATCATGTTTAGAGAGATAAAATTCTGCACAAACTAAGGTGAGTGTGTAAGTGTGTAATAAAAGTGTGCAGAGTGTGTACCTGGTTCATGGAGTGGTGCGATCGAAGTGTGTGTGACATGTCAGGGAATCTCCTCCATACTTGTTTTCTGCTTTCTTACACAAAAGTAAAGTAGAGACACACAAGACATACTAATAATAATCTTTATTAATCTTGAGGCATTTATTACAACCGAATAATAATAATAACCGAATATAATAGATCTAACTGATTATAAGCGAACCTAATCGAATCTAATAATAACTAAGACATATATAGCCCCAAGATCTAATCTAGATAGCTCAGCGACGCTCACGCCTCCTAAGACTATGCTCTAACTCATCGATCCTCTTGTTGGCATCGGGCTTTAATTTTTAATTGGAAGGTAAAAATTGATCACGTCTATTTCTTCTAATTCTTTATTGGGCTCTAAAAATAATTTAAGACGTTGACCATTTACCTTGAATAACGTACCTTCGTCATTTTGAAGTGTGATAGCTCCGTGGGATGATGAATGAATTACCTTGAATGGTCCTTCCCATTTGCTCCGGAGCTTTCCATGCCCGAAAAGCTTCACCCTAGAATTAAAAAGTAATACCTTATCTCCGGGTGAGAACTCCTTCTTCTTGATCCTCTTGTCATCCCATCGCTTGACTCTTTCTTTGTAGATCTTTGAATTGTGATATGCTTTCTCCCGCCATTCTTCTAACTCCGATAATTGCATTCTTCTACGTTTTCCGGCGATATCTAGGTCCATATTCCATCTTTTTATGGCCCAGTGTGCCTTGAACTCAAGTTCAACAGGTAGGTGACAGGTCTTTCCATATACCAATTGGTATGGAGACATTCCAATTGGGGTCTTGTATGCTGTCCGGTAAGCCCAGAGTGCATCGGGTAACTTGTCCTTCCATGCCGTTCCCATCTCGTTCACCGTCTTCTGAAGAATGTTCTTGATTTGCTTGTTAGAAGTCTCTGCTTGGCCACTTGTCTGAGGATGATAGGGAGTAGCGACGTTGTGACGGATTCCATGTCTTGATAGATAGTGCTCGAAGCGCTTGTCAATGAAGTGTGATCCTCCATCACTTATCACTATCCTGGGGACTCCAAATCTTGGAAATATGATTTCCTCAAACATCCTCTTCGAACTGATATTGTCGGCATGTTTGCAAGTTAGTGCCTCTACCCACTTGGAGACGTAATCAACCGCCACCAAGATGAACTCACACTTCTTAGATGGGGGAAATGGACCCATGTAGTCTATTCCCCAGACATCAAAGAGCTCAATCTGAAGGTTGTTGGTGAGTGGCATGGCATCCCTTGTATTTATGTTTCCGTGCCTTTGACATGGCCCACATCTTCTGATATATTGCTTCGTGTCATCGTACATCGTAGGCCAGTAGAATCCACATTGCCAGATCTTTGAATGTGTACGGAATGCTCCATAGTGTCCTCCATATGGTGATGAGTGACATCTGTCGATGATCTTCAATCCTTCCTCAGTGGTCACACATCTTCTAAGTAGGCCATCAGCGCATACTCGGAAGAGATATGGCTCATCCCATATATGTGAACGACTTTCCTGAATAAGCTTCTTTTTGTTTGCTCCGGGTGGTACATAACCTGAAACCATAAAATTAACAATATCTGCATACCAGGGGTCAGATCTGTTAATCCCGTAAAGCATGTCGTCCCGGAGTGAGTCATTAATGGGGGGTTCCTGTGAATTCTTAAAGTACATTCTAGACAAGTGATCAGCAACAAAATTTTCTACTCCCTTTTTATCTTTTATTTCTAAGTCAAATTCTTGGAGTAACAAAATTCATCTGATTAAGCGAGGTTTAGCATCCTTCTTAGTGAGCAAATATTTTAGTGCAGCATGATCAGTGTAAACAATTATCTTAGCTCCAACTAAATAAGATCTAAATTTATCAATGGCAAAAACAACAGCCAGAAGCTCTTTTTCAGTGGTTGCATAATTAAGTTGAGCTCCTGTCAAAGTTTTACTTTCATAAGCAATTGCATGATGCTTTTTGTCTTTAGTTTGTCCCAAAACTGCCCCCACAGCATAATCACTAGCATCACACATAATTTCAAAAGGCAACGACCAATCAGGGGGTTGAATGATTGGTGCAGAGATGAGTGCTTGCTTTAATAAATTGAAAGAATTTAGACATGCATCATCAAATTCGAAAGGAGCATCCTTGGCTAGCAAAAGAGTAAGTGGTCTCGCAATAAATGAAAAGTCTTTTATAAATCTGCGATAAAAACCAGCATGGCCAAGAAAACTTCGAATTCCTTTTATATTCACAGGTGGAGGTAGTTGTTCAATTACTTCAATTTTAGCTCTATCTACCTCAATACCTCTTTCAGACACTAGGTGTCCTAGCACTATTCCTTCTCTAACCATAAAATGACATTTTTCCCAATTAAGGATTAAGTGCTTTTCTTCACATCTTTGCAAAACCTTATCTAAGTTCTCAAGACAACTATCAAAAGTTTTTCCATAAACTGAGAAATCATCCATGAAAACTTCCATAATCTCTTCAATCATATCAGAAAATATAGACATCATACATCTTTGAAAAGAAGCTGGTGCATTACATAACCCAAAAGACATTCTACGATAAGCATACGTTCCATATGGGCATGTAAAAGTGGTTTTGCTTTGATCATCAGGATGGATAGGGATCTGGTGATACCCTGAATATCCATCTAGAAAACAGAAAAACGAGTGTTTTGCTAACCGCTCAAGCATCTCATCTATAAAAGGCAAAGGAAAATGATCCTTTTTCGTGGCTTTATTAAGTTTTCTATAGTCTATGCACATCCGCCACCCAGTGACGGTGCGTTGCGGAATTAGCTCATTCTTATCATTAGTAACAACAGTCATGCCTCCCTTTTTAGGCACAACTTGAACAGGGCTTACCCACTCACTATGCGGCACAGGATATATAATCCCTGCATGCAGCAACTTTATAACTTCTTTTTTAACTACCTCTCTCATCGCGTTGTTAAGTCTACGTTGAGGCTCTCGAGAGGGTGTAACAGAAGGATCTGTCGGAATACGATGGGTACAAATCATAGGACTGATTCCTGTGAGATCTTGAAGTGAGTAGCCGAAAACAGAGTGGTGTTTTTCAAGAATGGTCATTAATCGCAGAGTTTGCTCCTGAGTGAGTTTATTACTAACGATCACAGGAAACTCTGGATTATTGTTTAGGAAAGCATAAGTAAGACCGGGTGGTAAAGTTTTGAGTTCTATGGGGGGTCTAGGTGTTTCTGCAAACTCATCTAAGGGTTCAGGTTCAGAAGGTTCGGCCTCTTCTTCAGTGAAGAAGGGGGCTTCCTCTTCTAAGTCTGGATCATCTAAAAGTTCTAGAGATGCAGCCTTTACCTCCTCCATAGAATCAGGCAAAAGATATGGCTCGGTCTTATTATTCAAGGAGTGAGTTATTGTAATTGGAAGTTTAAAATCCTTTCCCAAGGAAATGTGGAGCTTTCCAGTTTGACCTTCATAAAGGAGTCTTCTAAAAGGTTGTCCAATCAGTAGGTCGAAACCTCATATATCAAAGATATAAAAGTTCAAATGAACCATGGAGCCTTGTACCATAAAGGGTAGGACATTAATAATTCCAAGACTGGGGACTAATCGTCCCGAAGATTACTTTATGACCTTTGTTGTGGGGGTTAAAACAAGTTTCCCAAATAAATTAAGTGCAAAAGCTTTGGACATAATATTGATCCCCACAACAGGATTATAGAGAGCGTTAAATTGATCAGAATTATAAGCACAGCGTATAGTTATAGAGGGTGTGTCCACTCGGATTACTTCAGAGGAAAGCTCTGACTCCTCTAACCATTCGCTACTCATAACCGAGATAAGCTCTCTCAATTGACGTTCACTTGGTAAACAAATGCTAAATTGGCCGTCTTGGGGTCGGTCTATAGAATGGTAGTTTGAAATGTTTCCAAAATCAGCAAAGAGATCGGATTCTATGTCTAGCATGAAATCAGATGGTAGAATTTCTTCCTTTTGTGGCTCAGAACCTGGGATAGCTAAAGTAGATGAAAAATTTGGCAGAGTGTCTACTTCGGCTTCGTAGGTTTTATCATGGAGGGCATTATCCATCTCAGCTTCTAGGATTCTATTCAAGATCCCCTTAGCTTCATCAGTAGGGATACGAAAGAAAGAACCTCTAGCCATAGTATGCAGCATTTGTTTATTATCTTTCTGAAGACCTCGAAAAAAATGAAACAAAAGAACAGTGTCTTCAAGCAAAAGTTTTGGACCAGATTCTAAAAGATCAGAAAAACGTTTCCAGGATTTCCCCAAAGTTTTATTATCTTTTTGTTTAAAAGATAGGACTTCGATTCTAAGGTCACCAGTATGGTCAAGGGAATAAAAATCTAGACAAAAGTTGGCTCTTAAAACTCCCCATTCACCTTGCTGTTGACTTACCTTCTGACTATACCATCGTCTAGCTTCTCCTCTTAAAGAAAAAGGAAAAAGCTTCCAACGTAAAGTCTTATCAGAGATGCCATCAATGCGAAGACAATCGCATGTCTGCTCAAAATCTCTAATATGAAGGTAAGGGTTTTCGTCTTCCTTTCCCGAAAAAGATAAATTTTGAATCATCGCAATCAACCTTGAACTTAACTTATACTGGGATGTTTGGATAGGCTGTGATGACTCCCATGGTAAAATGTCAGTTGCTGAAGGTGTTGCGGCATCAAAGATAGATATAGAACCTTGGTTTTCCATTTTTGGTAAAAAGAAAAAGAAAGAATGAAAAAGATAAGAAAATAAAAAGTATGAATACAAGCTAGTAGTAAGACTCAAGGTTATCTCAGCAAACCGTCTTTCTCCCCAGCAACGGCGCCAGAAATGCTTGTTGATATTTGGTAACGCAATTAGGAAATAGGATCCACAAGCGCACGGATATCGGTGAGCACTTCACCCGAGATGTTATCCTGGGTATCGTATTTATATTTTTACCTTTAGGAGAAAGAGTGCATCTGACTAACCAAATCTATTACTACTAACCTTTAGGCTACAACCACTATGATTCGATGTGAGTGATGTATAGAGAAGACTACAACCGCACTCTTCTTCTAACCTTGGTAAGGATGATCTACTGTTCTATTGGGGAGGTTTACGGAATCTAGACACCACAAAGGATGTTCAACCCGCACCTATAAACCCTATCGATCCTGCTAACGGGATATGGAATACAAAGGTAACTCGGAATTGTCACGTTCCTCGCTACTACCACGGTCCGGCTAGACGAGGGGATATCTATGAGTATCCTAGCTTAAACACCACGTTTACGCTAGAGATGATTACTCTAAACTCTACGCGAAGAGATCAAAGTAAACTCATAAACCAAAGAACAATAAAACAAAGAACTTACTAGAATTTAGAAGTCGAAATACTGAAGAATCCTGAGAACAAGCCTCGGGTTAGAAGAACTTGCTCCCGCAGGTACAACCTCGGAGTAGACACCGACAGGCCGGTTTCCTCCGATCTACACCTCCACTCTATCTCTCTCAATCTAGTAGAACTAATTCTACTTTCACATTGGATGCTAAGCCCTAAGAGGTGGGAACCCTAGAGGGAACCTCTCTCTCTAAACCCTAACTAGAGATATGCAACTGAATAATGAATTGGGGTCTTCTCTACCAGGGGTCAGGGGCCTTGCTTATATAGCCCTTTTGGATGAATTTGGACCGTCGGATCAAACCGACCTTCATCCTACGGTTTTCCTTGATCCTCAAAGGCGGTGGAGCATAATCCGCGAGACTCGACCTGATTGGTCCCGAGGGCAGGGCGGGCGCCCTAGGGCACAGGGCGGGCGCCCTGTGTCTGGCCCCGTTACGGCTCCCGTTCGTTCCCGTGGCTTCTGGAATCTTCTAGATGTAAGATAATTACGTGTTCGGTTAATATCCCGTCATTAATCCGACATGTGGGCCTTTCTTCCGTATTTCCTGATAACCCCTGCAGAAATAGATAAACAGCAAAACTCGTGGAATTCTGTTAGATCAAACCCTAATTCTAGGTGTTGCTTGCATATAGGTCCTTTTCTTTATTTATTTGATGGTTATAATTGATACTTAAGAACCGTCAACACTAGTCAAGGCTCCTGGACTGTTGTTCATGTCCAATATGGATATGGACTTGTTGGTCCTAGCTGCAGTCTAAGAGGTGTACTACTTGTGTTGGCTAGGACTTTTTGCGTTGTGACTTTTTTTTCGCGAACATGCTTAGAATGTATATTATTAAGAAGAAGAGAGTTTGTTACAACATTGCTCAAGGATCGTGCTAGAACGCGAGAGACACACTATGCCCGACCAAGGCAACCCTGAAAGCTATAGAGGAACGAACAGTAACATACGATGGATTACATTGGTAACGATTATGCGACTGTAGGAAAATTAAAGTCAACCAGCGGGGGCAATAGCGAACAGCGCCCCTGTAACAGAACCGACCAAATTATAAGAGCACAAGTACAAAAACAAGCACCGAAGCGCTCAAATTTTCGAACTTGAGCCCATATAATCCCGGTAGTCAATCGAAACCACGAAGGATTTCAAACCAAACTGCTTACAACCAGGATCGCATCATTCAACATACACATCATACGTTACATTTCACAAGTAGTTCCGAAATAAGTTTACACCACGGAGTTGCAAATATTACAAACCAAGTTTGGAAAGTAGCGGAAGCATAACACCCACACTAGTTGTTTAACTACTGCCAGTCTTGTTGATCAACAACCCGCAAAAGCATGAGGAAAGTACATAAAAGATGATCATGCCCTAGTGATCTAGTCTTCGTCACCCGCGGGGAGGAGACACGTCTTGCAGAAGCCTTGATAGAGCATATCATCTGCAACAGGGGGGAAATAAACCCTGATTACTGGAATGTACTCAGCTAGACTTACCCGTCAAAAACCAGAAATAAAATGACACCAAGGATGATGCAAGGCTTACACAAGAGGCTAGCTGACACCACATTTTGCATAAAGGCATAAGTAGTTGAAACTCTTATAACCTGTACTAGCAGTTATTTTTAGCATTTACCTGTCATCTATCTTAGCACCTGTACTAAACATGCACTTGATTATCATCAAACAATTATTAACATTAATTCCATAGCAGGTATAAATTGTGGCAACATTGTAACATTCACTTAACCATCTGTTCAATTAATGAGATCTACGTTGCCGCTGCTCAAGTCAAGTGCTCACTAACCGGGAGCGACGGCGATTCGAATCGAATTCCTATCCAGCTGGAGGGGTATTTCTAACACTCACCGAGTCACGCCTGGCGAGGGCTACTCAGGTCATCTTTCATACAGTTCAGGAATCGCGGACCCGAATGACGTCGCGTCCCCAAGGGCGACACTTTGCCAGGTGATAGGGACTCTAACCCCCCTTGGTCTCACGCCAATGTCCCCAAGCACATCCTTTCTCTCCTCCAAGATGCAACCTACCATTCGATTCCCGGCCTAAACCATACTACTCGACTTCGCGGTCGGAACGACTTATCCGGCCAACTAAGTGTTAGACTGCGTTCAACATGACTCAAGGACGTATAGCGAATCGGTCCTTAAACGACTCAGACGGGCATGGCTCCACACCCAAGACGTGAAGTGTCTTGCAGCTGTACCATCGAACTCCCGCCCGGTCTCAATTTCATTTTAAAGCATGGTTCCATCACGATAGCCATAAGCCACTCGTGACCCAATCCTATCTCTCGCGGATGACCGGAAATCACCCGACTTCTACCGTACTAAGCAGGGCTAAGCATTGACACGTGCCTAAACCTAGTATAGGATTAAGTACGATATCTAGACAAGGACAGGTAAAATGCAGCAAGTGTTTTCATATAACTCCTAGAACTTAATGCAATAAACAATTAAAAGTACTCAAGATAGATTTATAAAATGATAGGTTCAGCATGCACCGGGGCTTGCCTTTGAGAAAAGTCGAAGGCCGGTGGTCAGGCCACTCCGGCAAGTCTTCAGCGGCGTCTCCTTCGCCGACCGGTTCTGTTGGCTCCTCCTGCTGGTTCTGGATCTCCTCCGGTATCACTTGTTCGAACTCGAGGAGTGTTACCCCCTTCGGAACACCTATTGCATGAGTGCATAATGAATCTCATGGATGCATAGTGAAAGATGCAGTATGCTCGGAATGAAATGCATTACAACATTTTTAAAGCTCTATTCAAATCACTTAAAAATAGTAGGTGCAAATTTCCTCTCCGGTAGAGAAGTACTCACCTAATCTACTTAACCTAAGATAAAGCTGCTCTTCTTCAGTTAAGGCCCTAACACCTAAAAATTACAAAAGTAGCATTTCTTAGGGTACCACACCACATCCAACAGCAAAATACCACAGTAAAACATTCTGGACAGCAGCTACTTGCTTTTAACATAACTGGAGATTCCCAACTCCAAAAGATATGATCTAAGACAATCTGGAAAGCCTAAGAAATGCACTACAATTCATTTTCAGACCTCAACCCCAAACTCCTAAGTTTTCCATGTCGAATTTCATAAGTTCCAGAATCTGTTCTCTCTAAACAGAGAGTAGCAAATTCTGGACTGTCACTTTAAACAGCAATAACTCTCAAACTACTAAGCCAAATGCTCCCAAATTTTGACACAAGCTAGATCATCAAGTTTACTACAACTTTGGTATTTAAAAGTTTTCCAGCAACCATATTTATCAAAGGTCAAACTTAGAAATACTACCAGCTGTCCAGAAAACCTAGAATTGAAAGGATTAAATATTTATTTATGTAGCAAACATCCCTTAAAACCAAATTAATGCTACCACAAGTTTACATAGGTCACAAAAACACCAGAAAGTAGGGTGTGCCCACCTAGAACATTTATTTATACTCATTTCTTAATTTACTTACTTAATTAAGTGGAATTTTAAACATAGATGTAAACTGCTCCTAAAATTCTACAAAAATTACAGGGGACTCTCTGACCTAAAAAGAGACTACTGTAAAAATTTGAACTAATTTTATTGACAGGAACTCCCTATACAAAATTTACAAGTCCAAAAGGCTGATTTTTGTATAATTAATAAATCATATTGAAAAGTATCAAACAACAGATTTCACAATTTTCTTGGACACTTTAGCGTACCAAGACATTCTCCAAAAAGTTACAAGAACATTTCACATGTATAAAAATTACTAAAATTCATTCAATTATTTCTTAGAATAACAAGATAGCCTTATAACTTGAAAAGTGTTTAAGCACTAATGCCCAAATTTTTACCAGAGCTAGGGCAAGTATAAATTAACCTACCCACCAAATTTCATAATTTTTGGGATACCACAGCTCAAGTTATACATTTAACAAATTTGCATGCATTTCAAAACACATTTAAAAGATCTAATAAATTCTCCCAGAATTTAAACATCACATACCAGATTTATATTTTTCTAAAATACTACACATCATGTAGATCATAACAAAATTTATCTCATGATTTTTGAGCAAGTACAACCCTAGATCTACATTTTCCAAACTACCACAAAAATCTGTGACAAAAAGAAAAAGAAAAACATTACTACACCCCTAACCGCTACAGTGCCGGGCCGGCCCGGTTCACCAGCGTGGCCCAGCCAGCGCGCGGCCCGACCTGACTCCCGCCCGCGCGCGGCAACCGACAGGTGGGTCCCCGCGGTCGGTGACAGAGGGCAGGGGAGCGGCGAACCGCGAGCTCCGGTGAGCTCAAGCTCGCCGGAGGGGAGCTCGCTCGGGAAAACAAACACACCCACGCGTTCCCCGTCATACGGTGCTTCGATTCATGCACGCAGGGAGGTTTGGGTTGGAGTGGGAGGGGCTCGCCACCGGGAGCGGCGGCCGGTGAGGGTCGGTGACGGTGCGCCGCCGCCGGTGAGGCCGCACGGTCACATCTAAGCTCGGTACGAGCTTTACTGCAGCTAGGCGGAGCAATTGAGGTAGAAAGGGGAGACGGAGAGAGGCCCGAACTACCCTGGCCATGGTGAACCTGCATGGCGGAGCTCCGGTGACCTCTCGGGAACGGGCGGAGGTGGCAATGCGGCTCACCTCGGGCTCAATCAAAGCCACCGGTTGGTCGAGGAGGTGTAGGGCGGTGAGGCAGAGGGACAGACGTGATTTGGTGGGCGGTGGTGCGGTGGAAGACGCGCGCGAGCACGCCGGAGTTGGAGCAGCAATGGCGGCTCGGTTCCTCCGTTTTGAAACCGAATGAGGGGGGGAGAGGGAATGGAGGCAGCTTCGACGCGTCGTGGCGGTCTTGAAGGCGTCGTGGACTGACCGGTGGGGCCAGGGCCGGCGTACGGTCGCCACCGCGTGTCCACGCGTCGGCGAGGCCCTGTGGCCGGTCAGCCACTCCCCCTTCTCTGACGAAACTGAAACGAGTTGAAAGGTGCCATTGGTGATCGACTGACAGGGCAACTTCGTCGACGATTTACTCCTAAACCAGCTCGTGTTAGTGAAACCTCCAATTAGCAAAGTTGTAGACCTATGTGAGCACTACAAGTTTGTAAAAGGCATCATGAGCTGGTTCGGTTTAGTTGGTGAGATACAGTGCCCTCAAGTGGTGCTTGGTGAAACTAAAACGCAGTTTCAGTGATAACAGTCGACTGAAACCTTAACTTCTTGACACTATATCTCATAAACTATTGAGAACCAGGCTTGGGTGATGTTGGCAATGTTGTAGAGCTACATGAGGACTACAAGTTTGTCAATATGAGTGGAAGCTGGTTTGGCCTGGTTTGCAAACTACAAGCTTCTAAAGTAGGCCACAGTAAAACTGGAGGGTCAATTGAAGACTTAGAAAAATTCTAAGTGTTGAGGCAGCCCCTCTAGCTGACTTGTGGGCCACTTTTGAGCATGTTCTGGTCAGTTTCATGAGATGGTCATATTGAGACTTTTGTTCCCCATAAAATTCCCTACAACTTTGCTTAAGGGTGCTCCTCCATGCAAGGTCTCTAAGCTAGACTTTTTAATTGGTCAAACTAGAGCATCCTAGGGCTAAATGGTGGTCAACCATCTCTTGGAGGGCATTTTTGTGATTTTGATCAACATGAACCTTGCTCCAAGAGTTACCCTAAGTATAACTAAGGTGTTGTAAGACATAATTGGCTACTCTACCTTTTTGTTACACCAACTATCAAGTATCACATGATGTGAGCCAAACAAAACTTCTAGAAACAATCACATGTGTTGCATCACATAAAATAACATGAATGATGCCTGCTTATGCTTATGCAAATGCAATGCAATTATGGAGCTAAACACTTGAGGTGTTACAGCCCTCCCCCTTATAAAAATCTCGTCCCGAGATTTGGAAAGCGTACCATTTTTCATAGAATTCTTTATAGCCATCCCTCAAATAATCTTCCCGTTCCCACGTAGCATCACTTTCACTACCCTGATTACTCCACATCACTTTATACCACTTAACCACTTTGCTTCTAGTTACTCGTTCCTGAGTATCGATCACTCGGACTGGCTTTTCTTCGTAGGTTAGGTCGGATTCAAGCCTAATATCTCCTAAAGGAACTTGTTCCTCAGGAACTCAAAGACACTTTTTAAGCTGAGATACATGGAAAACGTTGAAGATGGCACTCATTTCAGGAGGTAACTGGATTTTGTATGCAACAGCTCCACTCTTGCCTATGATCTGGAAAGGACCCATGTATCTTGGTGCAAGTTTCCGCTTAACACCAAAACGTTGGACACTCTTCATTGGAGAAACTTTCAGATAAACAAAGTCTCCAACTTCAAACTCGAGTGGCTTTCTACGACGATCAACATAGCTTTTCTGTCTAGCTTGGGCTGCAGCCATGTGTTTCTGGAAAGTACGGACTTGTTCCTCGGCTTCCTGGACAAAATCAATACCATAATACCTTCTTTCACCAGCTTCTACCCAATTTAGTGGAGTTCGACACTTACGACCGTACAAGCTTCGAATGGGGCCATCTTAATACTCTCTTGATAGCTATTATTGTATGAGAATTCAGCTAGGGGTAACCATTTTTCCCAAGAACCTTTGGATGAAATGACGCATGCTCGCAATAGATCTTCCAAGATTTGGTTAACTCGTTCCATCTGACCAGACGTCTGGGGGTGATAAGCAGAGCTTCTCACTAACTTGGTTCCCAGAAGGTGATGCAAGTGCTCCCAAAAGCGAGCAGTGAACTGGGGACCACGGTCAGAAATGATAGTACGAGGTACCCTATGGAGCCGGACTATCTGATTGAAGTACAACTCGGCATAGTCAGTGGGACGATAGTCCACTCTAACTGGAATGAAGTGAGCTGATTTGGTCAAACGATCCACAATTACCCAGATGGAGTTACGATTTTTGATGGTAGGAGGAAGTCCGACAATGAAATCCATGCTTATCTCTTCCCATTTCTAGCCTAGGATAGAAAGTGGTTGCAGTAACCCAGCTTTCATGTGTACCGCTTTAACTCTACAGCATGTGTCACATCTAGCAACGTATGCCGCTATCTCTTTCCGCATCTTGGTCCACCAATAAAGTGGCTTCAAATCATAATACATCTTATTACTACCAGGATGGATGGACAACTTGGAAGAATGTGCTTCGGACAGGATCTGATCTCTAAGCTCTCGGTCCTTAGGTACTACTAATCTATCTTTAAACCACAACACACCTTCTTCATCTAACCTGAAATGCTTAGTTTCTTCCTCTTTCATCTTGCGTTTTATGTGGAATATACCCGGATCAGTCTTTTGGAGCTCAATAATTCTGTTTTTGAGAGTACCACTGACAGTGATGTTGTACAAGACTGCTGGATGTAATAGGCGGGATCGATGAAAATCAGTTTCAACTAAGGAATGGCAATGAGACTTACGGCTTAAAGTGTCCGCAACCACATTTGCCTTGCCAGGATGATAGTGTACTTGAAGATTATAATCCTTAATCAACTCGAGCCATCTTCTCTGATGCATATTTAACTTGGGTTGGGTGAAGATGTATTTGAGGCTTTTGTGGTCTGTATAGATATTGCAGACATTGCCTAGCAGATAATGCCGCCATACTTTCAAAGCATGAACAACTGTAGCCAGTTCTAAGTCATGCGTTGGATAATTCATCTCATGCTTCCAAAGTTGCCGCGAGGTATATGCAATTACTCGGCCTTCCTGCATCAAAACACCTCCCAAACCTATGCCAGAGGCATCACAATAAACATCAAATGGTTTCTCGATATCCGGTTGTGCCAAAACCGGAGCCGAGGTTAGGAGGGTTCGCAGTTGGTGAAAAGCCGCATCACACTCAGGAGTCCAGACAAACCTGGTGTCCTTTTGCAGCAACCGAGTCATGGGTTTGGCTATTTTTGAGAAATCCGGGATGAAGCGACGATAATAGCCAGCCAACCCAAGAAAACTTCGGACCTCATGAACCGAAGTAGGAGCCTTCCAATTCAATACTTCTTGTACCTTAGTGGGATCCACCATAATTCCTCCATCGGACAAAACATGCCCAAGGAAAGGTACTGCACGAAGCTAGAATTCACACTTACTGAACTTCGCATACAGTTGATGTTCACGCAGTCTGTTGAGGACAATACGAAAGTGTTCAGCGTGTTCTTCCTCATTTTCAGAATATACCAAGATGTCATCAATAAACACCACCACAAACTTGTCCAATTCGGGCATAAACACTGAATTCATCAAGCACATGAAGTGTGCTGGGGCATTTGTCAGGCCGAATGATATAACAAGATACTCATAAAGGCCGTATCTTGTCGAGAAGACTGTTTTTGGAATATCTTCAGGACGGATTTTAATCTGATGGTACCCAGACCTTAGATCAATCTTGGAAAAGACTTTAGCTTTGGACAACTGATCGAACAAGATATCGATACGCGGTAGAGGATACTTATTCTTAACAGTGACTGCATTCAGAGGTCTATAGTCTACGCACATCTGCAAGGTCTGATCCTTCTTCTTTACAAAGATAGCAGGGCATCCCCACGGAGACGAGCTAGGACGAATCAACCCCTTCTTCAAAAGTTCATTCAACTGCACCTTAAGTTCAGCTAACTCACTCGGAGGCATCCTATAAGGTCTCCTAGAGATGGGCGCCGTGCCGGGTAACAATTCGATTTTAAATTCCACATCCCGATCCGGAGGGAGTCCCGGCAAATCATCGGGAAAAACGTCCGGAAACTCATTTACTACTGGAATTTCTGCCAACGCCTTTGCTTTCACAGCATGAACTTCCCCAGACAATTCAACTTTTCTGGGAAGTTGTACTAGAAAACCCTTTTGATCTATAGGATCTCTGAGCATAACTACCTGAGCGGATGTATCGATGAGTACCCCATTCTGACTCATCCAATTCATGCCCAAAATAACATCTATGTCTAAACCCGGTAAAACCAATAAAGCAAGCGAATAATTTTGCCCTTCTATCTCAAACTTTAGGTTCCCCACTACTTTATTCGTGGAGATATTCCCACTTGCAGCACTAATGCAACAACCCACACCTTCAACAGTATGCAACTTGTGTGCAAATTTTGATGCAAACTTAGGACTGATAAAGGAATGCGAAGCACCTGAATCAAAAAGTACCACTACAAGGTGTTGGTCAACTAGGAACTTACCAGCAGTGACCACCTCACCAGATGGGATTTCCTCAATACTGTTATAATGAGCGTGTCCCTGACGGCCACCTTGGTTGACATTTTTCTTAGGGTAAGGACAGTTCCGGGACCAATGGCCTGGCTTGTTGCAGTTCCAGCAAGGCATGTTGCTGGGAGGAACACTAGAGCTGTTCTGACCAGAAGTTCCCTTTGGCAGAGCGACTGTATAAGCCTTGCGGAACCCAGTTTTGGCAGCAGGCTTCTTCTGTGGCGGACGAAACTTGGTATTCTGAGCAGGTGGGCGAGGGGAAGACCTAGGTGCAGCTGAGGTCCGAGACTGCGAAGCACTCGCCTCAAGGGCCCTTTTACGGCTCTTAGAGGCCGAATAAATAGCATTATTGTTCTCCTGGGTCAAAGCATCACTGATGAAATCATTGAAGGTAGTACACTTGCTAGTGCCCATAGTCTTCATCAGCTTTGGGCCGAGGCCCCTTTTGAAGCTAGCAATTTTCTTGGCGTCGGTATCCATAAACTCTGTGGCATACCTTGCCAGGTTGTTGAAAGACTGCAGATATTTAGTCAAGCTTTTATTTCCCTGCGACAACCTCATGAATTATGTGTGCTTGATTGCCATAAGACCTGGAGGAATATAGTTCCCACGAAATGCTGCCTTGAACTGGTCCCAAGCAATCAGGACATTTGTAGGCAGTGTGGAACGATAGTGGCTCCACCAAATACCCGCTGGACCATGCAACTGATGAGAAGCATACTCAGTTTTTAGCTCATCGGTCAAGCGAAGCAGACAAAACTTTTGTTCAATAGTGTTCAACCACTCATCGGCTTGCAGTGGTTCTTCCGCCTCCTTAAAGAGCGGGGGCTTAGTATCAAGAAAGTCCTTGAAATCACTGTACTGATTGGGTTCGGGGCCCTAGCGGCCATGACGAGCCTCCCGATTGGCCAGTTGGCGCATAGCGTCAGCCAACATGCGCTGCCCTTCTACCACGGACTGCATCAGCTCAGCCGGAGTAGGTGGTGGCGGAGGGGGTGGCCGTTCCACCTCCTCATTGCCATGACCCCGACGGAGATTGTACGACATCTGCAAAATGCATAGCCAATGAGCACTGACGATGTGGGAAATTTGTAGATGAATTATTGCAAATATGTCAAACTGACTTCATGAAATGGACTTCTAAAAATAATCAAGGCACAATAATTCATCACAACCGCACAATACATTCAAGCGCATCAATTGATGAAATCATACGAGGGAATCCAACAAGATGTTCTTTGATAAAGGCTCACTCACAAGGAGCACAACAGTTACTGAACCGTTTACATTACTATCTACGTGATTTTTGACCTTTCGCACGGTACTTGGATTCGATCTCAAAATTTTTAGTTGACTGTGAAAGGCTACTTCAAACTGACCACAAAGAGACTTCTCAATGGAGAGTTCCATGGTGGATCATGACTAGCCACCTCGATACCAGCGCGTGCTAAGCAGCACAGCCTTATGTCGCGCGCCATAGGAGGCCCTCGGTTTCGTCGCGGCACCGAAGGGTGCTAATCGTGACACCATCATCGAACGCAACACAATAAGACATCCCATTGCGATCGAAATTAACATGTTCAAACTAACATCCAGGAAACATAGGGTTCGACCTTACATCCCAAAGTCAAGTTATTACACAGCCTCTCTCCCACACAGGGAGGGCACAAAAGATGGTCCTAACATCATAGGTACGCGATGACTACTCTAGGCATCATCCTCAGAGTCGGTGTCAAGGATCTCCCCGCCGTCCTCATCACTAACAGGCTCTAACTCCTCGTCTTCTTCTTCTTCTGGCTCTTTCTCTGGTGCTTCTGTAGGTGGGGCATCCTGTGGTCCATTGACCTCCACTTCATCATCATCCTCAGCCATGAAGATTCCCGAACCCATGTCCTCATCCACGTTGTTGTTTTGAGGTAGCAGAGGATTAAGCTGGTTGTTCAGGCGATGCACTTCTTCATGAAGGTTGTCATTGTATTCTTCAGCATTCTCCAACTGTTGCTCGAGCTCAAACTGACGAGCTCTCAGAACGTTCTCCTCGTGCCAGGCTTCATCCCTCTGGTTCATGACACGGACCAGCATGCGTTGACAGTTGCGATTGGCTACTGTCAACCTCTGGACTGCAAGCGTTTCCTGATCACGGTCACGGATCACTTGCTCCAGTTGCTGCCGTGCTGCATCCCTAGCAGCAGTCACTTCGGCCAACTCAGCCCGCAGCCTTTCCACCTCAGTGGGCTCGGGGCGGGGCTCACGTGGAGCTAGCTGGTGGCGAGGGACCCTTCCTCCGGTCGACTTACGGGCAGTGATCTTAGTACGTGCCATCTGTATCAACAAGATATGACTTAAAGTGAGGATCATTTAGGGGATATGAAATTTAATTTAGTCAGGACTATTGAAATTTTTAAGGAGAGAGTAAATGACATGTATGATATAATTAAACATGATGCATGCACGTTCCGTACGCCCTCTCACCTTAGTAGAAAACTAAAGTTCTAACGCTAAGCGGTGGCATACATACGTTCTCTCATATAAGCGAAACTATCGGTCTACTCGTTACGCTGTTAGTGTACCTACAGAAAATCTCATTGCAGCCCAACAATTCCCAGAATAAACACACAAGAAAGCAGTAAACTAAATACTTTCCATATACACATCCCCGGATGTATATATTTCAGTATCAAAGCTACCCGATTTATAGATGCCCACAATTAAGTACTTACATAATTACATGGTTTGAACATGTAAGTATGCAAGTCACCAAAACTACTCTCCCCTAGACCGCTGGTTGGACGATCATGCTCTCACAACTCACACTTACCAGAGCGTCGAGGCAATTGATCCATACATTACCACCCAAGTGGATGGCATCCATACAATATCACGCCGTATGGACGACGAAACAAAAACAAACAAGGCCCCCAAGTTAGTCTTTACAATAAGCCACCTAAGAGTCCTTATTTGGGCTAAGGGATGTGATCAGTGGCATACCTATAAAAATAATTTTTATAGTTTAACCCTTTTCGTAAACAAATACTTTTGTTTTTAATTACTCGTATGATGTGTTTAATGTTGAATTATCCTCCGGTACCAGCTGTAACAGAACCGACCAAATTATAAGAGCACAAGTACAAAAACAAGCACCGAAGCGCTCAAATTTTCGAACTTGAGCCCATATAATCCCGGTAGTCAATCAAAACTGCGAAGGATTTCAAACCAAACTGCTTACAACCAGGATCGCATCATTCAACATACACATCATACGTTACATTTCACAAGCAGTTCCGAAATAAGTTTACACCACGGAGTTGCAAATATTACAAACCAAGTTTGGAAAGTAGCGGAAGCATAACACCCACACCAGTTATTTAACTACTGCCAGTCTTGTTGATCAACAACCCGCAAAAGCACGAGGAAAGTACATAAAAGATGATCATGCCCTAGTGATCTAGTCTTCGTCAACCGTAGGGTGGAGACACGTCTTGCAGAAGCCTTGATAGAGCATATCATCTACAACAGGGGGGAAATAAACCCTGAGTACTGAAATGTACTCAGCTAGACTTACCCGTCAAAAACCAGAAATAAAATGACACCAAGGATGATGCAAGGCTTACACAAGAGGCTAGCTGACACCACATTTTGGATAAAGGCATAAGTGGTTGAAACTCTTATAACCTGTACTAGCAGTTATTTTTAGCATTTACCTATCATCTATCTTAGCACCTGTACTAAACATGCACTTGATTATCATCAAACAATTATTAACATTAATTCCATAGCAGGTATAAATTGTGGCAACATTGTAACATCCACTTAACCATCTGTTCAATTAATGAGATCTACGTTGCCGCTGCTCATGTCAAGTGCTCACTAACTGGGAGCGACGGCGATTCAAATCGAATTCCTATCCAGCTGGAGGGGTATTTCTAACACTCACCGAGTCACGCCTGGCGAGGGCTGCTCAGGTCATCTTTCGTACAGTTCAGGAATCGCGGGCCCGAATGACGTCGCGTCCCCAAGGGCGACACTTTGCCAGGTGATAGGGACTCTAACCCCCCCTTGGTCTCACGCCAATGTCCCCAAGCACATCCTTTCTCTCCTCCAAGATGCAACCTACCTTTCGATTCCCGGCCTGAACTATACTACTCGACTTCACGGTCGGAACGACTTATCCGACCAACTAAGTGTTAGACTGCGTTCAACATGACTCAAGGACGTATAGCGAATTGGTGAGGGTCGGTGACGGTGCGCCGCCGCCGGTGAGGCCGCACGGTCACATCTAAGCTCGGTACGAGCTTTACTGCAGCTAGGCGGAGCGATTGAGGTAGAAAGGGGAGACGGAGAGAGGCCCGAACTACCCTGGCCATGGTGAACCTGCATGGCGGAGCTCCGGTGACCTCTCAGGAACGGGCGGAGGTGGCAATGCGGCTCACCTCGGGCTCAATCAAAGCCACCGGTTGGTCGAGGAGGTGTAGGGCGGTGAGGCGGAGGGACAGACGTGATTTGGTGGGCGGTGGTGCGGTGGAAGATGCGCGCGAGCTCACCAGAGTTGGAGCGGCAATGGCGGCTCGGTTCCTCCGTTTTGAAACCGAATGAGGGGGGGAGAGGGAATGGAGGCAGCTTCGACGCGTCGTGGCGGTCTTGAAGGCGCCGTGGACTGACCGGTGGGGCCAGGGCCGGCGTACGGTCGCCACCGCGTGTCCACGCGTCGGCGAGGCCCTGTGGCCGGTCGGCCACTCCCCCTTCTCTGACGAAACTGAAACGAGTTGAAAGGTGCCGTTGGTGATCGACTGACAGGGCAACTTCGTCGACGATTTACTCCTAAACCAGCTCGTGTTAGTGAAACCTCCAATTAGCAAAGTTGTAGACCTATGTGAGCACTACAAGTTTGTAAAAGGCATCATGAGCTGGTTCGGTTTAGTTGGTGAGATACAGTGCCCTCAAGTGGTGCTCGGTGAAACTGAAACGCAGTTTCAGTGATAACAGCCGACTGAAACCTTAACTTCTTGACACTATATCTCATAAACTATTGAGAACCAGGCTTGGATGATGTTGGCAATGTTGTAGAGATACATGAGGACTACAAGTTTGTCAATATGAGTGGAAGCTGGTTTGGCCTGGTTTGCAAACTATAAGCTTCTAAAGTAGGCCACAGTAAAACTGGAGGGTCAATTGAAGACTTAGAAAAATTCTAAGTGTTGAGGCAGCCCCTCTAGCTGACTTGTGGGCCACTTTTGAGCATGTTCTGGTCAGTTTCATGAGATGGTCATATTGAGACTTTTGTTTCCCATAAAATTCCCTACAACTTTGCTTAAGGGTGCTCCTCCATGCAAGGTCTCTAAGCTAGACTTTTTAATTGGTCAAACTAGAGCATCCTAGAGCTAAATGGTGGTCAACCATCTCTTGGAGGGCATTTTTGTGATTTTGATCAACATGAACCTTGCTCCAAGAGTTACCCTAGGTATAACTAAGGTGTTGTAAGACATAATTAGCTACTCTACCTTTTTGTTACACCAACTATCAAGTATCACATGATGTGAGCCAAACAAAACTTCTAGAAACAATCACATGTGTTGCATCACATAAAATAACATGAATGATGCATGCTTATGCTTATGTAAATGCAATGCAATTATGAAACTAAACACTTGAGGTGTTACAGCCCCTAGGTGTGCGCAGCCCGCCTGCGACCATCTGTCCGCCTCGTCAGTGATTAGGGCGAGCAGCTGAACCGATGTGTGACTTGTTCCTTGGAACACTCTCCGATTCCTTTCCTTCCGCATATTCTAAGCAACAGTATTATAATCCGTCTTATTCAGCTTGTTTTTTCAGCCGAAATAGTATTTTTCTCTCACAAAAAATCAGTCAACGGTGTTTTTCAGCCGGCTTATAATTCCAGCCGAACGGAGCCTAAAATAACCAACGTGTCAAATCCTGGATGAAGCATCGAAGGCAAAGCCTGCGGACAGCGGACTGCCAAGGGGAACGGAGGAGGGCACGGCGTGCGGTGCGGGGGAGAGGGCGTGGGTGCAAAAAATTAGCAGGGTCAAGCGTGAGGCGGTCCGCCAGTCCGCCGGCCGGCTTCACCACGACTATGGTTGACGAGTCCGTTTCGAGAGGGAGCAGGTCGACTCCGTTACTGCTCGTGACTCGCAAGGTAGGCAGAATTTTTTTTCCCCCAGCGTCCTGTCTGGTCGAGACACGTCCTTCCATCGATTTCCACCAATATATATAGCACTAAAATCAATCAGCGACCCGCGCGAGGCGAGTCTTAAGGCGCGTTTGGTTCAGAAGACAAGTTCTCTCGTCTCGCCTCGCCTCGCCTCGATCACGGATCAGCTCATCTCGTGGTTCTCGCTCACGCGCCCCATTCCTAGGGAACCGAGGCGGCCGGGAATAGATCGATGGACCAGGTGCCTCGAGACGTGCTAGCGGACGTCCTAGCCCTCCTGCCGCCGCGCACCCTCGCCGTGTCGCGCTGCGTCTGCAGGGAGTGGCGTGACGTCGTGGACGCGGACGCGCGCTGCCAGCTGCGCACGGACCTCCTCCCGCTCTCGGTGGCCGGCATCTTCATGATGACGAATGAGGCTGAGCCACCGGAATTCTTCGTCCGGCCCTCCATGGCGCGTAAGATCGCCAGCGATCTCCAAAGCTACCTGAAGATGGACAAAGACCATCACGGCCTCTCTCTCGCAGGTATCTGCGATTGTTGCAATGGCCTTGTTCTGTTTGAGAATCATGTGGTCAACCCGGCGACGAGGCAATGGATGCGCTTGCCGCCTTATCCGACCCTGCCTGAGGAGAAACAGAGCTATTACGATTATTGGTACCTTGTGTTCGATCCCACGGTATCGCCACATTTTGAGGTGTTTATGATGAAAAGTCCACTTGATTACAAGAACGAGCCATCAGAATTGCTGCAGTTAGAATACATGTCAGTACGTATTTACTCATCTAGCAAACAGAGGTGGGAGGAAAGGCCTTTTCTCCGTGAAGAAGAACACTCAGCACCTGCTGCCAACATATGGTCAAATTTGCGTTGCGGAACTTGGCATGCTGTCTACTGGCATGGAGCACTCTACGTGTATTGGATGGTAACTTTCATTACGAGGTAGCCACTTGTCCCATAAACCGATATGTTTAGTTTATATTGATTTTGATTTCTTCCATAAACCGGTATGTTTAATTTTTTTGTCAATGGTTTTATATTGCAGGATAAACGTGTTCACTAATAAGTACCAAGTAATTAACCTGCCGCCTGACATTAACTGGACAAGGTATTATCAGTTCCGTCTTGGAAAGTCAGTGGGTGGGGTACATTTTGCGGTGGCTGGTCAGCAAGGACTCCAAGTTTGGTTCCTGGATGAGTCTGGTAGCAAGACGGAGTGGGTATTGAAGCATGTCACCAGGTACCCATTCAATAATGATCAAACTGATAGGCCATGGAGTTTACAACATGGTCTCTATGCCTACGATGATGATGATCAAGAAGAAAACAACAAAGAACCAACAACAGCTGAAAAGGATTCTGATTGGGACTCTGATGATGATAATGCCGGTGGCATTGATCTTGAACGGGTTGACAAATACTCCTGCCCATATACTGAAGTGCTTGGATTCCATCCTTACAGAGATATTGTCTTCTTAGCTTTGTCGAAGAAAGTCGTGGCGTATTATTTTAATAGCTCAAAGATGCAACCTTTGGGTAAGCTGCTCATCAGATATCAGTATCAAGTCATAGAGGAGGGTTTCGTATACACACCTACTTGGATTGGAGAGTTGCCTGGAGCCAATTATCTGAGCCAATTATCTAGTAAGATCAAGAAACTCGTATAGTATAGGGGAAGAGGACTTGCTGCATAGTATAGAGGATTAGTATGCATCAGAGTTTGTGAGCCAATGCAGTAGATCGCCATGTGTAATAAAAATGGTGGAGTATGTTCTGATGATCTACCAGAAGCAGAGAATGCGAGTTTTTTTTTTTTTTGCGCGACCATGCCTTGGCATGTTTTTTTATTAAGAGAAAATAGAGTTTAGTGCAGACAAATACACAGTAATCAAACGACTACCGAGTCACGGTGAGATGGAGTGCTCTGGTAACGGGCCATCAGAAAGCTGAATAGGATTAACTTTTTAAATTCACTTATTTATAGTAATACATATGAGAATCAAACTAAATTTTTTGTAACATCAATTTCAGATTCAGAATTAATTTTAAGAGAACAATTCATTTCAAAAATAAGGATTGTAATGAAATAGATAGAATTACCTCAAGATTATTCTTTCAATTTACATCCGGAATCAAGCTAGGCGAAGGCACGAGGCGTTTGAACATCTGATCATGCACCCCGCCCCTGCATAAGAGCATCTCCAAAAGTCTTTGTAAATCTCAATCTCTAAATCATTATTTAGAGAGTCATTTGCATAAAAACGATTTGTATATCTTTTTACTCTCCAACTGTTTCTCTATATCTCATGCGCACTTTAGAGAGTCATTCTCGTCTTCTATATTTGGCCCTTGTTTGGTTCCCGAAATATTTTAGGAAATGTAACTGTAGCGCTACTGTAGCACTTTCGTTGTTGTTTGGCAATTATTGTCCGATCATGGCCTAACTAGGCTTAAAAGATTCGTCTCATCCATTTCATCTAAACTGTGTAATTAGTTTTATTTTTTATCTATATTTAATGTTTCATGCATGTGTCTAAAGATTCGATGTGACGGGAATCTGAAATATTTTGGGAAATATTTTGGGAACTAAACAAGGGGTTGGTTAGCGAAAAATCCGAAATAGAAGATAGTTATATTTGGATAATCATTTAGAAAAGCTATTGGAGATTGATTTTTCACCAAAATTTCTATTTCTGACATTTAGAAAGGATATGAAAAGTCTCTTGCAGATGCTCTAAGGCCGGTTAAAGTCAGCCTAACTAGATGCATTGCCGCGTGGTATGGTGTTATTGCTTCCTGTTATTGCGGCATGACGAGGGCTTGGTGAATGGCTTCCTTGGTGTTCGAGTAAAACGTACCTTCATGTTCAAGATAGCACATGATGACATGAACGAGGTCCCCAAGCATTAGTGCATCACCAGATGTAGAAGACTCCGTCAGATGTAGACACGAATTTTCTATATAAGATAGTAAAATGGACCTTCAAGAAAATCATCTATGATGGAAATCAAATATTTGTTTCTGAGTTCTAACCTATTTCCGGAAGTCCACAGGCACCATAATGTATTTGTCTCAACGGGCAACTCCAGTACATAGGGTGGCAACATTCTCGCAAGAGTACAGAGAACACCAACCATGCAATAATTAATTTGGAGCACCGAAAACCATGTCAAGAATAGACATGCATATCCATCACTGGATGTGCAAATGACATCAAAATTGCTTTATTTACAGTTCTCAAATAATTCTAACATACAGACGAGGGTTCACAATATCTTCCTAGCCTTTAGATATGAGTACACGAGGAAAAATCCAGCTACTGCTCCAACTACTATTCCACCAGTTGTCGCCCAAAATGCCCACTGCTCGAAAAATAAACTTATTGTCAACGATGTGGCAGGCATGCTATATTAACTACGGATAGTGCCGATACATGGCACAGAACCAGAAAAAAAGGTCAAGAGTGAAAGGCTATACCACATTTGTTTCGAGATATGATTTAAGATTCATGCCAAATATTCCTACAAACAAATAACCCGGCATTAGTCTAAGAATGGTGTGGCAAATATATCTAAAAATAACTTGATATAAACCATAATATTTACAAATTATAACAAAATTAATATTCCTATACCTGCAATTAATGCCCCTATTGCAACGCAAAATGTTCCCACTTGAAGAAGCAGCTCCACTCTACTTACTTCAAGTCGTCGGGAACTGCAAGTGTTCCAAAGCAATGGTAAGCAAAACATAACCCATTATATGTTCAAATTTAGAGCAAGTTTGACAGAATTAGCAGTATTTCATAATTCTTGATTGTAGGATGCAGGATTCAGAAAACAAACATGAAACATGAGCCCGCAGAGAGAGCTGAGAGGCGGCAAGTAACATGCAGTATTTCCCGTCTTCACTTTTGAGGCATCTAGACACTAGACAATAAGTTGGCCATACTTTGGATGACTTCTGTCTTATGTATTCGTAGTAATTCAGGTTGATGAGCATGTTTCTATATACACACTTGGTCAGCTTCAAATTCAGAAAAAGAAACCAGTAGGAATGACGAAAACAATGTAATTTTTTTTGTACCCTGGCAGAAGCAATGAATATACTATTATATTGGTCATGTGGCAGATACTAGTTTATTTTTATATTGAAAGTTGTTGTATCTTGTTGGAGTATGTGTATTAGGCCCATGAGGCTAAGGCCCATATGGCCCATGTATGGAACCTATATAGCTACCCTTCTAGGGTTAGCCCTAATCAATAGAGAATCACAATCTAGCATGGTATCAGCAGCCTTTCCCCGCCCACCTCTCCCAGCCGCCGGCCCCTAGCAGGTGCCGCCGCCCAGGCGCCGCCGCCCCCCATGGCCGGCCGGCCACCTCCTTCTCCCTCTCCTTCCTACTTCCAACTCTTCCCCTCTCTTCCTTCTCCATCCTAGGCCCAAGTTGCTTCCCAGCCGCCCACACCAGCCGCCACCCTCCCTGCTGACACTGCAGCCGCCGCCCTCTCACCAGCAGCCGCCGCCCTCTCACCCTGCTGCCCAGGCGGACCCAGCAGGCACCGAAGGCGCCCCTTCCTCCTCCCAGCCGCGCCCTGCGGTGCCTCTGCCCATCCCCGGCGGCGCCCCTCCACCTCTCCCTTGGCCGGTCTCTCTTCAGGCCGCACCGATGGGCCAGGCGCTTACCCTCACCGCCCTTGCTGCCCTGGTTGCGAGGGGGCACAGCCGGTCACTCTCCCTGGCTAGCTGCTGCCCTGACAGCTGTTGGTGGCGCGGCCGCCGGCGCTGCCACTCCTTCTGCGCCGCTGGACGCCGGGGAGGTCGTCGGGGGCCTTCTAGGGACGCCTCCGGGAATCCTGATCCGCCGCCGGTGGTGGTGGACCGGCCCGAAGCTGCTGCCTTTCCCGGAGCGCGCCCTCGCCGCCACCCTCGTCGCCGCACGGGCTGCCGCCGCTGAGGGGCAGGCCCGGGTGCGCGCGGCCGCCCTCGTGTGGGAACACGAGCGCGACACGGCCGACGCCTTGGCTCGCCAGATCGCCGAGGCGGAGCGGCTCCTCTCTCCCACCTCTCCGGTCGCTGGGGCCACCTCCTCTGCCTCGCTGGGTCGCCGTGTGTCTCACACCACCGTCCTCTGGCACAACCCGGCCGACCTGCTCGTGGCCCAGCTTCACTACCAGGCCGGGGGGTCCAGAACATTCGCCTCCTCGTCCCAGTCGTCCTCGAGCCGGAGTCGCCCTCCTACGCACGCTGGCGGGATCTGGTGCTTCTCACCCTTCGCCGCTACGCCCTCGACGACCACGTCCTCGTCGACGCCTCGATCGCCGTCCAGACGCCGTCGTGGCTCCATCTCGACAACATCGTCCTCTCCTGGATCCTAGGGACGATCTCTCTAGACCTCCACGACCTCATCCGCACCTCCCCTGATGCGCGCCGGGCGTGGCTTGCCCTTGAGGGCCAGTTCCTGGGCAACGCCGAGGCCCGGGCTCTGCGTCTCGACGCGAGCTTCCGCAGCTTCGTCCAGGGTGACCTCTCCGTCGGTGAGTTCTGCCGTCGGATGAAGGGCATGGCTGACTCCCTGGGGGACCTCGGGTGGCCCGTGGAGGATCGCATCTTGGTCCTCAACATCCTCCGGGGGCTCAGCGACCGCTACGCCCACCTCAGGACGTGGATCACCCGTTAGAGGCCCTTCCCCACCTTCCTGGAGGTCCGTGACGATCTCGTCATGGAGGAGCTCACACAGGGCCTCCAGCCGGGATCCACCGCCTCTCCAGGGTCCTCGTCTTCCTCGACGGCTCTGGCTGCTACTCCGCCGCGTCCGGCTGCTCCACCATGGTCGCCCGCTCCACCGCCACAGTCTCTCCTGGGTCTCCCTCCCTCCGGGCCGAGCGGAGGTGGGGGGGTCGTGGCGGTCATCGTCGCCGCGGAGGGGGTCGCGGGGGTGGCCAGGGTGGCCACACCCAGGCTACGGCACTAGGTGGGCCACCGGGGGGCACCATGGCCTTCCTTCCAGAACCCGTGGTCCGGGCGCATCTCCATGTGGCCCTACCACGCCTCTGGGGCCGACTCGTGTCCACCGGTGGCCATGCTCGCCGGAGCTCCTCCTGCTGGTCCTCCACCCGGCGCCTTCCCTGCTACGCTGTGGACTCTACCCTCCGGGACTCCACCAGGGGTCGCCGGCTGGGACCAGGCGGCCTTGGCTCGCTCGTTCAGCATCATGGGTCTGACACCTCCAGTCGGACCCGAGTGGATCGCTGATTCGGGAGCCACCTACCACACCACTCCTGGTATCAGAGCGGATGATTCGCACCACCAACGACACCGTGCGCACCCTTCTGTTTCAGGCCTCTCTTCCTGCTCGCTTCTGGGCTGAGGGCTTGCACACCTCCACCTACCTCCTAAACCGTCTTCCTTCCGCTGCTTGTCCCACTCCCACGCCACACCACGCCCTCTTCGGTACCCCTCCTCGGTACGATCACCTTCGTGTGTTTGGGTGTGCGTGTTACCCCAATACCGCTGCCACTTCTTCCCATAAGCTTGACCCCCGTTCCACTCTGTGTGTCTTCCTTGGGTATTCACCGGATCACAAGGGGTACCGGTGCTTCGACCTCGCCTCCCGACGGGTCCTCATCTCTCGCCATGTGGTGTTCGATGAGTCCGTCTTTCCCTCCTCCAGCACCACCACCCCTCCGGTTCTTGACCCTCCCTCTCTTTTTCCCGCTGACAAGGTGGTCCAGCCACCTATTCCGTGGTCTCCTGCAGGTACCACTTCGCCGCGCTCTGTACCGGCCACCTGTCCCGGCTCCCCGGCGGGTCCGGGCTCGTCGTCCTCTGGCGCAGCCCCGTCCTCTCCGGTTAGTGTAGACCCGGGGCCTTCGTCCCCCGCTTCTGCCCCGGGGGGCCGTGCCGGTCGCCGACGCCGGATCCTACCCCGGCACCTGCCCTGAGGTTCGCCGCACCGGTACGGGTGTACCAGCACAGGCCACGGCCGCCGCCGCTTGCGGTCCCTTCTCCACCGGGGACACCGACACCACCACCGTAGTCCCTGCCGACTCATGGTGCATCGCCAGTCTACCACCCGCCGCTTCTTCACCGTCACCCACGGCATGTTCACTCGATGGTGACACGGCACGCGGCTGGCACTCTGCCGCCTCGTGCCCTCGCGGCTTCGACTGACGACGCGGTGGTCTCCCCGGTACCCTCTTCCATCCGCGACGCCCTGTTGGACCCTCACTGGCGCCGTGCGATGGAAGAGGAGTATGCCGCGCTACTCGCCAACCAGACATGGGAGTTGGTGCCCCAGCCGCCAGGCTCCATGTCGTCACCGGCAAGTGGATCTGGACCCACAAGCGCCGGGCCGATGGCTCTCTCGAGCGCTACAAGGCTCGATGGGTCCTTCGGGGTTTCACTCAGCGCCCAGGAGTCGACTATGATGAGACCTTCAGCCCGGTGGTCATGCCGGCCACCGTCCGACCGTGCTCTTGCTAGCACTTGCTCGGTCATGGCATGTCCATCAGCTGGATGTCATGAATGCCTTCCTCCACGGCCTTCTCGCCGAGACAGTGTACTGCAGTCAGCCAGCGGGGTTCGTCGATTCCACCCGTCCTGACATGGTCTGCCGGCTCAACAGGTCTCTCTACGGCCTCAAGCAGGCACCTCGGGCGTGGAACCACCATTTTGCTGCTTTCTTGTTGACCCTAGGGTTCGTGGAGGCCAAGTCTGATACATCGCTGTTTGTCTACCACCATGGGGCTGACACTGCATACTTGTTGCTCTATGTTGATGACATTGTCCTCACTGCCTCCAGTGAGCCACTTCTCCGCCGGATCATTGCCGCTCTCCAGCAGGAGTTTGCTATGAAGGATCTGGGTGAGCTCCACCATTTCCTCGGGGTCACGGTTGAGCACCGTCCTGCTGGATTACTTCTTCACCAGAGGCAGTACACTTGGGATATCCTGGAGCGGGCTGGGATGACTGACTGCAACCCCTGCTCCACTCCGGTCAATACTCAGGGCAAGCTGTCCGAGGTTGAGGGACCCCCGGTGGCTGACCCCACTGCATACAGGAGTCTCGCCGGGGCCCTTCAGTACCTCACCTTCACCCGGCCGGACATCACCTATGCAGTTCAGCAGGTCTGTCTTCATATGCATGATCCCCGGGAGCCTCACCTCACGGCTCTCAAGCGCCTCCTCCGCTGCCTCCGGGGCACGCTCGACTATGGCCTTCTCCTCCACCGGGCCTCCTCCGCTGACCTCGTCGTCTACACCGATGCTGACTGGGCGGGGTGCCCAGACACTCGCCGCTCCACCTCCGGCTACGCCGTCTTCTTGGACGGCAACCTGGTGTCCTGGTCGTCCAAACGCCAGCCGATGGTCTCCCGGTACAGTGCCGAGGCGGAGTACCGCGCTATCGCTAATGGCGTGGCGGAGGCCGCCTGGCTCAGGCAGCTTCTAGCTGAGCTGCACACTCCGCCCTCCCGGAGGACACTGATCTACTACGATAATGTCAGTGCGGTCTACCTCTCCACCAACTCCATCCAGCACCAGCGGACGAAGCATGTGGAGATCGACCTCCACTTTGTCCGTGATCGGGTGGCCATGGGCGAGGTGCGGGTCCTCCATGTTCCGACTACCTTCCAGTTCGCGGACATCTTCACCAAAGGCCTCCCGTCCTCGACCTTCGCCGAGTTTCGCTCCAGCCTCAGCATCACCGGTGGCTAGTTGTGTCTGTGGGGGGTTGTGTGTGTTCTTTCTTGTTCAGCCTCGAACTCCGCTGCGCCGGTAGTTCAGACTGCGGGGGGTGTTGGAGTATGTGTATTAGGCCCATGAGGCTAAGGCCCATGTGGCCCATGTATAGAACCTATATAGCTACCCTTCTAGGGTTAGCCCTAATCAATAGAGAATCACAATCTAGCATATCTACTGAACTCTTATTGGTGCCTTTAGTCTAATATTCAAATCTATGTATGTATCATCAACTACATCTTAGTAAGAGAGGCATTAGCAAAAGAGAGAACACGCAGCATATCTTGAGCTCAGCTGGTGACAATGGACAGACCTTAAGTTCACAGCAATGGAGTATTCCATTTCTCTTGCAGAATCCAGAAGTCTCTCTGCTTGACCATGGCATGATTCACATCTGAAGGAATGCAGAATAAATGATAATGGCTGCCAGCAAGAAAAAGATTAAGAACCAAAAAAACATAGTGTTTGCTAGAAATGATAGGAATACCGTTGAATCAAGAAACTCGTATAGTATAGAGGAAGAGGACTTGTCAAGTCATAGAGGAGGGTATCGTATACACACCTACTTGGATTGGAGAGTTGCCTGGAGCCAATTAGCTAGTAAGATCAAGAAACTCGTATAGTATAGAGGAAGAGGACTTGCTGCATAGTATAGAGGATTAGTATGCATCAGAGTTTGTGAGCCAATGCAGTAGATCGCCATGTGTAATAAAAATGTTGGAGTATGTTACGATGATCTACCAAGCAAGGAACGCGAGTCTTTTTTACGTGACCACGCCTTGGCACGTTTTCTATGAAGAGAAAATAGAGTTTAGTGCAAACAAATACACAATAATCAAACGATTACCGAGTCACGGTGAGACGGAGTGCTATGGCAACAGGCCATCAGAAAGCTGGATATGATTAACTTTTTTAATTCATTTAGAGCAACTCCAGCAGGACCCTTACTTGAGCCTTATAGCTAAATATGGGTGCCTAGATAAAAAAAAAATAGCTTCAAGCTCCTACTTAAGCCCCAATTTGAAGTATGCATGGTCTCTTATATATAGTAATTTTTGGTCAATGGTTCTCAAGGTAATAAATAGCGTATAGTGGGTTGGTAGCGGATTGACGTCGAGGTAGCGGATTGCGGATAGCGGGCGATAAGTTCCAATAGCGGCACCCGATAGTCCCATATAATTTTAAGTACATATATCATGAATAATGGGTATAAATAATTTTAAGTGCACATATCATGAATAATTTTAAGTTCCATAGCCGATGCGTGAGTATTTGAATTTGGGGTATGAGTCATAGTGGGTTGGACTAATTAGTGATATTTGCTTTCATGCTATTGCGGCCTGCTACGTGCAATTGCAACCGCAATATCGGCCCGCTATTCAGAATTACGGCCGTAAAGTTTCAGAATGCAAAGTTCAGAGCGCTACCTCATAGCGGTAGCGGCAATGGACCGCTACCGCTATTGCGGGTGCAATTGCGGCTGCTACCGCCGCTATTTATTACCTTGATGGTTCTATATTAACCTGCCATCGAACATTATTAACTCGACAAGATATCATCAATTTCATCTTGGAAAGTCGGTGGGTGGGGTACATCTTGCGGTGGCTGGTCAGCAGGGGGACTCCAAGTTTGGTTCCTGGATGAGTCTGGTCAGCTACTGCTTCAACTACTATCCACCAGTCGTCGCCCAAAATGCCCACTGCTCGAAAACAAACTTATTGTCAACGGTGGGGCAGGCATGCTATATTGACTATGGATAGTGCCGAGCACAGAACCACAAAAAAGGTCGAGTGCAAGGCTATACCGCATTTGCTTCGAGATATGATTTAAGATTCATGCCAAATATTCCTACAAACAAAGTACCCGGCATTAGTCTAAGAGTGGTGTGGCAAATATATCTAAAAAAGAGAACTTGATATAAAAATGGTGGAGCATGTTCCACCATATAGTAGTACCGGTATAGTATATAGAGGAAGAGGACTTGTGCTAGTATAGAGGAAGAGGACTTGCTACATAGTATAGATGATTAGTATGTTGTATGCCTGATTGCCTGTATGCATGAGAGCTTGTGAGCCAATGCAACAGCCGCCATGTGTCATAAAAATGTGGAGCATGTTCCACCAGAAGCAGAGAAGGCGAGTCACAATATGGTTCAGTGAGATGGAGTGCTCTGGTAACAGGCCGCCAGAAGCGGAATAGGATTAACCTTTTTAACTAATATTTGTTTGTAATGTCAGTTTTAAATTCAGAAATAGTTTTGAGAGAACAATTAGTTTTAAAAATAAGGTTTATGGAATAGATAGAATTACCTCAAAAATATTCTTCCTACTATGGTTTGATGGCTTTTGATAAAAAGTTTTCTATGGACTTTGTTGATCCCGAGGCCTTTTGTATCTTTCCTTGAAGACATGTTTATTGGTACTTCTTTGTAAGGACATAACATTGTTTTAATCGCAACATCACGACCGCAGAGAAAAAATATTTAAATGTAGATTGTATACGTCTAATTTTTTCTTTAAATCTAGACAAATCCAACGGTGCATACTTTTTTTTTATTTTTCTATCAATCTTGTAATCTCTATTAAATCTAGATTATTATAAAATCACACGACGCATATTCTATCTCTATTTCTTGATTAATCTCGTAATTTCTATTCCCCTGTTGTGTAAATACTAGGAAGGGAGGCACGCTTCACTGCACCCGTTGGTTTAGGCGCCAATGAGCTGAGCCGTTGACGCCATGCCCTATTGACTATTGTTGTGCCTGTGATCTTGCAATAAGTCATTTTTAAAATTTTTGTTTGCACTTGAGCGGGCACTAACAAATTAAGGATGCGTTTGGGAGAGCTCCATGGAGCAAATTCTCGAAGAGAATCACTCCCCGGCTGCCAAACGGTTTTTTCAGAGTGGAGTGTTTCTCTACTGATTCTGTGAAGTGATTCTCTAAAATGAACTAAGAGGTTAAGAGCTGAAAAAGTAGCTTCACCTGATTCTGTGAAGTGATTCTCCATGCTAATTTTGAGAGTTTATGCTAAACAATTAAAGAGAATCACTTTTAGCCACATAATCACTTCACCAATGAATCAGAGAGCACAGCTGGAGAATCAGGGAGCACAGCTCTGCCAAACGGGCCCTAAACATGTTTTCAAGGCCCATACAGGAGATCGAAAATTCAGAAAGAAAAAAAAACAGAGTATGCAATGCTGCTTAAAACACATTGTATGCAGTTTGAATTAGTTCATCTATGCTAGTGCCGTCTTATATTTTTGTCTGGCTGTTTCTCTCCAATTGGTTTCTGTCTGCAATTGGTGCTCTTCACAATCACAATCTTAACCCGCTAATATTTTGAAACAGTTCTTTTGGGCTCAACCTTCACAGGAGCAGTACAATTGCCAGCTCTGTGCGACGCCTGCCTAGGGAGGAAGAAGCGCCGGCGGCGTAGGGTGGTACGGATACACGGCGGTGCAGCACGCAGCAGGCCGGGGAACTGAGATACGGATAATTGAGATAATTTTGCAGTTGCATAGAAAAGCCCGGGCACTTTATTTATTGTTACAGTATAAATAATTTCTTGTCCAGTACACCGTAGTAGTCGTAGTCCACGTAGTGCTCTCAAACATAAGGATGGCTCCATAAAAGTTTGCTACCTGGCCAGTAACACTTATTACATCAGGAATTCAGGAGTTCATGACTCCATACGGAGTAAGTCCTAACTGCTACTCATCATACTCAGAATAACAACTTGATGAAAGAAGAAATTAGAAAGGAACACATAAGGTTGACTCTATGAAAGTTTACAACATAGTAACACTTCATCATGACTCACTCCATAAGACTTAACTGCTAGTGATCATGTGACTTCTTCATCTTTACGGAATACGTAGTACCTCTGGTCGCCTCAAGAGGTCATAAGTATTAACCGCCTCCTGTGGGTTTGTGATCCCAGTTTCCCGCCCTATTTTTCTCTCTTTCCTGTTCCTCAGGAATTCACCCCCTTCATTGTCCCAGCGGTACAAGTTGTACGATATTGAACCCCAATTCTGAAAAATTGACGGCTTTAGGTCTGAGCTGATATAGGTCTCGGTCTCCCACAGGTCGCCGCTAAATGTTTCCCGGACCAATCTGATCCTTAAGGCTTCAGGATACATAAGGATCTTTCGAACCAAGGCGGGCTTGAGGTCAGTCAGGGGGCTGATGCCATGTCTATAGCGGCCAAGCGTCCGCGTCGCTTCCAAATCAGAATTCTTCCCTAGCGGTACGGTGTGCAGCTTCTCAACGCCACCTACGATGAGGTTGGGATAACTCTCGTCCCATTCTTTACCTTGCTCATCGAGCCCAGAATTCAGGACTACGCAATCTGGGAAATATTCCTCGTAGCCCTTGAAGCAGTGCCAGGTGCCTATGTTGTTCATGAAGGCTAGGAGATACAGGGTATTGTCGGGTAAGGCAATCGTCGCTCGATCCTCCTCGTTTTCGCCCTGGAAAGGGATCTCAATCCACCTGGCTGGCCCAGAGCCGTCGCCCCCCAACACTCTTGGCCGAAGGTCCTTAGCGCCCAGGTACCGATGGCCCAGGACCTCCAGCCTTGGCATAGCTTCAGCGGCAAGAGCGTGGATTATGCCAAATACTTCGGCGTGCGGACGCTTGGTAAGGTCAAACACTCCTGTGTTTACGTGGACTGGAATGTAACCACACTGGACGAGGGGTATAACGTGCGCTGCGATGATGATCCATACCATGAGGGGGCTCGCAGCCGCCATGTGCCGGCGCTTGAAGGACCACCACGACCGCGTCTTGTTGTCCTGCTTGACGGAGGAGAACTTGGTGCCGGCGGCAGCATGCTTGCTGCCATCTTCGGAGCGCTTGCTGCCATCCATCATCCCGTCGGAGCGCTTGCCGTCGTCGCAGCGATCGTCTAAGCCAGTGAACTGAGCAGTTAGTGTGTGTGGTAAGTGTGTGTGAGTTATCTCACGAAAGGGAATATGTGGTAAGTGTGTGAGTGTGTTAATGAGTGTTTTTCTCATGAAAGTGTGTGAGTGTGAGTTACCTCATGAAAGGACCGGCCCATGCATCTTTTATGTGATCCATGCCCTTGCCCTTGTTATTAATGGTATCGCAGTGGTTGAAGGCCGTTTGGTGTTGTGCGCAACAAGGCAAGTCGAAGATGGTACAGATTACTTAAGTAATGTGCAGTCGAAGATGGTACAAATTACTTAAGTAATGTGCAGCTTGGTTCATTGTCCTTTGATTTGAAGCTAAAACATATGAAGCCAGGAATTCTAACTACTATTGCACAATGAGAAATGGAGCTTGGATTAAAGATACACCTTACAATTTATCTGGAGTGTGTGAAGGACTGCATGCATCTTTTACGTGATCCATGCATTGTTTCCAGTGTCAAATAGAAAATCTTCCGTTCTTTATTTATACAAGCCGGTAACCAATCCGGATCTTTAAAAAAAAAACTACTATTGCAACTAATATAGTACATGTTGTCAATGACTTGACTTGTCAAAATTTGTTAAAAAGAAATTCATAATTTGAGGGAAAACACCTTAATTTGGTTTAATCTACGAGTACCAGCGTCATTTGAGGATTCCCTCAAGTTGTCTTAAAAATTCCAAAATGTACATGACGGTGTGAGTATTAAGTTGCCCTTAGTTCATTACTATAACAATATGTCCTTCGTTTCTATTTGTTGGTTAAATTGTATTTTGGTTGGCTAATTCGAAAAGCACCAGATTAGAAACGATAATGCTCTATCAGGACATTTAGATGGACGCACTGGCTTCCCACTCGCTACGGCCAGTGGTGCTCGCCCAGTAGAGTGCTCGTTGAGCAAGTAGCCGCCGAGCTCGCCAGGGTGTTCGTGGCCTCACGCAGCCATGCAGGTGCTCGCCCAAGGTGCTCGTAGCCTCGCTGGGTGCTCGCCCAGGCCGCTCTGCTCACCTAGGGTAGCGCAGTGCCTCCGCTGGGGCACCGGCGAGCTCTATGCACCACTGCCGACCTCCACGCCGAGTCAAAGCTCCGCAACGACGAGGCATCTATTCGTCCAAGCAACCAGGTGACATTGCACTGAAAGAGCTTGTTGCAACATTATATTTCAAGTGTTTCAGATGTTTAGAAGTGTGTTGCAAGTGTTTCACATCGATGTTGCAAAAGTAGATTGGGATGTTACATATATTGCAATGGTTATACATGCATGTTATAAGCGTGTGTTTCAAATGTTTCTTCTGTTTTTCAGAAGCATATTGCAAGTGTGTTTATTTTGGGTGTTGCTATCTCGATGTTGCATATATTTTGCAATGGCTTTTCAAGTGTTTTTCAGATGTTTTTGCAAAATGTTTCTGACACATATTTCAAGTATTTTATTTGTCTTCATATGTATGTTGCAAATGTTTTAACGGGATGTTTCAAAAGTAGATTGGGGTATTGCACATGTTGCAATGGCGCCGACGGCTGGCGGACAATAGCCTGTCACAGGGCTTCGGCTATTGTCGTGCGCCTCGCCCTCTCCTCTCCTCTCCCCTCCCTTCCCTTCCCTTCCCTTCCCTTCCCTTCATCTCGTCGCGGCTCAGTGCGAAACGCTACCTGACGAGGCGACGAGCGCGCGAACATCCGCAAAGTTGGTAACCCGGGTGAGCCGATAGCTGCGTGTGGCACACAGTCCCTGGGTATCCTGCAAGAAAGGAAGAAGATCTAGGCCGATTAAGATTCTTTACATGTAATCCTAATAACATTGTCATCCTGTAATCTTACTAGAACGCTTACATTGTAGCCGACTAAAAGACTTGCCTCCTAGAATATATAAAGGAGGGCAAGACTTCCTAGATCGGCATAACACAATATAAGAACAGACCTCACGGTCTAAGCCCTAAGCGCAGGGCGCAATATACTATTTGCCCCAAACTGGAAGTAGGACGCCACCCCGGCGGACTGAACCAATATAAATTGTTGTCCTTGCGTTCACTATCGAGTTCTGCATACGCCAAAGCCCTTCGAACATCGCCCCGGGTGCCTCCTGTCCACGCTGCAGTCCGCGCTGCTCGTCGCCTTCCTGCTGCCGAACAGGACCGCCGGGAGGATCCACTAGCTACGGCAATCGCAGTGGCGTCGGGCACGGCCAGGCCCGACACGGCTGTTGGCAGTCCTTCGGTGTCCAGCGCGGCCAGGCCTGACACAGCCGCAGCCAGCCCCGTGGCGAGTCATCGGTCATCAAACGTCGACAGCTAGCGCGCTAGGTAAGAGTTTTCAATGACTTTACGATCGAGAGCTCGAGGGATCTCAAAATCGACAGCATGTTCTCGGCGACAGCCTGGCGCACCCAATTGCTCGTACAGGCTGCCGCTGGGAGGTGCATGTACAACAGCAAGCTCTCCGCGCCTTCGGAGATGCTGCACAAGACCTTCATCACGTTCACCCGTCGGATCGTGCACAAGTTCCCCGCCTTCGAGTTGAACCCAGCGCCCGCGCGGGAGGTTTGCCCTGCCAAGGGAGCTGCTGCCAGCCGGCCACCGACTACGGCAACGGGATCTATCGTGACAGTGTGGCATCCAAAACACAACATGCAGCAACAAGCAAGCCAAATAGATCTTGGCATCTCGCATGTACACGTAACTACATGCATACCTTGCTCGAGTACAGGAACATGCATGCACGTATCTCGTCCAGATTCGTTATTGTGCCAACGTACGCGAAGGTGTTTGTACTTGAATCAACTTCGACACGGCGCCGCCGTGAAGTACGGAGTCCTACCTCTACGACTACACGTGCCTCTACGACGGCGCCGCCGTCAGATCCGTGTGCCCGGCCCGGCTACGACTCCAAGACTTGCTTGTATACATGCATGATGCATCTACGTCACCGAGTCAAACTACGCCGGGGAGTGCCATCAAGACATACAAGCTACCACGACTTGCTTGTAGACATGATATACGGGAGAAAATTGCTGGCATGTCTACTCGGCCGTGAGCTCATCACTCCATCAACATGCAAGCCGACTACCATATTGATGATTGGGCTAGCATGCAAACGTGCTCTGCAGCGCATCTGTTTACTCGGGTACTACGGCTCGTCCATCGACTACTCGGCCGCGGGTGTCCGGCTACTCATGTGGTGATCGACTACTCGGCCACAGCGACCGACTGCTTGGCTGCGGGTGTCCGGCTACTCGTCCATGGTGATCGACTACTCGGCCATAGCGACCGACTACTCGGCCGTGAGTGTTCGGCTACTCATCCGTGGTGATTGACTACTCGGCCACGGGTGTCCGGCTGCTCATCCATGGTGATCGACTACTCGGCCACAACGACCGACTACTCGGCCGCGGGTGTCCAGCTACTCATCCGTGGTGATCGAATACTCGGCCATGGCGACCGACTACTCGGCCACAAAGGTCAAGATGACGCCTGAGGGCTCTCAGGCCCAACACACCAAGATCGCACGCCGACTACTCCACTCGGCCAATAATCAAGCTAAGTCATGCTTTAATATGTTTCTAAATATTCCTTAATATTTATATATCTCTGGATATTGTATATGTGCCTCCACGGCTATCATCGTCCGCATACACGGCGGTCATCACCGTCAACATGCAATGGCCCCACTCTGCATCGTCGTCAGCACACAATGGCTCTGGCCATCGTTGTCAACACGACATGACTGTCGTCGTCAGCACGCTGCAGCCCGCGTCATCAACTCGGGCTTGACCAGGTTCTCCGAGCTGGCTTCGAGCCATCAGGCAACCGAGGTCTACCCGTCCGACTTCTACTGCAGCTCAACTCGAGCTTGACCAAGTCCGCTCGCTATGCACGGGAAGCATAGCAGCCGTGGGCGTCCGGATACGGGTGTTCGTCCAGACGTTAGTCATGCCGAATCAGAAAAGAAAGCACAAGTGCAATACCATCTACCCTTACAAGTTTTAGGCGTGCGTTTACTGTGAGACAGAGGAAGTATGTTTTTTGTTCATACACGATGTGACATGTATGTTCGATTCCTTTTCAGCTTATTCCTTAATGGAGAACTCAACTGAAATTGGACTTCGGTATTACCGCAACAACGCAAGGGAAAGTCACTTAGGTATACATAGATAATATAAAGGTAACCATCTCGACCGCGCCGTCGTTCAATTTACCAAAGTGCATAAAACATAAATGGAAAATAATTATGTCAAGATAAACATGTAAAAATTGCAAATTGTAATGGGTAATGATACATCTCCGAAAAATTATGACGTTGCCCTTACAGACTTGTGCTGACGGACTGTGATCGAAGTTGTGGCTGGCACTCCTCCTGATCTCTGGTAGGCCTAGTGATAGAAGCATTTAACTCTTATATGAGCATCTATTTTAGGATAAATTTTGAATTTAAAGGTGCGATTATTATAGGACACATGGAGTAAACGCTTCACAAGTTCTGGACCATAAAAGTTTCAACAAAAAAATTTGCACATATATATAGCAACCTCCAGAAAGTAATAAACAAAAATAACGCACTTAAACTGTAAAAGACTTTTTTCCTCGAATACGCAAGAGCATTGCGTACCATTGTATTAAGAAGGTAGAAGTTTAAATAAATACAAGAGTGGTTGTTCCTGGCCCGACCGAAACCATGAAGAGGCTACATTTTGAATATGGCAACCCCGGAATCCACTTGGATCAACCTAAACTACGCACGCGGCCTATGGCTCCATGGCCGAAGGTCAGTGAGCTCGCTCACTGGACATCCCTCAACAAGCTGGGAACAACTCGTCGAGGGTCTCAACGTCTGCAGCCGATAGATCGCCCTTGAAGTAGGAGTCGTACGAACGCTTAGACGCAGAGGAAGGTGGTGCTAAAGGTTCCAAGAACCCCATCCTCTTCATGAGCAGTACTTCGCCGTGTTTGGACACCGGGATGTGGTCTATCTGCTGAGCAACAATCCGCCTGCTCCTAAGGGGCAAGGGCCGTTTGGGCGGCGGCTTCAGCTTGGGAGGGGAATTGATGAGGGGTGGCTGCCTCACCACCAGGACCTCCTCGGTGAACCTGGCCAGCGGCCTCCATAGGAGTAGGCGAGTCATCCGCCATCGGCGCCACAGCGCCCACCATTTGAGGTGTGCCTAGAACAGGGGACGACGGAGGTGACTCATAGTTCGCCATGCACTGAGGAGCCGTCGACGTAGGGTCCCACAGCGAAGCTTGACCCCGAGAGATAGGCAGTCGTGATCCTGTGTGGCCACTGGTCGGGTCGTGACGAGCAGGGCGGCAAGCTCATCCAGCATCGGGTCGACCGAGTCGAGCCGAATGGGGGATCTGCGCACTCGCACAGTGCCTCCGCCAACGGATCAGGCTCGAGGAAGCAGTGCACGATAGTTGAAGCAGTGGCGTCTTCGGCGAAGTCGACAGGTGCGTCCATGACGATGTCCGTCGCCGGCTTACCGCTGTGGCGCCGGCGTCGTCTCCGATGACGACGGGTGCCATTGGCACCCCCACGACACTCTTCATGGACCCATATGTGGTCAGTGGACCACCGAGGGGTGCATGCTGGGAGGGCAGTGGGTTGTCGGCACGTGAGTGGTGAGGCCAGCCCCCGCCATTCGGCATTGCCTTGGACCGACAACAGTCCCTAGCGAGGTGGCCGAAACCGCGGCAGCATAGAAAACACCGAGGCAACCGACAAGACGCCACCCGGTGCGAGGAGAGGCTGTTGAAGCATCTGCCGAGGAGCTGTGCGAGAATCCTCTGAGCCTGTGCACGTGGGCCTAGGCCGTGGCGAGGCACAACAGAGGCAGACGTAGGTCCCTTCACATGTCGGGGCAGAATCTCACGCCACCCATCGGTGATGGGGGCAGAGACCCGTCTTCATGCCGAGGCGTTGGCGGGCAGGTACCCGACCATCCATGGCTGGGTTGGTAGGCCGAGCACAAGCTGAGGGCGCGGCCGACTGTGCCTCCTCTGCCTTCGCACAGGCCGCTGCCCGGCGTTCGCTCCGCCGCACCCCAGAACAGCGGCCGGACGAATCTAGGCGCGCACGGGGGACATGGTGGTCGGGCTCGTCGAGCGAAGAGCGGCCTCTAGGTTGGTTGAGGGACGATCACCGTCGAACTCATTGCTGTCGTCATCATCCATCCATCGATGGTGCTTCGTGCGCCCTCCCAAAGATGGGTAGAATGGGTCCGCGGACAGCAAGAGCGCGGAGTCCGATGTCGGTGGTTGCGGAGACGAAGAAGGAAATAGCGGCGGCACTCCAGAGCCAGATCCCATGGGGGCAAGCTCAATGGAGGTCCGCAGAGGCACACTAACACCAGAGGTGGTGGCGGTGCGGGGTGTGGCCTCGTCGTCATCGGACTCCACCATTTCGCATCGTCGCCCGACTCCAGCGACACCATGCCAAAACCCTCGGGCATGGCCACAGCGTTGAAGGCATCTAGCCCTAGTAGCAGAGGGGACGATGCACTAGAGCTGCCCCCTCAGCCATTAGCGGTGCAGTCATGACCGTGGCGGCATCCTCATCCCCCGGCTGCGCTAGCATGGTCACCACGGGAGGAGGAGGCGATGGAGTAGGCGAATCGATAGCATGAGTTGTCCCGGCGCCGGAGGAAGCCACGTGTGGCGATGCTGGCTTGGGGGTGAGGTTCTCGGCGCCAGCTAGAGCTAAGGCCTGAGATTCAGCGCCAGCCATCGATGAACCATTAGCCCCGACGGGCTGGAGGCCGGGGACGGCGGCCGCAGGGCTCTGTAGGCACGGCGGCATCGTGGACGGCATCCCCTCGACGTCGACAGTGGAGGGCAGAGGAGAGGAAGGGGAGGGGGATAGGGAGGCGAGAGAGGAGGAGGTGGGGATGCTGGCACCTAGCTGGCGGTCAGTGGCGGCGGTAGCGGGGTCAGGGCGCTAGGGTTTGGCTTCCCACTGGGGAACGGGGCTGGGGGTGAGCCGCCTGGGAAGGGAAAGGCGGGGTAGGTGGAGGGGAAGGGGGCGGGGGAGATGGGGGCGGCGGCTCCAGCGCTGGCGAGGGCACTCAGATACACTGTTGAGCAGGTTTGCTTCTTCGTTGTGATCAACACTTATATACTCTATAGTTGTTCACAAAAATAACCTTTGCCCTATATAAACAAGCGCACTCCACTGCACCGACCACTATGCAGGGTTCATGAACAATGTTTTGGAACCGTGTGTGGAAACAATGCTTAAATAGTGGCTAGCTGTGAATGGACAATGCTAAATAGTGGTGTCAATAGTGTTGTGTAGTGTTTGAGGACATGAGGAGCCTGCAATTTATTCACGTTTGGCGTTTGAGGGATAATATATTACGCTGCCGGGCGGGACTACTCCTCGACGCGCGTGCGCTCAGATTGTTCCGGGTGCGCGTGCATAGGAAACGATAGCAGCGCGTCCCTCCCCGTAACAACGGTGGTTTCCCCAACAAAATTTTTCCCATTTCTTATGTCTAGATTTTGGGCGGCCCATTAGCATTTCTCTTGTCTAGATTCTGGACCAATGGACTAATTTAGATTCTACGAGCTTTTTTTCTTTCGGATAACGGATTTGTGGGAGATAAAAAGGGCGAGGGGCTAGTTTGATATCAAATAGATGTAGAAATACTATTTTTAAAATTCATATATCTTATTTTCCATGATATTTTATATGGGATTAATAATTCAACCGATACAGAAACAAATAAAAAATGGTTATTGTTGACGGTGGATAGCGTCAACATTTTATAGCGCAATAAACATGAGAAATGATCAATAAACATGGAAATAGAGGAGTCTAGGGTTCTATCTAATAAATTTCACGAGCTTTGGTGAATTATTATTTTCTAGGGATTATTCTAGAAAAGCCGACAAGAGAGACCTAATTATCAAACGGATTATCGGAATTCCACCGCAAAAGATACGCTAGAAGACTCTAGAAGACATGAGAAGACACTAGACGAAAGCGGGACTCCAAAAGCTTCTGGAGGAGGTCGGGCAGCACCAGGCCCCTAGGCCGACTAGGCCCCACCTGTCATCTTCTACGAGCCTCCTCCACCAACCTTGAGGATCAATATTAGCCCTACGTCAAGTCGATTTGATCCAACGATTCACATGCATCCCACCGGACTATATATACGGAGCCTGACCCCCTAGAGAGATCAAGTCATTTGAGATCAAGCCATCCAGAGCCAAAAACTCTAGCTACTCTGAGTTCCTCTAGTTTATAGCGATAGCCTAGTTAGACTATAGATGTAGAGGGAGTCAAGTTGGTAACCTAGCTTGGATTCCCGACGTTGTCAAGAGCGTGGAGATTTGGTACTATTCTTGTGCTCTCCTCTCTTATTGTATTATTCATCATTGTGTGTTGATTATAGTGTTATGGCAATATTAATCTTCATCGTGTTTATGTTCTTGATTGCAATGTTTATTGTTTACTTTGATTATATGTCTAGCATAGTTACTTTATTATTATTGAGTTCATGCATATGCTCGTATAGCGTTTATCCTAAGATACCTAGGGTAGATGATTTGCATTATGTAGGTGTGGTGCTTAGATGTATTACATATCTACGAGTGTAGGCATGGTGCTTAGACTTAGGTTAATCATGAATGCACCCTGCATTCCGGATCGATGGTAGCAGCGGGTGGTGACAGCCACATCTATCCTTTGTAGTCCACCTCCCGTTTGTAGGACAAGTAGGACCCGTTTACGAAGGAGATCACATCCTCTGTTGGTGTCTTTTCTTAAGTAATGTCCTTAGTTGAATAGTAGAAGACATAGTTTACCCAAGTTAGAAGTAGAGAACCCTAAGTTATCCTCTCTACGCTCCTGTTTATCTTAACCTTATTGCTACTCTTAGTTAACATAAACCCCAACCAAGTTATCACACCTTGTTAAGTTAGATCGTAGTTAGTCTCACACGTTTCCCATGGATACGATATTTAAAACCTCCGAATAAAAGCTACAGTGTGCGTGCGGATTTATCTGTGTACGTTAATTTATACCAACAAGCTTTCTGGCGTCATTGTCGGGGAAACGGTTGCTGAATTAACTTCGAACCTAGCTTAACATTTTATCTTTTATTTTTCTTTTGTTTTACTTTTTCGGTTAGCATGGATTCCACTTCTATTTGTCAATATGCTAAACCCACGAGCACAAGCTTAAAGCCACCAGAATCAATATAGCCCATCCTAACACCTGGCTTTAAGCTGAGCCCATCTTTTATAAAATTGATTTGGGATAAATCTTTCTCGAAAGAAGGCGATTAAAATCCATACTCACATCTACAAGAGTTTTTGCAGATCTATGTATGCTTGCATATCGCTGGCATGTCAGATAATACCTTAAGATGGAAGTTGTTTCCGCTCTCTTTGATGGGAAGAGCTAAATATTGGTACAGACAAGCCATAGGAAGTATGCAAGGAGGTTGAAAAATATTATGCTCTGAATTTTATTTACATTTCTTTCCCACCTCTAAAGTAGTCAGCCTTCGAAAAGAGGTTCAAAATTTTGAATAACTAGAAGAAGAATGTCTTGGCACATCATGAGATCATTTTAATAAACTCATCACCACCGGGCCGAATCTTTGTATTCTAGACCCAATGCTTCTTCAATATTTTTTCATGGGTCTTAGCAAGGATTCTAGGGAATCCCTTAATGCAGCCTCTAGAGGAGCTTTTCTTCATTTGCCTGCTAGTGAAGCAAGGGTTATGCCTGATAGAATAAGTGGAAAGACTCTCTACCCTAGCATTCAATATAAACTCCCCGAGAAAGAAAAGGAATCCTCTCCCGAACATGAAGAGGAAGTTTTGATAGCCAAATCATTGTCACTCCAATCCAAAGATTTAGCTATCAATCCTAAAACACCAATGCCCCAAAATCCCCCAATAGAGGAGGGAATTCCACCTTTGAAAATCCCTTTTGAAATTTCTTGTGAAGATGATCTTTTTGGTGATGATTTTGGGAGAATGTTAAATTCTTATAAGAGACCTTCCAGTGAATATAATTCAAATCCTTTTAAGAAGGGATCTCTTAGAAAGTGTCTTTATTCCCATATACGACATCAGGAAGAATTCAAGGATGGCATGTGTAGTGATGCCATAGAAGGAGAGTTAAGCCATTTAGAAGACACTTCTATCTTCTCTCCTTCTATGCCCACATTAAATGTCTCATCTAAACCCATCCTTGAACCCGATGATCCCTCTTATGATCTATCTCCTAAGTCTCATGACGACCCTAAAATTTCACTAAGACAACTAAAGCATAGGAGTCATGAAGACTACAAGGATGACCAAGAAGTGCAACGGCAATGGCAGGAATGTATTAAGAATTGCCTAGAACATATGAAGAACACATATGCCGTTGTTAAAGACTGGATGGACAAAGACGAAGCCTTATGGTTAGAATCCACACTTAGCCTAGATTCAAACAATAAGCTTAAATCAATCTCTTTTACTCATCCAAGTTTGGAGGAATCCTTAGATGAGACCAATCCTAGAAACACCAATCCATGGGAAATCTTCAACAATAAAATGTCCAATGAATGTCATATACATGGAATAATGGAGACAATATTTCCGCCTATAGACATTCATGAAGAAACACCCTTGGAGCTTGAAAAGGAAGATGACATCGATGAACATGGAAGTTACTTCATTGACACCTCATCAAATCCATGCTCATATGAGAAATCTTCTGAATTAATTGGTCTCTCTAGTACCCCACGTGAGATCTTCAACCCCCTCATTCTCACTATTCCTAAAAACTTTGAAAGGGTGGTTGTAGATGCATATATTTATCATAAATTTTATAGATCTCGTTGTGTGAATCTTGAGATAGGTACACGAAGGTCGGTGTCGGAGGGGAAACCACTTTACCAACTTGAAGCACAATTAGAAGGTTTCCCAAGGACAAGCTTGAGTCCTAAAACAAGCACTTTTCGAGAGATAACATGAGTTTTTGCCTTCTGATGTGATACCCTTGTGAAATGAGCATAGAAATATAGTCGTAAATATTCCTTCGAGTATTTTTTGTCACTAACCATTGAAGGTTTGAAGCGAAAAAAACGAAGGATGACAGCACCAGGTATGTCCAACCAATCATCATGCAACACTGAATTATATCCATCCAACTTGATTTCATCTTGCAAAAATTAAGCTTGGTGGATGAGCTTCTCTAAAAAAAATCTTAAGCCAGGTTGCTAATATTGGTTGTTTCTACCTTTTAAGCCATGCTCAATTTGTTAAATAACAATCATGCTCTTTCATCTCTATTTGAATAAATCTCTGTAATGCTTTCATGCTATCTTTGTTTGCTATAGTATACTTAAGGTTTGGAGTATTTTCATATACCTTTTAAATTAGGCATGGTACTTAGTTTAAATTGTTCTCTTGAATCAAAATTAGATGAGGTGTTTAGTTTAATTTTCGAACCAAGAATATGTTGATTTTACTTCCAAAGGCTTTTTAAATTAAGCGTGGTGCTTAGGTTAAAATGTCTTTCTAAATCAAATTAGACGTGGTGTCTAGGTTGATTTTTGAGCCAAAAGTATGATGTAGTAGATACTGGATATTTTGTTGGACTAACCTTTGTAGGAAATTTTCAATTCAATATGGGCAAGTCATGAGATGAATTCAAATTAGAGATGAAGCAAGTCATATGACAGACTTTAACAACTTTGCACAAGAAGGCACAGCTCATTTATCATAGATGTAAGAACTACATACCTCATTCAACGTGGATGAAAGAACTATAAGTATCAAAGGTCATTCGCTCTGTCTTTAGTTGCAAGTTATCTTTACCTTGAGCCACACCTATATAGAACATGATCTATGCTAAAGTAATTTAAGCACCATCTTTTCATTAGCATAGGTGTAACTCATAAAATTTCTAGACAAACAGCCTGTATTCCAAATTTGTATATTCCTTTGGGTATGTGTTGTCCACTAATCCGCTGCAGGCATAAAACAATAAGTGAGACTAAAGGTTAAACAAGATGACAAGATCAAAGAAGCAAAAAGATGGTACGACAAAAGGATAAGAAAGGAGTGCAGCATAGGAGACAAGATGCTCATGAACAGTTCAAGCAAGGAAAGCTTCAAGCAGGAAGAGAAGACCACCACAAGTCATCTACCCTTCATCACATGGTGTCATCATGTTCCAATAATAAAAGTAACATCTTAAGGTGAGGTTTGGTTACGGTTGAGAAGGAGTAGTGGGCGGGAGGCAAGCAACCGGCGTTGTACCTCCACCGCTAGGGTTAGGGTGACAGGAAAGTGTCGCAATTACTGTGAAGGGCGGGCCGCGCGATGCAATTACTCACTGCGGGGAGGATGGGACGGTGGATGAGACCAACGAAGGTCGGGGCAGAGTGAGGCGGCACGGTGGAACGGGCGCGGCAAGCTAACGTCGCAGTGGGGGCGTAGGGTGAGTGGGAAATGCAGTCGCCGCGGTGGAGGCAGGCACCGCGCTAGAGGTTGGCGTGGCAGTCGGATAGTGAAGTGGAGGCGCCGCGCGGCGCAGTGGTTGCTTCCGTGGCGAGGTGGACGCAGCCGCGGCCACGGTCGGAAGAGGGGAAATGCCAATTCGGAAAGTCACGGAGTGGGGAAAATGTTGTTGCGTGGAGGAAACTGGGCCGCGTCCGAAAGCCCACCAAGGGAGGCTGCATGCCCAGCGAGGATGTGTTCGGACGCATGCGGATTGCCCGGACGTTGTCACCCAATCAATATCATTTTTTCATTCCAACCCGCGCGCGTTCACCTAGCGCCCGCGGCGGTGCAGTGGCCAGCGACGGGGGCGAGGGCGTCGGAGCCGACGAACCTTAGATCTGGTTTGTTTTTTTCTTTTTTGGCAACCAAAATAGTTTCTTTCCAAACTTGGGGTGTGCAGTCGATTCAAAAGGCTGTAGTAAAATCCTAATTCTAATATCAACTCTCGTAATATATCTTAGTTCAAAGAAACATGTTTACCTCCTAGTCAAGGCTCCTGGACTGTTGTTCATGTCCAATATGGATATGGACTTGTTGGTCCTATCTGCAGTCTAAGAGGTGTACTACTTGTGTTGGCTAGGACTTTTTGCGTTGTGACTTTTCACGAACATGCTTAGCATGTATATTATTAAGAAGAAGAGAGTTTGTTACAACATTGCTCAAGGATCGTGCTAGAACGCGAGAGACACACTATGCCCGACCAAGGCAACCCTGAAAGCTATAGAGGAACGAACGGTAACATACGATGGATTACATTGGTAACGATTATGCGACTGTAGGAAAATTAAAGTCAACCAGCGGGGGCAATAGCGAACAGCGCCCCTAGGTGTGCGTAGCCCGCCTGCGACCATCTGTCCGCCTCGTCAGTGATTAGGGCGAGCAGCTATAAAAATAATTTTTATAGTTTAACCTTTTTCGTAAACAAATACTTTTGTTTTTAATTACTCGTATGATGTGGTTAATGTTGAATTATCCTCCGGTACCAGCTGTAACAGAACCGACCAAATTATAAGAGCACAAGTACAAAAATAAGCACCGAAGCGCTCAAATTTTCGAACTTGAGCCCATATAATCCCGGTAGTCAATCGAAACCGCGAAGGATTTCAAACCAAACTGCTTACAACCATGATCGCATCATTCAACATACACATCATACGTTACATTTCACAAGTAGTTCCGAAATAAGTTTACACCACGGAGTTGCAAATATTACAAACCAAGTTTGGAAAGTAGCGGAAGCAAAACACCCACACCAGTTATTTAACTACTGCCAGTCTTGTTGATCAACAACCCGCAAAAGCATGAGGAAAGTACATAAAAGATGATCATGCTCTAGTGATCTAGTCTTCGTCACCCGTAGGGTGGAGACACGTCTTGCAGAAGCCTTGATAGAGCATATCATCTGCAATAGGGGGGAAATAAACCCTGAGTACTGGAATGTACTCAGCTAGACTTACCCGTCAAAAACCAGAAATAAAATGACACCAAGGATGATGCAAGGCTTACACAAGAGGCTAGCTGACACCACATTTTGCATAAAGGCATAAGTAGTTGAAACTCTTATAACCTATACTAGCAATTATTTTTAGCATTTACCTGTCATCTATCTTAGCACCTGTACTAAACATGCACTTGATTATCATCAAACAATTATTAACATTAATTCCATAGCAGGTATAAATTGTGACAACATTGTAACATTCACTTAACCATCTGTTCAATTAATGAGATCTACGTTGTCGCTGCTCAAGTCAAGTGCTCACTAACCGGGAGCGACGGCGATTCGAATCGAATTCCTATCCAGCTGGAGGGGTATTTCTAACACTCACCGAGTCACGCCTGGCGAGGGCTGCTCAGGTCATCTTTCGTACAGTTCAGGAATCGCAGGCCCGAATGACGTCGCGTCCCCAAGGGCGACACTTTGCCAGGTGATAGGGACTCTAACCCCCCTTGGTCTCACGCCAATGTCCCCAAGCACATCCTTTCTCTCCTCCAAGATGCAACCTACCATTCGATTCCCGCCCTGAACCATACTACTCGACTTCGCGGTCGGAACGACTTATCCGGCCAACTAAGTGTTAGACTGCGTTCAACATGACTCAAGGACGTACAGCGAATCGGTCCTTAAACGACTCAGACGGGCATGGCTCCACACCCAAGACGTGAAATGTCTTGCAGCTGTACCATCGAACTCCCGCCCGGTCTCAATTTCATTTTAAAGCATGGTTCCATCACGATAGCCATAAGCCACTCGTGACCCAATCCTATCTCTCGCGGATGACCGGAAATCACCCGACTTCTACCGTACTAAGCAGGGCTAAGCATTGACACGTGCCTAAACCTAGTATAGGATTAAGTATGATATCTAGACAAGGACAGGTAAAATGCAGCAAGTGTTTTCATATAACTCCTAGAACTTAATGCAATAAATAATTAAAAGTACTCAAGATAGATTTATAAAATGATGGGTTCAGCATGCACCGGGGCTTGCCTTTGAGAAAAGTCGAAGGCCGGTGGTCAGGCCACTCCGGCAAGTCTTCAGCGGCGTCTCCTTCGCCGACCGGTTCTGTTGGCTCCTCCGGCTGGTTCTGGATCTCCTCCGGTATCGCTTGTTCGAACTCGAGGAGTGTTACCCCCTCTGGAACACCTATTGCATGAGTGCATAATGAATCTTATGGATGCATAGTAAAAGATGCAGTATGCTCGAAATGAAATGCATTACAACATTTTTAAAGCTCTATTCAAATCACTTAAAAATAGTAGGTGCAAATTTCCTCTCCGGTAGAGAAGTACTCACCTAATATACTTAACCTAAGATAAAGCTGCTCTTCTTCAGTTAAGGCCCTAACACCTAAAAATTACAAAAGTAGCATTTCTTAGGGTACCACACCACATCCAACAGCAAAATACCACAGTAAAACATTCTGGACAGCAGCTACTTGCTTTTAACATAACTGGAGATTCCCAACTCCAAAAGATATGATCTAAGACAATCTGGAAAGCCTAAGAAATGCACTACAATTCATTTTCAGACCTCAACCCCAAACTCCTAAGTTTTCCATGTCGAATTTCATAAGTTCCAGAATCTGTTCTCTCTAAATAGAGAGTAGCAAATTCTGGACTGTCACTTTAAACAGCAATAACTCTCAAACTACTAAGCCAAATACTCCCAAATTTTGACACAAGCTATTTCATCAAGTTTACTACAACTTTGGTATTTACAAGTTTTCCAGCAACCATATTTATCAAAGGTCAAACTTAGAAATACTACCAGCTGTCCAGAAAACCTAGAATTGAAAGGATTAAATATTTATTTATGTGGCAAACATCCCTTAAAACCAAGTTAATGCTGCCACAAGTTCACATAGGTCACAAAAACACCAGAAAGTAGGGTGTGCCAACCTAGAACATTTATTTATACTCATTTCTTAATTTACTTACTTAATTAAGTGGAATTTTAAACATAAATGTAAACTGCTCCTAAAATTCTACAAAAATTACAGGGAACTCTCTGACCCAAATGGAGACTACTGTAAAAATCTAAACTAATTTTATTCACAGGAACTCCCTATACAAAATTTACAAGGCAAAAAGGCTGATTTTTGTATAATTAATAAATCATATTGAAAAGTATCAAACAACAGATTTCACAATTTTCTTGGACATTTTAGGGTACCAAGACATTCTCCAAAAAGTTACAAGAACATTGCACATGTAGAAAAATTACTAAAATTCATTCAATTATTTCTTAGAATAACAAGATAGCCTTATAACTTGAAAAGTGTTTAAGCACTAATGCCCAAATTTTTACCAGAGCTAGGGCAAGTATAAATTAACCTACCCACCAAATTTCATAATTTTTTGGGATACTACAGCTCAAGTTATACATTTAACAAATCTGCATGCATTTCAAAACACATTTAAAATATCTAATAAATTCTTCCAGAATTTAAACATCACATACCAGATTTATATTTTTCTAAAATACTACACATCATGTAGATCATAACAAAATTTATCTCATGATTTTTGAGCAAGTACAACCCTAGATCTACATTTTCCAAACTACCACAAAAATCTGTGACAAAAAGAAAAAGAAAAACATTACTACACCCTAACCGCTACAGTGCCGGGCCGGCCCGGTTCACCAGCGCGGCCCAGCCAGCGCGCGGCCCGACCTGACTCCCGCCCGCGCGCGGCAACCGACAGGTGGGTCCCCGCGGTCGGTGACAGAGGGCAGGGGAGCGGCGAACCGCGAGCTCCGGTGAGCTCAAGCTCGCCGGAGGGGAGCTCGCTCAGGAAAACAAACACACCCACGCGTTCCCCGTCATACGGTGCTTCGATTCGTGCACGCAGGGAGGTTTGGGTTGGAGTGGGAGGGGCTCGCCACCGGGAGCGGCGGCCGGTGAGGGTCGGTGACGGTGCGCCGCCGCCAGTGAGGCCGCACGGTCACATCTAAGCTCGGTACGAGCTTTACTGCAGCTAGGCGGAGCGATTGAGATAGAAAGGGGAGACGGAGAGAGGCCCGAACTACCCTGGCCATGGTGAACCTGCATGGCGGAGCTCCGGTGACCTCTCAGGAACGGGCGGAGGTGGTAATGCGGCTCACCTCGGGCTCAATCAAAGCCACCGGTTGGTCGAGGAGGTGTAGGGCGGTGAGGCGGAGGGACAGACGTGATTTGGTGGGCGGTGGTGCGGTGGAAGACGCGCGCGAGCTCGCCGGAGTTGGAGCGGCAATGGCGGCTCGGTTCCTCCGTTTTGAAACCGAATGAGGGGGGAGAGGGAATGGAGGCAGCTTCGACGCGTCGTGGCGGTCTTGAAGGCGCCGTGGACTGACCGGTGGGGCCAGGGCCGGCGTACGGTCGCCACCGTGTGTCCACGCGTCGGCGAGGCCCTGTGGCCGGTCGGCCACTCCCCTTCTCTGACGAAACTGAAACGAGTTGAAAGGTGCCGTTGGTGATCGACTGACAGGGCAACTTCGTCGACGATTTACTCCTAAACCAGCTCGTGTTAGTGAAACCTCCAATTAGCAAAGTTGTAGACCTATGTGAGCACTACAAGTTTGTAAAAGGCATCATGAGCTGGTTCGGTTTAGTTGGTGAGATACAGTGCCCTCAAGTGGTGCTCGGTGAAACTGAAACGCAGTTTCAGTGATAACAGCCGACTGAAACCTTAACTTCTTGACACTATATCTCATAAACTATTGAGAACCAGGCTTGGGTGATGTTGGCAATGTTGTAGAGCTACACGAGGACTACAAGTTTGTCAATATGAGTGGAAGCTGATTTGGCCTGGTTTGCAAACTACAAGCTTCTAAAGTAGGCCACAGTAAAACTGGAGGGTCAATTGAAGACTTAGAAAAATTCTAAGTGTTGAGGCAGCCCCTCTAGCTAACTTGTGGGCCACTTTTGAGCATGTTCTGGTCAGTTTCATGAGATGGTCATATTGAGACTTTTGTTCCCCATAAAATTCCCTACAACTTTGCTTAAGGGTGCTCCTCCATGCAAGGTCTCTAAGCTAGACTTTTTAATTGGTCAAACTAGAGCATCCTAGGGCTAAATGGTGGTCAACCATCTCTTGGAGGGCATTTTTGTGATTTTGATCAACATGAACCTTGCTCCAAGAGTTACCCTAAGTATAACTAAGGTGTTGTAAGACATAATTGGCTACTCTACCTTTTTGTTACACCAACTATCAAGTATCACATGATGTGAGCCAAACAAAACTTCTAGAAACAATCACATGTGTTGCATCACATAAAATAACATGAATGATGCATGCTTATGCTTATGTAAATGCAATGCAATTATGGAACTAAACACTTGAGGTGTTACAGCCCCTAGGTGTGCGCAGCCCGCCTGCGACCATCTGTCCGCCTCGTCAGTGATTAGGGCGAGCAGCTGAACCGATGTGTGACTTGTTCCTTGGAACACTCTCCGATTCCTTTCCTTCCGCATATTCTAAGCAACAGTATTATAATCCGTCTTATTCAGCTTGTTTTTTCAGCCGAAATAGTATTTTTCTCTCACAAAAAATCAGTCAACGGTGTTTTTCAGCCGGCTTATAATTCCAGCCGAACGGAGCCTAAAATAACCAACGTGTCAAATCCTGGATGAAGCATCGAAGGCAAAGCCTGCGGACAGCGGACTGCCAAGGGGAACGGAGGAGGGCACGGCGTGCGGTGCGGGGGAGAGGGCGTGGGTGCAAAAAATTAGCAGGGTCAAGCGTGAGGCGGTCCGCCAGTCCGCCGGCCGGCTTCACCACGACTATGGTTGACGAGTCCGTTTCGAGAGGGAGCAGGTCGACTCCGTTACTGCTCGTGACTCGCAAGGTAGGCGGAATTTTTTTTCCCCCAGCGTCCTGTCTGGTCGAGACACGTCCTTCCATCGATTTCCACCAATATATATAGCACTAAAATCAATCAGCGACCCGCGCGAGACGAGTCTTAAGGCGCGTTTGGTTCAGAAGACAAGTTCTCTCGTCTCGCCTCGCCTCGCCTCGCCTCGATCACGGATCAGCTCATCTCGTGGTTCTCGCTCACGCGCCCCTTTCCTAGGGAACCGAGGCGGCCGGGAATAGATCGATGGACCAGGTGCCTCGAGACGTGCTAGCGGACGTCCTAGCCCTCCTGCCGCCGCGCACCCTCGCCGTGTCGCGCTGCGTCTGCAGGGAGTGGCGTGACGTCGTGGACGCGGACGCGCGCTGCCAGCTGCGCACGGACCTCCTCCCGCTCTCGGTGGCCGGCATCTTCATGATGACGAATGAGGCTGAGCCACCGGAATTCTTCGTCCGGCCCTCCATGGCGCGTAAGATCGCCAGCGATCTCCAAAGCTACCTGAAGATGGACAAAGACCATCACGGCCTCTCTCTCGCAGGTATCTGCGATTGTTGCAATGGCCTTGTTCTGTTTGAGAATCATGTGGCCAACCCGGCGACGAGGCAATGGATGCGCTTGCCGCCTTATCCGACCCTGCCTGAGGAGAAACAGAGCTATTACGATTATTGGTACCTTGTGTTCGATCCCACGGTATCGCCACATTTTGAGGTGTTTGTGATGAAAAGTCCACTTGATTACAAGAACGAGCCATCAGAATTGCTGCAGTTAGAATACATGTCAGTACGTATTTACTCATCTAGCAAACAGAGGTGGGAGGAAAGGCCTTTTCTCCGTGAAGAAGAACACTCAGCACCTGCTGCCAACATATGGTCAAATTTGCGTTGCGGAACTTGGCATGCTGTCTACTGGCATGGAGCACTCTACGTGTATTGGATGGTAACTTTCATTACGAGGTAGCCACTTGTCCCATAAACCGATATGTTTAGTTTATATTGATTTTGATTTCTTCCATAAACCGGTATGTTTAATTTTTTTGTCAATGGTTTTATATTGCAGGATAAACGTGTTCACTAATAAGTACCAAGTAATTAACCTGCCGCCTGACATTAACTGGACAAGGTATTATCAGTTCCGTCTTGGAAAGTCAGTGGGTGGGGTACATTTTGCGGTGGCTGGTCAGCAAGGACTCCAAGTTTGGTTCCTGGATGAGTCTGGTAGCAAGACGGAGTGGGTATTGAAGCATGTCACCAGGTACCCATTCAATAATGATCAAACTGATAGGCCATGGAGTTTACAACATGGTCTCTATGGCTACGATGATGATGATCAAGAAGAAAACAACAAAGAACCAACAACAGCTGAAAAGGATTCTGATTGGGACTCTGATGATGATAATGCCGGTGGCATTGATCTTGAACGGGTTGACAAATACTCCTGCCCATATACTGAAGTGCTTGGATTCCATCCTTACAGAGATATTGTCTTCTTAGCTTTGTCGAAGGAAGTCGTGGCGTATTATTTTAATAGCTCAAAGATGCAACCTTTGGGTAAGCTGCTCATCAGATATCAGTATCAAGTCATAGAGGAGGGTTTCGTATACACACCTACTTGGATTGGAGAGTTGCCTGGAGCCAATTATCTGAGCCAATTATCTAGTAAGATCAAGAAACTCGTATAGTATAGGGGAAGAGGACTTGCTGCATAGTATAGAGGATTAGTATGCATCAGAGTTTGTGAGCCAATGCAGTAGATCGCCATGTGTAATAAAAATGGTGGAGTATGTTCTGATGATCTACCAGAAGCAGAGAATGCGAGTTTTTTTTTGCGCGACCATGCCTTGGCATGTTTTTTTATTAAGAGAAAATAGAGTTTAGTGCAGACAAATACACAGTAATCAAACGACTACCGAGTCACGGTGAGATGGAGTGCTCTGGTAACGGGCCATCAGAAAGCTGAATAGGATTAACTTTTTAAATTCACTTATTTATAGTAATACATATGAGAATCAAACTAAATTTTTTGTAACATCAATTTCAGATTCAGAATTAATTTTAAGAGAACAATTCATTTCAAAAATAAGGATTGTAATGAAATAGATAGAATTACCTCAAGATTATTCTTTCAATTTACATCCGGAATCAAGCTAGGCGAAGGCACGAGGCGTTTGAACATCTGATCATGCACCCCGCCCCTGCATAAGAGCATCTCCAAAAGTCTTTGTAAATCTCAATCTCTAAATCATTATTTAGAGAGTCATTTGCATAAAAACGATTTGTATATCTTTTTACTCTCCAACTGTTTCTCTATATCTCATGCGCACTTTAGAGTCATTCTCGTCTTCTATATTTGGCCCTTGTTTGGTTCCCGAAATATTTTAGAAAATGTAACTGTAGCGCTACTGTAGCACTTTCGTTGTTGTTTGGCAATTATTGTCCGATCATGGCCTAACTAGGCTTAAAAGATTCGTCTCATCCATTTCATCTAAACTGTGTAATTGGTTTTATTTTTTATCTATATTTAATGTTTCATGCATGTGTCTAAAGATTCGATGTGACGGGAATCTGAAATATTTTGGGAAATATTTTGGGAACTAAACAAGGGGTTGGTTAGCGAAAAATCCGAAATAGAAGATAGTTATATTTGGATAACCATTTAGAAAAGCTATTGGAGATTGATTTTTCACCAAAATTTCTATTTCTGACATTTAGAAAGGATATGAAAAGTCTCTTGCAGATGCTCTAAGGCTGGTTAAAGTCAGCCTAACTAGATGCATTGCCGCGTGGTATGGTGTTATTGCTTCCTGTTATTGCGGCATGACGAGGGCTTGGTGAATGGCTTCCTTGGTGTTCGAGTAAAACGTACCTTCATGTTCAAGATAGCACATGATGACATGAACGAGGTCCCCAAGCATTAGTGCATCACCAGATGTAGAAGACTCCGTCAGATGTAGACACGAATTTTCTATATAAGATAGTAAAATGGACCTTCAAGAAAATCATCTATGATGGAAATCAAATATTTGTTTCTGAGTTCTAACCTATTTCCGGAAGTCCACAGGCACCATAATGTATTTGTCTCAACGGGCAACTCCAGTACATAGGGTGGCAACATTCTCGCAAGAGTACAGAGAACACCAACCATGCAATAATTAATTTGGAGCACCGAAAACCATGTCAAGAATAGACATGCATATCCATCACTGGATGTGCAAATGACATCAAAATTGCTTTATTTACAGTTCTTAAATAATTCTAACATACAGACGAGGGTTCACAATATCTTCCTAGCCTTTAGATATGAGTACACGAGGAAAAATCCAGCTACTGCTCCAACTACTATTCCACCAGTTGTCGCCCAAAATGCCCACTGCTCGAAAAATAAACTTATTGTCAACGATGTGGCAGGCATGCTATATTAACTACGGATAGTGCCGATACATGGCACAGAACCAGAAAAAAAGGTCAAGAGTGAAAGGCTATACCGCATTTGTTTCGAGATATGATTTAAGATTCATGCCAAATATTCCTACAAACAAATAACCCGGCATTAGTCTAAGAATGGTGTGGCAAATATATCTAAAAATAACTTGATATAAACCATAATATTTACAAATTATAACAAAATTAATATTCCTATACCTGCAATTAATGCCCCTATTGCAACGCAAAATGTTCCCACTTGAAGAAGCAGCTCCACTCTACTTACTTCAAGTCGTTGGGAACTGCAAGTGTTCCAAAGCAATGGTAAGCAAAACATAACCCATTATATGTTCAAATTTAGAGCAAGTTTGACAGAATTAGCAGTATTTCATAATTCTTGATTGTAGGATGCAGGATTCAGAAAACAAACATGAAACATGAGCCCGCAGAGAGAGCTGAGAGGCGGCAAGTAACATGCAGTATTTCCCGTCTTCACTTTTGAGGCATCTAGACACTAGACAATAAGTTGGCCATACTTTGGATGACTTCTGTCTTATGTATTCATAGTAATTCAGGTTGATGAGCATGTTTCTATATACACACTTGGTCAGCTTCAAATTCAGAAAAAGAAACCAGTAGGAATGACGAAAACAATGTAATTTTTTTGTACCCTGGCAGAAGCAATGAATATACTATTATATTGGTCATGTGGCAGATACTAGTTTATTTTTATATTCAAAGTTGTTGTATCTTGTTAGAGTATGTGTATTAGGCCCATGAGGCTAAGGCCCATATGGCCCATGTATGGAACCTATATAGCTACCCTTCTAGGGTTAGCCCTAATCAATAGAGAATCACAATCTAGCATGGTATCAGCAGCCTTTCCCCTCCCACCTCTCCCAGCCGCCGGCCCCTAGCAGGTGCCGCCGCCCCCATGGCCGGCCAGCCACCTCCTTCTCCCTCTCCTTCCTACTTCCAACTCTTCCCCTCTCTTCCTTCTCCATCCTGGGCCCAAGTTGCTTCCCAGCCGCCCACACCAGCCGCCACCCTCCCTGCTGACACTGCAGCCACCGCCCTCTCACCAGCAGCCGCCGCCCTCTCACCCTGCTGCCCAGGCGAACCCAGCAGGCACCGAAGGCGCCCCTTCCTCCTCCCAGCCGCGCCCTGCGGTGCCTCTGCCCATCCCCGGCGGCGCCCCTCCACCTCTCCCTTGGCCGGTCTCTCTTCAGGCCACACCGATGGGCCAGGCGCTTACCCTCACCTTCCTTGCTGCCCTAGTTGCGGGGGGGCACAGCCGGTCACTCTCCCTGGCCAGCCGCTGCCCTGACAGCTGTCGGTGGCGCGGCCGCCGGCGCTGCCACTCCTTCTGCGCCGCTGGACGCCGGGGAGGTCGTCGGGGGCCTTCCAGGGACCGCCTCCGGGAATCCTGATCCGCCGCCGGTGGTGGTGGACCGGCCCGAAGCTGCTGCCTTTCCCGGAGCGTGCCCTCGCCGCCGCCCTCGTCGCCGCACGGGCTGCCGCCGCTGAGGGGCAGGCCCGGGTGCTCGCGGACGCCCTCGTGTGGGAACATGAGCGCGACGCGGCCGACGCCTTGGCTCGCCAGATCGCCGAGGCAGAGCGGCTCCTCTCTCCCACCTCTCCGGTCGCTGGGGCCACCTCCTCTGCCTCGCCGGGTCGCCGTGTGTCTCACACCGCCATCCTCTGGCATGACCTGGCCGACCTGCTCGTGGCCCAGCTTCACTACCAGGCCGGGGGGGTCCAGAACATTCGCCTCCTCGTCCCAGTCGTCCTCGAGCCGGAGTCGCCCTCCTACGCTCGCTGGCGGGATCTGGTGCTTCTCACCCTTCGCCGCTATGCCCTCGACGACCACGTCCTCGTCGACGCCTCGATCGCCGTCCAGACGCCGTCGTGGCTCCATCTCGACAGCATCGTCCTCTCCTGGATCCTGGGGACGATCTTTCTGGACCTCCACGACCTCGTCCGCACCTCCCCTGACGCGCGCCGGGCGTGGCTTGCCCTTGAGGGCCAGTTCCTGGGCAACGCCGAGGCCCGAGCTCTGCGTCTCGACGCGAGCTTCCGCACCTTCATCTAGGGTGACCTCTCCGTCGGCGAGTTCTGTCGTCGGATGAAGGGCATGGCTGACTCCCTGGGGGACCTCGGGTGGCCCGTGGAGGATCACATCTTGGTCCTCAACGTCCTCCGGGGGCTCAGCGACCGCTATGCCCACCTCAGGACGTGGATCACCCGTCAGAGGCCCTTCCCCACCTTCCTGGAGGTCCGTGACGATCTCGTCATGGAGGAGCTCACACAGGGCCTCCAGCCGGGATCCACCGCCTCTCCGGGGTCCTCGTCTTCCTCGACAGCTCTGGCTGCTACTCCACTGCGTCCGTCTGCTCCACCACGGTCGCCCACTCCACCGCCACAGTCTCTCCTGGGTCCCCCTCCCTCCAGGCTGAGCGGAGGTGGGGGGTCGTGGCGGTCGTCGTCGCCGCGGAGGGGGTCACGGGGGTGGCCGGGGTGGCCACACCCAGGCTACGGCACTGGGTGGGCCACCGGGGGGGCACCATGGCCTTCCTTCCAGAACCCGTGGTCCGGGCGCATCTTCATGTGGCCCTACCACGCCTCTGGGGCCGACTCGCGTCCACTGGTGGCCATGCTCGCCGGAGCTCCTCCTACTGGTCCTCCACCCGGCGCCTTCCCTGCTACGCTGTGGACTCTACCCTCCGGGACTCCACCAGGGGTCACCGGCTGGGACCAGGCGGCCTTGGCTCGCTCGTTCAGCACCATGGGTCTGACACCTCCAGTCGGACCCGAGTGGATCGCTGATTCGGGAGCCACCTACCACACCACTCCTGGTATCAGAGCGGATGATTTGCACCACCAACGACACCGTGCGCACCCTTCTATTCCAGGCCTCTCTTCCTGCTCGCTTCTGGGCTGAGGGCTTGCACACCTCCACCTACCTCCTAAACCGTCTTCCTTTCGCTGCTTGTCCCGCTCCCATGCCACACCACGCCCTCTTCGGTACCCCTCCTCGGTATGATCACCTCCGTGTGTTTGGGTGTGCGTGTTACCCCAACACCGCTGCCACTTCTTCCCATAAGCTTGACCCCCGTTCCACTCTGTGTGTCTTCCTTGGGTATTCACCGGATCACAAGGGGTACCGGTGCTTCGACCTCGCCTCCCGATGGGTCCTCATCTCTCGCCATGTGGTGTTCGATGAGTCCGTCTTTCCCTTCTCCAGCACCACCACCCCTCCGGTTCCTGACCCTCCCTCTCTTTTTCCCGCTGACACAGTGGTCCAGCCACCTATTCCGTGGTCTCCTGCAGGTACCACTTCGCCGCGCTCCGTACCGGCCAGCTGTCCCGGCTCCCCGACGGGTCCGGGCTCGTCGTCCTCTGGCGTAGCCCCGTCCTCTCCGGTTAGTGTAGACCCGGGGCCTTCGTCCCCCGCTTCTGCCCCAGGGGGGCCGTGCCGGTCGCCGACGCCGGATCCTGCCCCGGCACCTGCCCCAAGGTTCGCCGCACCGGTACGGGTGTACCAGCGCAGGCCACGGCCGCCGCCGCTCGCGGTCCCTTCTCCACCGGGGACACCGACACCACCACCGCAGTCTCTACCGACTCGTGGTGCATCGCCGGTCTACCACCCGCCGCTTCTTCACCGTCACCCGCGGCATGTTCATCCGATGGTGACATGGCACGTGGCTGGCACTCTGCCGCCTCGTGCCCTCGCGGCTTCGACTGACGACGCGGTGGTCTCCCCCGGTACCCTCTTCCGTCCGCGACGCCCTGTTGGACCCTCACTAGCGCCGTGCGATGGAAGAGGAGTACGCCGCGCTACTCGCCAACCAGACATGGGAGTTGGTGCCCCGGTCGCCAGGCTCCACGTCGTCACCGGCAAGTGGATCTGGACCCACAAGCGCCGGGCCGATGGCTCTCTCGAGCGCTACAAGGCTCGATGGGTCCTTCAGGGTTTCACTCAGCGCCCGGGAGTCGACTATGATGAGACCTTCAGCCCGGTGGTCAAGCCGGCCACCGTCCGACCGTGCTCTCTCTAGCACTTGCTCGGTCATGGCATGTCCATCAGCTGGATGTCAAGAATGCCTTCCTCCACGGCCTTCTCACCGAGACAGTGTACTGTAGTCAGCCGGCGGGGTTCGTCGATTCCACCCGTCCTGACATGGTCTGCCGGCTCAACAGGTCTCTCTACGGCCTCAAGCAGGCACCTCGGGCGTGGAACCACCGTTTTGCTGCTTTCTTGCTGACCCTAGGGTTCATGGAGGCCAAGTCTGATACGTCGCTGTTTGTCTACCACCATGGGGCTGACACTGCATACTTGCTGCTCTATGTTGATGACATTGTCCTCACTGCCTCCAGTGAGCCACTTCTCCGCCGGATCATTGCCGCTCTCTAGTAGGAGTTTGCTATGAAGGATCTGGGTGAGCTCCACCATTTCCTCGGGGACACGGTTGAGCACCGTCCTGTTGGATTACTTCTTCACCAGAGGCAGTACACTCGGGATATCCTGGAGCGGGCTGGGATGACTGACTGCAACCCCTGCTCCACTCCGGTCGATACTCAGGGCAAACTGTCCGAGGTTGAGGGACCCCCGGTGGCTGACCCCACTGCATATAGGAGTCTCGCCGGGGCCCTTCAGTACCTCACCTTCACCCGGCCGGACATCACCTATGCAGTTCAGCAGGTCTGTCTTCATATGCATGATCCCCGGGAGCCTCACCTCACGGCTCTCAAGCGCCTCCTCCGCTGCCTCCGGGGCACGCTCGACTACGACCTTCTCCTCCACCGGGCCTCCTCCACCGACCTCGTCGTCTACACCGATGCTGACTGGGCGGGGTGCCCAGACACTCGCCGCTCCACCTCCGGCTACGCCGTCTTCCTGGGCGGCAACCTGGTGTCCTGGTCATCCAAGCGCCAGCCGATGGTCTCCCGGTCCAGTGCCGAGGCGGAGTACCGCACTATCGCTAATGGCGTGGCGGAGGCCGCCTGGCTCAGGCAGCTTCTAGCTGAGCTGCACACTCCGTCCTCCCGGAGCACACTGATCTACTACAACAATGTCAGTGCGGTCTACCTCTCCACCAACCCCATCCAGCACCAGCGGACGAAGCATGTGGAGATCGACCTCCACTTTGTCCGTGATCAGGTGGCCATGGGCGAGGTGCGGGTCCTCCATGTTCCGACTACCTCCCAGTTCGCGGACATCTTCACCAAACGCCTCCCGTCCTCGACCTTCACCGAGTTTCGCTCCAGCCTCAACATCACTGGTGGCTAGTTGCGTCTGTGGGGGGTTGTGTGTGTTCTTTCTTGTTCAGCCTCGAACTCCGCTGCACTGGTAGTTCAGACTGCGGGGGGGTATTGGAGTATGTGTATTAGGCCCATGAGGCTAAGGCCTATGTGGCCCATGTATAGAACCTATATAATTACCCTTCTAGGGTTAGCCCTAATCAATAGAGAATCACAATCTAGCATATCTACTGAACTCTTATTGGTGCCATTAGTCTAATATTCAAATCTATGTATGTATCATCAACTACATCTTAGTAAGAGGCATTAGCAAAAGAGAGAACACGCAGCATATCTTGAGCTCAGCTGGTGACAATGGACAGACCTTAAGTTCACAGCAATGGAGTTTTCCATTTCTCTTGCAGAATCCAGAAGTCTCTCTGCTTGACCATGGCATGATTCACATCTGAAGGAATGCAGAATAAATGATAATGGCTGCCAGCAAGAAAAAGATTAAGAACCAAAAAAACATAGTGTTTGCTGGAAATGATAGGAATACCGTTGAATCAAGAAACTCGTATAGTATAGAGGAAGAGGACTTGTCAAGTCATAGAGGAGGGTTTCGTATACACACCTACTTGGATTGGAGAGTTGCCTGGAGCCAATTAGCTAGTAAGATCAAGAAACTCGTATAGTATAGAGGAAGAGGACTTGCTGCATAGTATAGAGGATTAGTATGCATCAGAGTTTGTGAGCCAATGCAGTAGATCGCCATGTGTAATAAAAATGTTGGAGTATGTTACGATGATCTACCAAGCAAGGAACGCGAGTCTTTTTTACGTGACCACGCCTTGGCACGTTTTCTATGAAGAGAAAATAGAGTTTAGTGCAAACAAATACACAATAATCAAACGATTACCGAGTCACGGTGAGATGGAGTGCTATGGCAACAGGCCATCAGAAAGCTGGATATGATTAACTTTTTTAATTCATTTAGAGCAACTCCAGCAGGACCCTTACTTGAGCCTTATAGCTAAATATGGGTGCCTAGATAAAAAAAATAGCTTCAGCAGAGCTCCTACTTAAGCCCCAATTTGAAGTATGCATGGTCTCTTATATATAGTAATTTTTGGTCAATGGTTCTCAAGGTAATAAATAGCGTATAGTGGGTTGGTAGCGGATTGACGTCGAGGTAGCGGATTGCGGATAGCGGGCGATAAGTTCCAATAGCGGCACCCGATAGTCCCATATAATTTTAAGTACATATATCATGAATAATGGGTATAAATAATTTTAAGTGCACATATCATGAATAATTTTAAGTTCCATAGCCGATGCGTGAGTATTTGAATTTGGGGTATGAGTCATAGTGGGTTGGACTAATTAGTGATATTTGCTTTCGTGCTATTGCGGCCTGCTACGTGCAATTGCAACCGCAATATCGGCCCGCTATTCAGAATTGCGGCCGTAAAGTTTCAGAATGCAAAGTTCAGAGCGCTACCTCATAGCGGTAGCGGCAATGGACCGCTACCGCTATTGCGGGTGCAATTGCGGCTGCTACCACCGCTATTTATTACCTTGATGGTTCTATATTAACCTGCCATCGAACGTTATTAACTCGACAAGATATCATCAATTTCATCTTGGAAAGTCGGTGGGTGGGGTACATCTTGCGGTGGCTGGTCAGCAGGGGGACTCCAAGTTTGGTTCCTGGATGAGTCTGGTCAGCTACTGCTTCAACTACTATCCACCAGTCGTCGCCCAAAATGCCCACTGCTCGAAAACAAACTTATTATCAACGGTGGGGCAGGCATGCTATATTGACTATGGATAGTGCCGAGCACAGAACCACAAAAAAGGTCGAGTGCAAGGCTATACCGCATTTGCTTCGAGATATGATTTAAGATTCATGCCAAATATTCCTACAAACAAAGTACCCGGCATTAGTCTAAGAGTGGTGTGGCAAATATATCTAAAAAAGAGAACTTGATATAAAAATGGTGGAGCATGTTCCACCATATAGTAGTACCGGTATAGTATATAGAGGAAGAGGACTTGTGCTAGTATAGAGGAAGAGGACTTGCTACATAGTATAGATGATTAGTATGTTGTATGCCTGATTGCCTGTATGCATGAGAGCTTGTGAGCCAATGCAACAGCCGCCATGTGTCATAAAAATGTGGAGCATGTTCCACCAGAAGCAGAGAAGGCGAGTCACAATATGGTTCAGTGAGATGGAGTGCTCTGGTAACAGGCCGCCAGAAGCGGAATAGGATTAACCTTTTTAACTAATATTTGTTTGTAATGTCAGTTTTAAATTCAGAAATAGTTTTAAGAGAACAATTAGTTTTAAAAATAAGGTTTATGGAATAGATAGAATTACCTCAAAAATATTCTTCCTACTATGGTTTGATGGCTTTTGATAAAAAGTTTTCTATGGACTTTGTTGATCCCGAGGCCTTTTGTATCTTTCCTTGAAGACATGTTTATTGGTACTTCTTTGTAAGGACATAACATTGTTTTAATCGCAACATCACGACCGCAGAGAAAAAATATTTAAATGTAGATTGTATACGTCTAATTTTTTCTTTAAATCTAGACAAATCCAACGGTGCATACTTTTTTTTTATTTTTCTATCAATCTTGTAATCTCTATTAAATCTAGATTATTATAAAATCACACGACACATATTCTATCTCTATTTCTTGATTAATCTCGTAATTTCTATTCCCCTGTTGTGTAAATACTAGGAAGGGAGGCACGCTTCACTGCACCCGTTGGTTTAGGCGCCAATGAGCTGAGCCGTTGACGCCATGCCCTATTGACTATTGTTGTGCCTGTGATCTTGCAATAAGTCATTTTTAAAATTTTTGTTTGCACTTGAGCGGGCACTAACAAATTAAGGATGCGTTTGGGAGAGCTCCATGGAGCAAATTCTCGAAGAGAATCACTCCCCGGCTGCCAAACGGTTTTTTCAGAGTGGAGTGTTTCTCTACTGATTCTGTGAAGTGATTCTCTAAAATGAACTAAGAGGTTAAGAGCTGAAAAAGTAGCTTCACCTGATTCTGTAAAGTGATTCTCCATGCTAATTTTGAGAGTTTATGCTAAATAATTAAAGAGAATCACTTTTAGCCACATAATCACTTCACCAATGAATCAGAGAGCACAGCTGGAGAATCAGGGAGCACAGCTCTACCAAACGGGCCCTAAACATGTTTTCAAGGCCCATACAGGAGATCGAAAATTCAGAAAGAAAAAAAACAGAGTATGCAATGCTGCTTAAAACACATTGTATGCAGTTTGAATTAGTTCATCTATGCTAGTGCCGTCTTATATTTTTGTCTGGCTGTTTCTCTCCAATTGGTTTCTGTCTGCAATTGGTGCTCTTCACAATCACAATCTTAACCCGCTAATATTTTGAAACAGTTCTTTTGGGCTCAACCTTCACAGGAGCAGTACAATTGCCAGCTCTGTGCGACGCCTGCCTAGGGAGGAAGAAGCGCCGGCGGCGTAGGGTGGTACGGATACACGGCGGTGCAGCACGCAGCAGGCCGGGGAACTGAGATACGGATAATTGAGATAATTTTGCAGTTGCATAGAAAAGCCCGGGCACTTTATTTATTGTTACAGTATAAATAATTTCTTGTCCAGTACACCGTAGTAGTCGTAGTCCACGTAGTGCTCTCAAACATAAGGATGGCTCCATAAAAGTTTGCTACCTGGCCAGTAACACTTATTACATCAGGAATTCAGGAGTTCATGACTCCATACGGAGTAAGTCCTAACTGCTACTCATCATACTCAGAATAACAACTTGATGAAAGAAGAAATTAGAAAGGAACACATAAGGTTGACTCTATGAAAGTTTACAACATAGTAACACTTCATCATGACTCACTCCATAAGACTTAACTGCTAGTGATCATGTGACTTCTTCATCTTTACGGAATACGTAGTACCTCTGGTCGCCTCAAGAGGTCATAAGTATTAACCGCCTCCTGTGGGTTTGTGATCCCAGTTTCCCGCCCTATTTTTCTCTCTTTCCTGTTCCTCAGGAATTCACCCCCTTCATTGTCCCAGCGGTACAAGTTGTACGATATTGAACCCCAATTCTGAAAAATTGACGGCTTTAGGTCTGAGCTGATATAGGTCTCGGTCTCCCACAGGTCGCCGCTAAATGTTTCCCGGACCAATCTGATCCTTAAGGCTTCAGGATACATAAGGATCTTTCGAACCAAGGCGGGCTTGAGGTCAGTCAGGGGGCTGATGCCATGTCTATAGCGGCCAAGCGTCCGCGTCGCTTCCAAATCAGAATTCTTCCCTAGCGGTACGGTGTGCAGCTTCTCAACGCCACCTACGATGAGGTTGGGATAACTCTCGTCCCATTCTTTACCTTGCTCATCGAGCCCAGAATTCAGGACTACGCAATCTGGGAAATATTCCTCGTAGCCCTTGAAGCAGTGCCAGGTGCCTATGTTGTTCATGAAGGCTAGGAGATACAGGGTATTGTCGGGTAAGGCAATCGTCGCTCGATCCTCCTCGTTTTCGCCCTGGAAAGGGATCTCAATCCACCTGGCTGGCCCAGAGCCGTCGCCCCCCAACACTCTTGGCCGAAGGTCCTTAGCGCCCAGGTACCGATGGCCCAGGACCTCCAGCCTTGGCATAGCTTCAGCGGCAAGAGCGTGGATTATGCCAAATACTTCGGCGTGCGGACGCTTGGTAAGGTCAAACACTCCTGTGTTTACGTGGACTGGAATGTAACCACACTGGACGAGGGGTATAACGTGCGCTGCGATGATGATCCATACCATGAGGGGGCTCGCAGCCGCCATGTGCCGGCGCTTGAAGGACCACCACGACCGCGTCTTGTTGTCCTGCTTGACGGAGGAGAACTTGGTGCCGGCGGCAGCATGCTTGCTGCCATCTTCGGAGCGCTTGCTGCCATCCATCATCCCGTCGGAGCGCTTGCCGTCGTCGCAGCGATCGTCTAAGCCAGTGAACTGAGCAGTTAGTGTGTGTGGTAAGTGTGTGTGAGTTATCTCACGAAAGGGAATATGTGGTAAGTGTGTGAGTGTGTTAATGAGTGTTTTTCTCATGAAAGTGTGTGAGTGTGAGTTACCTCATGAAAGGACCGGCCCATGCATCTTTTATGTGATCCATGCCCTTGCCCTTGTTATTAATGGTATCGCAGTGGTTGAAGGCCGTTTGGTGTTGTGCGCAACAAGGCAAGTCGAAGATGGTACAGATTACTTAAGTAATGTGCAGTCGAAGATGGTACAAATTACTTAAGTAATGTGCAGCTTGGTTCATTGTCCTTTGATTTGAAGCTAAAACATATGAAGCCAGGAATTCTAACTACTATTGCACAATGAGAAATGGAGCTTGGATTAAAGATACACCTTACAATTTATCTGGAGTGTGTGAAGGACTGCATGCATCTTTTACGTGATCCATGCATTGTTTCCAGTGTCAAATAGAAAATCTTCCGTTCTTTATTTATACAAGCCGGTAACCAATCCGGATCTTTAAAAAAAAAACTACTATTGCAACTAATATAGTACATGTTGTCAATGACTTGACTTGTCAAAATTTGTTAAAAAGAAATTCATAATTTGAGGGAAAACACCTTAATTTGGTTTAATCTACGAGTACCAGCGTCATTTGAGGATTCCCTCAAGTTGTCTTAAAAATTCCAAAATGTACATGACGGTGTGAGTATTAAGTTGCCCTTAGTTCATTACTATAACAATATGTACTTCGTTTCTATTTGTTGGTTAAATTGTATTTTGGTTGGCTAATTCGAAAAGCACCAGATTAGAAACGATAACGCTCTATCAGGACATTTAGATGGACGCACTGGCTTCCCACTCGCTACGGCGCCGTCCGCTCACTCTCGCTCGCGCTTCTTTAAAAAATCTCTCTATCCAATGGTGCTCGCCCAGTAGAGTGCTCGTTGAGCAAGTAGCCGCCGAGCTCGCCAGGGTGTTCGTGGCCTCACGCAGCCATGCAGGTGCTCGCCCAAGGTGCTCGTAGCCTCGCTGGGTGCTCGCCCAGGCCGCTCTGCTCACCTAGGGTAGCGCAGTGCCTCCGCTGGGGCACCGGCGAGCTCTATGCACCACTGCCGACCTCCACGCCGAGTCAAAGCTCCGCAACGACGAGGCATCTATTCGTCCAAGCAACCAGGTGACATTGCACTGAAAGAGCTTGTTGCAACATTATATTTCAAGTGTTTCAGATGTTTAGAAGTGTGTTGCAAGTGTTTCACATCGATGTTGCAAAAGTAGATTGGGATGTTACATATGTTGCAATGGTTATACACGCATGTTACAAGCGTGTGTTTCAAATGTTTCTTCTGTTTTTCAGAAGCATATTGCAAGTGTGTTTATTTTGGGTGTTGCTATCTCGATGTTGCATATATTTTGCAATGGCTTTTCAAGTGTTTTTCAGATGTTTTTGCAAAATGTTTCTGACACATATTTCAAGTATTTTATTTGTCTTCATATGTATGTTGCAAATGTTTTAACGGGATGTTTCAAAAGTAGATTGGGGTATTGCACATGTTGCAATGGCGCCGACGGCTGGCGGACAATAGCCTGTCACAGGGCTTCGGCTATTGTCGTGCGCCTCGCCCTCTCCTCTCCTCTCCCCTCCCTTCCCTTCCCTTCCCTTCCCTTCCCTTCATCTCGTCGCGGCTCAGTGCGAAACGCTACCTGACGAGGCGACAAGCGCGCGAACATCCGCAAAGTTGGTAACCCGGGTGAGCCGATAGCTGCGTGTGGCACACAGTCCCTGGGTATCCTGCAAGAAAGGAAGAAGATTTAGGCCGATTAAGATTCTTTACATGTAATCCTAATAACATTGTCATCCTGTAATCTTACTAGAACGCTTACATTGTAGCCGACTAAAAGACTTGCCTCCTAGAATATATAAAGGAGGGCAAGACTTCCTAGATCGGCATAACACAATATAAGAACAGACCTCACGGTCTAAGCTCTAAGCGCAGGGCGCAATATACTATTTGCCCCAAACTGGAAGTAGGACGCCACCCTGGCGGACCGAACCAATATAAATTGTTGTCCTTGCGTTCACCATCGAGTTCTGCATACGCCAAAGCCCTTCGAACATCGCCCCGGGTGCCTCCTGTCCATGCTGCAGTCCGCGCTGCTCGTCGCCTTCCTGCTGCCGAACAGGACCGCCGAACAGGACAGCTAGCGCGCTAGGTAAGAGTTTTCAATGACTTTACGATCGAGAGCTCGAGGGATCTCAAAATCGACAGCATGTTCTCGGCGACAGCCTGGCGCACCCAATTGCTCGTACAGGCTGCCGCTGGGGAGGTGCACGTACAACAGCAAGCTCACCGCGCCTTCGGAGATGCTGCACAAGACCTTCATCACGTTCACCCGTCGGATCGTGCACAAGTTCCCCGCCTTCGAGTTGAACCCAGCGCCCGCGCGGGAGGTTTGCCCTGCCAAGGGAGCTGCTGCCAGCCGGCCACCGACTACGGCAACGGGATCTATCGTGACAGTGTGGCATCCAAAACACAACATGCAGCAACAAGCAAGCCAAATAGATCTTGGCATCTCGCATGTACACGTAACTACATGCATACCTTGCTCGAGTACAGGAACATGCATGCACGTATCTCGTCCAGATTCGTTATTGTGCCAACGTACGCGAAGGTGTTTGTACTTGAATCAACTTCGACACGGCGCCGCCGTGAAGTACGGAGTCCTACCTCTACGACTACACGTGCCTCTACGACGGCGCCGCCGTCAGATCCGTGTGCCCGGCCCGGCTACGACTCCAAGACTTGCTTGTATACATGCATGATGCATCTACGTCACCGAGTCAAACTACGCCGGGGAGTGCCATCAAGACATACAAGCTACCACGACTTGCTTGTAGACATGATATACGGGAGAAAATTGCTGGCATGTCTACTCGGCCGTGAGCTCATCACTCCATCAACATGCAAGCCGACTACCATATTGATGATTGGGCTAGCATGCAAACGTGCTCTGCAGCGCATCTGTTTACTCGGGTACTACGGCTCGTCCATCGACTACTCGGCCGCGGGTGTCCGGCTACTCATGTGGTGATCGACTACTCGGCCACAGCGACCGACTGCTTGGCTGCGGGTGTCCGGCTACTCGTCCATGGTGATCGACTACTCGGCCATAGCGACCGACTACTCGGCCGTGAGTGTCCGGCTACTCATCCGTGGTGATTGACTACTCGGCCACGGGTGTCCGGCTGCTCATCCATGGTGATCGACTACTCGGCCACAACGACCGACTACTCGGCCGCAGGTGTCCAGCTACTCATCCGTGGTGATCGAATACTCGGCCATGGCGACCGACTACTCGGCCACAAAGGTCAAGATGACGCCTGAGGGCTCTCAGGCCCAACACACCAAGATCACACGCCGACTACTCCACTCGGCCAATAATCAAGCTAAGTCATGCTTTAATATGTTTCTAAATATTCCTTAATATTTATATATCTCTGGATATTGTATATGTGCCTCCACGGCTATCATCGTCCGCATACACGGCGGTCATCACCGTCAACATGCAATGGCCCCACTCTGCATCGTCGTCAGCACACAATGGCTCTGGCCATCGTTGTCAACACGACATGACTGTCGTCGTCAGCACGCTGCAGCCCGCGTCATCAACTCGGGCTTGACCAGGTTCTCCGAGCTGGCTTCGAGCCATCAGGCAACCGAGGTCTACCCGTCCGACTTCTACTGCAGCTCAACTCGAGCTTGACCAAGTCCGCTCGCTATGCACGGGAAGCATAGCAGCCGTGGGCGTCCGGATACGGGTGTTCGTCCAGACGTTAGTCATGCCGAATCAGAAAAGAAAGCACAAGTGCAATACCATCTACCCTTACAAGTTTTAGGCGTGCGTTTACTGTGAGACAGAGGAAGTATGTTTTTTGTTCATACACGATGTGACATGTATGTTCGATTCCTTTTCAGCTTATTCCTTAATGGAGAACTCAACTGAAATTGGACTTCGGTATTACCGCAACAACGCAAGGGAAAGTCACTTAGGTATACATAGTAGATAATATAAAGGTAACCATCTCGACCGCGCCGTCGTTCAATTTACCAAAGTGCATAAAACATAAATGGAAAATAATTATGTCAAGATAAACATGTAAAAATTGCAAATTGTAATGGGTAATGATACATCTCCGAAAAATTATGACGTTGCCCTTACAGACTTGTGCTGACGGACTGTGATCGAAGTTGTGGCTGGCACTCCCTCTGGTAGGCCTAGTGATAGAAGCATTTAACTCTTATATGAGCATCTATTTTAGGATAAATTTTGAATTTAAAGGTGCGATTATTATAGGACACATGGAGTAAACGCTTCACAAGTTCTGGACCATAAAAGTTTCAACAAAAAAATTTGCACATATATATAGCAACCTCCAGAAAGTAATAAACAAAAATAATGCACTTAAACTGTAAAAGACTTTTTTCCTCGAATACGCAAGAGCATTGCGTACCATTGTATTAAGAAGGTAGAAGTTTAAATAAATACAAGAGTGGTTGTTCCTGGCCCGACCGAAACTATGAAGAGGCTACATTTTGAATATGGCAACCCCGGAATCCACTGGGATCAACCTAAACTACGCGCGCGGCCTATGGCTCCATGGCCGAAGGTCAGTGAGCTCGCTCACTGGACATCCCTCAACAAGCTGGGAACAACTCATCGAGGGTCTCAACGTCTGCAGCCGATAGGTCGCCCTTGAAGTAGGAGTCGTACGAATGCTTAGACGCAGAGGAAGGTGGTGCTAAAGGTTCCAAGAACCCCATCCTCTTCATGAGCAGTACTTCGCCGTGTTTGGACACCGGGATGTGGTCTATCTGCTGAGCAACAATCCGCCTGCTCCTAAGGGGCAAGGGCCGTTTGGGCGGCGGCTTCAGCTTGGGAGGGGAATTGATGAGGGGTGGCTGCCTCACCACCAGGACCTCCTCGGTGAACCTCGCCAGCGGCCTCCATAGGAGTAGGCGAGTCATCCGCCATCGGCGCCACAGCGCCCACCATTTGAGGTGTGCCTAGAACAGGGGACGACGGAGGTGACTCATAGTTCGCCGTGCACTGAGGAGCCGTCAACGTAGGGTCCCACAGCGAAGCTTGACCCCGAGAGATAGGCAGTCGTGATCCTGTGCGGCCACTGGTCGGGTTGTGACGAGCAGGGCGGCAAGCTCATCCATCATCGGGTCGACCGAGTCGAGCCGAATGGGGGATCTGCGCACTCGCACAGTGCCTCCGCCAACGGATCAGGCTCGAGGAAGCAGTGCACGATAGTTGAAGCAGTGGCGTCTTCGGCGAAGTCGACAGGTGCGTCCATGATGATGTCCGTCGCCGGCTTACCGCTGTGGCGCCAGCGTCGTCTCCGATGACGACGGGTGCCATTGGCACCCCAACGACACTCTTCATGGACCCATATGTGGTTAGTGGACCACCGAGGGGTGCATGCTGGGAGGGCAGTGGGTTGTCGACACGTGAGTGGTGAGGCCAGCCCCCGCCATTCGGCATTGCCTTGGACCGACAACAGTCCCTAGCGAGGTGGCCGAAACCGCGGCAGCATAGAAAACACTGAGGCAACCGACAAGACGCCACCCGGTGCGAGGAGAGGCTGTTGAAGCATCTGCCGAGGAGCTGTGCGAGAATCCTCTGAGCCTGTGCATGTGGGCCTAGGCCGTGGCGAGGCACAACAGAGGCAAACGTAGGTCCCTTCACATGTCGGGGCAGAATCTCACGCCACCCATCGGTGATGGGGGCAGAGACCCGTCTTCATGCCGAGGCGTTGGCGGGCAGGTACCCGACCATCCATGGCTGGGTTGGTAGGCCGAGCACAAGCTGAGGGCGTGGCCGACTGTGCTTCCTCTGCCTTCGCACAGGCCGCTGCCCGACGTTCGCTCCGCCGCACCCCAGAACAGCGGCCGGACGAATCTAGGCGCGCACAGGGGACATGGTGGTCGGGCTCGTCGAGCGAAGAGCGGCCTCTAGGTAGGTTGAGGGATGATCACCGTCGAACTCATTGCTGTCGTCATCATCCATCCATCGATGGTGCTTTGTGCGCCCTCCCAAAGATGGGTAGAATGGGTCCGCGGACAGCAAGAGCGCGGAGTCCGATGTCGGTGGTTGCGGAGACGAAGAAGGAAATAGCGGCGGCACTCCAGAGCCAGATCCCATGGGGGCAAGCTCAATGGAGGTCCGCAGAGGCACACTAACACCAGAGGTGGTGGCGGTGCGGGGTGCAGCCTCATCGTCATTGGACTCCGCCATTTCGCATCGTCGCCCGACTCCAGCGACACCATGCCAGAACCCTCGGGCATGGCCACAGCGTTGAAGGCATCTAGCCCCAGTAGCAGAGGGGACGATGCACTAGAGCTGGCCCCTCAGCCATTAGCGGTGCAGTCATGACCGTGGCGGCGTCCTCATCCCCCAGCTGCGCTAGCATGGTCACCACGGGAGGAGGCGATGGAGTAGGCGAATCGATAGCATGAGTTGTCCCGGCGCCGGAGGAAGCCACGTGTGGCGATGCTGGCTTGGGGGTGGGGTTCTCGGCGCCAGCTAGAGCTGAGGCCTGAGATTCAGCGCCAGCCATCGATGAGCCATTAGCCCCGACGGGCTGGAGGCCGGGGACGGCGGCCGCAGGGCTCTGCAGGCACGGCGGCATCGTGGACGGCAACCCCTCGACGTCGACAGTGGAGGGCAGAGGAGAGGAAGGGGAGGGGGATAGGGAGGCGAGAGAGGAGGTGGGGATGCTGGCACCTAGCTGGCGGTCAGTGGCGGCGGTAGCGGGGTCAGGGCGCTAGGGTTTGGCTTCCCACTGGGGAACGGGGCTGGGGGTGAGCCGCCTGGGAAGGGAAAGGCGGGGTAGGTGGAGGGGAAGGGGGCGGGGTAGGTGGAGGGGAAGGGGGCGGGGGAGATGGGGGCGGCGGCTCCAGCGCTGGCGAGGGCACTCAGATACACTGTTGAGCAGGTTTGCTTCTTCGTTGTGATCAACACTCAGATACTCTATAGTTGTTCACAAAAATAACCATTGCCCTATATAAACAAGCGCACTCCACTGCACCCATCACTATGCAGGGTTCATGAACAATGTTTTGGAACCGTGTGTGGAAACAATGCTTAAATAGTGGCTAGCTGTGAATGGACAATGCTAAATAGTGGTGTCAATAGTGTTGTGTAGTGTTTGAGGACATGAGGAGCCTGCAATTTATTCACGTTTGGCGTTTGAGGGATAATATATTACGCTGCCAGGCGGGACTACTCCTCGACGCGCGTGCGCTCAGATTGTTCCTGGTGCGCGTGCATAGGAAACGATAGCAGCGCGCGTCCCTCCCCGTAACAACGGTGGTTTCCCCAACAAAATTTTCCCATTTCTCATGTTTAGATTCTGGGCGGCCCATTAGCATTTCTCTTGTCTAGATTCTGGGCCAATGGACTAATTTAGATTCTACGAGCTTTTTTTTCTTTCGGATAACGGATTTGTGGGAGATAAAAAGGGCGAGGGGCTAGTTTGATATCAAATAGATGTAGAAATACTATTTTTAAAATTCATATATCTTATTTTCCATGATATTTTATATGGGATTAATAATTCAACCGATACAGAAACAAATAAAAAATGGTTATTGTTGACGGTGGATAGCGTCAACATTTTATAGCGCAATAAACATGAGAAATGATCAATAAACATGGAAATAGAGGAGTCTAGGGTTCTATCTAATAAATTTCACGAGCTTTGGTGAATTATTATTTTCTAGGGATTATTCTAGAAAAGCCGACAAAAGAGACCTAATTATCAAACGGATTATCGGAATTCCACCGCAAAAGATACGCTAGAAGACTCTAGAAGACATGAAAAGACAGTAGACGAAAGCGGGACTCCAAAAGCTTCTGGAGGAGGCCGGGCAGCACCAGGCCCCTAGGCCGACTAGGCCCCACCTGTCATCTTCTACGAGCCTCCTCCACCAACCTTGAGGATCAATATTAGCCCTACGTCAAGTCGATTTGATCCAACGGTTCACATGCATCCCACCGGACTATATATACAGAGCCTGACCCCCTAGAGACATCAAGTCATTTGAGATCAAGCCATCTAGAGCAAAAAACTCTAGCTCCTCTGAGTTCCTCTAGTTTATAGCGATAGCCTAGTTAGACTATAGATCTAGAGGGAGTCAAGTTGGTAACCTAGCTTGGATTCCCGACGTTGTCAAGAGCGTGGAGATTTGGTACTATTCTTGTGCTCTCCTCTCTTATTGTATTATTCATCATTGTGTGTTGATTATAGTGTTATGGCAATATTAATCTTCATCGTGTTTATGTTCTTGATTGCAATTGTAACACTCCGGTGTTACGCAATGCATTTGCATGACAATCATATTGCATGGCATTTCATATCATCATAATCATATGTGATAATGTTATAACTTGAATGAAATAAAAGCTTGAAAATAATATATGTGATGAAATATATTTATATGCTAATCACATTATACCAAAATCTTGCAACTATAAATTTTATATCACTTAGAACCATAGTTCATTTTTTTTTGAGCAACTAGATGACTCAAAATTTTGTCAAAAACTTGTTCAAAAATATTAAATAAAAATATTAAAAAATACTCCCTATTTTAGCTTTTATTTTGCAATTCAAAATCTATTAAGAATTTTTAGTGGGCCCCTTAATCAAAGTCGTAGAGAATGAAATTCTAAACAACTTTTATTTTTGGGTCAATTCCAGAAAATGTTTTTCTTGTTCAAAATGGGGTTTGAAGTTTGTTTTGCATTTGATTTGAAATTGGGAAAATTCAAAAAGATTCAAACCAGCTTAGCAGGCCGCCGCCTCGGATTCGGCCCGCTGGCCGAATCGGCCCGCGCCACTCCCCGCACGCGCGCCCGCAGCCGCCTCCGCCACGGCCCGGCCCAGCCGGCCCCCTCCCTCTTCTTCCCGCTCTCGCCCGCGCGCGCTGGCGCCCCGGCAGCAAAAGCTCGCTGCGTGGCGTTCGCATGCCGGCGACGCCACCGCGTGGCCGCCGTGGACCCCGCGCCCGCGTCCAGCTTAAAAAACAACCGAGCGCCGGGTCTCCCTCCCATTTCCGCCTCGCCTGCTCCCTTCCTTCCTCCCTCTGGTGACAACCGCAGCGGAACGCCGCTTGCCACCGTGCTCCGCCACCGTCTCCGCCTTGTTCTGGCTCCGGTGGACCATCTCCGCCCAATTCGCCGTGCCCGAGGCTCCGCCCCATCCTCCCCTCCTCCGAACGAGCATCGCCATCCCCTCGTTGGCCACGGTAGGGCTCAATTTCTGCTCGCCTCGCCGCGCCACCGCGGCGGTGCCGCCGAGCCGAGCTTCGCCACCGCCTCACTCGCCCTCTCTCTGCCCTCCCGCGTCGCCTTCACGTGTTAGCCACTCTCTGGCGAACGTGTTGCGCGCGCTAGTCGGCCTCGGTTTGACCGGAGCCGGCCGTTGGCCCGCGACCGCCGCCGCGACATCGAGGCCGTGAACGCCGGCGACCGCGCTCGGTCTCCCCCTCGGTGGACTGGGCTGCGCCTGTGGGCCGCGCCCCGAGCGGGCTGGCTCGGCCGTTTCCCCCGCGCGCGCAAGCCAGGCCGCGACGGCCATGGGCCGCTTGATTTCCCGGGCCGGCCCAGTGCCGTTATAAAGAAATTCATTTTCCATTTTCTTTTATTATTCTTGATGAAAATACTTTGGAAAATATTTTAGCAGTCATTTCAGCTCCACAAATTGTGAAATAAATTTCTCTAGATGCATTGGAACCAGATCTATGATATAAAATTATTGCATGTCAAATTTGAGATACTTTTCTGTAGAGTTTTTAATTAACTATTGAAATGGTTGTTTTCTTGTTAAATGCTTAATAAATCCTAGAAAAATCAGAAAAATATGATTCCAAGTTTATTAATCTTTTTGTGCCATGTACTTGATAGGGAAATTTTATCTCACGCCTGTTCTGTAGAAAAATGTGTAGGTGTAGTTCAAATGCTTTCTATCACTAATATTTGTTATTTTTGTTATTTAAATAAATTTGAATAGAACATGCAAGTGATAATTTTTCTATAGGTTTGTTTACTGTGTAGAAAGTAGGAAAATTTCTAAATCTGTTGTTTGATACTTTTCATAATATAAAGTATTTTAAATATTCATTTTAGGCCTTAGCTTGTTATTTTTATATCGTCAGTTCTAGTAATCCAAATGCAATAAAAATCTTGTGTCAGGCTAGTTTTGATATTAGTAATCCACTGTAATTTTCTAAGATTTTTCTGTGCTACTAAACTATGTGTTGCTGTTCAATTATAGGGTTAATTAGGGTTTACATTCATTCTTTAATGCAAAAAAATAGTTAGTAAACTATACTTTGGTGTATCTTTGAAGCATCTTGAGTGTTAAAGTGCCCTTGCATAGTAGAGAATAGTGGTGGTAGTTTTTGAGTACATGTTCTTGGATGACGTAGACTACCTTGTAGAAGAGTCGTAAGTTCCACGTAATCCGAAGAATGTAACATGCTCATTTACATCTCATTCATTCATCATCATCCTCTCATGTCACCCCTGCAATGCACCTATGCATGAGCACTCATACTTCTGCATCATACAGGATCGCAGGAAGTGACCCCGGCAGTAGTTCCCGAGGACCCAGAGGATCAGTCCGAGGTGCCAGAACCGGAGCTGACCGAAGCCGAAGAGGAGGCTGGTGAAGATCTTCCGGAGTACCCCGACCACCGTTCGAGCTCCTTTGAGCGAGGCAAGCCCTGGAGCATTTCTTCCCCGGTTTTGCAAATAATTTATTATTAACTTTACTTAATTTGATGTATTACGTTTAGGAGTTGTTTGCAAACGTTGCTGCATTATACCTTGTTTCACCTTGCTTTACCCGATCCTTGTTACCCTGGTGTCCGCGGTCAATAATTGCTTAGCTTGCTTAGACCGATAGAAGTCGGGTGATTGTCTGTCATCCGCGAGCTATAGGGGCTTACCTGGATTATGTGAAAGAATGTCATGTGAGAATAACTAAGTGTCGAAATGAATCTGAGACCGGGCGGAAGCTTGCAGGGTTCTAGACTATAGTGTCTTCCGTCTGTGTCGATTAAGGACCGTCCGTTGTCGGGCCTCGAGTCATGTTGAACGCATGCCTCACATTTAGCTGGCCGAATAAAGTACCTTTCGACCGCAAAGCCGGGAGGTTATTCGGGCCGAGTGGATTGCCCGCAACGCACTGTACCGGAGCAGTAGTGGCAGAAAACGGGGGCGCGATGATAAGGCCAAAGAGCAGTTGGGCGGCCTCCGGGTACATGTGGTTCCTGGCAAGCTCGCGACTTTACCTGAATGGTTGACTCGGTGACCAATACCTCACTTTAGCGGGTGAGTGAGGTTTGTGTGAGGAATAAATTACCAGCTGGTCAATAATCGATTCCAATCGCCATCGTTCACTGGATAGTGAACACTTGACTTGAGCTACTTCATCGTAGTAACAGTGATGAAACACTTGGATAGTTATGTGGGAAATGACATGGTAATTATTGATCAATGGTAACCCTTGCTTGTTTAATTACATGGCTACTCTAGCATATGTGCCAACATAGTTGACAGGGTAATAAAGATTAAAATACTACATACTTTTGAAAAAGGACTGCTAAGTTAAACTGCTTTTCTTGCAAATGAGTCAGCTACCCCACCAAAAAGCCTATCATGATCCTTGGTGTCATTTTATTTTGGTTCTGTTAGGTAAGTCTAGCTGAGTACCTTCTCGTACTCAGAGCTTTGTTTCCACTTGTTGCAGATGGACAGATGTACTATGGTTATTGTATCAACTGTCTCTACCCTGCGATGGGCGAAGCTTAGGACCATGGGCAATGGTCATTCACTACCTCTCGCCTGATGCTTTTGCTGGAGATGATCACAAGCTGGCACTTTATCTCAAAACGCTGTGTGTGTGCGTGATTTGAACTACTGCTTCCGCTACTTTTATTCGAACCTGGTTTGTAATAACTATGTTTAAAGTCCGATGTATTTTGTGCCGCGAACTTCTATGTAACTTATGACGGTGACCGCTAAACTTAGTACGATCTTGGCTGTTATGTGAAATGGTTTGAAATCCGTCGAGATTTCACGGACTACCGGGTTATACGGGCTTAAGTTTGTTAAATTGTCCTTCCGTTGGATGATTTTCTTACTTAATTTCGTATAATTGGGCGGTTCTGTTACAGCTGGCATCGGAGCATGGTTTAGCGTGATTACTATTCATAAGTGTATTTAAAACAAAATTCTGTTTAAAAAGTGTGATTTTCAAACTAAAAGTGTGCCAGTGGTCATATCCTGTATGCCCAGTTAAGGACTCTAGGTGGCTATTTAAGTACTAACTTGGGGTTCTTGCACCATATTTCTCTTTTCGTTGCTCATACGGCGTGCTATTGTATGAGTGCCACTTAATTGAGTGGTAATGTATGGATCAATTACCTCTACGCTTCGGTAAGTGTGAGCTATGAGAGCATGATCGGATACACCGCCGATCTAGGGAGAGTGCTTATATGATACTAGAATAATTACATGTTTTTACACATGTTTTTATGAAAGTATCGCATGTGTGGGTGTTCCGTCCGTTGAGGCGATGCCGTCATTAGGACGATGTGTTTGGGTAGTTACTACCGTTGTACACGCATCTGAGGATTCGTGTAAAGCGTGTAGGTAGATTTACTGCTTTCATGCATTGATGGGGAATGGGCTGAAATGAATTTTCTGCAGGTACATAACAGCGTTATCGTGTAGACTGAATTAGTTACGTATATGAGAGATCGTTTGTATGCCACCGAATTCACCGTTAGATGTCTTCATTTTCTAAGTTTGTGAGAACGTAAGACTCGTGCATGCATCATATTGTCTGTGCATTCCATTCATGACATGCATTCCTCCCCTTATAAAAGGATTATCCCATTTTGATAAAAGTGACATCAACTAAAATATGTTCTCACCGGGTAATTAAAACTTGTGCTACAGATGGCCCACACGAAGCAGACTGCCCGTAAGTCCACCGGCGGAAGAGCACCCCGTCGTCAGATGGCCCCGCGGGAGCACCACAACACGGACACTTTTCTAAGCGAGTTTGGCATGCCCACCTTGCTTTGGAGAGTGCTCCATGATGTGGGGTACCCGGAGGGTCAAGAGCCGGTGTACTCTTGGAGCGAGAGCCAGCTAGCTGAGGATGGACTTGCTGTCGTGGAAATCACCGTCCCTGCTCTTGGTGATGCGCTAGAATGGGATGGTCGGCATCTGGAGTTTGAAGGACGCACTCCAGTCGAGGGTGCAGAAGGCGCGGCCTTTCGCGTCATCCGAGGCATCATGAGCAGGTTCCCCAATGAGTTGGCAGCAGCTTTGGCCGGTACTTTCCCGAGAGATGATCCTCGCGATGCCATTTGAGTACAGCCGCAGGGAAGTGCCCTGGTTAGAGGCCCCAGTGAAGGACGGGCTAGTGACAACCACACCATGAGTGCCATGTATGCAGCCATCAGAGCATACCAGGGTCTGGAGAATACCTATTGGACTTTGACTGGTCTACGTGGCGATGACCGGCTTGAAGCAAGGAAGCAGAAGAAGAAGCAAGCACGTGCTATAGCTAGCTTGCAGGGGCAGTTGGCCGACATGAGCTTGCAGCGGGACCGAGCTCTCGAGAGAGGTGAGAGTTCCATGCAGCAGGTACAGATGTTGACTCAGGCCAACAGAAATGCAGACCGCATGATGGAACGGCTAGTACAAGAAAGGAATGAAGCCTGAAACGAGAGGGACCTTCTGAGGCAGAGGGTCGAGGAGCTAGAAGAGTACAATGCTAACTTGCATGAAGAGTTTCATGCCCTCTACAACGGGATGGGCCCGTATGCTCCTCCGGACACCGCCCAGATGGACGTCGACGACGACGCTGCTGCTGAAGGTAGCGATGGCGATGCCTCCGACCTCGACGACGGCCCCGAAGAGTAGGATAGTGTCCTGCGTTAGTAGCTAGGCTTTGTCGCGATGGCCTTTTTTTTGGTTTCCATGTATCGTGTTGCATCCTGTTCGATCTTGAGACTGATGATCTTTTGGATCTTGGTTGTGTATGTGATACCCGAACGCATAAAAGTCCAGTGTATGTATGCTGGCAACGTGGTTATATGGAACGCGATGTTGCATTTGAAGTAACTTAATTGGTGCTGTTGTTTTAATTGGAATGTGATTATTATGCCTCTGTTTTCTTGTATGACTTGTTCTCTCCAATGAATTCAGTATGGCATGATTGTTCATTCGAATACAATTTCTACAACTTCGCTCAATTATTGCTTGTTGCTGAAATATGCAGATGGCAAACACTCGCCGTGCCACGTATGAAGCCGCTGAAACTGGTGGCAACGGTGCAGGAGCTGGTGGGGGTGGTGCAAATAAGGTCAACCATCAGGAGCCACAGCCAGAGCCACATTTGCCCCCTCCTCCCCCGCTCACTGCAGAGGTGTTCTTCGTGCAGTTCCTTGGAAGTCAACGCAATGCCGAACAGTCACAGAGGAATATGGAAGATTTTCTACGTACCATCGCTGAAAATGTTCAGAGAGGTAATAATCAAGGTGGTGGCCATGGGGTGAACCAGTACAGCAACTTCAAGGATTTCATGGATACTAGGCCACCTATTTTTAAGGAAGCAGCAGAGCCACTCGATGCTGAAGAATGGATCAACACTATGGAAGATAAGTTCCGTGTGTTGAGGCTGACTGAAGTTCTGAAAACAGAGTATGCTGCACATCAGCTACAGGGACCGGTAGGAATGTGGTGGAAGCATCACCGCACCACCTTTCCTCCCAATGCCCAGATTACCTGGAGAGATTTCACTGAAGCATTTAGGGAAGTTTATATTCCCCCAGGGTTGGTTGAGATGAAGCTCGGAGAGTTCTTAGCCTTGAATCAGGGTACCAAGACTGTGACACAGTATCTGCATGCCTTTAACAACTTGTGCCGTTATGCTCCCGACATGGTCGACACAGATGCAAAGAGAATTGCTAGTTTCAAGAGAGGGTTAAGTCCGAAGATGATGAAGCATGTGGGTACCAATACCCGCACTAGATTCAACGACTTTATCAGTGATTGTTTGAAGCAAGAAAAGAACAATAACGCCTACACCGCATCCAAGAATCGCAAGAGGGTGTTTGAGTCAGGACCATCCTAGTCCAGAGTTGTCACTGCAAATCGTTCTTCTTATCGTCCGTCCGCACCTGGTGCAAGGTTCAGGCCGCCACAGCATAAAACTCAGAACTATAAGGGACCACAGAAGCCGTACAAGATGGCCGTGCCGCCAACAAAGACCACCGCAGCTGCAGAACAGAGCAACTCCAAGGGAGCTATAGGGTCTGCTGGTACAGTGAAGGGGCCCTGCTACAATTGTGGTCAGCCAGGCCACTTTTTAAAGTTCTGCCCTTATTCGCCTAAAAAGAAGCAACAAACTTACAATGCTTGTGTGCACCACACCATGTTGATGAGGTTCCTGAAGGAGAGCCTGTAACTGCCAGTAAGTTTCTTGTGAACCATCACCCTGTAGTTGTTCTATTTGATTCTGGATCCTCGCATTCTTTCATGAGTCAAGCATTTGCACGGAAGCATGAACAACTATGCACAGAATTGAGTTATGGTTATCGCATAAGTTCAGCAGGAGCTGATGTGTTAACCAATAAGATGGTTAGAGGGGCAACCGTTGAGTTAGGTAATCGGAAGTTTCGAGTGAACCTGGTAGTTATGCCTGGACTATTTTTGGATGTAATAATAGGAATGAACTGGATGAAAGACTAGGGAGCAGTCATAGATACAAGCAGTCGGATGCTTACCCTTAAGGATCCCCAGGCAGAGGGTACTTTCCGGGTACCATTGCCTAAAAGAACAGACCTTGTGAGTGTGACCTGTGCCATGGAAGTTGTTCCTATCCACCAGATCCTGGTAGTGTGTGAGTTCCCGGATGTGTTTCCAGACGAGTTACCTGGCCTTCCTCCAAATAGAGATATTGAGTTTAGAATCGAGTTGATCCCCGGGACAGCTCCTATTTCGAGGAGACCCTATCGGATGCCTCCGGATGAGTTAGCTGAGTTGAAGAAGCAACTGGAAGAATTATTAAAGAAGAGGTTTATCCGTCCAAGTAAGTCTGAATGGGGATGTCCTGCCCTGTTCGTGAAGAAAAAGAAAGAGGGTACTCTAAGGATGTGTGTGGATTACCGACCTCTTAATGCTGTAACTATCAAGAATAAATATCCCTTGCCTCATATCGACGTTTTGTTTGATCAGTTGGCTAAGGCTAGAGTGTTCTCCAAGATAGACCTAAGGTCAGGGTATCATCAGATCAAGATTTGACCACAAGATGTGCCGAAAACCGCCTTTTCTATCAGATACGGGTTGTACGAGTATCTTGTTATGTCGTTTGGCCTAACAAATGCTCCTGCATATTTTATGTATCTGATGAATACGGTTTTCATGCCAGAGTTGGACAAGTTTGTAGTTGTCTTCATTGATGACATTCTAGTATACTCAGAGAATGAGAAAGATCATGAAAAGCATCTGAGAATTGTCTTGACCAGACTGAGAGATCATAAGTTGTATGCTAAGTTCAGCAAATGTGAATTTTGGTTGAAGAAAGTTCCTTTCCTTGGTCATATTCTATCTGAGAATGGAGTTTCTGTAGATCCGAGCAAAGTGCAAGAGGTTATGGATTGGAAGACTCCAACCACAGTGTCAGAAGTCAGGAGTTTCCTAGGGTTAGCTGGTTACTATCGCCGCTTTATCCCAGACTTCTCGAAGATTGCCAAACCGATGACAAGTCTGTTACAGAAAGATCACAAGTTTGTGTGGACAGAGGAGTGTGAAACAGCTTTCCACACCTTGCGGAAACTATTGACCACTGCTCCAGTTCTTGCCCAGCCCGACATCGAGAAACCTTTTGATGTGTTCTGCGACGCATCAAAAATAGGATTAGGATGTGTTCTGATGCAAGAAGGAAGAGTCATTGCTTATGCCTCCCGGCAGTTGAGAAAACATGAAATCAATTATCCGACACATGATCTTGAGCTTGTCGCTGTAGTGCATGCCTTAAAGATTTGGAGGCACTATTTGCTTGGTAATGTGTGTAATATTTTCATCGATCATAAGAGTCTCAAGTACATTTTTACCCAACCAGAATTGAACATGAGACAGCGAAGATGGTTAGAACTAATCAAAGATTATAACTTAAATGTACAGTATCACCCTGGGAAAGCCAATGTGGTAGCTGATGCTTTGAGTAGAAAGTCACATTGTCTGAATATGCAACCCTTACTTGAAGATGGTTTTAATCTAATGCACCCTGCCATGTTACATAGTATTCAGATCAGTTGCTCCTTGGAAAGTAAGATAATAGAGGGTCAGAAGGCCAACAAAGGGATATTCCACATCAAAAAGAAAATTAAAGAAGAACCCTCGAAACACTTCAGGGTGGCTGAGCAAGATGTGTTGTGGTTCGACAACCGTCTTGTTGTTCCAAAGGATAGAGAGCTTAAGAATAAAATTATGGACGAAGCTCATCTCTCTAAGTTGTCCATTCATCCTGGCAGCAGTAAAATGTATCAAGAGCTAAGACCTCGTTATTGGTGGACCAAGATGAAGAAGGAAATTGCAGCTTATGTAGCCAGATGTGACACATGTTGTAGAGTGAAAGCAATTCACATGAAACCTGTCGGATTACTACAACCTTTGTCAGTACCTAGTTGGAAGTGGGATGATATAAGTATGGATTTCATCACGGGTCTGCCCACTACTCAGAAAGGTCACGATTCGATTTGGGTAATTGTGGATCGTCTTACCAAGACAGCCCACTTTTTGCCTGTCAAGACAGAATATAGACCACCTCAATATGCCGAGAAGTATATTGCAGAGATTGTGAGATTGCATGGCATACCAAAAACTATAGTGTCTGACAGAGGGTCGCAGTTCACTGCTCACTTTTGGGAGCATTTGCACAAAGGTTTGGGGACTAGTCTGATTCGTAGCACTGCCTATCATCCTCAAACAGATGGTCAGACTGAAAGAGTTAATGCTGTTTTAGAGGATATGTTAAGAGCTTGTGTGTTGTCTTCCAGAGGTTCATGGGAGTCATGGTTACCGTTAGCAGAGTTCGCGTACAATAATAGCTATCAAGAAAGTATCAAGATGGCACCTTTTGAGGCTCTGTATGGCCGAAAGTGTAGAACACCTTTAAACTAGATTGAGCCAGGAGAAAGAAGGTATTATGGTATTGACTTCATGGAGGAAGCTGAAAAGAAAGTTCATATCATCCAGCAAAATATGAGAGCAGCTTAGTCACGTCAGAAAAGTTATGCAGATAAGAGAAGGAGACCGCTTGTGTTCGAAGTTGGTGACTATGTTTATCTAAAAGTCACGCTAATGAAAAAGAAGCGATTTGGTATACGCAGAAAGCTTGCCGCCAGATTTGTAGGACCTTACAAAATCTTGGAAAGGAAGGGTCCAGTGGCTTACAAATTGGAATTACCAGAGTCAATGGGTGCTATATTCCCAGTTTTTCACGTATCACATCTCAAGAAGTGTTTGCGCGTTCCAGAGGAAAGAATTGAACCTCGAGGCATAAAACTTAAGTCAGATCTGGTGTATCGTGAGCAGCCAATTCGAGTCTTAGATTCCAAGGAGAGGGCTACTTGAAACAGTGTGGTGAAAACATATAAGATACAATGGAGTCATCATGATGAAGGGGGTGCATCTTGGGAAACGGGTGAATACTTACAAAAAGCATACGAAGATTTTTATAATAAATGGTTCGTAACCCAAATCTCGGGACGAGATTTTTATAAGGGGGAGCGCTGTAACACTCCGGTGTTACGCAATGCATTTGCATGACAATCATATTGCATGGCATTTCATATCATCATAATCATGTGTGATAATGTTATAACTTGAATGAAATAAAAGCTTGAAAATGATATATGTGATGAAATATATTTATATGATAATCACATTACACCAAAATCTTGCAACTATAAATTTTATATCACTTAGAACCATAGTTCAATTTTTTTGGAGCAACTAGATGACTCAAAATTTTGTCAAAAACTTGTTCAAAAATATTAATTAAAAATATTCAAAAATACTCCCTATTTTAGCTTTTATTTTGCAATTCAAAATCTATTAAGAATTTTTAGTGGGCCCCTTAATCAAAGTCGTAGAGAATGAAATTCTAAACAACTTTTATTTTTGGGTCAATTCCAGAAAATGTTTTCTTCTTGTTCAAATTGGGGTTTGAAGTTTGTTTTGCATTTGATTTGAAATTGGGAAAATTCAAAAAGATTCAAACCAGCTTAGCAGGCCGCCGCCTCGGATTCGGCCCGCTAGCCGAATCGGCCCGCGCCGCTCCCCGCGCGCGCGCCCGCAGCCGCCTCCACCACGGCCCGGCCCAGCCGGCCCCCTCCCTCTTCTTCCCGCTCTCGCCCGCGCGCGCTGGCGCCCCGGCGGCAAACGCTCGCCGCGTGGCGTTCGCATGCCGGCGACGCCACCGCGTGGCCGCCGTGGACCCCGCGCCCGCGTCCAGCTTAAAAAACAACCGAGCGCCGGGTCTCCCTCCCATTTCCACCTCGCCTGCTCCCTTCCTTCCTCCCTCCGGTGACAACCGCAGCGGAACGCCGCTTGTCACCGTGCTCCGCCACCGTCTCCGCCTTGTTCTGGCTCCGGTGGACCATATCCGCCCAATTCGCCGTGCCCGAGGCTCCGCCCCATCCTCCCCTCCTCCGAATGAGCATCGCCATCCCCGCGTTGGCCACGGTAGGGCTCAATTTCTGCTCGCCTCGCCGCGCCACCGCGGCGGTGCCGCCGAGCCGAGCTTCGCCACCGCCTCACTCGCCCTCTCTCTGCCCTCCCGCGTCGCCTTCACGTGTTAGCCACTCTCTGACGAACGTGTTGTGCGCGCTAGTCGGCCTCGGTTTGACCGGAGCCGGCCGTTGGCCCGCGACCGCCGCCTCGACGTCGAGGCCGTGAACGCCGGCGACCGCGCTCGGTCTCCCCCTCGGTGGACTGGGCTGCGCCTGTGGGCCGCGCCCTGAGCGGGCCGGCTCGGCCGTTTCCCCCCGCGCGCAAGCCGGGCCGCGACGGCCATGGGCCGCTTGATTTCCCGGGCCGGCCCAGTGCCGTTATAAAGAAATTCATTTTCCATTTTCTTTTATTATTCTTGATGAAAATACTTGGGAAAATATTTTAGCAGTCATTTCAGCTCCACAAATTGTGAAATAAATTTCTCTAGATGCATTGGAACCAGATCTATGATATAAAATTATTGCATGTCAAATTTGAGATACTTTTCTGTAGAGTTTTTAATTAACTATTGAAATGGCTGTTTTCTTGTTAAATGCTTAATAAATCCTAGAAAAATCAAAAAAATATGATTCCAAGTTTATTAATCTTTTTGTGCCATGTACTTGCTAGGGAAATTTTATCTCACGCCTGTTCTGTAGAAAAATGTGTAGGTGTAGTTCAAATGCTTTCTATCACTAATATTTGTTATTTTTGTTATTTAAATAAATTTGAATAGAACATGCAAGTGATAATTTTTCTATAGTGTTTGTTTACTGTGTAGAAAGTAGGAAAATTTCTAAATCTGTTGTTTGATACTTTTCATAATGTAAAGTATTTTAAATATTCATTTTAGGCCTTAGCTTGTTATTTTTACATCGTCAGTTCTAGTAATCCAAATGCAATAAAAATCTTGTGTCAGGCTAGTTTTGATATTAGTAATCCACTGTAATTTTCTAAGATTTTTCTGTGCTACTAAACTATGTGTTGCTGTTCAATTATAGGGCTAATTAGGGTTTACATTCATTCTTTAATGCAAAAAAAATATTTAGTAAACTATACTTTGGTGTATCTTTGAAGCATCTTGAGTGTTAAAGTGCCCTTGCATGGTAGAGAATAGTGGTGGTAGTTTTCGAGTACATGTTCTTGGATGACGTAGACTACCTTGTAGAAGAGTCGTAAGTTCCATGTAATCCAAAGAACGTAACATGCTCATTTACATCTCATTCATTCATCATCATCCTCTCATGTCACCCCTGCAATGCACCTATGCAAGAGCACTCATACTTCTGCATCATACAGGATCGCAGGAAGTGACCCCGGCAGTAGTTCCCGAGGACCCAGAGGATCAGTCCGAGGTGCCAGAACCGGAGCTGACCGAAGCCGAAGAGGAGGCTGGTGAAGATCTTCCGGAGTGCCCCGACCACCGTCCGAGCTCCTTTGAGCGAGGCAAGCCCCGGAGCATTTCTCCCCTGGTTTGCAAATAATTTATTATTAACTTTACTTAATTTGATGCATTACGTTTAGGAGTTGTTTGCAAACGTTGCTGCATTATACCTTGTTTCACCTTGCTTTACCCGATCCTTGTTACCCTGGTGTCCGCAGTCAATAATTGCTTAGCTTGCTTAGACCGGTAGAAGTCGGGTGATTGTCTGTCATCCGCGAGCTATAGGGGCTTACCTGGATTATGTGAAAGAATGTCATGTGAGAATAACTAAGTGTCAAAATAAATCTGAGACCGGGCGGAAGCTTGCAGGGTTCTGGACTGTAATGTCTTCCGTCTGTGTCGATTAAGGACCGTCCGTTGTCGGGCCTCGAGTCATGTTGAACGCATGCCTCACATTTAGCTGGCCGAATAAAGTACCTTTCGACCGCGAAGCCGGGAGATTGTTCGGGCCGAGTGGATTGCCCGCAACGCACTGTACCGGAGCAGTAGTGGCAGGAAACGGGGGCACGATGATAAGGCCAAAGAGCAGTCGGGCGGCCCCCGGGTACATGTGGTTCCTGGCAAGCTCGCGACTTTACCTGAATGGTTGACTCGGTGACCAATACCTCACTTTAGCGGGTGAGTGAGGTTTGTGTGAGGAATAAATTACCAGCTGGTCAATAATCGATTCGAATCGCCATCGTTTACTGGATAGTGAACACTTGACTTGAGCTACTTCATCGTAGTAACAGTGATGAAACACTTGGATAGTTATGTGGGAAATGACATGGTAATTATTGATCAATGGTAACCCTTGCTTATTTAATTACATGGCTACTCTAGCATATGTGCCAACATAGTTGACAGGGTAATAAAGATTAAAATACTACATGCTTTTGAAAAAGGACTGCTAAGTTAAACTGCTTTTCTTGCAAATGAGTCAGCTACCCCACCAAAAAGCCTATCATGATCCTTGGTGTTATTTTATTTTAGTTCTGTCGGGTAAGTCTAGTTGAGTACCTTCTCGTACTCAGGGCTTTGTTCCCACTTGTTGCAGATGGACAGATGTACTATGGTTATTGTATCAACTGTCTCTACCCTGCGATGGGCGAAGCTTAGGACCATGGGCAATGGTCATTCACTACCTCTCGTCTGATGCTTTTGCTGGAGATGATCACAAGCTGGCACTTTATCTCAAAACGCTGTGTGTGTGTGCGTGATTTGAACTACTGCTTCCGCTACTTTTATTCGAACCTGGTTTGTAATAACTATGTTTAAAGTCCGATGTATTTTGTGCCACGAACTTCTATGTAACTTATGACGGTGACCGCTAAACTTAGTACGATCTTGGCTGTTATGTGAAATGGTTTGAAATCCGTCGAGATTTCACGGACTACCGGGTTATACGGGCTTAAGTTTGTTAAATTGTCCTTCCGTTGGATGATTTTCTTACTTAATTTCGTATAATTGGGCGGTTCTGTTACAGCAATGTTTATTGTTTACTTTGATTATATGTCTAGCATAGTTACTTTATTATTATTGAGTTCATGCATATGCTCGTATAGCGTTTATCCTAAGATACCTAGGGTAGATGATTTGCATTATGTAGGCGTGGTGCTTAGATGTATTGCATATCTGCGAGTGCTCCCTGATGTTCCGGGACATGTGGTAGATCGCGAAGGTGACTATTATAGCTTCGTTGAGTCCTCTGTAGTCCATCCCCTGCGCATAGGTTATGTAGAGCGCGATCGCATCGGAGGTGACGGTTGCGTCTTAAAAGCCTCTCTAGTTGATGCTCCTTATGTGTGGATAATGACATAGTAGTAATGTTAAAAATGATTTTTAGATGTAGTTGCACTAATTAGAATATTCATTGACTTGTGATTAAAGAACTACATTAGGAATTATTTCTCTAATATTCAGGTCTTACGATGTTATTGTAGTTGCTAGAGCATTCTGAGTGAATCTATTATCTTATTATTATGATGACTGATCATTACTTATTATATATATCTTTATTATGTGACTTATCCCAGTTATGAGTAGAGTGTATGATATTGGTTTTATCTCTCATTCATCATATATATAGGAAGTTATCAATACTATAGATTTTCTATTTAGCTAGACCTTCCCAGTGGTATAAATATAAATCGACAACCTGGTAATAGTCTAGGTAAAATGTTACAATGGTATAATTATCTGTCCGCTTGCAGAACTAGTTTTATTCATATATTCATTTTTATAATTTCTGCCTAGTCACATAAAATGATAGATTCCTTTATATAGTACCAATATACATTTCTAGCTATAAAACTAGGGATGACAATTTAGATCAAGATTAGGAGTGTAGGTATGTGATAGGTGACTAGTGTGCTAAAGACATATTAATCATTACCATACATTTACTGGTGTTGTTAGTTTAGTAATAGCAGTAGTAAATGTCAACAATTATGAAGTTTAAAAAACTAAGAAAATAAGTACATCTTATTTGTTGAGATATATGTCATTGCAAATAGCTAATATAAAGCACATGTGGATTCCGTTCTTCAGTACCAAAATAGTTGTCACTAATACCCTGAAAAAGAACAAGGTAAACATATTAAAAAATGCATCAAGTTATAAACTACATACTGGGTTCAAAATTTTGTACTATTAGGTTCAAAACTTTGAACCATCACATTATAAATTTTGCACTGCTAGGTTAAAAACTTTACGCTCAGAATTTATAAAACTTTGAACTTTGACATTACAAACTTTATACTTCTAGGTACAAAACTCTGAACTATGACATTTTAAACTTTGTGCTACCAAATTTAAAACTTTACGCTCAGACTTTATAAACTTTCAACTATGACACTGCAAACTTTGTACTGTTAGGTTTAAAATTTTACACTTAGAATTTAAAAACTTTAAACTATCATGCACTGTTCGCCTAAACGGCCGTTTAGTCCGTTTAAACGGTGTTTAAACGGTAAACGGAAGTCAGCCGTGTTGTTTAGGCCCTAAATGGTGAATTAAATGGTTGAGCCGTTTAAACCCGTTTAAACCGTTCAATCCCGTCTAAACGGTCTAAACAAAATCAGATTAAACGTGATTAAATGAGCTAAGCAACCATTTAATCCATAATTAAGTGAATTAAAGGACTACGTCTATCACAATCAACATGAAACTAATTAACATTGTAATTATATAAAGTGTTATGGGATTTAGATTTCTTCCAACAAGATTATTTGGTAGGATATTTGATTTTTACATGTGTAAATATGTATGGGTTCTAGCAAATTTTATTTTTACCTACATAAATATGTATATTTTATTGTTATTGTACAAAACCGTTTAGGCCGTTTAACTCCGTTTAAACACCGTTTAAACGGTCTAAACGCTAAACGAAGAATGACTGACTGTTTACCGTTTAGCGTTTAGGAAAACATTGCTATCATGTTACAAACTTTATAATGTTAGATTAAAAACTTTGAACTATCACATTATAAACTTTGCACTGCTAGGTTCAAACACTTTACAATCATAATTTATAAGTTTTGAACTATGACATTATAAACTTTGGCCTGTCAGGTTCAAAATTTTACACTTAGAATTTACAAACTTTTAAACTATAACATTACAAAACTATATTGTTAGGCCTAAAACTTTGAACTATAACATTATAAACTCTGTACTGTAAGGGTTCAAAACTTTACACAAAGAATTTATAAAAGTTTGACCTACAACATTACAAACTTTGTACTGCCAGATTCAATAATTTAATTTACCATAATATAAACTTTATACTGCTAGATTTAATACTTTGATCTATCACAATATTAACTTGTATTGCTAGCTTCAAAACTTTATACTCTGAATTTATATACAATCTTTAAAACTATGACACTACAAACTTTGATACTATTAACTTCAAAACTTTACATTAAGAATTTATAAATTTTGAACTATTAAATTACAAAATTTGTAATGCTAGTTTCAAAAAAATTTTAACTATCACATTAAAAGCTTTATATTGCTAGGCTGAGAACTTTAAACTCAGAATTTATAAACTTTGAACTACCACATTACAAACTTTGTATCTCTGGGTTTAAAACTTCAAACTATCACATTATAAACTTTGTACTACTAAGTTTAAAATTTTACACTCAGAATTTGTAAACTTTGGACTATGACATTATAAACTTTATACCGCTAGGTTTAAAACTTTGAACTGTCACATTATAAACTTTACAGTGCTAGCTTTAAAAACTTTACCGTCAGAATTTATAAACTTTGACTATCACATTACAAACTTTGGTACTGCTAAGGTTCAAAAACTTTGAAATATCACATTACAAACTTCGTACAGCTAGGTTTAAAACTTTACACTAAGAATTCATAAAATTTAAACTATCATATTACAAAGTTTGTATAAGTAGATTCAAAACCTTTAACTATCACAGTACAAACTTTGTACTGCTCGGTTTAAAAAAGAAAAATATCTTAGCAAGAAAAACCTAGTCAATTGTTTTAACTAGAGATACAAGTTAGCAATGCCGTAGGAAGAGGATCAGACGATACCTCCGTAAAACATGAAGAAATAACCAATTCAATCTTTTTTTAGAAGCCCACTTTTTTCTTCACTTGCTCTCGCAGACTATCGACCGGTGTTGGTATAAATTAAATGCACGTTAGAAAAGATAACTATCCGCAAACGCACAGATATAATACTATTGTAGCACTTCACCAAGATAATCCCGATTTTAATATCGAACCCAAAGGAACGGTTGGCGACGATGCTGAGTCTATAAACTTAACCCAATTCACAATCAGGCTCAGATAATAGTGAAAATAGGGAGACTACTAAGGACTACTAACTCTAATCTCGATAAACTATGTTCTTAATCATTCATTCAGTGGGCGATAACTTTTAATAAGGGATGAAATCAGAGTTCTCCCCTACTAGCATGCATAAGCCTACCTTTACCTATTAACTGGAAGTGGACTATAGAGGATTCAACGAAGCTATAAAGTCACCTTCGCGAGCTACCACTATCCAGCAAATCAGGGGGCATTCACAAGTAATCCTAGCCTAAACACCACGCTTATACTACGAAAACAACTTCAACCTAGGTGCTACCAAGATCAAAGTACTCAAAAGAGTTACAAACATGAAGAACAATACGAACAAATTGCTTACTTGAATCAGAAGTTGATTACCAAATAGTCTAAGAAGCAAGCCCCCTATAAAGGAACTTGATCCCGACGAACACAACAGCGGAGAAGCACCGACAAGCTAGAACTCCTCCAGAACTCTGCTCTTCTCCTCTATCTCTCTATCTCTAATTGAGACTAATCCTAAGATGAATGAGTCTACTCTTGATTGCTAGCCTAGATCTCTAGATATGGAATTGGAACTCTAGCTCTTCAACTCTTGATCTGGCTTTTTTTCTCCATGGGGGTCTAGCACTTTATTTATACCCCGGTGGGATGCACGTGAGCCCTTCGATCAAACCGACTTAAGGGACGGCCTAGATGACTTCTGTTGACGGTCCTTAAGTACCAAATATAGTTATCAAATAAATAAAGAAAAGGATCCAAATGCAACCAACACCTAGACTTAGGGTTTTATCTGACAGAATTCCATGAGTTTTGGTGTTTGTCTGTTTCTGTAGGGGGGTATCAGAAAATACGGAGGAAAGGCCCACACGTTGGGTTTATATAGAGATAATAACGTGTTCACCGATTTTCTATCATCTAGAAGACTCTAGAAGCCACGAGATCGAACGGTAGGCCGAACGGGCCCGGAGGCAGGGCACCCGCCCTGCTCCCTAGGGCGCCCGCCCTGGCCTGAGAGCCAATCAGGCTCCGTCTCGCGGATTATGCTCCACCGACCTAAGGGATCAAGGAAAACCGTGCGATTAATGTCGATTTGATCCGACGGCCCACGTTCACTTGAGGGGGCTATATAAGCAGGACCCCTAGCCCCTGGAGGAGGCACTCCCTCATTCTCAATTCCTCAAACCCAAATCTCAGGAGGAGAGTCTCTGATCAAGCCCTAGAGCCACCACATCAACTAGATCTCTAGTATAGCATAGCTACATAGGATTAGAACTAGAAGGAGTCAATCTTTGATTGGTTTCTGGATCTGTCAAGAGGATTCTTGGTAATTCCTTTACTATTCTTCATTGTTCATCTTTGTTCTTCAATATTATGAATACAACTTTGTTCTATTTCAGTATATTGATTATGACTATGCTCTACTTGTTTATGTTTGCGATTATATTGTTCTTAGTTTATCGTAGTTATACGCTTGGCTTAGTTAGATTGGAATTATATACATATTTAGGATTGTATAGCGTTTATCCATCGGATCCATGGGTAAATGATAAATATTGTGTAGGCGTGGTGCTTAGACCATATTTATCTGCGATTGCACTTTATATGCCGGATCGTGGGGTGGTCCGCGATGGTGACAGCTTCGTTGGTTCTTATATAGTCCCCCTCCCGTGTGTAAGGCAGGCAGAGCAACATTATTACGGGGGAGTGATTGCTATGTTTCTCATCTTCCTTGATAATATCACTATGCATGGGCGTAGTCCTTTCTCGCAATGATTGCCAAGTGTACTTGCACTAACTATGATATGCTAGACTTTATAGTTAAGAATAACTTAGGAAATATCCTTGTAGTTCGTCCTAATACCATGCTAATGACTTGCTAGAATATCTGTTGAGGTGCTTATCATTATTATATGTGGCTAGCTGATCAGATTAATTATCTTTGTCACCATTCATACTTTATCCATATTTTATGTGACACTTACCCCTGTATGCAAGAGATAGATGAATGCTCTCACTTATACATGCAATGATTGATACTCATTCCTATATTCCATTCCATAATCAACATTGATGTTAGTAATCCCTTCCCAGTGGTAAAAATATAAATAACGATACCTGGAATACTTCCCGGTTAAAATGCTACATCGGTATTAATCTGTGCGCTTGCAGATCTTATTTATTATTTATTTAGAAGAGCAGTTGCATATTTCAATACCGCGTCTCTCATGTCATGCTAGGGATGACAACTTGGCTTAAGTGGCATGAGGGATAGGTTCAGCATTTTTTGCGCCGTTATCAGAATTAGAAAACTAAATCTACTTTTGGTAATGACGATAAGAATGCCCAACAAGCATTTTTGGCGCCGTTGCCGGGGAAGGTTGATTTACTAACAAGGAATGAATACGGAATTTGAGTCATCATTCGCATCATTAAGTGATTGAGATCATCAATTCTCCCATACAGATTTACCCCTGTATTTTTCCATTCTTATTGTTTTGCAGGGTGATGTATGAATAGAGGACATCTTCCAGAAAATTTTGTTGACAACCCCGAAGCATTAATCAGAGGGGCAAGAGCCAAGCTCATGAAGTCAACACTTCGACGCAACACTTTATCCAATCCAGAAGACCGCCGAAGTTTCATCCGGAATTTGTCAACAGAGTTCGCAGCCATGGCGAACAAGACGATCCGCGAGTTCTCAGCTCCCACTACGGACAACATCCGCACTGGACCTGTCGCGGCCATCGACAAGAACTTTGAGCTCAAGCCAGGGCTCATCAACATGGTACAAGCCAACCAGTTTTGTGGGAAGCCGCACGAAGATGCAAGTGCTCATCTCCAACACTTCCTGGAGATTTGCAGCACATTCACTATATTAGATGTTCCCAGAGACGCCATACTACTTCGCCTTTTCCCATTCTCACTATTGGGGAGAGCGAAGCAGTGGTTCTACGTGACGAAGGATAAGAACACTATGTGGGCACTCTGCTCTACGAACTTTCTGGCTAAGTTCTTTCCCATGGGCAAGACCAATGCTCTCCGTGGGAAGATTACAAGTTTTCAGCAACAACATGATGAATCCGTTCCAGAAGCATGGGAGCGCTTTCAAGATTACATCCTAGAATGTCCCCATCATGGAATGGAAAGCTGGCTACTTATGCAGACTTTCTATCATGGGCTCATCACTAGTGCTCGTGAGACCATGGATGCTGCAGCTGGAGGCGCATTTCTATCACTCACCATACCACAAGCTACAGCCCTTGTGGAGAAGATGGTGTCCAACCAAGGTTGGAACGAAGAGAGGACTCAAACACGCAAGAAGGGTGGAGGTATGCACCAGCTCAAGGAGGTAGACATGCTGTCTGCAAAGTTAGACCTACTCATGAAAAAGCTCGATGACAAAGCTGGAGACAAAAGAGAAGTCATGAACGTCTACGACTCTCACATGACTTGTGAGGAATGTGGAGACACTGGACACTCAGGCAATCACTGCCCTGAGATGCTTGAGGATGCAAGGTACATCAACAACAACAACAACTACAACCGTCCTCAACAAAATCAAGGTTGGAATCAACAGAGGCCTAACTACTCAGGTAATTATCAAGGTAATAACTCTTACAACAACAATAATAATTTTCCACCCCTGAGAAAGTTAGTGTCTAATCAAGGAAAGCTAATGGATAACTTGTCTAAGAAATTGGCATCCAATGATAAAATACTAGAAAACATAAATAATAGAATGGATAATTTCTCTACTACCATCAAAAACCAAATTAGCTTTAATAAAATGATTGAATCTCAGTTAAATCAAATAGCTGCTGCTGTTCCTGCTACTAACCCCGGTATACCATCACAACCGGAAGGATTAGAATCTGCAAATCTTGTAGACATGTTTGATGCAGGTAACTATTGGAGTAATCCCGCTGTCGGAGTACATAATGACCTTCTGCCAGTCAAGAGAGGCGATCCAGGACGCCCCGTCATCCCGATCTCCATCGGCATGGTGGACTTCCCAGAAGCACTCTGTGACTTTGGCTCCAGCGTCAACATTATGCCTAGGGTACTCTATGAAAAATTCTTTACATATCCTTTATCAGAAACAACTATGTGTTTGCAGCTTGCAGATCGGACACTAAGCTTTCCTAAATGAATATTAAAGAACATGTGTGTCCGAGTTGGTACCTCGTATGCTCCAGCTGACTTCGTGGTGATAGAGACCAGGTCCGATGAGAGGTCACCAGTTATTCTGGGAAGGCCATTCCTGAACACCTCGGGAGCTGTCATCTACGCCAGCGCTGCGAAGATCAACTTCAACATCAAGGGGAGGAAGGAGACGTTTTCCTTCAAGAACAAGATTACACAAATCCCAGAGCAACCCCAACATAAACCAAGGAAGAGGACCAACAGGAGGAACAAGCAGAACAAGAACAACCAAGGATGGACCGAATCAGCTAAGATGGTCACTGCAGTTCAAGGAGGTCAAGATCGACTACCCAAGTCACCGTTCCTAATCAAGAAGGACGACCCAGGTATGCCAAGCATTGAGTGCTCAATCAATGGATACTCCTTTCAGAAGGTGCTCTGCGACACTGGATCAGGCGTCAACATAATGGCCATAGTCACCTATCAGCTCTTGTACGGGACCATGCCCTTAAAACCAACATACACTCAGCTCCAGATGGCAGATCAGACATCCCGAAAGGTCGAAGGTATAGTAACCGATGTCCCTGTTAAAATTAACGATCATTTTATCCATACAGACTTTCAGGTCATTGACATGGGAGACGACGAGTACGATCCACCCATCATCCTAGGAAGACCGTTCCTAGGCACCGTCAAAGCAATCATCTACATTGGAACCGGAGAAGTCCATATGCATTTCCCCTCTAAGAAGGTACGCCGCTACTTTAATGACCCTAACTATATAGTTGAAGATTCTAAGCAGGTCAGGACAAGAAGAAGGTGACGTAACCGTAACCAAAGGAGGCAAACCATCAAGGACGTATGGGCATACTATGAAGGAGAGGTCATAAGGCCCGAGGATACACAACAGGAGACCGAAGCACCAAGTCAGGTATGGAAAGCGAAGAAAGTTACACAAGAAGAGGAGGCGTTGCCGGAACCACCGTCTACGCCACCCAAATCCCAGGACAACTAAGAAGAAAAGAAGTCTTGTTCGGAGGACTTAAAAACACCGAACGCCGTGCCAAGAGGTAAACTTGGTAGTTATCATTTTCCCTTTAATTATTGCTCAGTTAATCATGTTCATTCTGTCTAAAAAAAATGTTGAAAACAGTAAGCCCCATGTGAGTATGCGAGTGGCATAAAACCCATAAGTACATTCACTGTGGTGGCATAAAAAAATATAATAATAATAATATATTTTTTCTGTTCTATAAAAATGAAAATAAAAATAGAGAGTGACATTTATCAAGGAAGCTCAAACATGATAAAGGCTAGATATTTATGCTAACGCTTAATCAAGTTCCACGAAGCTTTGTTGTCTATTTGAGCTCCACTGAATTCAGGAAGACTAGCAGACGGAGGATATCCTAATCGTTGTCAGGGTGCTGCCGACATTCAAATACACCTCTGCACCTGCTAGCTACATCAGAAGAAATTACGTCAAGATCCAGCTTGGGGGAGAGCACTCCCATTTATCCTGATAAGTATTTTTATCTACATTTATACCTATGCTTTATTAAAATAAAAAGATGCATAATCATGAAAACCCAAATAAATATTTTGTGTTTATATATATTTGCTTAGTTTAATAAATAAATAAAGTAGCTATGCTAAACTGAATCTTGAAAATAAAACTCTAGCATGGATATGATGAATAGTTGCTCTGCCTAATTTTCAAATTTGTTCTCTCTCTAGTTTAGACATAACTGTTATAATTTAAAACTGGCTCTAAACCTGAACTAGTGGGAAGAGAACTTGATCTGAAGTCTAAGTTGTTAGTGGATATGATATGGGAAGGTTGAGCTGTTGTTTATCTGTTCCTAGAGATGCTAGAATTCTGGAGAATTTTATCTTTAAAAATCTTTAAAATGTTGCATGATGAGTTCCTGTATGATGAGAGTTTAAATTCCTACCACAGCCATATATACATGCTTGTTAGATTAAGAGCCGCACTTTTACTACTTACTGCTTATGGGCATTGAGTGTGGTCAAGCTGTGTAGACCCTTAGGAACTTGTCATGTGGTTAAAATCAAGATTCACTTGCACGTTCACTCATACATGCTGCTTCTACTCTGGAAGTACGCATCCACATATATCCACTCATTTCCATCTCCAGATTCACCCAAAATTATTCTACTCCTGACCCGGGAGAGAATAGCCAAAAACATTATTCCATTCCTGTTATTCCCTATGAAGTTAATGCTCAAGTCATTTCTACTACCACTTGCTATATTTTCAAAAGAGGGAGATTGCTCTAAAAAAATATATAAATACGAGGAAATAAAAAGGAGCAAGTGCTCGGAACCTCGAAGAAAGAAAAAGTGAGACGAGAGGTAAAAATGGACAAGTGTCCGATAGTAGAATTAGGGGTACAAGATACCCACCTGAGAGAAAAAAAAGAGAAAAAAATAGAGCATCTCATTCCCCTCAAAAGTTTTAAAAAGCAAGAAAGGTATGTATTCCCTCAAAAAGTGCATTAGACTTTTGTTATCACCATACACCACTCATTCACCACACATGCACATCTTGATTTGACTTATTGACTTATTTCTCTGGATCCATGGTTTGACTATGCAATAAATGTTCTATGAGTATGTATACTGTATCTCCCACCTATGAGCTCCAGATATCAAAGCCTTATTAGAGTAGGGTGAGAGAGAAGGCAATGTCACTACGCCTTATACCATAAATACCACATACTTTGAGAGAGAAGGCATATACCATTACTGCCTTGGTAAGGATCCAGAAATACCACAAAAGAGAGACCCGAGAAAGTCATCCAAGGAATCTCTGAGTTTTATTTGAAAATCTGCAAAAAAAAACTCCAGAGCTATAGCTGATCAAGAATAAGAGACATGGCGTTTGACTAGACCGTTCTATCTTTTAACCACTCAAGATGCAGGTGACGGTTGCAAGCCCCATGGTGAAAGGTAAAATGAGTAAGTTTTAAGTCTTGACAGTTTACTCTAACTCAGGGATGAGACCTTATTTGAAAGCATATGTACCGTCAACGTTCAAAGGCATTGCAGCAACTTCTGATCCATAATGAGTCTATCCTTACTCAGGGACGAGCAAGAGGTAAGCTTGGGGGAGTTTGTTGACGGTCCTTAAGTACCAAATATAGTTATCAAATAAATAAAGAAAAGGATCCAAATGCAACCAACACCTAGACTTAGGGTTTTATCTGACAGAATTCCATGAGTTTTGGTGTTTGTCTGTTTCTGCAGGGGGTTATCAGAAAATACGAAGGAAAGGCCCACACGTCAGGTTTACATAGAGATAATAACGTGTTCACCGATTTTCTATCATCTAGAAGACTCCAGAAGCCACGAGATCGAACAGGAGGCCGAACGGGCCCAGAGGCAGGGTGCCCGCCCTGCTCCCTAGGGCGCCCGCCCTGGCCTGAGAGCCAATCAGGCTCCGTCTCGCGGATTATGCTCCACCGACCTAAGGGATCAAGGAAAACCGTGCGATTAATGTCGGTTTGATCCGACGGCCCACGTTCACTTGAGGGGGCTATATAAGCAGGACCCCTGGCCCCTGGAGGAGGCACTCCCTCATTCTCAATTCCTCAAACCCTAATCTCAGGAGGAGAGTCTCTGATCAAGCCCTAGAGCCACCACATCAACTAGATCTCTAGTATAGCATAGCTACATAGGATTAGAACTAGAAGGAGTCAATCTTCGATTGGTTTCCGGATCTGTCAAGAGGATTCTTGGTAATTCCTTTACTGTTCTTCATTGTTCATCTTTGTTCTTCAATATTATAAATACAACTTTATTCTATTTCAATATATTGATTATGACTATGCTCTACTTGTTTATGTTTGCGATTATATTGTTCTTAGTTTATCGTAGTTATACGCTTGGCTTAGTTAGATTGGAATTATATACATGTTTAGGATCGTATAGCATTTATCCATCGGATCCATGGGTAAATGATAAATATTGTGTAGGCGTGGTGCTTAGACCATATTTATCTGCGATTGCACCTTATATGCCGGATCGTGGGGTGGTCCGCGATGGTGACAGCTTCGTTGGTTCTTATATAGTCCCCCTCCCGTGTGTAAGGCAGGCAGAGCAACATTATTACGGGGGGGGTGATTGCTATGTTTCTCATCTTCCTTGATAATATCACTATGCATGGGCATAGTCCTTTCTCGCAATGATTGCCAAGTGTACTTGCACTAACTATGATATGCTAGACTTTATAGTTAAGAATAACTTAGGAAATATCCTTGTAGTTCGTCCTAATACCATGCTAATGACTTGCTAGAATATCTGTTGAGGTGCTTATCATTATTATATGTGGCTAGCTGATCAGATTAATTATCTTTGTCACCATTCATACTTTATCCATATTTTATGTGACACTTACCCCTGTATGCAAGAGATAGATGAATGCTCTCACTTATACATGCAATGATTGATACTCATTCCTACTCCCTCCATCCCAAATTATAAGACGTTTGACTTTTTTAATCCCAAGTTTGACCATTCGTCTTATTCAAAAAATTTATGCAAACATAGTCAAATTTAAGTCATTCTTGAGGAACTTTTATTAATATACCAAGCCACGATAAAAGAATTGATATTTTGCACAAATTTTTAAATAAGACGAGTGGTCAAACTTGGTGTCAAAAAAGTCAAACGTCTTATAATTTGGGATGGAGGGAGTATATTCCATTCCATATTCAACATTGATGTTAGTAATCCCTTCCTAGTGGTAAAAATATAAATAACGATACCTGGAATACTTTCCGGTTAAAATGCTACATCGGTATTAATCTGTGCGCTTGCAGATCTTATTTATTATTTATTTAGAAGAGCAGTTGCATATTTCAATACCGTGTCTCTCATGTCATGCTGGGGATGACAACTTGGCTTAAGTGGCATGAGGGATAGGTTCGGCATTTTTGGCGCCGTTATCAGAATTAGAAAACTAAGTCTACTTTTGGTAATGACGATAAGAATGCCCAACAACTTCTCAAAGGCGGTGCAGGAATACTCCAGAAGCTCGTGGAAGGATGTAGAGGGGGTGGCCGCTGGGCCACCCCTATGGCCGGCCGGCCCCACCTGGCAGGGGCTGGGCCCCTGCTCGCTCTGGTGTCTTCTATAGTCTTCTAGTATATGTCTTGTGGCAAAATTCCGTGAATTATTTTAATTCCTAGGTCCCTTCTATTGACTTTTTGGATAACACCCTGAAAAATTATAAATCACCAAAACTCATGGAATTTGTCAGTAATAACCTCCTATTCTATGATATTTGTGCATATTTGCATGAAAATTTATTGGTTTATAATTTATGTTAACGACCGTCAACAAGATTCCCCCACACTTAGGCTTTTACTCATCCTCGAGAAAAGGTTGGTTCACAGAATAAATTATATAAGACATTACTCTAGAATAAAACATCAACACAAAACCATTCCTAGTTATTCATGTACTGCAGGATTCAAAGTGTCTACCATAAATTTTTGAGCGGTTGAAGAACAGAACAGCTGAAACAGATTACTCTCTTCATTCAATCAAGTCAATTGAAGAATTAGTTTAAAATTTTAAAAACAAAACATAGCTTACCTTCTCCTCTTGTAGTACTCTCGAATCACTCATATATGTATAATTTTTGGATCCTCACCAAGGCATAGATGATTGCCTTCTTTATCCTACTTCTAAAAAGCTTATGTGGATCTCAGGTAGGTATGAAGAATGTAAGAACATACTTGTATTGCATATATTGTAAAGTCAAAACAAAGATCCAAGGAGAAAGATGTCATACTCTTAGATCAAGATGTACATGTGTGTGGAATATATATATTGGCTAACCTAATTCTACTATCCTCTTTATAAACTTGTCTCTCTTATTTCGAACTTGAAAACTTTGCTAGAGCATATGCGCTATCTTTTCATACTTTTTTCTTTTTCCCTTTTTTTACTTACTTGGACACTTGTCCATTTTTCTTATACTTTATTTTTGCATAGCCACATATCTCTCTCTTGCACTTGGAATTTGAAGAGAAGACAATTACAAAGAACTCAAAGCATTTATTCCTAACAAATATTTTTGTGGTTTCTCCCAGTGTAGGAGTAAAATAGTTTTAAGTGAATGAACAAGCATGTTTTTGCATACTCCTAGTGTAGGAGTAGCAGATATATGTGGAGTGTATGTGATCTTGATCTTGAAAGCATGATAGATTTCTCAACAAGGGTCAACAAGGTTTGACCAAACTCAACACAAATACAAGCAATGAATTGTAGAAGGTTTATCTATCCTATATATGGCTCTGGTAGGACATTGCTTTTACTACTAAGGAGATGTAATACTATTTATTTTTACTTTTGAAATAAAAGTTCTCCAAAGACAAGACATAAAGAATCAAGTTCTCATTATTCTACTATCTCATATTCCTCAACAACTTATGTAATCATGGGGTCCCTATTAATTAGTTCCCAACAGTAACATGTTTACCAGGAAAAGTATTATGTGAGTCTATTCTTAAGTCATGAATTAAATAATTTTTCCTGACAATTTAAGTGTTTTAACATGTCATTTTCAATTCGGATCGAAATGAAAGACAAAATATATATAATTAAAGTATATTGGGCTCAAACCTGACCATGCACGAAGCAAGGCGAGAGAGGAGGAGGTGGTGGGCTGGCTGGCCATGAGCCTGGCCGTACGGCCACCCAGGGGGTCCCCTCAGGGCCCACTTTGTCGTACTTTGTCATCGATCAATTATCTTCCGAATTGCATAATTTTCGCGATAAATTTTGTTTTTGTGATCGCAGTGTGTCACCCCCACACTTGTTTTCCTGTATATCTTTTCTACACAACATGTGGAGACAAGCACATACCAAAAATAGAGAGAACAGGTAACAAAATAATAATAATAATAATAATAATAATAATAATAATAATAATAATAATAATAATAATAATAATAATAATAATAATAATAATAATAATAAGGCACTTTATTCATTCTGAGCTAATACTTAACTTTAAATTACAAACCTAAATCGAACTAATTTAATAAACTTGTGCCTTATTGCTAAGATAACTAAGACATCTACTCCTTATTCTTATTCTTCTCAGAGAGCGCAGCTACGATCCTAGTCAACCTACGGATCTCCTTAAGATCATCGGACCGCTAATTCTGTAGGTTGGTGATTGAACCGGCTTGGAGTTTGCTAGATATCTTCATAACTTCAACCGTCTGGTTGAGAGCATTAAATTTTTCTTTCATCATAGCCATGGTCATCATAGGACGCTTTGCTTCTCTCTCAATCTGGAGTGCAGCAGATCTCTTGCCAGTTTCTCTTAAAGCAACATACCTAGTGAAAGGTCTTGATGGTTAGAGGGGGGGTGAATAGCCTTTTAAAATTTTCTACAAAGACAAGCTAAACAAGTTTATCAATACAACAAATAGCGAGATGCGAGTTTTGCTTAGCTACGGGGTGTTTGCAAGCCACCTATCCAATTCACAATTCTAGTATATTGGCACTCAACCGCACAAGTCAAATCGAGAAGGTAACTACAACTACAACTAGCAAGCTACACAAAAGAGCTACTCTAGCAAAGCTAACTAGCCAGCAAAGATAACTAAGAAAGTAATACAGAGTTGAGTTAAGAGAGTTTCACCGAGGGGCGAAGTATTAAGCCAACCAATATGATCAACAATGAATACCAAGACAACCGAACACCGGGATCAATCAATCACAATATGAAAGTGATGACACGAAGATTTATCCCGAGGTTCACGTCCTTGCCGGCACGCTAGTCCTCGTTGTGTCCCTCTTCACCACGTGGTTCGGTGGCTAATCAGTCTCACACCGAGCCTCTCAAAAGATGCCACAAGAACCTACCAAATGGCAAAAGGTTGCAATGACACGAGCAATTTACTAACTTTGCCTTTGGCGCTTCGCCGAGGTAGGCACAAACCCCTCACAATCACCGGAGGTGGCCAAGAACAATCACTAACTCTTGCCAACGCCTCCAAGCTGCTCCAAGCCGTCTAGGTGGCAGCAACCACCAAGAGAGACAAGAATCCCGCAGCAAATCAACCACCAAGTGCCAACTAGATGCAATCTCACAATGCAAATGCAAATGCACTTGGATCACTCAATCTCACTTCGAATACGCAAAGAAGCAAGAGAGATGAGTGGGAGGGGAGTTGCTTAGCTCAAAGTGCTCACAAGTATGTCAAATGTCCAAGAGAGAGAGCTTTGAGCCGGCCAATGAGTATTTATAGATGTACCCCTTCAAATAGAGCCGTTAGTCACTTGAAACAGCTGAAGTCGCGCTGACCGGACGCGTCGGTCTAATTGACCGGACGCGCCGATCACACAACGGCTACTTTCACGAAGCACCGACCGGACGCGCTGGTCGCACAGACCGGACGCGTTGGGCTCGACCGGACACGCTGGTCCCGTAACAAATCGGGCGCGCTGGTCAAGCCAGAGCAGCGCTCCAATGAAACAGTGACCGGACACGCTGCAGAACTGATCGGACGCCACAGTGCCAGCGTCCGGTTGGAGTCCAGTAAGCTCCCTCAATGACCGGACGCGTCCGGTCGACTGTGACCGGAAGCGTTGCGCGTCCGATCAAAAGGCTGAAACACGCGCAGACGCTGAACACTGACCGAACACGTCCGGTCAAACAGAGACCGCCGTTTACCTCCGTTTACCTCCGTTTGATTTTCGACTTCCGGCGTAGTGGAAAATAGTCATTTTAACTCCTCAAAAATGCCTGAATCCCGCCGAGCTTGCGTCATGTGCGAAACGCCATCGCTCATGTGCTAACACCCCAAACCCTCTCTACCGCTCAAACTCCAACGCCATCGCAAATGTGCTAACACCACCAAGTGATCTCGTCATGTGCGAGTGTGTTAGCATTTTCACAATCATTTTTCGAGGCGTTATTAGTTCTATCCAAATGCATATGATTATGAAATGCACACCTAGAGGCACTTAGGAGTTCAATAGCCGCGTCATTCCCCTCTTTATAGTACGGCTATCTATCCTATAATGTAACCACACCCACTAGGTGTCTTGGTTACTAAAACACAACCCTTAAGCATATATCTTTGCCTTGATCATGTAGGGTTGCGTCCAAATCCAAGTGTGGCCATCATGATCACCATGTCCATCTTGCCACCAACCTTGGAATGTACTAATCCTCATATGCTACATACAACTTAGGCATAGGATTAGTATTTAGGCATTGTCACTAATTACCAACACCGAACATAGGACTTTCAATATCCCCCTTGTTGGTAATCGGTGACAAACCTTTCACAAAGATATTATGATAAAATTTTAATTGAACCCATGTCACATTGTCCAAGTATATTACCATGTTTAATAATTATGGACATGTGATCATGAATTCAAATTGATAGCAATGGCTCCCCCTAAATGTATGCTATATGTTTGGATTTAGGAAGCATACATGCTTAGATAGGAAAAATATAGGAGCATTGACAATCAATAGGTGCTAAGTGTTTTAGATTATAGACCTTTGAAGCGTGATACCATCAGAGTAGCGATAAACACCATCTTAGCACCTTGTGTAGTTAGATACCACTTGGAAAAACACAAACATAACTAGAAACCTCGTGAGATCAACATTATAAGCAAGGTTCTAGTACCACTTTGAAAAACATGAAGCAAGAAAAATCTAACTACTTCCTATTCATGCTAGTACCTCAATATACCATTCAAAATATACTAGCAAGTCACCACACAAGCAATGTATCGGAGAAAAAGAAATGCATAACTATGCATCATACATATGAAGTGCACATGGAAATGCAACATTCATGTTTAAGAGCTTGCTCCCCCTACTTGTGTGCTCAAAATTTTAGTTGATCCCCTTCTTTTATCAATTCTCTCCTTTAGGTTTTCTCCCCCTTTAGAATCTATCTTTGTGAACAACATTTTCTCCCCCTTTGGCACCAATGACCACAAGGGACCAATTTTAGATAGATTATCATGTAGAATTATGGGGTGAGGATCAAGTTTGTGATTCAACCTAGATTGCTTGCATAAATAAAATGCTTCGGTTTGATCCAAGGGCAAGCTTCTTCACACCTCACTAGAAGGGTTATCATGCACCATGTTGAAGCAAATATTTAGACAAGTGATCTAGATTAAACACTTAGGATCACAAGCTACTTAAACAAGTTATATGCTACCACTAGATCATACAAGTCATGGAAACAATAGTGGCACCATATAAACTTCAAAGTCATTTGATTTTCATGAATGAGCCTAGAACATGTAAGTTATGACTAGATACACTAAACAAGTCCTTAGCATAGAATGTATGATATGTCAACCAATTGTACCTTGGGGCTCGAAGGAGAGGCATGTCATAACATTGGGGTGCATCAACTCATGTTGGAGAAGTCAAGTATGTTCAACTCATTCTTTAGCTTGTGAAATCTCTTCTCATCAAGTGGCTTGGTGAATAGATCGGCTAGTTGATCTTCGGTGCCTACACTCTCAATAGCAATGTCACCCTTTTGTTGATGATCTCTAATGAAATGATGACGAACATCAATATGCTTTGTTCTTTGATGTTGAATCGGATTGTTGGTTAGCTTCACGGCACTTTCATTGTCACATAGCAATGGCACATTCTTGAAATTGATTCCAAAATCCTTCAATGTTGCCTTCATCCACAAGATTTGTGCACAACAACTACCCGCGGCAATGTATTCGGCTTCGGCGGTAGATAGTGCAATACTATTTTACTTCTTGGATGACCATGACACAAGTGATATTCTCAACAATTGACAAGTCCCAGAAGTGCTCTTTCTCTCCACTTTGTCACCGGCATAGTCGGAATCCGAATATCCAACTAGCTCAAAGCTTACACCTTTGGGATACCATAATCCAACCTCTTGTGTATGCTTTAAGTACCTCAATATTCTCTTTGTTGCCTTCAAATGACTTTCTCTTGGTGAGGCTTGAAATCTTGCACACATTCATACACTAAACATCACATCGGATCTTGATGCCGTCACGTAGAGTAGGCTACCAATCATTGATCTATAAAGCTTTTGATCCACCATGTTGCCACTCTTGTCACTATCCAAACTTCCACTAGTGCTCATTGGAGTACTGATTCCTTTTGCATCTTCCATACCAAACTTCTTTAGCATATCCTTTATGTATTTGGTTTGGCTCACAAATGTTCCTTCCTTCATTTGCTCGATTTGAAGACCAAGAAAGAAACTAAGTTCACCAATCATTGACATTTCAAATTCATTTGCCATTATTTTCCCAAACTCATCACAATAATCTTGATTGGTTGAACCGAAGATGATATCATCAAATATATTTGCAACACAAACAAGTCTTTCCCAATCTTCTTGGTGAATAGAGTAGTATCCACTTTGCCCATGACAAATCCTTTGGATAGCAAGAAGTCCCTCAATCTTTCATACCATGCTCTTGGTGCTTGCTTCAATCCATACAAAGCTTTTCTTAACTTCTACACATGGTTGGGTTTCTTGTCATCTTCAAAACCGGGAGGTTGCTCCACATACACCTCTTCTTGAATGTACCCATTGAGAAATGCACTCTTCACATCCATTTGATATGGCTTGATATTGTGAGCACAAGCATAGGCAAGTAAGATCCTAATTGCTTCCAATCTTGCAACCGGGGCATAAGTTTCACCAAAGTCAAGACCCTCTATTTGTGTGTAACCTTGAGCCACTAGTCTTGCTTTGTTTCTTACTACTATTCCATCTTGATCTTGCTTGTTGCGAAAGACCCATCTTGTTCCAATGACATTGTGATCTTTAGGCCTCTCAACTAGTTCCCATACTTCATTTCTCTTGAAGTTGTTGAGCTCTTCATGCATTGCATTTACCCAATCCGGATCTCGCAATGCTTTGTTAATGTCCTTGGGTTCTTCCATTGACACAAAAGAAGAGTGAGCACAAAATGATGCCAATCTTGATCTAGTTTGAACTCTCCTTTGTATGTCACCAATGATGGAATCCAATGGATGATCTCTTGCAATGTTAGTTGGTTGAAGCACTTGGACTTGATTGCTTGGATGTTGATGTTGATCATGAGTCGGAGATGATGAACTAGCCACTTGTTGATCTTGTTGCACTTGAGATGATGTACTAGCTTGTTTTTGCATTAGAGAACCACTAGCTTGTGTAATTGGACTTTGGAGCACTTGATCTTTGTTGTCATCCACATCAATCACTTGCTTCGGCCTAATATCACCAATATCCATTTCTTTCATAGCATTGGTCAATTTAGTTCCTCTCACATCATCCAAGTTATTTTTCTTATCTTGAGAGCCATTTGTTTCATCAAACTCAACATCATAAACTTCCTCAAGTAAACCACTAGCCAAATTCCAAACTCTATAAGCTTTGCTAGTAGTGGAGTAACCAAGTAAGAATCCTTCATCACATTTCTTCTCAAACTTGCTCAATCTAGAGCCCTTCTTCAAGATGTAGCATTTGCAACCAAATACCTGAAAGTATGCAATGTTGGGCTTTCTTCCATTTAAGATCTCATATGGTGTCTTCTCTAGAAACTTGTGGCAATAGAGGCGGTTGCTATAGAAACAAGCCGTGTTGATTGCTTCGGCCCAAAAAGAATGACTCACATTATACTTATTCAACATTGATCTTGCCATATCAATCAAGGTTCTATTCTTTCTTTCAACTAAGCCATTAGATTGAGGTGTATACTTGGCCAAAAATTGATGCTTGATTCCAAGCTCCTCACATAGCTCATCAACTCTTGTATTTCTAAACTCACTTCCATTGTCACTTCTTACTTTCTTGATTGTGGTCTCAAACTCATTTTGCACTCTCTTGATGAACTTCTTGAATATATCAAATACATCACTCTTGTCCCCAAGAAAGAATACCCATGTATATCTAGTGAAATCATCCATAATCACAAAGCCATACTTGTTGCCACCAATGCTTGTGTATGTAGTTGGCCCAAATAAATCCATGTGCAACAACTCAAATGCCTTGTAAGTACTCATAATGCTTTTCAATGGATGAGTGTTGCCTACTTGCTTTCCGGCTTGACATGCACTACATAGCTTATCTTTCTCAAATGTGACATCCTTCAAGCCTCTAACTAAGTCATGTTTCACTAACTTGTTCAATTGCTTCATGCCAACATGACCAAGTCTTCTATGCCATAACCAACCCATACTTGATTTGGTGAGCAAGTATGTTGAAAGTTGAGTGTCACTAGCATTGAAATCAACCAAGTATAGATTCTCATATCTAAAACCCTTGAAGATCAAATTGGAGCCATCAACACTAACTATCTCCACATCATCAACACCAAATATGCACTTGAAACCAAGATCACACAATTGAGCAACCGAGAGAAGATTGAAGTTCAACTTTTCAACTAAGAGCACATTGGAAATGCTATGATCATTTGAGATTGCAATCCTTCCAAGAGCCTTCACATCACCCTTGCTATTGTCACCAAATGTGATACTATTAATGCCACTATCATTTGATTTGAGAGAGTTGAACATACTTGAATCACCGGTCATATGTTGAGAGCACCCACTATCAAGCATCCAATGCCTTCCTCCGGCCTTGTAATTTACCTACAAAATAAATTAATGTTTCTTAGGTACCTATACTTGTTTGGGTCCTTGGAGGTTAGTAACTAAGCTCTTTGGTACCCAAATGGCCTTCTTCTTTGGACCCACAATTGGTGTACTAACAAACCTAGCATGCACACCTTTCTCACCCTTGGTAAGCACATAACAAGAATCAAAAGGAATGTAATCCATTTTAGCATGAAACTTGTTGTTCTTGTTTATTTTATTACAATTAATCTCTAGATGCCCAACTTGCTTGCATCTATTGCAATAACGACAATTGCTCTTCATAAAGCGAGACTTTGGAGTAGCAAAGGTCGCCTTGCCCTTTTTGGGAGTATAGCCCAAACCCTCTTTGTTAAGAGAGAACCTTTGTCTACCCAAGCATTTTAGCAAGCGGGCATCCCCACCATAGGCATTGCCTAATGCACGGGTGAGATCATCCACCTCTCTCTTGAGAGTCTCATTCTCAACCGCAAGTGATGAATCACTAGTAGTGGAGATAGAGTTGGTTGTGGTGGATGATGATGAGCTACATGAAGCATTAGTAGGACTAACAAATAAAGAATCATCAATAATATCACATGTTAGTCCAATATCACAAGTGACAATCACTTTCTCCTCCTTAGCTTCCTTCATGAACTTCTCCAACTTGAGGTCCTTTTCCTTGATGAGCTCAAGTAGAGTGGAGTGGGCTTCCTTAAGCCTAGTGTGAGCAACTTCAAGGTCCTCATGGTCTTCCTTTAGACACTCACAAGAGGCCTCTAGCTCATCAAAGGATTTTCTAAGAGCTTTGAGCTCTTGTTCAATTCCTTTGCACTCCTTAATCTTTTTGAGAGCAACAAGCTCCTCCATCAAGGCATCATTTTCATTGCTCTTAGCAATGAGCTCTTGTTTTAAGATTTTGTATTTCTTGGTTGTCCTCTTGTAGCCCTTGCTCATTTGATCTATTATGCCCAATAGATCATCCTTGGAGTAGTCCTCATCCTCCTCATTATCACTCCTACAACCATCACTAGCACAAGAATCATCATCACTATCATCATATTTTACCTTGGTAGGCTTGGCCATAAGGCATGTCGATGTAGTGTCGAAGATGGATGACTTGTTGGAGAGGGCGATGCTTGCAATGGCTCACCGAGTGGCCCTCTCATCATCACTAGAGCTTTCATCATCATCACTATCAGAGTTGTCACTATCCCAAGTGACCACATAACCACCACCATTCTTCTTGTTGTTGATAGTGAAGCTCTTCTTCTCTTTCTTCTCCTTCTTGTCCTTCTTGTTCTTCTTCAACTTCAACTCCCCATCATGATATATTTTGTCTTCATAGGGGCACTTTGCCACTACATGATCGGGGCTATTGCAATTGTAGCAAAGCACCTCCTTTGCCTTCATGAAGTCCCTTCTCTTCCTTGCCCCATATCCTTTCTTCTTCATGAACCTCCCCATCTTGTGCACTAGGAGGGCCATGGTCTCATCATCGAATGGATCATCATCATCACTCTCCACCTTGCTCTTGCCCTTAGAAGATGAAGCCTTGAATGCAATGGGCTTCTCTTGCTTGACCTTGGTCTCCTTCTTCTATTCTACCTCATCTTCATCATCATTGTATTGGGCATCGGTCATTATATCTCCAAGCACATCGGTTGGTTTGACCTTGTCCAATCCCTCTCTAAAGATCATTCTTCTTAAGGTGGCAAACTTCTTGGGTAAACACATCAAAAACTTGTGTGAGAAGTCCTTGTCCTCAACCTTCTCTCCAAGCCTCTTGAGATCATTGACAATGACTTGGAGCCTATAGAACATCTTCGGGATGGATTCATCATCCTTCATCTTGAAAGTGGAGAACTTGTCCTTGAGCATATATAGCTTGGCACTTTTTACCGTTGAAGTGCCTTCATATGTTTCTTCAAGCCTTATCCAAAGCTCATTTGCCTTTTCAAGATCTTTGATTTGCTCAAATACTTTGTCATCAATGGCACAGTAGATTGTGTCAAGTGCCGCCGTGTTGCATTGTTTGTTTATGCGATCATTTAGAGTGAGATTTTCTTCATCAAGAATGATGTATCCTTCTTTGGTCATATCCCAAACCTTCTCATGTATATTGCCTAGATATTGCTTCATCTTCCTTTTCCAATGATCAAAGAAAGAGACGCCATCAAAGAATGGAGGCTTGCCATTAACATGATTGAACATAACTTGAGCCATCTTGCACCGAGGTTGCTAAGCCTTGCAAATGGTGACCACGGCTCCGATACCACTTGAAAGGTCTTGATGGCTAGAGGGGGTGAATAGCCTTTTAAAATTTTCTACAAAGACAAGCTAAACAAGTTTATCAATACAACAAATAGCGAGATGCGAGTTTTGCTTAGCTACAGGGTGTTTGCAAGCCACCTATCCAATTCACAATTCTAGTATATTAGCACTCAACCGCACAAGTCAAACCGAGAAGGTAACTACAACTACAACTAGCAAGCTACACAAAAGAGCTACTCTAGCAAAGCTAACTAGCTAGCAAAGATAACTAAGAAAGTAATGCGGAGTTGAGTTAGGAGAGTTTCACCGAGGGGCGAAGTATTGAGCCAACCAATATGATCAACAATGAATACCAAGACAACCGAACACCAGGATCAATCAATCACAATATGAAAGTGATGACACGAAGATTTATCCCGAGGTTCACGTGCTTGTCGGCACGCGAGTCCCCGTTGTGTCCCTCTTCACCACGTGGTTCGGTGGCTAATCGGTCTCACACCGAGCCTCTCAAAAGGCTCCACAAGAACCTACCAAATGGCAAAAGGTTGCAATGACACGAGCAATTTACTAACTTTGCCTTTGGCGCTTCACCGAGGTAGGCACAAACCCCTCACAATCACCGGAGGTGGCCAAGAACAATCACCAACTCTTGCCAACGCCTCCAATCTGCTCCAAGCCATCTAGGTGGAGGCAACCACCAAGAGAAACAAGAATCCCACAGCAAATCAACCACCAAGTGCCAACTAGATGCAATCTCACAATGCAAATGCAAATGCACTTGGATCACTCAATCTCACTTCGAATATGCAAAGAAGCAAGAGAGATGAGTGGGAGGGGAGTTGCTTAGATCAAAGTGCTCACAAGTATGTCAAATGTCCAAGAGAGAGAGCTTTGAGCCGGCCAACGAGTATTTATAGACGTACCCCTTCGAATAGAGCCGTTAGTCACTTGAAACAGCTGAAGTCGCGCTAACCGGACGCGTTGGTCTAATTGACCGGACGTGCCGATCACACAACGGCTACTTTCACGAAGCACCGATCGGACGCGCTGGTCGCACAGACCAGACGCGCTAGGCTCAACTGAACACACTGGTCCCGTAACTAACCGGGCGCGCTGGTCAAGCCAGAGCAGCGCTCCAACAAAATAGTGACCGGATGCGCTGCAGAACTGACCGGACGCCACAGTGCCAGCGTCCGGTTGGAGTCCAGTAAGCTCCCTCAACGACCAAACGCGTCCAGTCGACTGTGACCGGACGCGCTGCGCGTCCAATCAAAAGGCTGAAACAGGCGCAGACGCTAAACACTGACCGGACGCGTTCGGTCAAACAGAGACCGCGTCCGGTCCAGCGTCTGGTCACCTCTGTGACCTCCGTTTACCTCCGTTTGATTTTCGACTTCCAGCGTAGTGGAAAATAGTCATTTCAACTCCTCGAAAACGCCTGAATCCCGCCTCGCAAGCTCGGCGGGAGGGAGAGAGGACCCCAAACCCTCTCTACCGCTCAAACTCCAATGCCATCACAAATGTGCTAACACCACCAAGTGATCTCGTCATGTGCGAGTGTGTTAGCGTTTTCACAATCATTTTTCGAGGCGTTATTAGTTCTATCCAAATGCATATGATTATGAAATGCACACCTAGAGGCACTTAGGAGTTCAATAGCCGCGTCATTCCCCTCTTTATAGTACGGCTATCTATCCTATAATGTAACCACACCCACTAGGTGTCTTGGTTACTAAAACACAACCCTTAAGCATATACCTTTGCCTTGATCACGTAGGGTTGCGTCCAAATCCAAGTGTGGCCATCATGATCACCATGTCCATCTTGCCACCAACCTTGGAATGTACTAATCCTCATATGCTACATACAACTTAGGCATAGGATTAGTACTTAGGCATTTTCACTAATTACCAACACCAAACATAGGACTTTCGCCTAGACTTGTCTAGGAGGTGCACGGATTCTATCAAGGGAGACGCGAGAGGTAGCGTACTTTGCACAAGTCACATCCCTGAATCTGTTGGTAGTCACCTTGACGAGCTTCTCATTATCTGCAGCAGGTAACAACTTGGTGCCTTGAGGGACAGCGACTTTCGGGCCTTTTAGGAGCAGCTTAATAGGAGGTGATGGGAGAGCGGGCTGGCGAGCTTGAGCAAAATAAGCTTATTCATAATGATGACATGGAGGAACTGTCACCAGCTACTTCGGCGGGATGACAATGAGAGGCTTGGGATCTAGCACAGGGACGATAGCCAGAGCTTCTTCCTTCGACTGGATCTGCTTGAGGTCAGATCTGTAGACGATAATCTCTTTTTGACACATTGGAGCTTGGAGATGGAAAGGAGCATAATTTCTCTAATGAGAGGAGAGGAGGCTTAAATAGGATGTGGTTGAAGGAGGCATGGGTATGTACTTATATGAGGGTTTGACTTGTAGAGTGGGTCAAAATCTAGGGAGTAATAGATCTGTACGGAAGAATATGCGATTTGTCAGTTAAATCTATGGAATTTGGACGAGGAAGGGTGTAGAAGACTCACGAGGATCGAGACGAGGGGGACAAGGAGGTGGGTGGCCGAGCGGCCACAGCCCTGGCCGGCCCCATAGGTCATCCCCTCAGGGTGATCTCATGCGCGGTGTCTTCTATTATTATTTACTATCCGATAAGTATTATTTCGCATATTTTCTCGTAACGGAAAAAGGATATCTAATATTGAGGCAAAATAAAATCTAATTCATCAACTACCTTAGAGGGTCTAATAGGTTCTAGAAAGATCTTGAGATGTTGGCCATTTACCTTAAATAACGTACCTTCATCTGTGCGTAGAGTTACCGCTCCATGCGATGACGCGTTTACCACGGTAAATGGTCCTTCCCATTTGCTCCGTAATTTTTCATGCCCGAATAATTTAACCCTGGAATTAAAAAGTAATATCTTGTCTCCGGGTGCAAACTCCTTCTTTTTTATTCTCTTATCATGTCATCTCTTGGTTCTTTCTTTATAAAACTTTGAACTATGATAAGCTTTTTCTCTCCATTCTTCTAGCTCTGATATTTGCATCTTTCTCTTTTCTCCTGTAGCTTCAAAATCCATGTTCCAACACTTGATAGCCCAATGAGCCTTGTGTTCTACCTCCACAGGTAGATGACAGGTATTTCCATACACCAATTGGTATGGTGACATACCCAATGGTGTCTTGTAGGAAGTCCGGTAAGCCCAAAGTGCCTCTGGTAAACGATCTTTCCATGCGGCTCCCATCTCATCAACCGTCTTCTGTAGAATATTCTTGATTTGCTTATTTGATGTCTTTGCCTGGCCACTTGTCTGAGGATGATATGGTATAGCGATGTTGTGACAAATTCCATGATCTTTTAAATATAAGTGAAACTTTCTGTTAGTGAAATGTGTTCCTCCATCGCTAATCACCATCCTCGGCATTCCAAACCTTGGGAATATTATTTCTTCAAACATATTCTTGGAATGTCTTGCATCAACATTCTTACATGGCAAGTCTTCTACCCACTTGGATACATAGTCAACTGCCACTAATATATACTCGTAATTCTTTGATTTCAAAAATGGTTCCATGTAATCGATTCTCCAAACATCAAAGAGCTCTATCTGAAGATTGTTGGTGAGTGGCATGGCATCTCTTGTGTTGATGTTTCCATACTTCTGACATGATACACATCTCTGGATAAAGTTCTTGGTGTCTTCATATATGGTTGGCCAAAAGAATCCACTCTGCCAAATTTTTGCATGAGTGCGGAATGCCCCATAATGACCTCTATATGGTGATGAGTGGCATTTCTGAATGATTTGAATGCCCTTTGTCGGTACACATCTTCTTAGTAGTCCATCAACACATATTTTGAAGAGGTACGGTGGATCCCATAGGTGTTGACGACTCTTATAAATAAGTTTTCTTTTATTGTCCCCTCGTGGTACATAACCTACAACCATAAAATTTACAATATCTGAGTACCAAGGGTCTGATTTTGTTACTTTGAAAAGCATGCCATCCCTTAGTGAGTCATTAATAGGTAATTCTTGCGGATTTTTAAATTGCATTCTAGACACGTGATCGGCAACGAGATTTTCTACTCCCTTTTTTATCTTTTATTTCTAAATCAAATTCTTAATGGAATAAAATCCATCTTATCAAACGTGGTTCAGCATCTTTCTTAGTGAGCAAATATTTTAAAGCAGCATGATCAGTATAAATAATAACTTTTGCTCCTACAAAGTAAGATCTAAATTTATCTATAGCAAAAAAAACAACAACTAGGAGTTCTTTTTCCGTTGTTGCATAATTAAGTTGAGCTCCTGTCAGAGTTTTACTAGCATAAGCAATGGCATGATCCTTTTTATCCTTTGTCTGTCCTAGAACTGCCCCCATAGCATAATCACTAGCATCACACATAATTTCAAAAGGTATTGACCAATCAGGGGGTTGAATGATTGGTACAGAGATGAGCGCTTCTTTAAGAATATTAAAGGATTTCAAACATGCATCATCAAATTCAAAAGGAACATCCTTAGTTAACAAGTTAGTTAGTGGTTTAGCAATATGTGAAAAATCTTTTATAAACCTACGACAAAAACTATAATGACCAAGAAAACTTCGAATCCCTCTTATATTTATAGGTGGAGGTAATTGTTTAATTACTTCAATTTTAGCTCTGTCTACCTCCATACTTCTTTCAGACACTAAGTGTCCTAGCACTATTTCCTCTCTAACCATAAAATGACATTTTTCTAATTAAGTACTAAGTGCTTTTCTTCACATCTTTTCAAAACTCTATCTAAATTTTCAAGACAATCATCGAAAGTTTTTTCATAAATAGAAAAATCATCCATAAAAACGTCCATAATTTCTTCAATCATATCAGAAAATATAGACATCATATATCTTTGAAAAGAAGCTGGAGCATTACATAATCCAAAAGACATTCTTCGATAAGCATAAGTTCTATATGAACATATAAAAGTGGTTTTACTTTGATCATCATGGTGGATTGGAATTTAGTGATATCCCGAATAACCATCAAGAAAACAAAAGAAAGAATGATTCACTAAATACTCTAACATTTCATCAACGAAGGGTAGTGGAAAATGATCTTTCTTTATTGCTTTATTAAATTTTCTATAATCTATGCACATTCTCCATCCAGTGACGGTTCTTTGGGGTATTAATTCATTTCTTTTATTTTTAACAACAGTCATTTCACCTTTCTTAGGTATAACTTGAACAGGACTAACCCACTCATTATGCGACACAGGATAAATGATCTTGGCATGCAAAAGTTTCAAAACCTCCTTCTTCACAACCTCCCTCATCGTATTATTAAGCCTATCTGGGGCTCTCTAGATGGTGTAATTTCTGGATCAGTTGGAATGCGATGGGTGCAAAGAACAGGACTAATTCCTTTAAGGTCGTGAAGTGAATAGCCAAAAGCAGCATGATGCTTTTCTAACACAGTTATTAAGCGCAAAGATTCTTCTTGAGATAATTCATCACTTATGATTATAGGAGAATCCTGATTATTATTCAGAAAAGCATATTTAAGTCCAGAAGGCAAAGGTTTAAGTTCAATAGGGGCTTAGGTGGCTCTAGCAATTCATCGTGAGGTTCAGGATCAGTGGGATCCTCATCCTCTACCTCATTGGTGAAAAACTGGGCATCATCTAATAAATTTGGTTCGATTAACTCTTCAAGAGATGCTACCTTAACCTCTTCTATTGATTCTAACTCAAAAAATGGCTCTACCTTTGTTTTCAAAGAGTGAATTATAGGCATAGAGAACTTAAATTCTTTCCCAAGCCTAACATTTATTTTTCCTATTTGTGATAAGTCTTTCTCTAGGTTCCCCAATTAATACATCAAACTCCCAAACATCAAAGATGTAGAAATTCAATCGGACTCAAAAATCATTCACATAAATAGGAAGGGCACACAGAATTCCTAAACTTGGAATAATGCGTCCTAAAAGACTTTTTAACAATTTATTAATCGGGGCTAATGGTATGTCTTTTAATAAATATTCAGCAAATATAGCAGACATAATATTAACACCTACTACTAGATTATAAAGAGTTTCAAAAGGATATTTATCTAATAGACATTGAATAGTGACAGAGGGAGAATTTATACGAATAATTTCATTTGAAAACTCTAATTCTTCTAACCACTCGTCACTCAAAATAAATATTAATTCTTTTGTAGTCTTTTTAAGAAAATCTACCTCATCAGAATATATAGGATCTATAGTTGTAAAATTTCTAGGCTACTGAGGTTTCTTTATCAAATGATAATTTAAGGTATTTCCAAAATCAGTAAATAAATCATCCTCAATATCAAACAAAAAGTCAGAAAGTGGAAATTTTTCATCTTCCTTTTGTGATAGTTCAGGTTCTACAATAGCTAAAGGTTGAGATGTTTCAGGCAAAAGTTCAGGTTCAGCTATTGAAATTTCTTCTTCTATCAACTCTTCAGGAAGATCATTTAAAATGTTCATAAGAATAGTTTTCATAACAATAGTTTTTGCATGCTCAGCAGTGATATGCATGAATGCTCCTCTGAGGCCAAATTAAGATATTTTCTAGTTTTTCTATTAAGGTCTATAAAGAAATGTTGCAAAAGCATAGGTTCTGAAAAAGCAAGACTAGAGCCTAAATTAACTACAACAGCAAAATGTTCCCAAGCCTCACCTAGTGATTTATTTTTCTGTTGCTCAAAACATATGATTTCTCTATGAAGTTTAGCAACTTTAAAGATAGGGAAAAATTGTAAACAAAAATTTGAGCATAAAACTTCCCAATCTCCTTGACTACTCCCAATGTGATGATTATACCAACGTTTAGTCTTTCTCGTTAAAGAAAAGGGAAAAACTTCCATCTTAAAGTTTCATTAGACATGCCTTCAATGCTTAAGCATGCATAGGTCTGCTCAAAATCACCTAAGCGAGAATAGGGGTTTTCATTATCACTACGAGAAAAGACGTTTTCCTGAACTAAGTGAATTATTTCCAGGCGTAGCTCATAGCCAGATGATGTAATGGGTTTAGATGATTCTAGTGGCTTAAGGCACGATCTCAATGGTACTCCGTATAGATATAAAGGTGTAGGTACGGGTTCCATGGTAAAATAATAAAACTAAATTTAAAAACTAAAAATAAAAAAAAAAGATAAAATTATAATACAAGATTAAGCTAAACTCAAAGTCAACTCAGCAAAGAGAAAAACAACCGTTCTTCGGCAACGGTGCCAGAAATGTTTGTTGGTATAAATTAAATGCACACTAGAAAAGATAACTATTCGCAAGCGCACAAATATAATACCGTTGTAGTACTTCACCAAGATAATCCTAGTTTTAATATTGAACCCAAAGGAATGGTTGGCGACGATGACTGAGTCTATAAACTTAACCCAATTCACAATCAAGCTCAGATAATAGTGAAAATAGGAAGACTACTAAGGACTATCTAACTCCAATCTTGATAAACTATGTTCTTAATCATTCATTTAGTGGGCGATAACTTTTAATAAGGCATGAAATCAGAGTTCTCCCCTACTAGCATGCATAAGCCTACCTCTACCTATTAACTGGAAGTGGACTACAGAGGATTCAATAAAGCTATAAAGTCACCTTCGTGAGCTACCACTATCTAGCAAATCAGGGGGCATTCACGAGTAATCCTAGCCTTAGCAGTTAGCACCACGCTTACCCTACGAAAATAACTTCAACCTAGGTGCTACCAAGATCAAAGTACTCAAAAGAGTTGCAAAGAATAATACGAAGAAATTGCTTACTTGAATCAGAAGTTGATTCCCAAAGAGTCTTAGAAGCAAGCCACCTGCAAAGGAACTTGATCCCGACGAACATGGCAGCGGAGAAGCACCGACAGGCCGAAATTCCTATAGAACTGTGCTCTTCTACTCTATCTCTCTATCTCTAATTGAGACTAATCCTAAAATGAATTAGTCTACTCTTGATTGCTAGCTTAAATCTCTAGATATGGAATTGGAACTCTGACTCTTCAGCTCTTGATCTGGATTTTTTTCTCCTGGGAAGTCTGGCTCTTTATTTATATCCCGATGGGATGCATGTGAGTCCTTCGATCAAACCGACTTAAGAGACGGCCTAGATGACTCCTCGAAGGTGGTGCAGGAATACTCCAGAAGCTCGTGGAAGGACGTAGAGGGGGGTGGCCGCCCGGCCACCTGGTAGGCGTTGGGGTCTCGGCTCGCTCTGGTGTTTTATGGTGTCTTTATAGTCTTCTAGTATATGTTTTGCGATGAAATTCCATGAATTATTTTAATTCCTAGGTCCCGTTTGTCGACTTACTGGATAACACCCTAGAAAATTATAAATCACCAAAACTCATAAAATTTGTCAGTAATAACCTAATATTCTATGATATTTGTACATACGTGCAAGAAAATTTATTGGTTTGTAATGTACGTTAACGATCGTCAACAACCTGCAAAATTGCAGGTAAGTCAATAATTGATGAATCTTCAAAATATCATATGAAAACAATTATGTGATGGCTCCTCAGCTAACGTACAGAATTAGACATGAGACTTGGAATTTAACATCAAAATCATATTGAAGAATCATAAAACATGATCGGCTACAAAAAAAAAGGCAGTAGAAACATCTTAATTCATCGATGCACCAAAAAAATATAAATTAAAATATTTATTTTAATATGTAATCACTAGTTTGAAAATAAAAACTTAAGAGCTAAATCGTAAACTTTGAAGTAGGACACTATATACTTTGTATTACCTTGATCCAACTTTTAAACTTTGCACATCATAGATTTTGACTAATTGTGTGCTCCCACATCGATATAATGAAATCAGAAGTTCCTACATAGATGACAAAGACAAATAAAAATAACAAGAACTGGAATCCTGCTGAAACTCTATCAATGGATGCAAGCCCAACACAACAACAAGCACTAAACAAATACTATTTAGATATTGATAGTGGTGTGTGATACTGATGGATGACTTCTTTACTAGCGGGCTAATCACTGTTTGCTTCAAAATCCAAACTGAGATTCAATAGTTCCTGCAAATCTATTCCTAACATACCTACAAGTAGCCTAAGAAGTGTGGCAGCAAGCAAGTAATATTCTGCCATGGCAATTAATTAACAATGTTATTGCAATGCAGAGTTCCAGACAACAGCAACACACTGATAGGTACATACAGGTGTGGTTTATAGCACATTTAGTAATAACTCTCATCAATTGTTGTAATCTAGTAGCATATACTAATAAAATATTTCTGTTAACAATGCAGAGACCTTATCATGTAAATAAAACTAAGCCATCCTGACATCCTTTTTTTACCCGCGGCAAAGTTTATGCACATTGATTCATTAAAGGGAATTCTATCTTGTGTAATTCTATAAATGTATGCAGAATATGAGAAGTTCTCAATGAATTGTTTCAGTGCAGACTGCAGAGTATAACATGAAAGTAGGTAGAAACACCTATCTGCTGTTGTAACAATTTTAGAGAGATAAAGAAGACGTCTTCTTTCAACAAATGATAGTGGCTTTCTAGCTTTCTGCTGGTTGTGATGCTATCATCTCCATCGGGACTACCCCACAGAGGATAGGTATGAAAGGTCTCAGAAGCATATGAAAACTGGTTTAAGCATATCTCATGAAGCCACAACATATCACTATGCTCTTTCAGAAAGTTTGCGAGCTCTTCTTGGAATTCTTCACCTAGCTTTAACAGCTTAGAGTAGTCTCCTCTGTTGAATATCTCTTTAAAAACAAAGAAACTGAATGCCCCATGAGCCCCTACACTACCATTTTGTCTTTTTGTTCTTTTTCTCATAAACATCTTATCAAGAATGCACAAATCTAACTATAGATTATATTTCTCAAAATGAAAAAAGGTGTGCCCCGTGCCAAGTGCTGAAAATTTAATTTTTCAAAGTTCACACAGAAAAAAACATAACCAACTAAATGTGTACTCCCACACCGAAAGAATGAAATCAGGAGTTCCTACACAGATGATAAAAGACAAAAATAACAAGAACTGAAAGCCAGCTGAAAAAACACCATCAATGGACGCAGGCATGCCAACACAACAACAAGCACTAAGCGAGATACTATTTTGATACTATGGTGGTTTGTGATACTGATGGACGGCTTCTTTACCTGCGGGCTATAATCTTTGTTTGCTTCAAACTTCAAGATTCGATAGTTGCTGCAAATCTATTCCTATATATCATACCTACAAGTAGTCCAAGCAGTGCAATGACAAGCAAAATAAAAAAAATCTACCATGATGATGAGATACAGGCCCGATCTTCCGAGAGGTAACCGGTAAGTTCGATTTGTGGAGATCTCGACGTTAGCGATCCGGCTTCAAATCAGACATGATTCAAACCCTGCAACTGTTACACTACTGCTCCGTTGGTTATCAACCAAGCACAACTTGATTGACCTCGCCGAGAAGGCTTTTCCTGCAAGCGAATCGAAGAACACAAGCAAGAAGGTAAAGACACGCAATCTGAAATTGCAAATATGAATGATGCGAATATCAATCGACGGTTCAAGAACTCGGTTCCAAAGGACTAATCGACACAGTGGAGGAGATCAAGAACAGGGGCCCTGGATCACTGTAAAAGGATTTGTCACCACAGTTACAATGAACGATTCAGTTTCTCGATGGAAAACTAAACTCTAAACAAAACCCAATTGTCTAACAGCGGCGGCGGCTGTGTTTATAGTTTAAGACTCGACCTAGGGTTGAGGACGGCCAGGGGTTGGGCGCCCACAACTTGGGCTTAAGGCCCGACACGATACATGGCCAAGTTGGCCAAAATAGGTGACGCAACACCTTGCCGTAGTCACACAGAATGATCCACAGACCTTCTGGAGCTGGGACCAGATCCAAAACGACGGTGTCGTCGTCCCCTTTCCAACACATCCAAGAACGCCCCGTTTCGATGTCATATGAGAGAGTTATGACCGAAACAATGACGACGTGTCTGCTGAATCCGAGGGTGACGTGGCAGCTGAGTTGGGGACAAATTGCAACTTGAGGAAGACCATAGCATCGGTGTGTCCAGCGTGGCGATGTCCTCATCACATGACAACTAATTAACAATGTTATTGCTTTGCAGAACTACAGACAGCAGCAGCACACTGATAGGTACGTATAGGTGCAGTTTATAGCACATTAAGTAACAACAACTCTCATCAATTGTTGTAATCTGTGTAGCAGACTAATAAATTATTCCAGTTAACAATACAAAGATCCAATCATGTAAATAAAATTAAGCCATCCTAACATCATATCCTAAAAAATTAACCCATCCTAATGTCATTTATTATACTAGAGTGTATAATATTTATTATAGATAACAAAAAATAATAAACTCACATAGGCTTTAAGATATCAAGATAAGCTAAAGTGATGCTTTATTTTGGACTCTGAATGTGTCTTTGAAACACGACAATGTTTTCTAAAACATAAGTGGAGCTGCCTGCCTGTGTGCCTGTAATACAGATAACGGAGAAGTTGCACTGGCAAATAGAACCACACACCAAAGAAGCTCAGATTCACAGTCCCCTTCACGCTGCTCGCATTCCCTGTCTACCTTGTACTTATTAATTTTCAGCTACCTCTCCACTGTTATATGATCTATCTGATCTGAATAAGAATAGTTTGCTACTCTAATCAAATGTTTAGTCTCCAATTGAAAACAGAGGGTCGATATTATATAGTTGCATTGGTGTGCTTGGATTGGAACCAGACACTCAATAATTATATAACATGCAAGGTGAACCTTGTTGTCAAGTATTCCTCTCAGATTCCCAGCTTGCATCTACGTCGTTTAGGCTGGACGAGGATTGTCTCAAGCATGCCAGGCAAAATCTCATCTCATCTTTTAAAGGAGTAATAAAATCACAATTTGTAAATTGCAATCAAGAGTAGCAAACTACCGGATGTTGCCCTCTGACCCTTTCATTACACCACGAATCTCCATCCCCAACATCCCTCTATGAACAACAAATAAATCTCAGAAACCATGAAATCCAAGAACAATCAATCAGAACAAAGCAAGAAGGGCTTGCTTCAAAGGTGAGAGGAACTAATAGCCGACAAACATTTTATTGGTGTTATTATGTCACACAAACACAACATGAATCATGTGGAACAAATAGCAGAATAGCACTATTGCTAGTGGCCGCCTCTCTTGGAAGCAGCAGAAGCAGTTATCAGAATTGCAATGGCAAGTCCAGCGGCTTCGTGGATCTAAAAAATCTGAAAGTTGTACTTGTATGAAACTAGTGGAAATAAAACAGCTAAATCTGTAAAAGTTAACATTTTATATCTATACAATAAACATCAGTTTCCACTATTATCCAGGAACCACTTTCGACCACGGGACAAGACGACACGTCATTGCATGAATGGCGGGGCCGCTGTGCACGCCGGGACTCACTGGACGACTGGCGGAACGCATACAATCTCGCACGCACACACGACGGGAGCATAGGGTTCGAAGAGCAGGGAAGGGGAGGCGGCTGCAGCGGCGGCCCGTACCTGGACGAGCTGGAGTCGTTGGCCGTCGCCGGTGATGACGTCGACGTCCGCGCAGCGGCGCGGCGGGCAGTCATGTTGCAATAGGGTTTGGATTCCGTCCTCCCGGTCCTAACTGCAGCCGCCGGATCTCGACGGGCGGTGGACTCGTCGGGGCCCCTCGCTGCTCAGCCCTCAGCATGCTCGAATCCTCCTCCGCCTCCGCCTCGAATGGAGGCCGAGCTGATGAATCTGCCCCAAATCGAGCCCGCACCGATGACAACGGACCTTCACCTCCATGTCAACGAGGCTGCACCAGCATCGACGAGGCTTCTGCCTCCACGTCGACGGGGAGGAGGTCACTGGTGCCGCCCCAAAGCGATCGCTCGTCGGCGTCGCCGCTCACTTCCACCTCCACCTCGAAGGAGACAAAACAAACACGGTCGAGTGGAGAGGAAGGGAAAAGCAATGGGTGTGCTGTTTTGTTTTTTTAAATGACCGACGCGGCGCAATATTTCTCAATTAGACAGAGTGCGACAAAAAATATGAAAGAAACGGAAGGGTATCAGACTCAAGGGAATGTCGGTACTAGAAAAGGGAAGTGTGCGTTGGCAACTCGTTAAGCGCACACACGCTGTATAAGATTTGGGGCTGCCAGGTTGCAACAACGGCAAAGCTATGTGAATGACTGAGCGTCAATTGCCTGCAGAACGACAGTGGGGCAATTTAAATATGTTGACATGAAAATTGATAGATTAGAAACATAGCATCAACACATGAAAATAGGAAACATATATGATTGGTTAAAACTTTCTTCGTTTGAAATTGTAAGAGGTTCTTACTTTTCTAAATATTAGTTTGTACCATATATCTAGACATAAATGTATATCTAGATATATAGCCTTAAAAAAGTCAGAACGATTTATAATATGAAAGAGAGGGATTACTTCAGAATTGAACATGAATAGAATAAAAGGAAATCATATTGATCTTTTACTTTATGGGAGACGATGATGTAGGGGTTGCATGCTGCGTGCTGACCATACCAGCGTGAAGGCATCTTCCGCCTGATGCAAACTATGGGCCATGGCCACTACGTACTTGTATTATGAACTAGCAGGGACCCGTGCGTTTGCACGGGAAAGGTGTTTTTTTTTGCGAAAGGAGGAGGAGCAGGAGGGGAAAAGAAAAATGTAGGGAATAGTGACGGATCTGTGCTGCAGTAGCAAAACCGGTAGCGTGGCCTAACAGTTATTTGGTAACGGGCATATACTATTCGTAACGGATATGTACCGGTCATATCGGTGTACGAATAGTGGTTCGTGATCCGTTACTGTTGGGTAGCGGGTATGAACAGTGCCCTTCGCGATCCGATACTACCGATAACGGGTATGAACAGTGTTTTGTGATCCGTTACTGTTGTGAGGGACAGTAAAATGCGAGAGCATGTGCGGCAGGAAAGACGACGTGGCCTCACCGGTGATCGTTTTGGTATACAGCTATAAAGGTAAAGGATATAGATATAGATACCTGACAATAGAAAGTGTGGTCTTGCCAACAACGATGTATATGTATGACCCCTTCACCTTTTTTTTTGAAAACGTACCTGTATTACTGGATAAGGAAAATGTATACAGACGCGTACAAATACAGATACGGTTGAGGATGATACATGGGCAGTTGTCCCAGCAATCTTACACAAAGGCCCCTACAGAAAATGGAAATTACATAGAAGTCCCTGGACCCTGTGCTTCTCGACATCGCCAAAAGCTTCCTTCGCACGCCGCCGTCAAACCATCGTTGAAGAAGACTCCGTGGCCATCCCAAATCTGGAGGAGCCCTATCGCACAAAGGCTTTTGAAGATAGCCGCAATAGACACTCGTCCCCAAGGACGAGATGAACTGTCGTTGAACGCCCATCGGCCGGGGACGCGCCCTAAGCTCCTTCGACCTTGGATCCAAACTCGCCGACGACGACAACCACCGCCGCGGGAAGCTCGAGCCAGATCCAACCTCCTAGCTACCGCAGGACCCACAGCTTCCACCGCAACCTCCAAGCAAAAGGCGAGCGACCACATCGACTTACCGAGACAACGAGGCGCCGCCAACGGTCTCCAGAGAAGGGACCTCACTAGCAAAGCCCCTCCTCCACAGGCTCCTCGCCGATGCCAGAGTGGAGCACCGACGAGGCGAGGAAGAACCCAGGAGGACTTATTCTGAAATGACGCCGCCGCCACTGCCTCACCGACGCCGCTTGGAAACCTAACCCTAAACTCACTAGGACCTAACCTACGACCTACACCACCAGCCGGCAAGAGACCTACGGTCTCCGCCACCTCACGACGCCCAGCGGGCCATCAGAGGTGGAAGAGACCGCTGCCTCTGCCGCCAAGGACGTGTAACACCCCAGGTGTTTGTCACTCACTAAGCAGTGGGTTTGAGCTCAAACATGACAGATTAAGTGGAGATGACAATGTCAAGATCAACCTATGGAGATGAGCCTAAACTAAAGTTGGAGGTTGCACCATTGCTTTACATATAGGCCCCTTTTCAAGATATATTATTGGGTGGTGTTATTCTAATATCTTCAGGTGTCTCACCTTAGTAACTATCCATATTGATCCCTGGAAAAGTTTCATGAAATTTGGAATCAAAAAGTCACATGAAATGATAAGTTCCATTCCTATTGGAATTTGCACCATTAAGTTAATGGAACTATAGATCATCAACCAAATCATGAAAACTTGCCCAAATGACTCTAGATGAACTCTACAACAAAAGTCATGAAGGGTTCATGTTGAGCAAATATCAAGAAAATGCCCCGATTGGCCTAAAACCCTAGTTTAGGCTTTATTGAGTTGCTACTTTGACCAAAGTGGAAGTTTAACTTCTGTACCAGTTATGAGGTTTGACCTTAAAGAAAAGTTGTAGTCCATCTTATGTAGAACAAACTTTATTTAATGGTCAAGAGTTAGTTTGGCCTCTAACCTAGTCAAATAGAGCTCACAAGTTTGAATCAGCTGCTGTTTTTCAAGGCCCAGGAAATATTCTAAGTCCTGGATTGACAGCAGAAAATTGACATGTTCATGCAATTGTATCTTCTAAATTTGTGTGGTAGCTCAATTTAATTCCTTACTAGGAGTTGAAGTACTTTTCATGATGGAGCCAATGAATCAGGTATCATCAAGTTTGGAGTTCATTTGGATCTTCGAAAATAGTTCCGAAAACAGCAAAAGTTTACTTTGTTACCTTTCGACATCGACACGTTGGCATTCCGCGTTCTCCAATTTTTTTTAAGCAACTCAAGTTGAGGCAAATACAAAAGTTGGAGTAGACATTACGGAGAAGAGCATGTAAAAAGATGGCATCAGTTTGACTTCGTTTTGACCATCAAGTTGGATTTTTGCTCAGCACTGTCAATGCGCTGACACTATCATGTTGGTCACTAATTATCTTCTAATCTATTTGTAACAGAACCGTCCAATTATACGAGATTAAGTAGGAAAAATATCCAACGAGAGGATAATTTAACAAACTTAAGCCCGTATAACCCGGTAGTCCGTGAAATCCCGACGGATTTCAAACTATTTCACATAACAGCCAAGATCGTACTAGGTTTAGCGGTCACCGTCATAAGTTACATAAAAGTTTGCGGCACAAAATACATCGGAGTTTAAACATAGTTATTACAAACCAGGTTCGAATAAAAGTAGCGGAAGCAGTAGTTCAAATCACGCACACACACCGCGTTGAAATAAAGTGCCAGCTTATGATCATCTCCAGCAAAAGCATCAGACGAGAAGTAGTGAATGACCATTGCCCATGGTCCTAAGCTTCGCCCATCGCAGGATAGAGGCAGTTGATACAGTAGCCGTAATACATCTGTCCATCTGCAACAAGTGGGAACAAAGCCCTGAGTACGAGAAGGTACTCAGCTAGACTTACCCGACAGAACCAAAATAAAAATTGACACCAAGTATGCAGTAATTTAATCTTTATTACCCTGTCAACTATGTTTGCATCTGTGCTAGAGTAATATGTAATTAAGCAAGTAAGGATTACCAATGATCATTAACAATAGTTATCATGTCATCTTCCACATAACTATCCAAGTGTTTCATCAATATTACTATGATGAAGTAGCACAAGTCAAGTGTTCACTATCCAGTGAACGATGGCGATTCGAAACGATTATTAACCAGCTGGTAATTTATTCCTCACACAAACCTCACTCACTCGCTAAAGTGAGGTATTGGTCACCGAGTCAACCATTCAGGTAAAGTCATGAGTTTGCCAGGAACCACATGTACCCGGGGGTCGCCCGACTACTCTTTGGCCTTATCATCGCGCCCCCGTATCCTGCCACTACTGCTCTGGTACAGTGCGTTGCGGGCAATCCACTCGGCCCGAATAATCTCCCAGCTTCGCGGTCGAAAGGTACATTATTCGGCCAGCTAAATGTGAGGCATGCGTTCAACATGACTCGAGGCCCAACAACGGTCGGTCCTTAATCGACTCAGACGGAGAATACTACAGTTCGAAATCCTACAGATGATGAGGACATCGTCACGCTGGACACACCGACACTATGGTCTTCCTCAAGTTGCAATTCGTCCCCAACTCAGCTGCCACGTCACCCTCGGATTCAGCAGACACGTCGTCACTGTTTTGGTCATAACTCTCGCATACGACATCGAAACGGGGCGTTCTTGGATGCGTTGGAAAGGGGATGACGACGCCGTCGTTTTGGATCTGGTCCCAGCTCCAAAAGATCTGTGGATCATTCTGTGTGACCACGGCAAGGTGTTGCGTCACCTATTTGGGTCAACTTGGCCATGTATCGTGTCGGGCCTTAAGCCCAAGTTGTGGGCGCCCAACCCCTAGCCGTCCTCAACCCTAGGTCGAGTCTTAGACTATAAACACAGCCACCACCGCTGTGAGACAGTTGGGTTTTGTTTAGAGTTTAGTTTTCCATCGAGAAACTGAATCGTTCATTGTAACTGTGGTGACAAATCCTTTTACAGTGATCCAGGGCCCCTGTTCTTGATCTCCTCCACTGTGTCGATTAGTCCTTTGGAACCGAGTTCTTGAACCCTATATTGATATTCGCTTTAATCATATTTGCAATTTTAGATTGCGTGTCTTTACCTTCTTGCTTGTGTTCTTCGATTCGCTTGCAGGAAAAGCCTTCTTGGCGCGGTCAATCAAGTTGTGCTTAGTTGATAACCAATGGAGCAGTGGTGTAACGATTGCAGGGTTCGAATCGTGTCTGATTTGAAGCCGGATCGCCAACGTCGAGATCTCCATAAATCAAACTTACCGGCTACCTCTCGGAAGATCGGGCCTATATCTCATCAATTGGTATCAGAGATTTTAGGTTTACTGCGAGGTATATTCTCGTTTGCCTTAGATTCATATTTGTTCATTACCTAGAGTCCACAAAAAGCCTAAAAAATATTTCAATTTCCGCTGTCCTATCACTCTTTGTGCCTTTGCAATTTCGTTTCAGATTCGCGTTGTTGAGTTTGTGTCCGTGGTCGAGTCTTGTTGCTGGTTTAGGATTGTGTTCGTGGTCGTAGTTCAATTGCCCGTTGCTGTGATTTTTGTTTTCCGCCGCTATCCCATCCACCGTTCCCAAACAATAAGTCGAAGCCACCACATTACTCGACTTGTCCCCGCTAGCCGCCTTGTGTGACTTCTCGCCGCCGCGCAAACCCTAGATAGGTTGCTAGCCGCTCTTATTTTGCCTGCATCGCAGCCCTCCTTACATCATCAGGCAAATACCTACTGTCGCTGTTGGAGTCACAGGGACGATCTTATGATCGGTGTTGGAGTTTAGGGACGCTTTGCCCTAACTGCCGCTGTCGTGTTCTGCCTCCAGTCAAAACATAACTTGAGATACCTTCGGTAAAACAGGCATAACTTTTCGCTCGTTTATCAGAAAAAATCTGAAATTTTTACAGCAGCTTCTTGACACCGTTTGGAGCCGACGCAAACTCGGCTTAGCCCTGTTTGGTTTCATCAAAATTGCCAAAAAAATCAGAAAAATAAAGAAAAAAATTGTCAAAGCTTTTACACGCTTTTCAGAGAACATGTTGTTTTTCTGTAGACCACATCCCACCTCAGTTGTAGGTGCCAATTTTTGTGGTTGCATCTTTTGTGATCCTTGTTCAGAGAAAAATATAAAAAAATAGTGAAAAAATAAAAAAAAAGTTTGATTCCTACTAGTGCCTTTTTGAACAATCAGGGAAAAATTCAGGAAAAAGGAAAAATCCTGGTTATTTGCTTGTTCTGTGCGTTCTTTCCATCGTCCTTTATTTCACCTTGTTGCGCTACATCTCGACATGTCTTAGCCAGCAGCTGTGATTTGTACTTTGGATCTGGATTGAACAATCGCTAATCTGCTTTCGTTAATTGCTAATCCTTGCTGTCATATTGTGTGCCTACCTATAGCTCTACATATTCTTCTGTCAGCATAGATTCATCTTACAACTGTTACCCACGCTTAACAACAGATTGCTTCACCACGTTGGTTTTGCTCTTGTTTGGCGTTGGTAAGAATACAGGTAAAACGGTGGTAAGCCGCTTGTGATTTTACATTCCACTTTCACCACCACCACTTGGTTCCTTTAGTTGATAGGGATAATACTTTGGTGTTATCTTTTTCTATCTTCTAACCATGGCAGGATCTCCGACGGACTTCAATGATTGCGTGTCCAAGGGTGAGCTTACAACGTTTATGACTGAACAACGCAATCTTATGATCGAGCTGACGCGCAATGTGAACAATCTGGTCACCCGCATTGAACAACTCGAGCAACGTCCTCCACCTCATCGTGCTGTTGATGACGATGCGGATGATTTTGGTGATGACGATGCGGATGTGAATGCTGACGGTTATGCCCGTCGCCGCCTCAACTTCAACCGTCGTGGTATGGGAGGTAATAATCATGGTAATAACGATCCTTTTGCTAAAATTAAATTTAGCCTTCCTCCTTTTGCTGGTAATATTGATCCAGAGGCTTATTTAGATTGGGAGCTTGCTGTTCAACAAAAATTTGATTCTCATAATGTTCCTGCTGAGCATAGAGTTAGACTTGCTACTAGTGAGTTTACTAATTTTGCTTTATTCTGGTGGAGTGATCTTTGTAATGCTAATAATGCTGCTGTTGTGCCTCAAACTTGGAATGCTTTAAAGCAACGTATGAAATCTCATTTTGTTCCTCCTTATTACCAACGTGATTTACGTTTGAAACTGCAAACTTTAAAACAAGGTGATAAAGGAGTAGAAGCTTACTATCAAGAATTGCTTATTGGTTTAGCCCGTTGTGGTATAAATGAAGATGATAATGATGCTAGTGCTAGATTTTTTGGTGGTCTAAACCATGATATCCAGAACATACTTGATTACAAAGAATGGCGTAATTTTTCTCAATTGTATCATCTTGCTATTAAGGCAGAACGTGAAGTACAGGGCCGCAAACAACACCAGCTTTTCAGGTCTAACAATGGAAGGAATTTTCAGCAGCGTGCTAAGCCGGAGACGCCCAAGCTTTCTGTTGCACCACATGGGGTAAGTCAATTGTCTAATGTGCAGAAGAAAGGTGCCACTCTGGGTGCTTCTACTAGCTCCTCCTTATCCAGCGCTAAAATCATTTGCCACCGATGCAAAGGCATGGGACATATCATGAAGGATTGCCCCAGTCGTCGTGCTTTCATTGCTACCGAGGATGGATATGTAAGTACTAGTGATGTTGAAGATGATTTAGCCCTTGCTGCTAACATTGATGCAGATTCCACCGAGGACGATCAAGACAAGGAGGCTATCATCATTGACTCTGTGGCTGCTACCGCAGATTACCCTAGCCTTCTTGTGCAGCGTGTGTTAAGTACACGTGTGGGACATGAAGACGAGATGAAGATCCAATGAAACAATTTGTTCCACATGTATTTCATTGTGCAGGGTTGTCGTGTTCTCACTATCATTGATAGCGGAAGTTGCAATAACTTGGTGAGTTCAGATTTGGTTGAGAAGCTTGGCTTGACCACACGACAACATTCGCATCCATATAAACTTCAGTGGTTCAATAATAGTGGTAAGACTAAGGTAACTAAATCAGCACGCATTAGCTTTTTCGCAGGTTCTTATCATGATACTGCAGATTTTGATGTTGTCCCTATGCAAGCTTGTTCCATTTTGTTAGGTCGTCCATGGGAATTTGATAATGATGCTTTACACCATGGTAGAACTAATACATACACTATCATACATAAGGACAAGACAATTACATTGCTACCTTTGTCTCCTACGGAAATTATTAAACATGCTAAAGAGATTAAAAATACACCTCCAACTGACATTGCTAAAAATAATGGGAATAATGGGATTAGGTTAAAAGGAGGTACTTTTCTTGCTACAACTTCTGCTACTGCTGAGTTATGTGATAATCCTGATGCACCATGTTATACTATGTTTTGTTAACCTATTATGTCTGGTGCATTGTCTGCTGTCACTAACCTTTTGCAGGAGTTCGCTGATGATGGGATGAAGTCGATGACGACTCCAATTCTAGGAGGAGGGGATGATGAGGACATCGCCAAGATGGAGTCGAGGACGACTCCAATTCAAGAAGGGGAGGATGATGAGGACATTGCCACGCTGGACACACTGACGCTATGGTCTTCCCCAAGTTGCAATTCGTCCTCAACTCAGCTGCCACGTCACCCTCGGATTCAGCAGACACGTCATCACTGTTTTGGTCATAACTCTCGCATACGACATCGAAACGGGGCGTTCTTGGATGCGTTGGAAAGGGGATGATGACGCCGTCATTTTGGATCTGGTCCCAGCTCCAGAAGATCTGTGGATCATTCTGTGTGACCACGGCAAGGTGTTGCGTCACCTATTTGGGTCAACTTGGCCATGTATTGTGTCGGGCCTTAAGCCCAAGTTGTGGGCGCCCAACCCCTAGCCGTCCTCAACCCTAGGTCGAGTCTTAGACTATAAACACAGCCACCGCCGCTGTGAGATAGTTGGGTTTTGTTTAGAGTTTAGTTTTCCATCGAGAAACTAAATCGTTCATTGTAACTGTGGTGACAAATCCTTTTACAGTGATCCAGGGCCTCTGTTCTTGATCTCCTCCACTGTGTCGATTAGTCCTTTGGAACCGAGTTCTTGAACCCTATATTGATATTCGCTTCAATCATATTTGCAATTTCAGATTGCGTGTCTTTACCTTCTTGCTTGTGTTCTTCGATTCGCTTGCAGGAAAAGCCTTCTTGGCGAGGTCAATCAAGTTGTGCTTGGTTGATAACCAACGAAGCAGTGGTGTAACGGTTGCAGGGTTCGAATCCTGTCTGATTTGAAGCCGGATCGCCAACGTCGAGATCTCCACAAATCGAACTTACCGGCTACCTCTCGGAAGATCGGGCCTGTATCTCATCAGCAAGTCTCCGCCCGGTCTCATATCCCGTTCGACACTTAGTTATTCTCAATGACACATCTTTCACATAGATCCAAGTAAGCTCCTATAGCTCACGGATGACAGGCAATCACCCGACTTCTATCGGTCTAAGCAAACTAAGCAAGTATTGACCGCGGACACCAAGGTAACAAGGATCGGGGTAAGGCAAGGTGAAACAAGGTATAATGCAGCAACGGTTGCAAACAACTCCTAAACGTAATGCATCAAATTAAGTAAGTTCAATAATAAATTATTTACAAACCGGGAGAGAAATGCTTCGGGGCTTGCCTCTCTCAAAGGAGCTCGGACGGTGGTCGGGGCACTCTGGAAGATCTTCACCAACCTCCTCTTCAGCTTCGGTCGCCTCCTGCTCTTGCACCTCGGACTGCTCTTCCGGGTCCTCGAAAACTGCTACCGGGGTCACTTCCTGCGATCCTGTATGATGCAGAAGTATAAGTGCTCATGCCTAGGTGCATTGCAGGGATGACATGAGGTTATGATGATGAATGAAATGTAAATGAGCATGTTACTTTATTTAGATTACGTGGAGCTTACGACTCTTCTACAAGGTAGTCTATATCATCCAAGAACATGTACTCATAAACTACCACAACTATTTTCTATCAGGCAAAGGCACTTGGCACTTGAGATGCTTCAAAGATACACCAAAGCATAGTTTACTAACAAATCTTGCAATCAAAGATTGAATGCAAACCCTAGTTAGCACTAGGCTTGAACAGCAACACCTATTTTGGTAGCACAGAAAATCTTAGAAAGTTCCAGTGGATTATTAGCATCAATTATAGCATGCCATAGAAATCTCATTGCATTTGGATTACTAGAACTGCCTATACAAAAATAACAAGTTAAGGCCTACAAACGAGCATGAAAATACTTTGCATTATGAAAAGTATCAAACAACAGATTTAGAAATTTTCCTACTTTCTACACAGTAAACAATCACTGTATAAAAATTATTACTTGCATGTTTTATTCACATTTATTTAATAAACAAAAATAACAAATACTAGTAACAAAAAGCATTTGAACTACACATAGAAATTTTTCTACAGAATAGACATGATATATAATTTTCCTAGCAAGTGTATTGCACAAAAAGATTAACAAACTTGGAACCACATTTTTCTGATTTTTCTATAATTTATTATCAATTTTTCAAGAAAACACCAATTTCAAGGATTAAATAAAACACTACAGAAAAGTAATGAAATATTGACATGCAATATTTTTATATTGTAGATCTGGTTCCAAAGAATCCATAGAAATTTATTTCACAATTTTTGGAGCTGAAATGACTACAAAAACATTTTTCAAAGTATTTTTCCCATGAATAATAAAAGAAAACAGAAAACAATTTTTCATTATTGACACTGGGCCGGCCCGTGGAAGTTAACCGGCCCGTGGCCGTTTTCGGCCTGATCGCGCGCGCGGGAGAAGAGGCGAGCCGGCCCGCTCGGAGGCGCGGCCCGCAGGCGCGGTGGCCCAGTGGAACCCGAGGGGGGAGAACAGAGGGCGGCCTCGCCGGCGCTCTGGACCACGACGGCGTGGCGGTGGCCGACGGCCAATGGCCATCTCCGGCCACAATTTGATCAGCGAGCGCGCGCACAGTGTCCGCGAGGAGGTGGCGAACTAAGGAGAGGGGCTCATGGGGATGGAGAGGGAGCGAGGGAGACGGCGGGCGGAGCGCGAGCTCGGCGGCCCGGCTCGGTGGTGCGTGCGGGAAGAGCTCGATTGAGCCTTACCGTAGGCGAGCAAGGCAAACGGAGGTCCGTTCGGAGGAGAGGAGAAGGTGGCGGAGCATGGAGCAGAAGCAATCGGGCGGTGGTGGTTCACCGGCGTCGGAACGCGACGGTGGAGGCGAGGAAGTGCGGTGGCGAGTGGCTTTCCCGCTCGGGTTCTCCAGAGGAAGGAGAAAGGGAGCGAGCGAGGGGGCGAGTGGGATAGAGGCCGGACGCGCGCGGTGATTTGAGGTGGAGCGCGCGGGGTCCACGGGCGGCCACGCGGGGGCGTCGCCGGCATGCGGCCGCCACGCGGCGAGCGTGTCCTGCCGCGGCGCCAGCGAGCCGCGTGCGATGGCGGGAGGGAGAAGAGGGAGGCCGGACTGGGCCGGGCCGAGGCGGGGCGCGAGCGCGGGCGCGCGCGCGGAGGTGGGCCGCTTCCAGCCGCGGGCCGAAATCGAGGCGGCGGCCTGCTTAGGTTAGGATTTGATTTTTCAAATTTCTATTTTCAAATAAATTTCAAATACCATTTTCAAACCTCATTTTGAACAAGAAAAGGACCTTTTTTGAAAATGGCCCAAAAATAAAAGTTGCTTAGAATTTAATCCTCTACAACTTTGATTAAGGGGCCAACTTAAAATTCTCAACAGATTTTGAATTGGGGAATAAAAGCCAAATAGGGAGGATTTTTGAATATTTTCAAATAACATTTTTGAAACAAGTTTTTGACAAAACTTTGAGTAATTTAGTTGCTCCAAAAATTTGACCTATAATTCTAAGTGATATAAAATTTGTAGTTGCACAAATTTGATGAATGTAATTAGCATATTATCACATTACATTACGAATACTATTTTCTAAGCTTTTATTTCACTCAAGTTATAATCTTACTATATATGATTATGAATGATATGACATGTTATGCTTATGATTGCAATGTAAATGCTTGCGTAACACCGGGGTGTTACACTATTGCCCTAATGACCTAAGTGACTAAATAAAAGTTGGAGAGCTTCACGTGGGCGTCAAACTTCATTTTTGGCCCATTCGATGATTCGGACTGGAAGCAGCCCAAAACGGCGCCCCACGCCGGCCACTTCACCACACGCCGCGTGTCCGGGACGTGGTGACCATGCAGAGCAGCGTGCCCCCCATGGCCGACGTGTGTCTGTGCCGCTGCTGCATGCTCCTGCCACCTCCTCGCCCTCGCCTCGATGTGGAGAAGTGCCTGGAGCTGCTCCCTCTCGCTCGCTTGCCCTCTCTTCGCGCTCCCCATCTCCTTTGCTCGCGCTGCTGATGGCGGCCGCGGACGCGACCGCCATTGCCGGCCACTGCGGAGCTCCACGGCAGCGCTATTCTTCCTCCTTTGCCCGAGCCAACTGCGTCATCGCGTTCTACAGTCCGCGCCGTCGCCACCAGCCCCCTCTGATAGCGTCACTCGCCACTGTCGCTGCTCGCCGGCGGAGCAGCTGCCGCCGTCCTGCTCAGCTCACGTGGCCGAGCCGCCTTGGTCCACCTCGGGCGAAGCTGAGCATACCAGCGGGTGCGAGAGGGCCACCCCGTACTCCGCCGCCACTCCATTGCCACCGGCGTGGCCTCCTCCGGCCGGAGCAGCAAGCTCCGGCGACCCCTCTCTGTAAATCCCGACCAGGGACCTTGCGCTCAAATTCGACTAAAGTCAGGGGTCTAAGTGCACACCGACAGACTCAAGTGAATAGTGCCAAAAGGACCTTTTTGTGGTAGTTTTTGCTGATTTTTGAAAAGGCATAGTAAATAATAGAAAATTCATAAAATAGCAAATGAGGACTTCTTGGAATCCTTGTGAAATTATCTATGCAGTGGATCTATAATATGGCATGTTTTAGTTTAATGTTTTTGTTGTAAAAATAGATTTTTCAGATTAGGTTTTCACTGCTAGTTGTATTTGTCATTTTCGTAACTGCAAATGTAGGGCTCCAAATGAAGTATTTTTGTGGCATGCTACTCATGTGATGTTTGATGTGTGGTAAAAAATTCATGAATTTTAGTTGTAGTATGAGTGAGTTATTGATTCATCTTGCTCTCACATGAATTCTTGCATTAGCCATTTGTCTTTTTCATAGAGGTTGATATATATGTTCAAATGGTTTGAAATTTGTACAGTAAACTATTGGGAGCATATGTAGGCCACTGTAATTTTGGTAGAATTTATTGTGCACTTTTTATATGTGTTCCTAATTCCACCTAATTATCTAGATAAATTAAGAAATATATTAAAATAATTTATTTAGCAATGGACACTATGTTTTATGGTGTTTATTAGTGATGTGTGACATGTTGGTAAAGTTGGTTTTGTCCAATTATATGTTTGCAACATAAGTTAATAATTATTTCTTGCAAATGAGGTTTCTGGACAGATCTGAAAACTTAGCAAAGTTCTTCATGATATTGTGCTTTGTTGTTAAACTTATTTATATAAAAGTTGTAGATAATTCATGTATGTATAGCTGCTGTTAAAATTTGGTATCATTTGGTTAAGTAGTTTTCGAGTTATAGATATTTAAAGTCAGGTTCCAGATTTGGTTGCTCTCTGTTTGGAGCAGACCAGATTCTGAAGTTTCATCTTTTAGACTTATTAAACTTGAGAAACAGGCTTAGGTGATATTGAATGAATTGTAGACAATTTCATAAGCTTTCTATAATATCTTCTTGCAAGTCATTTGGATTTGTAGAACTCTAGATATGATTGATTTACTCAGCTACTGCATGTATATCTAGAATTAATTGTTGAAAATACATGGATGCTTGGTTACTTTGCTTGCTTGTTAGTAAGTGTGATTCATGTCCATGGTGATGAAGTTAGTACACCTGAGGCTTTGTAAATCTTGAGTTATGTTTGGTATTGCTTCCCTTGCTATCTTAGCATAATAGGTGGTGTGATGTTTATTTGAGCAATGTAAAGTGTTTATGTGTATTTAGCGTAACCTTGTACTTGCCTTGTTTAGTGTGTGATGCATCATCTATTGCATTCCCATATATTCATACACTTGCATCTTGCATCTCATTTAGGTACGCTAGATGCACCACGTGAAGGACATGAGGTGGAGCTAACCAGAAGATAGTGTTGGTGGACCTATCTCGGAGATGGAATGATCGGACAAGTGCTAGAATGAGGGAATGCTCGCCAAACGAGTTTCATCTGATAAACTCTAACATGAGTCGGATCCCAGGCAAGCCCCGGAGCATTATAAGCCTCCTACCTTCAAAGCAATTAATTCTATATATGTTATAAGTATTGTTGCATTAAGTGGTAGGAGTTGGTTGAAAACCTTGTTGCATTATATCATTCCTTGTCCAGATATATGAATCCTTGAATCCTACATACACTAGAATCGAGTAGATGCTTAGACCTGCTTTAAGCAGTAGAAGTCAGGTGATTTCCTGTCACCTGCGAGATGTAGGGATATTCATATATGGCACGGTTGGCTATATTTGCTATCGTGGAATGGAACCGTGTGTTAATAAAATAAAATGAGACCGGGCGGGATGACGATAGTGAAGCAACAAGACATGGAGGTCTTGGGTGTGGATCTATCCCCGTCTGAGTCGTTTAAGGACCGATTCATTGTATGTCCTTGAGTCATGTTGAACGCAGTCTAACACTTAGTTGGCCGGATAAGTCGTTCCGACCGCGAAGCCGAGTAATACGATTCAGGCCAGGAATCGAAGGGTAGGTCGCATCTTGGAGAAGATAAAGGATGTGCTTGGGGACATTGGCGTGAGACCAAGGGGGGTTAGAGTCCCTATCACCTGGCAGAGTGTCGCCCTTGGGGATGCGGCATCATTCGAACCCGCGACTCCTGAATTGTACGAAATGTGGCTTGTGCGACCCTGGCAGGGGCCTGCGCAGTGAGTGTTAGAAATACCCCTCTAGTTGGATAGGAACTCGATTTGAATCACCGTCGCTCCCGGTTAGTGAGCACTTGACTTGAGCAGCGGTAACGTAGATTCCATTAAATTGAACGGATGGTTAATTGGATAACGATGGAAAGGTTGCCTCAATTTATACCTGTTATGGTTAATATTGTTTGCTCCTAATAAAGTGAGTGTTCTAGTACATGTTCTAATATAGATGACAGGTTAATGATAATTAACTTGATGCTTAAGCATTAATGATTACTTATCCATATTAAGCTTTTATGCAAAAATGTTGTCAAGCTAGCTCACTTTATATCAGCCTTGCATGATCCTTGGTGTCACTTTATTTCTGGTTTCTGACGGGTAAGTCTAGCTGAGTACCTTCTCGTACTCAGGGTTTTATCCCCACTTGTTGCATGTTATGATGTATCATGGCGACTGCAAGAGTTGGTTGGCTCCTGCCTTAGAGGCGGAGTGTGATCACGGGCATGATCCTTCTGAGTTATCTTCTCTCCAATGCTTTTGTTGGAAGTCGACCTTGGTACTGGCATGTATTTGAAATAAGGATGTGGTTAGTTTTTAAATTACTTTGCTTCCGCTACTTTTGAACTTAAGTTGTAATAACTACAATGAACTCCGATGTATATTGAACTACTTGTGAAATGGATGTAACATATGACTTGTTGTATTGAATCACTACGATCTTGGCTTATATGTTGGTTGGTTTGAAATCCCTCGTGATTTCATTGGACTACCGGAGTTATATGGACTCAAGTGTGAGAATTTGATCACTTCGGTGATTGTTTTTATACTTGTGCTCTTATAATTTGGACGGTTCCGTTACAGGACGAGCGCCCAACTTTTCGCCTTTCGCAACCGTAGAGGGCGAGAGGGTTCAAGAAAGGGGAAAAGTGGGCGGCAGGGGCGGGCCTAGGACTAGGGCCAGTAGGGCCATGGCCCTAGTCGCGGCCTAGAAATTTTAGGAGCAACTCTTCAAATTTTGGCCTAACAGCCCAACAAGGAGTCAGCGAGCTAGGGAATAAGGCAGCCGTGCAGCGCGTTCGTCCGACCCTACCGCCTCGCTCACGTCTCATCCTCTTCCATTGCCTCGCTCGCTCTCGCTCGCGTCACGTCCTCGTCCTCATCCACTGCCTCGCTCACGTCTCCCTGCCTCCCCTCTGGCAGTCCGGCCTCCGCTCTGTGCTCCGCCCCTCGCCGGCTCTGTGGCTCGCCCTCTCTATTCCGCCCTCGGTGGCTCGTAGGTCCGGCCTGCGCGGCTGCCGGTTGCGGCGCTGCACCCTCGGTGGCTCGGCCAGTCGTCGGCTGCCCGCCCGCCGCAGCCCCAGCGGACCGAGCAGCTGCAGCCCGGGTTTGCATTTCGCTTTCCTTTTCCAATTTCACTTTTCAGTCATTTGCATTTCGTAGAGTTTTGATTCCGTTCTAAAATTATAGCGTACAAGATGAAGAGGACATAGTAAAATTTGGGTCTTGATTTTTGGCCACTAAAATTTGACCCTAGTCATAGCCAAATCCTGGGTCCGCCACTGGTGGGCGGCTAGCTGAGAGAGGGTTGGAATATGACCCCTTCACCTACAATACCGACGGAGTGGATAAGATGACTGCCCAAGAAGATGCAAGATGTGTGAGAATTGAAGGGCTGTGGGTACGATCTGGTGATGGCGGAGCAGGAGAGATGATGAGACCAGGATTGTTATATGCTAATGGACGGAGTAATGACTATGTGGCTGACCTTCGGATGGCTAGTTGTGCGTACTTACCATGAATGTGGATGGCAATTTCTTAAGCATCAATCAATGCAAGAGAAAAAAAGAAACGACGGTTGTTGTTCGGTGGATGGGCCTCGCGGAGAAGCTGTGAGCCACGAGGGCACACACGACGACGGAGTGGAGGCTGGGAAGAGAAACAATAGAATGGATGGCCAGACTCTAAGTGGCTATCATTTGGCACGTCCGGAGTGCTCTGGCTCCGACTCTAAGACCACTATATATAGCTAGCACTATAGCACGGATCCACTTTTATCTCTCCTCTCCAAATCAACTTGGTGCAGGAGAAGCTATGATTCGTTGCTCAAATCAACATGTAGTGCCGAGCTGGAATCAGAGGAGCCCTCCCAGACATAGTCTTATCGGACGGCTGAAACAAAAACAATAACGTGGCTTAACGTGGTTATAGAAAAAATCAGATTAAATGACTCTTTATATTATTTATATTAAGCCACGTCATATATATTTTACCAAGAGCAGTGAGGTCTCCGATATTCAAGAAACAATATTGTCATAATCTACAACTTTTGTCATCATAAACTTATACTTAATTTCTCACTACATACGAACTGATCGAGTAGCATATACAATGTTCCAAGCAACACTCTTCTCCTTTCACATGAAACTTATATATGCTAATATGGATACCCCGATGTCAACAACTGAAAATATTATAAAATCGCCTTGTTGTTCAACAATGGTTAAATCTGAACTTTTTTCCTCTAACGAAATATTATTTTCTCCGTGTAATGATTTTTTCCAACTTCGATATTTTCTTTCAGACCATTTCTAATTTGGAAAAAGTCTACTCAACCCCCTAATCTATTAGTAGTTGTCTACTTCATCCTCTCACCTATAAAACCATATATTATACCCCTTAAACTATTAAAAATCATCTAAATAACCCCCCTAAAGCGGTTTTGAAAAAGTGGTTTTGTTGATGTGGCATATAAAGAAGTTTATATAACCCCCCTAACATATAGAGGGTTGACACTTGTTAAACTTGGCAAATTGATAGCACAGCACCACAGCTCCAGCATGGCTTCATCGCAACACAGTTTCCTTAGCAAACTTCAAACTTCAGCGTAAAAAAAATGGTAACGATGGAATTGCAACTACAAACACAAGGGCTAAGGGCAAACAGAAAACGTACAATTCCTTGGAAGGAAAATTACATGTTTCAAGTCAATTTGTTTGAATGTACACGCCATATGGAGGAAACTTTGGCACAAGACTTCTCCCTATATAACACACCAAAGTTATACAAACATGCAGGCCAGTGGCTCAAAGGATGCAAAATGCAACGATTTGGGGACAAACGTACAATTTACAATGGTTGCCACCAAAATGCGTCCATCTCCAGCCTTCTCAAGCTCTAACGTGGTGAAGTGCTACTGCATGCTGTTACAGATAACAGCATATGCGTGCTTGTTATGCGATTCAGAAACCGTCAGACCAGACATTTCATCAACCACTAAATAGCGCCACTTAGTTTCCTGAGCTCAAGAGGGTGAAAATTGTTCAAATCAGCATTCCTCTTCATGCCAAAATTGACAGGAGCAACACCAATAGGTGTGATCGACGAATCGATGGAATTACCTCAAAATTATCTTCCAATTATGGTTGATAGCTTTTGATGGACTTTGTTGGTCTTGAAGCCTTTATATCTTTTATTGAAGACCAATGCCTTTTGTAACCTCAAAATATGGGACTCTTGTGTTCTTAACCCAGTTATGGTATTTAATTGTGATTTTGACCTTATTTGATTAACTTTGTGGTTTTGCTCCTGTTTTTTTCAAAACGAAGGCAAAGTTTACCCATATTTGTTTAGAGTTAACCTTGTAAGTTCAACTAAAAAAGACAAGTTTTCCCATAAAAATTTGCCCCTAGTTTTTTAGTACTATGTGACTTTAACCTCTATTTTGACATTAAATATTCGAACAATATTTGTAAACAATTTTATAGCAAAATTTTTAAATATTTTACATCTAAGCAAGTTTAACAAGTTGAACATGCTTAATCAACCATCATCAAAATCTGATAGGATTAGGATACGGTCAGGGTTAGTACCATCTTTTAAAAAAAACATATTTTCCCTTCAATTCATTTATTCGGCATTTATCAAGCAGGGTCTAAATCAAGGGCGAATGGTCGTTTCGGATTAAAAACTAAGGGTAAAATTTCCCGTCCATTCTTCGGCAGTACTTTTCAGCAAACGAATAGTGTTTTCCTCTCACAACAAATCAACATAAGCCAAATTTCAGCAAAACGAACGGGGAGAAGGGGACAGGAACACAAATCTCCCAAATATTTATGAGATCTTTTACAATGGTTGGGATTGTTTCCTATCGCCTCCCATCGCCTCTACAAAATAGCCATTTTGTTGATTTTATTCGTTGAAGGGCAATATGGCCATGTGCACATCCCATCACTCCCCACCCCCGCCCAGCCCCCACCCCCACGCCGAAGTCATCTGCTCCCAACCGCACGCACCTCGCTCTCTCCCTCGCCGTTGCCGCCGCCGCCCTGCTCTCTCCCTCGCTCTAGCCGCTGCCGCCGCCCTCGCATGCCGTCGCCCTGCCCTCGGCCTAGCCACCGCCACTGCCGTCGGGAACGACGGTGAGGAGTCCAAGATCCAGAAGGCACACAGGGGACAGCGAGGCGACCGAGCAGTTGGGGGCACAAGAGGCGACGACGCGAGGCGATAGTGCGGCGGTGCGCGGCACAACACCGAGGTGATCTCCACCGCATTCTCACCGATAAGGCGCTGCTACGCTTCAGTTCCTCTCCTTCACGTTCACGGGTGAAGGCAGCTGCCGCCGCCGCTGCCCAGCTACTGCTGAATGGCGCCTTACTGGTCAACATGAACGGGCTACCTGAGATCCTTGCAACCTGGCTACTGCTAAACGGGCACCTGAAAGCTCTATGTTTGGTATTGGTAATAATTAGTGACAATGCCCAAGTGCTAATCATGTGCTTAAGATTGTATGTAGCAAAGGATGATTCGCACATAGCATGGTGAAGCATGATGATCAAGTGTGGATGATGAAGTGCTTACCATGGTGATGAAAAAGGAACAAGGTGCAACCCTATGGAGCTCAAGGCAAAGGTATTTTGCTAGGGTTTGCTTTTGGTGATCAAGACACCTAGTGGGTGTGATCACGTTTAGGTTTAGTATCCGTACTATGAAGAGGGAAAATGGCGTATCATTTCATGTCCCACTTGTGCCTCTAGGTGACATTTCATTAAGCATATGCATTTGGATAGAGCTAATAATGCCTCGAAAAATGATTGTGAAAATGCTAACACACTTGCACGTGACGATGATCACTTGGTGGTGTTAGCACCTTTGCGAAGGCGGTGAAGTTTGAGTGGTAGAGAGGGTTTGGGGTCCTCTCTCGGCGGGATTCAGGCATTTTCGAGGAATTGAAATGACCATTTTCCTTTATGCTGAAAGTTAGAAGAAGTGGTGATGTCGCGCGATCGTTTTTCACTGAAATTATGGCGACAGACGCCAGCTCAGGGAGCGACAGACGTGACCCTAGCGTTTGTCGGCTTACCCCTGAGCGCGGCTTGCTGTAGCAGAGGCGACAGACGCGGGGGTGTCCGAGCGACGGACGCCAGGCGTCAGCGTCCATCGGTCATGGCATCATCAGCATCTCAGGCACGTTTGCGACAGATGTCGGGCAACGTCCATCGGCACTACGACAGACGTGTCTGTCGGGCGAAACCGAGCTCTGGGAGCTCTCTGGACAGTGTCCATCGACGTGACTGACACCGTAATCGTTTGCGAAGGACGCGTCCATCGGGTTGGCGTGTGACCGTTGAAGTTTGAACGCACGTGGACGCGTGACACTTGGAGGGGCGACGGACGCGGGCACGGCGTCTATCGGGTGAGCGACAGATGCGTCTGTCACCCATGAAATTTGCTCAATGGCTCTTTGTGAAGGGGTACGTCTATAAATACTTGGTGGCCGGCTCTTGGCTTCATCTCTTGGATTTTTGACATTCTCGTGAGCACATTGAGCTAAGCCAAAGCATTCCCTCTCATCCCCACTCATCTCTTTGCATTCGATTGCGATTCTTGAGTGAGATTGAGTGATTCAAGTGCATCGATCATTGATTTGCATCTAGAGGCACTTGAGGGATTGATTTGTTGTGGTTTTTCTTGTTACTCTTGGTGGTTGCCGCCACCTAGACGGTTTGGAGCAGCTTGGAGGCGTGGCAAGTGTTGGTGATTGTTCTTGGCCACCTCCCGTGATCTTGTGAGGGGTTTGCACCTTCCCTGGCGGAGTGCCGCAAGGTAGCATTAGTATATTGCTCGTGTCATTGCAACTCCTAGCCATTTGGTATGTTTTTGTGGCGTCTTTTGAGAGGCTCGGTGTGTGATTGATTAGCTACTGAACCATGTGGTTGAGGCGGACACAACGGGGACTAGCGTGCCGGCAAGCACGTGAACCTCAGGATAAATCATCGTGTCTTCACTTCATTGATTGTGATTGATTTGTCTCGGTGGATTGATTATCTTCAATATCATCACTTGGAATTATTTTTTGGTTGGCTCAATTCATCACCCCTCGGTGAAACCCCTCTAACTCACACTTACATTACTTTCATAGTTGTATCTTGCTAGTTTGTTTAGTGTAGCTAGAGTAGCTCTTTGCTTTGGTAGGTTGCTAGCTCTAGTTGTTTTTCTTCTCACGGTTTAACTTGTGCGGTTGTATGACATTTATTAGAATTGTGTATTAGATAGGTAGCTTGTAAACCTCCTTTAGGCTAAGCAAAACTTACATCACGCTATTTATTATATTAATAAACTTGTTTAGCATGTTTTGTAGGATTTTTTAATAGGCTATTCACCTTCCTCCGACCATCAAGACCTTTCAGCACCCCACACTACTAGCTCCGTCAGTGCACCGATCGCTGGCTGCTCATCTCATCTCATCCTGTTTCTTGGATCCAGTAGTCGTCTGTGTGTTTATGTTATTAAATTATTGCTCCATGTTTCTTGATGTTATTAAATTATCCTCGGTATTAGGATAAATTACACAAATTGCTTGCGAATTGCAAAAAGGAAGTCCTGACTGTGTACTGTGTAGTTGTGTTCAGGGGTGGATATCGAGCCGGCTCGGCTCGTTATAGCTCGACTCGGCTCGTTATCAAGCTGGCTCGGCTCGGCTCGTTATACTAACAAGCTAGAAGCTCAGCTCGGCTTGGCTCGCTTGGCAGCTCGAGCTGACTTGTTTGGCTCGTGAGATAACTTAATTTTTTTCTTCCTGCTGAGATTATCCATACAGCAAAAGATAGAGCCGAGTACTGAATTGGGAAAAGCAAAATAAATAAGAAGACAGATGATTTGATGTTGGTTTGGGAAAATCAAGAACAAAAACAAAAGCGAATGCTTGTTGCTGTGCGTTGGCTTGTAAGGGAGTAAGCAAAGCTGCAATTGCAAGGCCCTAGCATGCAATAGGCGCCGGGCGACTTACGCGTGTGTCGCGTGCGGCGGCTCAAGAGAGGAACAACTGAGCGTGCATGCGTTTGCGGCTAGGCCTACTCGGAACGACTCATTAGGGAAGTATAAAGCCTAGGGGTGGGAACGTTGGAGTTGGGGGCTAGGTTTTATCATATTGGGTCAATAGGCCATAGCATATATGGACTGATTCAAGTTGCTATCATCTAATTTACCTCGACTCGTTTTGACTCGTGAGCGGCTCGCGAGCTAGATCGAGCTGGCTTATTAATTAACCGAGCTAAAGTGCTGGCTCAGCTTGTTTAAAAATTCAAACGAGTCGAGCTCGAGCCGAGCCACTGACAAGCGAGTCGAGCGAGCTAACGAGTTACGAGTTTTTCGTCCAGACCTAGTTGTGTTAGAGGATAAAAGCCAGTTGCTTTCTTAGTTACCAATGTGATAGTTTTAGTGCTTTATTCCTAGTGGTCTTTTTAATCTTGATAAATGCATCTTCATCTTGAATTGGCATCTTGGTCACTGGAGGAATTTAATTGCATGCTTTCAATTAAATTTATGTATTCAACCAGCGCTCAAGCATCCTACCTCTTCTAAAGGATATTCGGGATTTGAGTTTACTCTTTGAGGAATTTAAATTTTCTTTCATCAAACGAAGTTGTAATAGGGTAGCTCATACTCTTGCGAAGCAAGTTACGAGCGAGACACAGGCCGGGTGGTGGCATCAAATACCGGCTTGTGCTTCATCGCTCCTAATCTCTGATTGTAATCCCGGCATTATTCGGTGAATGAAAATCCTACTGTCGCAAAAAAAACTAGCTGACGAGCCATCATTTTTAGAAATTTTATCATTACTCACTCATGTTGAAAACAGCATAATATCATTTTTAGAAAAGGGAATTTATTCAATTCTCTATATAAGTTTTGCACACAATCATCCATACTTTGAAACTTTTTTAACAAGCAATAGCCTACATATATGTTGTTGTGGAGGAGTTTCAAAATTTTTGAAACTTATTTGATATTTTCTGTCGTTTAAATAAATTTATGCGTGCTTATCGAAAGTAATTCCAAATTGAATTGTATGTACTTCCGATAGGATACCAAAAAAATTATAAAAAATATATTTATGCTCATATATTTCACTCTAATATGTCCTACAGTTGTTGGAGGAAAACATTTTTTCTAGGAATAGTTCATCCTTCTGTTCCTAAATTACCATAAAATAATTGTAATAATTCTAAATTTTGTCAGAAAAATCTACAAATTTGCATGGTTGCATGTGTTTATTACATAATCGTTGCGTAAAAAAAACTCAAATGATTTCAACAAAGTGGCAGTACACATCATTCATGATTTGATATATCTCTCACATAGTTATATGGGAAGAGTATGAAGATGTATCCAGTTGTGAACATGTATACTACCACTTTGTTCAAATAGTGTTGGATGTTCAAATGGTGTTGGATGGAGAAATGACCAAAATAAAAATTGTAGATCTTCATGATTTCTACAACTTTGTTGTTTGCGACTTTTTCATTTGAAATCATTTGTTATCCAAAAATTCTTTTCAAAGTTCTTATACTTTAAAATTCAAATTTTGAATTGTTCGAACAAATTCGGATGGAGAAATAATCAAAATAAAAGTTGTAGATGTCGATGATTTGTGCAACTTTGTTATTGCTAACTTTTCCATTTGAAATCATTTTTTGTTCCAAAATTCTATTTGAGGTTGTAATATTTTGAAATTCAATTTTCGAATGGTTCAAACAAAGTCAGATGCTGAAATGAACAAAACAAAAGTTTTAGATCTTGATAAGTTGTACAACTTTGTTGTTGATGACTTGTTCAATTGAAATAATTTACTGTTTCAAAATTATTTTCAAAGTTTGTTATACAAATTAAAAAGAAAAAATTTCAGACTATGTTGGGCCTCAAGATGATGCTCAGATTCAGCCCAAATTAAATCCTCTTTCTCTCGATCCGGCCTAGGGCGACCCACCCACCACTGTCCTCGGCTCCGGTGTGCAAAGCCGGGCCGCTGGATGGCCTCGCGCCAGTAGAATCCGTCCGGCACTTCCTTCCTACCCCACCCCACCCCACCCATCCGGCCGCGGACGGGTTTGACCGAGATCGGCAGGCGGCCGCCGGCGTCTGGCTCGATCGATCCGCCTCGTCTCAGTCCTAGGTATGGCGGCGGTGGCGGAGGGATCGGCATCTGCGGCGGCGAAGGAGGTGGAGTACCAGGCGGGCGTGTAGAAGCTGGTGGACCTGCTATCCAAGCTAAACCCGGCCGCCAAGGAGTTCGTCCCCTCCGCGGCCGTGTCGCCGCCCAAGAAGGCGCTGTCGGCGGATGCGCCGGTGTTCAATTACCACTCCATCGGAAGCGGGAATGGGGCCACCGACGCTGCCTTTTACGTTGGGTTTGGGAACCAGCACCGCAGGGTATAATTCCTGACCCAGCTTTTGTTCTAGACTTGATTCTTCAACGGAGAGCGGGGCGCTTGGATCGGCGCTGTGGTTGGGTTTGTGTGTAGGATTTGATTGCTTTTCTCACCAGTTGTTTGGTAAAGTTTGGGTTTTCCCCTGTGTTACCGATTGATCGTTCCCGTAGTGCGGTGGTTGGCGTTACTCTTTGGGAAAAGGTTTGCGCTCTTTCTTTTGATTACTATATATTATATATTCTTGAGTTGTTATATATAAGATCTAATTATGTTGACCATCTGTTAGGTGACAGAGGAGAGACTTGCCGATATCTTTGCTACCTGTGGGCAAGTAAAGTTATTTCATCTGAAAAAGACTGATTTTTACTTTTACTGCTCATGCGATATTTCACCGCATTATTTCTTGTGCTGATCAACAGAAGTTATAAAGCAGAGTCTATTAAGTGATCATGTTTAATGTTCTTCTGTCAACATGATCAAGAATGTTTTTTCCCTAAATCCTAACGAACTTTCTCTCTCTTAGGTTGTTGATTGCAGAATTTGTGGTGATCCCCACTCAGCTCTTAGGTTCGTATTGACCTACTACTCAGATGCCTTTGCTTTTTTCTGTAATCAATCTTCTTTTGATGAATTTTGAGTTCTGTTTGCTATGTCGAGGGCGCCAGAACTGCACTTAACCTTGGAGGCACAATTTTTGGTCTAATGCATTCATCCGAATATGCAGGAATGGACCAGTTGCTGGGCTGAGTAAACTGGCAGCCCTTTTGTCACGGGAGGGTACCGCACCGCGGAATGATCTCTACCCGGTAGCTCACCAGCAGCCAGTGTTTCTGCAAGTCACTAGCTTAATTCAGCAATTGTTTTGCAGCGTGACTGCAGAAGGCAGACCATGTGGTGGGTCAGCCGGTGCCTGTCTAGTTGCTATGACAAGTGTGACCCCTCTAGGCGTGTTTCAATTCACTGTTGCTTGGATAATCTCTTGATGAGGTTTGTTGTAGCGTTCAAATACTAGCCAATTGTTTCTGTCAGATATGCTCGACGCTCATTTGTTGTAGCCTGTTCGCTCGCAGCGCGCTCTAATGTTCTATTTCTTGCATCTTATTAGCATGTCGTCAATAACGTGGCCATGCTGAATTTTCTTGTCGCCAGTGGAAGAGTGGCCAGTGGCCACGATATTGTTGATATCCCCAGGATAAATAAATCTAAGAGCTTTACCAAACAGTTTTTTACTTTTTACAGTAAAGTCGCAAATGTTTTTCTATCAGCGTCTGCCCTTCACATCTGCTGATTTTTGTGGTGGTACGTTTGACTACTCTTGAGGATTTTGGTACTCATGCCTCACCAAATGTTGCCAGTGCAAGGCTGCAAGTGCAAACGACTAAACAAGCCCTTATCGGCTTATAATAATAACAGCACAAACCAGTCACGCCTCTTTGTAGCCCATTGATGTTACAATTTTTAAGCTAACAGCGACAGATGGAACATTGCACGAGCTGAAAGCTGCATTACACGAGCACAAAAGGAGTGTGGTGAACTGAACTATGTACAACAGAATAATCAGACCGTGCTCCATTTGATCTCCACGTGTATCATCCCGTTCCTCGAGTTGATGAGGTGGTACTTCTCGTTACGATCAACCGTTGTTCGCTACATCCATCAGGTTTATATTCACATGCCCCAGCGATTCCTGGAAGATCGAGAGATCGAGCGTTAGCTAAGCATTATGACTTATGACAGACAGCAAAGAGGGAGGAGATGCTTCGGCCTGCAACTGCAGCATGAATGACTTGCCTGGTTGCGGAAGGGAAGTCTGCGGCGTAACTTCGATGTGGATCTTGTCTTCCACCAGAGGCTCGTCTACCATGAACTGGAACTCCTCGATCCATCTTGGATCTCTTGTTTCCCTTATGACCTGCAACAGCAATGTACGTAGGACTGGACCATGAGGAGGTTGTTTGCTACGGTAAGGGGTTTTGATTGCTTGATTTTGTGCCAAAGGGTTCAATTGAAGTTGTGTTAAAACTGAAACATGCAAACATGAGGTATGGGCTGTTTAGTCAGATTTAAGCGCTACTCCAGTTCTTTTATTTGCCACCTTTCAGTGAAATGATTATGACGCAAGTTTCTGTGGAAGGTGACAAGTGAACCACATAAAAGAAAACATAAGCATGCAAGGCATATTGTTTCCGGAACACATGGGACTCTTAGTCATATAGCTGAAAGGATACTCACTCAGCAACAACAAAAAAGAGAAATCACCTGCACCTATTCACATGGCAATTTCTCTATGTGTGGACTGAGAAATCACAGTAACTGCTATTAGCAGCAACTATGGTAAAGCACCATCAGAAAACTTGAGGTTGCAGAAAAACTTGTGCTAGGACCACCTCTCTTCTCTGATGATTTCACTACGGCAGTACTAGTCAGGCAAGCAAACAACTGGGAGCAATCGAAATGTGATCAGCAGGTATGCTAGCTACTGAACCTTTTGCACTCAAGATGAAGCTGCTGATAAAGAGAGAAGATAATGCCAAAACTGAAAAATGACAGTAAAGCTAGTAAATGGGCTGCTAGATAGAACTAACAAGTAAGTTTGCAGGCTTCAGACAGCCCACACTGTTAAAATGCAACAATATGAAAGAAACTGAATAAAACAAGTCAGAGCGCTACGTCTCCCTTGACTCGCCGACTTCCTGGCGGCGACTAGGGCAGGACGGGAGCTGCTGGGGGAGTCCATCTTCCCCACGCCAGGGAGAGTCCTACATCTCTCCGCCTGACTATCCTTTACGTGGTTCTTTCCCTTCGGTGCTTTTGGAGGGTTTTGGCAAGTCTCTCCTCGCTGCGGTTTCATCTAGGGTTTTGCGGATCCTTTGTCCACAACGACGGGGGGTGATCAGGGGGATCTTTGGTGATCCTTCCCACCTGAAATCGTTTGTGGCAGCGTCCTCTTGACCCTGGTCGGGGTGATGGAGACAGGAGTTGAGGGTTCTCATGCGAAAAAAGATCTGTTGGAGGCGGGAGCCGACATGGAGGAGGAGGAAATTGAAGATCAGGGGCTGCTCTCAGAGGAAGAGGACGATGACTCACCACCGATCGTCCTTGACTTCGATGTGGCGGATGCTGCGACAGCCCACCAGTTTGTGATAATTGGTCGCTTTCTTACGGTACGTGGTTACAGCTTCGTGGGTTTGTTTGAAACTATGAAACGAGCTTGGCGTCTGAATTATGTTCCTGATGTCAAGAGGCTGAAAGACAATCGTTTTCTTATTGAGTTGAGATCAGATGGGGATAAAAGTTATGTGCTACAAGGGGGGCCATGGATCTATCGTGGTGATCCTTTCCTCCTTGCTGCTTATGATGGCAAGATTAGGCCATCGGATGTTGTGCTTAATTTGATGCCAGTCTGGATAAATATTGAGGACATGCCTCTCAATTTGATGAATGAGCCGACTGGCCAGGTTCTTGGGAGTAATGTTGGTAAAGTGGTGGCTATGGGTAGAGACTCTAAAGGGCGGTTCTGGGATGATCATATGAGGATTAGGGTTCTTATGCCAGTAGATAAACCATTGACAAGGTGGTTGAAGGTGAAGGATAAGGATTCTGGAGATATGCTTCGTCTCCATGTCAAGTATGAGCGAATCCCAAAATTCTGTAGATATTGTGGCCATGTGGGGCATGTGGAGAAGGAATGTTTGCTCCCGAAAAAAGGACCGAAGAGTGAGATTTGGTCTACATCTCCGTGCTTCTCCACAAAAGAAATTTGTGACTCCAAACCCGGATCGACAAAATGCACTGGCCAAAAGAAACCTGAATTTTGATGGGCAGGATGATGATAAGCTGCAGCATGATAAACATGGCAAGGGCAAGGAGACTGATAGGGCAAAGGAGCGGTCTGCTGCAGGAAAGACTACTGAGCCTAATGCTAATGCAAGAGGTGGTTCAAAGGAGGCCGATGCGACCCATGATATCGCTCGTAAGGTGCAGGCTTTGGGGTTGCATGACAGCCCTCCGGTGATACCCCCTGTAGTGTTCAAGGGTGGTTGTTCGCAAGCACCTGCAGGTGGTATACATGGCGAGGAAGTAGGAGATAATGGCCTCGCTCCTCAGGCTCCAGTTCAATCTGTTCTACATAATAAGATGTCTGAGGTGGCGCGAGGTGTTGCGAAGGAGTGGGAGGATCATATGGCTGAGACCAAGCACCCAACCGCTCAGCAAAAATTCAAGGTGAGACATTGTTTCTCGTCTGACAATATTTCCCAGATGCCTGTGGCAGCAATGAATCATGCTGCTATGGGCCTTGATTCGTTCTCAGAGGAAGTCAGAAGGGCACGAGAGGAATGCCCAACGATGTCAGATGGTGAGGCAGAACGACTTGTCAAAGTTTGTCGGGGTGATTACCTTGACCCTGAGCTGCGAGAAATTGTGCAACATAATGCTATATTGTTAAAGCATGACTTGGGAATTCTTGGTAAAAGGCGTCACCTGGATATCAATGTGGTTAACCAGGATCTCAGTGCTAGCTCTGAAGTACTGGAAGCTTCTAGCAAGCGGAGGAAGGTACAGGATGATAATGTTGTGTACAGTAAGGAGGAGGGTCTCCAGCTATCTATCAACCTGACGGGTCCTCAGGGTGAGGCCCGTCAGGAGCCATGAATCTGTTCAGCTGGAACTGCCGGGGGTTGGGACTCCCCCGGACAGTTCAAGAGCTTGTAGCTCTCGTAAGAGCAAAAAGTCCAATGTTGGTTTTCCTTTCTGAAACACGTATGAAAGGTAGTCATATGGCAAATTTGAGATGGAGGTTGGGCTTAAAAATTGCATTACTGTAGATAGTGTGGGTTAAGGTGGTGGTTTAGCGCTCTTCTGGCATGAATCTGTTGATGTCTTGTTGATCGAAAAACACCAGAGATATATTGATGTTCATGTGAAGGAAAATGCTGAGGCAGTCAGGATGTGCATCACGTTTGTGTATGGTGAACCACGTACTGATCAGCGACATGTTATGTGGGAACTGATGCGACGTTTACATGGCAGATCATCGGAGCCTTGGCTGGCGATTGGTGACTTTAATGAGGCTATGTGGGGCTTTGAACATTTCTCGGTGTGTCCCAGACCAGAGCGTCAGATGGCTGCCTTTCGTGACGCCTTGGCTGACTGTGGGCTTACAGACTTGGGGTTCTCTGGCCTGCCTTATACTTATGATAATCGGCGCGATGGTGATGACAATGTAAAGGTTAGGTTGGATCGAGCAGTAGCATGTTCTGATTGGAGGGATCTGTTTGGTGATGCTGTGCTTCATCATCTTGTTTCTTCCCGATCGGACCACTGCCCTCTCTTTCTGGAAATTTGTAAGGAGAGCTGGGAACGCCATAAGCCAAGAATATTCAGGTACGAGATTATGTGGGAGCGGCTGGAGTCCCTTGCTGTAGAAATCAAGACAGCTTGGTGCACCGACTCAAGTAGAGAAGGTCTGGGGGGTGTGGTTGCTGCGTTGAGGCGCGTTCAAGTTGCCCTACGCTCCTGGAGTAAGAACACTTTTGGCAGCGTGACCACAGAATTGGAGGAGTTGCGGGTGAAGCTAGAAGAGGCAAAATCTGATCCCTCCTGTAACTCATCTGATATGCGTCAGATTACTGATCGAATGGACGAACTGTTGTATAGAGAGGAGATGATGTGGTTACAACGTTCCCGGATTGCCTGGTTAAAGGAAGGTGACCAAAACACAAGTTATTTTCATAGACAGGCAGTCTGGCGTGCTCGCAAAAATAAAATTAAAAAGTTGAAGGATCCAACTGGAGAATGGTGTGATAATCCGAAGCAAATGCAGCAGATGGCGACTGAATTTTTTACTAAGCTATATACGGCTGATATGAGTGTGGAACCAGATGATCTTATACACCTGATTGAGCCAAAAATTTCTGAAGAAATGAATGAGGATTTATGTCGGCCTTTTTCAGCAGAAGAGTATCGGATGCCTTGTTTCAGATGGGGCCGCTCAAAGCACCGGGGCCTGATGGTTTCCCAGCACGTTTCTTTCAGAGACATTGGGATGTGTTTAAAGGTGATGTGGTTGCAGCAGTGCAGGGCTTCTTTCGGGATGGTTATATGCCCCCTGGAGTCAATGATACAGCTATTGTGCTTATTCCTAAAGGATCATAACCAGTGGAGCTCAAAGATTTCAGGCCGATTAGTTTGTGCAACATGATATATAAGGTGATCTCAAAGTGCTTGGTGAATCGGCTTCGACCCATACTGGACAGTATCATATCAGTGGAGCAAAGTGCTTTTGTTCCAGGTAGGCTTATCACGGATAATGCTTTGATTGCGTTTGAATGCATTCATGCGATACAGAGAGGCAGTGGCAAGAATTTTTGTGCGTATAAGCTGGATTTATCGAAGGCGTATGATCGGGTTGATTGGGGATTTTTAAAAAGTTTGTTGGAGAAGCTGGGCTTTCAAAGTCAGTGGGTGCAGTGGATCATGACCTGTGTTTCAACTGTATGCTACTCAGTACGCTTCAATGGGGTGCCATCGCGCTCCTTCTCCCCATCACGTGGTCTGTGACAAGGTGATCCACTTTCACCATATTTGTTCTTGTTAGTAGCTGATGGTCTCTCTACTTTGTTGAAGCATAATGAAGGGCTTGGTGAAATTGATGGCCTAAGAGTTTGCCGGAGGGCACCGAGTGTGTCTCATCTTTTATTTGCAGATGATAGTTTACTATTTTTCAAGGCAACTGTGGACCAGGCCCAAGCTGTCAAGTCGGTGATTTCTACTTTTGAGAAGTGTTCGGGACAATTACTAAGCCCGAACAAATGCTCCCTGCTGGTAAATGAAGATCTGGATGAGGAGATCACTGACCAAGTGCGCTCAGTTTTGGGAGTGGAGAGAGTTGATTTTGAGGCCAAGTATCTAGGCCTGCCAACTCCAAATGGCCGGGTTCGAAGAGGGTTGTTCCAACCTCTTGAGGAGCGCTTCCACAAAAGAATGGTTGCATGGAAGGAAAAATATTTATCTGCAGCAGGGAAGGAGGTGTTGATCAAATCGGTTGCTCAGGCTCTGCTAGTTTATATTATGAGTGTTTTTAAGCTTCCTCTAACCCTGTGTGATGAACTCATGAAGCAGATTCGTGCTTTCTGGTGGGGAGCTGAGAAGGGTCGTCGAAAGGTGCAATGGATCCCATGGGACAAACTGGTGCTGCCGAAGGGTTTGGGTGGTATGGGTTTCAAGGATCTTCGCCTGATGAATCAGGCGTTGCTTGCCCGTCAAGCCTGGAGACTTGTGGCTTTTCCGGATAGTCTCTGCGCAAGAGTGCTGAAAGCTAAATACTACCTGAACAGTAGACTGCTAGATCGGGCACCGGCAGGTGATGCATCACAGACATGGAGAGCTATTGAATATGGCCTGGAATTGCTAAAACAGGGTGTCATCCATCAGATTGGTAATGGTAAATCCACTCAGATTTGGCGAGATAACTGGCTACCAAGAGGATATGGACTAAAACCGATTGGTCCTAGGCGCTCTTGTCGGCTCAGATGGGTTCATCACCTCATTGATGACAGTGGATCTTGGGACGAAACGGCTATCCGGAGGTATTTTTACTCTTGTGATGTTGCTGAGATTTTTAAAATCAAGTTGCCGGTTCAGGAGACTGAAGATTTTGTGGCCTGGCATTATGAGAAAACGGGCATCTTCTCGGTCCGTAGTGCTTACAGGCTAGCTGTCCAGAATTTTTACGGGGCCGGCAACATTGGGAGCAGCTCCAGTTCTGATCAAGGCCGGGTCGGTTGGAAGAAATTGTGGCAGGTTGACGTACCATCCAAACTCAGCGTGTTTGCTATGAAGGTTGTTAATGATGGTCTGCCGACTCGTGTAAATAAGAAATACCGCCATCTTGAGGAGCAGGATGTATGTCAGATTTGTGGGCAACATGCTGCAGATGTTTACCATGCCTTGGTGGCTTGTCCACATGCTGTGGCCCTGCGGCATGCTATGAGGGAGCACTGGGAATTACCGTCAGAGCAGATTTTAGCCAAGGCTAATTCAGAATGGTTGATGATGCTGATTCACAATAATACTCGGGAGGTATTGGCAAATGTTTTCATGCTCTTTTGGCATACTTGGAGTATACGAAACAAGATGATCCATGAGGATACTTGCCCATTTATTGCCAGCTCGGTCACCTTCCTAACCAGGTATATGACATCCCTGAATAATATCCGACAACAGCCTGATCATATGGATCCCAAAGGAAAACGCTGTGCGGAGCCTGTGGCTAGTAATATTCAGAGGCAAACTGCAACTCAGAGGAGGAAGTGTTGGGTGTTACCGTCGCAGGGTACCTTCAAGATTAATGTTGATGCTGCTTTTGACCCCGTATCCAGAGATGTTGCAGTGGGGATTGTGATCCAAGATTGGCAGGGCTCCTTGAAACTAAGCTCCTGGTGCACTTTATCTCATTGCAGGGATGCTGAGGAAGCCGAGGCGTTAGCATGCCTGGAGGATGTTCACATGGCGCTGAGATGGCCGGAAATTCCGATGATCTTGGAATTTGATTGTCAAACGGTGGTCGCCAAGTTTCACATCAAGGGCTGTGATCGTTCTGCTCTATGGAATGTCTTCGCAGAAATGCATGACGTTGGCAGCCAGTTATGCAAATTGGAGGTTATTAAGATTAGTAGGGATCAGAATAATATGGCGCATGAGTTGGCACGTTTTGCTTCTAGGTCTAGGGAGTGTCAGTGTTTTTTTGCTTGTTTTCCAGAGTGGGTTGTGTCCCTCTCTTGTAAGGATGTTACTTAATTTTTAATAAAGTTATTTCTTTCGCAAAAAAAAGACAGCCCACACTGTTGCTCTGACTACTAAGTTACAGTCACACGCAGTTTGGACAAAACACAAATGACATAATTTTAATGGCAGATATTCTATACTTTACTGGGATGGGGTACCATTTATAGTCACTAACTATGTTCTTGAGCTACAGTTTAAAAAGAAACACACAGCAAAGGTATTGGAAGCAAGATGCAATACAAAGCCTGAAGTATCAGTACTCCATCTTAAAACCAAAAATATCACATTAATGCTAGCTAGACAATGAATCAGAATTGCTACTTGCTAGAGCATCATATCTGCTCATGGTAGAAAATATCACATTTTTGCAGCAACTTGTAGACAGCATTTAACACACCCTACACAGAGGCCATATGACAAAATCCAATCGCTTGAGGTGCCACTCGATCAGCTAGCAACGCCGAGTACCATGATCACGAATTTCTTTATCTATCTACTCTGGTTGATCAAAATTTTGTCAACTTTTAGATGCAAAACTTCAATAGAATTCAATTTGCAAGAACGGACAGCAGGGGAGGAATGGAATTGGAGATGAACGGACAGACCTATGCACGCACCAAGCCACCAGAGCGGCGCCGCCGTCAAACTCGCCTCTGCCGCTGCCTTCGTCACTTCCTCCTTCATGCAAGGCTGCAATCCCATGGCACCCGACACCCATGGAGCCGGATCTCTGCGGAGACTCCGTGATGTTGGGCCACCGCCGCCGCCGCACTGCCCTCGCCCTACCTGGAGGATGGCGGCGGGCGGACGGTGCCTGTAGGATGGCGGCGGACGGCGGCGGGCGGATGCAGCGACGGGCGGACGGCGGCGCGCGGTTGGGGCGACTGGTGAACGGCGGCGGACGGCGGCTTGGCCAGCGACTTGAGGGTGCGGTAGTCCAGCATCACGATTCACCTGTTGCCATCGTCGGCGCGCCGCACGGTGGCTTCGCGGTAGAAGCGCTTCCCGACCACCGACCCCGTCATGAACGACGTCGGCATCGCCATCGACGTCTCGTCGTCATGGCCGCGGCCGCCGCCGGCTTCTTCACGTAGATCGCGTCGCCGGATCCACCTCCCCCTCCTCGTGCGCAGCTCGACGGCCTGGATGTCCTCGCGCGAGGTCGGGAGCGCCGGCGGGTGGTAGGCGGCGGAGGTGGAGGATGCGGTGGCCTGGATGAACCCTAGTAGAAATAAAATGTTTCTCTAACTATATTACTTTAATTATTTATCCCAACTATACTACTCAAGATATTTATCTAACTATAGTACTTGATTGAATCATACTGTCGGTGTTTGTCCCGTAGGGGTCCTAAGCCGACGAGTGAGTGCTACGTGTTCCTAACGTGAAAGGTGATGCAAGGAGAATAGACGGAGGTTTATCCTGATTCGGGCAAAGGAAGACCCTACGTCCAACGGAGAGGGGAGAGTTTTGTATTTCCTTGTACCGAGGTGTTTGCGTATGGGTTACAAGCTGTGAGAGAGGGCGCCGAGCCCAAGTCTCAAAGGGAGAAAAAGAGTACAAGGGTAATTGCTTGAGATGTTGATCTCTGAGTTGTGTGCCTTTGCTGGCTAGCACTTGGCTTCTGACTTGCCTCTTGCCCCCTTGTAGAACCCTGATCTGCCCTTTTATAGGGTAAGAGGAGGCCGGGACGCGCGGGGGTGTCTTGAGGTGAAGTTTTTGTCGATCCCTGTGGGGGTGGCTGTAGCGACGTGCCTCAGGAATGGCTGGCCATTCCTGGACACCGTGATGACGTCAGGGATGAGGCGGTGAAAAGACCCTGAGTCCTGTGTCACGTCGGTCTTTCTTCCCTGCTATCCGGTGGTGGGCGTTGAGGCCGGGTCGAGGCTGGGCGGATAAGGCCGAATCCCCGAGATTGTGGGATACGGACCTTGTCGTTTCTTTCATCGAGGGTGGTCGGTGGCGAAACAGTGCGCGGTAAGGTGTGTATAGTGACAGGTTTTCACCTCCCATCCGGGATGGGCGGTAGAAAAGTGAGGACTGACACAGGTGTTGTTCCCACGTCGATCGCAGTTGTAGCCATGGCGGTAGGGGGTAGTAGGTAGTTGCATTAAATGTTCTGACTTTTGACTCAGAGTGGGTGGGTAAGATAGGTCGAGCGATTCGACCCGGGGTCGTGCGAGTCGGAGTTTGCCGGTAGTCGAGATGCCTTGTCGAGCGAGCCTCGTACGAATCGCGACGCGGTCAAGATGTCCCACCGAGGGTGCCTCGTACGAGTCGGAGTCGGAGCGTGGTCGAGACGTTCCGTCGAGCCGGCCTCGTGCGAATCGGAACGTAGTCGAGGTGTATTGTCTACTTGTTTTTTTGGCTTTGTTTTGTTGATGCATTAGTGTTTCGCTCTTTTTTATCGTTGATTATGGGTACCCCTATACTGTTGGTACCGACACATATGCACTAACTATACTACTCAAAATATTTTTTTGCAATTATACATTTACCCTTTTATTCTTCATTAAAAAAACTACGAAAAAGAAATTAACACTCCTTTATTGGGGTCCTAGTCCCCTTAATTTCGAAGACGATGGGAGGCGACGTGACGCATATGGGCCCACCGACTATACACACACCTATCGCCTTCCATTGCATTAATACCATCGCCTCTCATCACTTTCTCATGTTCTAGACCTACCGACCATAGATACACCTATCGCCTCTCCAACAATCGAAAAAAATCTCAATATTTATTAGCAAAAACAAGAGACTGTTTCTACAAGCAATTTGTACACTATGAAAAATGTTTTGTGGCCTTGTGCTTTTGAATCCATGTCAGTAAGGTGTTTCTGCAGCACCACAAATGCGAGTACAGACACTTGTGCCATCAGAAAGATCCTCATGGACATTTTTTGGCAGCATTAGGGTGTGTTTAGTTATTGAAAATTTTTAGCCCCCTGTTTGGCTGAGCTTATCAGCACGGCTTATCAGCCGTGGAACAGTGTTTTTCTCTCACAGCAAATCAGCCACAGCCGGCTTATAAGCCAAAAAATAGCCTGCCGAACAGGGCCTAGTTTTAGCTACTGGAGTATTTTCGTTTATATTTGTCAATTAGTATTCAATCATAGACTAATTAGACTGAAAAGATTCATCTCGTGGTTTTCTACCAAACTGTGTAATTAGTTTCTTTTTTCATCTACATCTAATGCTCCATACGTGTGTCCAAACATTTAATGTGATGAAGAATCTTGAAAATTTTTGGAACTAAACGTGGCCTTTCGTGTGACCAAAAGTGACGCTGATATTAATCAAGAAATGATTGCATCCAGGATCACACAAATCATGCAGTATTGTCAGGGGAGGTAGGCCTGGTTTAGATGGCAAAAAATTTGCACGAAAAGTGTTGTACCACTTTCGTTTATATTTGGTAATTATCGTCCCACCATGGTCTAAGTAGGATCACAAGATTCGTCTCTCAAATTACAAATAAACTGCGTAATTAATTATTTTTTTACCTACATTTAATGTTCCATGCGTACGTGTAAAGATTTGATGTGCCGAGAAATCTTGAAAAGTTTTTAACTTCTTCGCCTGAACTAAAGGAGGCCGTAGTATATGTTTTTCTTCATTCACGCCTTGTGCAACCCTGCAGAGTTCAGAGTGTAACAAGCTCTGCAACTGTCCAATCGCCAGGCATCTGAAGAGTGCAGGGCACAAAGAGACACGCGTCCGTTGCTGTGGACAGCCGGAATCAAGCCAGGCGAAGGCACGAGGCGTGTGATCATGCTTCATGGCGTTTCCTATGTGCGGTGGTTAAAGTCAGCCTAGCAATGTGCGTTGCCACATGGCTTTATTGTTTCGTTGCGCCAGGTTGATGAGGGCTTGGTTTTTTTTTAAGAAATTGACTAGTAGCGTGGCCGTACGTTGCCACGGGACAACTAAACTTTTGTACCAAAAACACATGAATCGCATGGTAAGATAACAATACTGTAAAATTAAAAACCGATATTAAAATGACATTTAATCCCAAAGACAAAGTTATATGCCATATTCTCACATACGAGAATCACAACAGCCATTCGCACTGTGTCTTTTACGGTATTCTGGACTTTGTTTTAAAGCACACATTTTCTGGAAGTGAGTCAGGATTTGTATAACTTGACCTATTTTATATAATTAGAAAAAACAACAAAACAATATAATATAACACGATAATAATTATAAACATGTGCTTACACAGAAGCTCATAATACTAAGGCAAATGTATTGATAGTTTACTCCACTTTTAAATATTTCACATAAGACAAGCAGCTATACATTTCCTCTAAGAGATTGAGCTCCATTCAAGCAGCATCGTGAGTGAAAACTTGTATGCTGAAGCCATGTTCCGATGGCACATTCATCCATCCCAACAGCAATACAGCATCGATAAGCATTATTGGCGGAAATTATTCTCAGAAACTTGTATCTTGTCAAAAATGCATCATAGCAACGAAAATCATGTTAGAAGTGTGAAATGTTCATAATCACTGCAATAAATACTATATGCACAAGCCAAATTAAAATTAACTCTACAAACAAAAGCACAATGCCTTCTGTTCATACCTCAAATTGATGATGACAATATAAGCCCTTTTTCAGTATATATATATACTACAATTCCAAATACCCCTTGATTCACTTAATGGCATATGGCATAGCCCATAGAACTCTTACAACTTAGATTGTTTTCTAGTGGTGCCGACCTTGACCGAAGTAATTTTTATGTGTGAAGCCTCTTACCTGATCTCTGGCCATGTGAAAGGGCAAGTAGAAGACATCCTGCCATGTGGAAAGTAATTCCGAACACCTCCTGCTTTGCTCAACAACATAGGTTTCTGTTAAAATAGAAAACACGAGGTTCATATTATTATCTTGTCTTTAAAAGAGGAAAAAATAATACATGCTTAATGCTTTCACTTCTGTCAGCCAGAACTGAAGCTTCCAGTGGTGTCTCTGATGTCACAACTGTAGGGATGCAAAATAAAACCATGACCTACTAAATGTGGAATGCAAAATAAAACTGCATATATTCTTGCAAAATTACGTACCCAGACAAACTTTCTAGGAACCCAGTACTGTGATTACTTTCTTAAACCTGGTTCTGCAAGCCAGTGACTTTGGAAAACATGCTGACAATGCAGAAGTCAGAACATCATCCCAGAAACCTATCGAGCACACACATGTAGGGAAATCAGTGATTATTGAATCAGAAAAAAAAATCCAGGAGCGTTAGCAGTTGACGATTCGAAAGACTTTGTCACCTCTCTAAATTAGCACTACAGTGAGAACAGTCAGTAACTGTCATCAAGAGTTCAATTAGATCTGAAGGAACATACGCATAAGAGAAACGAAACTCAAACACTGAAATTCGCTTGGAATAATTGAAGTTTGTGTAACCTGCGGATATATCAAATGTTTTTTTTCCCATTTAAAAAGATAGATTAGCAGTTTGTGTAACCCGCGGATACAACAAATGTTTTTCCCATTAAAAATGATAATATACAACTGGTAATCCTGAATTGTTACCATGGAGGAGTCGTGTGCAGAGGTGTTGGTGGTCTGATCTGGGCATGAGAGCAGTGGGTGGTTCATTGAACTTGAGACCTTGAGCAGATGCTTCTTACAAGGCAGTAAGATATATTTTTACATTCAGAACAAAAAAGAAAAGAACTTAATTTCAATACCTACAACTATAGCAAATCAATCCTTAAGTGTGGCTATATCTGAACTTTTTGGATCCTATTTTACCAATCAGATAGGGAGACTGGGCACAATTGATATTTTAACCAGAGAGCACAATTGGTATTTATTGCTTGGAAATGGTACTGCAGATGTTTAAACCAGCATATTGCACCATTTTAATTGGGATTTCTTCGATCATGGAGTAGTCCTTCTAGTGCTTTGTAAAAAAAATTTCTTAAGTTGGTCAGCAAGCTCTTTGCTGGTTCAGTGCAATATAAATGTTTTAAAAAATTGCCAGCATATCCTAGAACTTTGACAGGCAATATACAATTTTAATCGCAGTGTTTCTATGTAGCTTACCACATTGTTGGTCACCACAATGACCATGAACTGAAACCTCTTGATTTGGATCTCCAGGACAATGACTGCAAAGCAAGAAATTTCCTTCAGTGATCCATGCTTACTGGCAGAGTTCAATGCAATGTTCCCACACACACTCCTTTTTTATGAAATGTCCATATACATAATGGATTATTTACTTTATATAAATAGTTATTAATTCTTACTTATCTGAAACTGTACAGACCGGAAAATCCAACCAATTATAGAATTCACAATACTCATCAGAGATAGAGAGCAGCCATGTTCTTTGTACAAGTTAATTGAAACCTCGAGTTGTGCCATGTAGGCCTAAACCTGAGTTAATCCTCTGCGCTCATCTATGACATCCAAATGATTGGAGTGCCTGATGAATTAGGAAAGGTGTGCCTGTAATAGTCCTATACTCTTATATCATCTAAGCTCTGTTTTTTCTTCTAAAGCCCCTTTTCTATACGAATAGCATTAGTTTTCAATCCTGTGGGAGGTGTGGTGAGAAGTATCGATGGGGCAGCCCATGTTTCTCCCGTAACAAGCAGCAGTGAGCACCCTTCCCTTCAGAGAAGGAAAGAGCTTACCAGGGCTAGAGCATTGCTACACCAGATCATTGTTATGTGCCACTCCTAGCTGAATACAAAAAAGAAGAAAAGGACTGCAATGTTGTCTTATTAATTAAAATAGTAAATATAAACCAAAATACTAAACATGTTTATAAAAATCTATTTCTTTCACTGATCTGACTCATTTGTCCCAAGCCATAATAGAGAATTACCCAACAGCTAGTAAGTCAGATAGAATAAGTGCTGCAGCCCTGACAATTGCTCTAGCACCTGAGAATTCATTTTCCTAGTTCGGGCGTGGACCTGAAAGTAAAGAAGTTTAATTACATGTTAAATTAGCATAAGCAAGTCACATGGCTACAAATAATGGATAACACTACTCAGATCTAGTAAAGTGGCAATAATAAATAAGATAAAAATACTGGATGGGCATGCCAGAGTTTATACCTTTCCAGGTCCTTGACCTTGTTTTGATAAACTCTCAACTTGAGTGTAAGCATTCTAGTTTTTCCTCCAAAAATAAACCATGTGCAAACTCATGAGGAATAATCCCATGTAATGCAATGTTCTGATTAATGTTTTCTTACACAATATAGGTAGTTTAAAGAGTGGTCGAGCAACAGAAAATTAAGTGAACATGGTTTGGAAAGGTTCAACGAAAATTTAACCTGTTGGTTGTATTAACTGAAGTCTTGGTGAATCAAGGAAGTTAATTGATCTTCGAACCACATTCACACATTCAATCACTACTGCATTAAAAATTGTCTACTCATTTTCATGATTTAGTTACCTTGAACTCTTAGGCGTTCTAGCTGTGACGGCGTCCCCAGGCGTCTACAGATCGTCTGGAGGGTGTTGGTGCAGGGACTTCACTCACCACCAAGCAGCAATAGCACTGATCAACATTGGAGCATAAGCATTCTTTAATATATTGACAGCCACTTGCACGGGTGCAGTTGCATTGGCATCACTCACCACCGAGCAAACGAATACAATAGCAGATCCCAAGGCCTGAAACTGATCCGCAATCAAAGAAAAGCACAGAAAAATCAACAGCAGACGGGTGCTTGAGGGATGGCCTCAGCCTGAATCATGTACAAGTGTACAGCGCCCCTGTCTCGTGAGCAAACCTGGAGTGATAGCGGCGGCGCCGAAGCTGATCTTCAGGCGGTCAGTCCGTAGCTGCAGCCTGGCCGCTAGGGGTTCTTGGATCGTCGCGGCGCCGGGCTTATGGCCGGCCGGCCAGCAGTACCTCATGCCGCTAGGGTTCTTGGCCTGTGATCGGCGAGGCGGCAGGCAGTGGGCAGCAGGCAGCAGGGTTACTCGTGCTCCCGTGGCTTGCGATCGGCGCGGCGGTGCCACGATGGACATGGCCTCGACCACGCCCGCGTCTCGGCCCCTCAAATCACGCAGGCGTCGGCTACGAGCAGCGGCGAGGCGTCCCTCCCTCTCGGCCCCCAGATCCTGCAGCGTCGGTTGCCCCGCGCCGAGGGCGACCGGTACCACTGCGAGGGTGAGGGCGAGGGTGAGCGGAGGAGACAGGAGAGCGATGGGATGTCGCAGGGGAGGGGAAAGAATTGGTGCGGAGAATTTTTTTCCTATAATGGGTGATCGATCGTGGTCTCACCTGGCGACGTAGAAAGTTGCGCGGCATGGCTTTGGTATCGTACGGGGGCCGAAAGCAGACGGACGAAATATTGTCGCACGAAAAAAAATATCAACGTTTTATTCTTTTTAGTCGTAAGGAGATGAGGGCTCGGTGAATGGCTTGATTGGTGATATACCTTCAAGTTTTCAAGATACGGAGTAGCACATAAACGAGGTCCCCGGGCATTAGTGCGTTACACCAGATATACATACAAAAGGCTCCGTCGGGTGTAGACTTGAACTTTCAATATATAAGCTATTCCCGCCGTCTTGAAATATAAGATATCTACTAGTAAATATGCCCGTGCGTTGCTACGGGTACAACATACATTTGAAAGTCATTTTTTTCTCGCTCGCTCATGTTTCCGAAGAGAAGTTTTATTGGATTTTAGATTAAATGTGTTTTGCATCAACGTATAATAGCAAATCGTTGAACAATAAATACACAATAAACTAAGTTAGAAATTATTAATTATTCCATAAATATACTTTTTGAACTATATATGAATATGATTTATGACAAACTTCTCATTATATATTGCATATTTTATAAAACACTTAAAATATCAGGTCTAAAGTGTATATGTCATTGTCTTTAATAACTTTTATTGTCTCGACAGTTACACGCGGTCTTGATAAGCTTTGCTGTTGTATGCAAGTTGTGTGAAATCAACGCATATAGCTTGCCACAACCATTTTATATCTTTGTCTTGCCTACATTTTGCAGTGGGGACTTAATTATCTTCCGAGCAAAGCGAGCCTCCATTTCTGGCCTCCGATTGGGACCTCCCCGTGCGTTGCAACGGGAGTATTTTTTAAATGCTAAAGTATTTATTTTCAGTCCAAACTTTTAAAAAATAATATCAGAAAGTGTATCATCAATATGCAATATCTATATCTATAGAAGCAAAATTGCTTATTATTCAAATTTACCTTGAATTTATGAAGTGATGGCGTGGCATGACCCAACTGTTTTCTGTATGTATAAGCAACTTCGGCAAGGTAAACTCCGGCAGCGTGGAGTCCATTGGCCTTTCTTTTGTCACGAGCTCAGCCAGAGATCTGAAGAAGTCAGAGTCGTCACACTTTACAGGATTGAAGAAGGGCAATAAAGACTCTAGCCTTTTGTATGCACTTGAGGACCACCTGTGTTCCACGCTTTTGTAGTCATCATTTGAAACCACATGTAAACCAGGTACTGTAAGAATTAGCTAGAGAGATTTTAATAATAATACTTATTAGGTGGCTTATTATTCTATAATTATAGCACTGTAGTACCTTCAACATGTTACCGATGTTTGACAAGAAGTGCAACGGTGACGATCACGGCGTCCACCTAGGCATCTCCATGGCCGTTGATCGAGCCACACCTGCAGCCCGATGATGCTGTCCTGCGCAACCACTATGAACAAATCACCAATGTTGTGGACATGGCTGTCGACGATCCACTCTGGCTGAGTGCACGACGAGTAGTAGTGGCACTACATTCGGGTTGCTTCAAACTGCATTGCCCTGTCCAGCTGCTCAGCCCCTAGGCCAATCGCTTCTGTACAGCACGCTAGCGATCAACTTCCCGAGCCCCGTCAGCAACCGGTGGTACTCCAATGGCAGGTCTAGGCACACCGCGGGGAGGTGGTTGAGATGGATTTGTTGTGGCCGAAGTGGAGAACGAGCATGTCGCGCCATGCAGGAGAGCCACGTTTGGCAGCCTGCTAGGCATTCCATGGCGGGACGGGCCTATGTACAGTGGTGTAGGTGCAAGGCCGGTGGTCAAGCGTGCCGCCTGTAGGTGCCACCAATGGCTACTCATTGAAGGACCTAACAGCGGATAGTGCCGACTCAACGGTGCTAGTCGGGATGCCATGGTTGGTAACCTAGAAGAAGCGGTACGAGCGTGCCGTGGCGCCAATGAGCACGGGCGACGTGGGAGCGTGGGAGGGTGAGGTCGATGGACGGGGCGACCAAGGCCTCCATGGCAGCCGAGGAGATCGACGCGGTGGGCATCAAGAACGGCGGTAGCACCTTGGTGACATCGGACTCGACCATGCCACGGACACCAACCACGACTCGTGGAAGTCAAACAGGGCCAATGCATCCTCCTCGTCGTAGTTGTTGACCGCGGCCATCAATTGCTAGATTGATCCTTGATGGGCGCGTGACTTCCTTGAGAGAAACGAGTCAGAGCAAATCGTGGACACAGATTTGATTTGGGCACCAAAATCGATTTAGAGTTGGGGCACGTCTAATTTTTATACGTTGTCGGAATAACCTTTTTAGAATTTACAACATCTTCTACTCCACAAAAAGCATTTGGCGTGGTGGTATGCGTTTGCCTTTCATTGGTTGAGACGCAGGTTCGAATCCTCAATTAGACTATTTTGGGTTTTTGGCATCTTTTTTCCACAGGAGAAGACCGGTGGCTGGCCAAAAGTGGGCCTCGACTGGGCCGGACGTGAGCGGGTGCAATGTGAGCTGAATTGACATGATCTACTGGGCCAGAAGAGTGAGTGGGCAGCACAGTTAGGCCAAATTGAATGAGCTGGACGAAAAAAAAGACCTGAAATTTTGCCTCTTTATTAATAGGTATAGATAAGTTTATCTTAAGTCAAACTTATGTTATGGTGGACCAAATTTATAGAGAACGGCACTAACATCTACCACATCAAAAATGTATAATATAAATATTTCATAATGTATCAATTAAGCTATTAAAGGCCTATGTATTTTTCTTGTTTTCTATAAATTTAGTCAAAAATTTTATATTTTAACTTGGAATAAAACCAGGATCCCTTGTAATTCAGGACAGAGGGAGTAGCAAAATGCACCTTCAAGAAAAATCATCTACGATGAAAATCAAATATTTTGCACTATGTTTCTGAGTTCTGAACCGTAATATAAAGTACATTTGTCTCAACAGGCAACTCCAAGTACATAGGGTCGTCGCCAGAGCAGCAGACAAACCATGCAATAGTTTGGAGCACCGAAACCGTATCAAGAATCAACATGCACATCCATCACTAGATGGGCTAATGACATCAAAATTGCTTTATTTACAGTTCTGAAAATAATTCTAACATACAGATGCTACAAGGTTCACAATATTTTCCTAGCATTTAGATATGAGTATGAGTACATGAGAAAAAAAAATCCAGCTACTTCTCCAACTACTATTCCACCAGTCGTCAGTCGTCACCCAAGATGTCCGCTGCTCGAAAACAAACTTATCGTCAACGATGGGCCAGGCATACATAGCACAAGCAGAAAAAAGGTCAGGAGTGCAAGGCATTTGTTTCGAGATATGATTTAAGATTCATGTCAAATATTCCTACAAACAAAGCACCCGGCGTAAGTCTAAGAGTGGTGCATTTTTTGCAACCATCGTAAATTTTCTCACTCAATTTATATCAGAGTACTACTATCTCCATCGTGAAAATAATGATATCATAAATATTGATATTTTTTTATCTATAATTGATCAATCTTAAGATACTAAATCGTGATACGATACTACAGTTCATTCTTTATGGAACGAAGGTAGTACTACACGAAAAATCAGAAATGGATGTACAAGTGTAGGAGCACTGACATCGACGACAGAAATTCCGCCGCATCACACATGGATAAGATTCTTTCACAAAAGATTGACAGTGAATTCACGGACATAAAGCTACTCAGTCCATCCCAAATTATAAAACATTTGACTTTTTTTTATACCAAGTTTGGCTATTCATCTTATTCAAAAATTTGTGCAAAATATCACTTCTTCTGTCATGACTTTATTTTTTTATAAAAATTCTTTAAGAATGACTTAAATTTAACTATATTTGCACAAAATTTTTTTTGAATAAGATGAAAAGTCAAACTTGGGGTTAAAAAGTCAAATGTCTTATCATTTGACATGGAGGGAGTATCAAAGTACTCCGTACTCAGGAACAGCCAAGGAGCTGTCCAAGCAGAGAGAGCAGAGGACAAAGGTGATTGTTCTTGTCCCCCGGCAACTGACTGGAAAACCGGATGAAATTATTCTGGTCAGATAGTGACCGAGACAACTCAAGGTCAATGATTTGTAGCCAAACATATCCTCGACTAGTCAACAACGACTTACGGAGTACAGCCCAGCAAACCTCCAAAGATTTGTAGCCGTGCAAGCCTCCAACCGACAAAGACAAATTTGGCCTTCGGAAAATGTAAACCCAAAGGATGCAAGCTTTGCATTCTCTGGGCCACTGGGTCGACTAAGGCGGTGATAAACTTTTTTTAAAAAAAGAAATAGCTTATATTAAGATAACGGATCATGTTTACGATCATGTTCTAAAGCTGCCGACCCGCAGGCCGGAACACCTTCAGGAAGAAAACTAGAAGAAAACTCTTTCCTACCAAACTGCCCCAATTCATGGGCCTGGAACTGCTGAAAAAGGCTCAGGATTCTCTTTGTTTCTTCTATGATGTAGCAGTTCCTAGACCGGTTTAAATTACTGTCTGTGAGAGCTTGGACAACATATAGGCAATTTGATTCCAGAACAATAGCCAAGGAGGATAGATGGCCTTTGCGTAATCCGGACAGTGCCGCAAGGCATTCCGCCTCTTCGACCGATCCACAGAAGCTGTCACAGGACCAATCTAAGAAGACAACATCACCTTGGTGGTTCCTAGTGACAAACCCTGTCCCTGCTTGTCTTTTGATGTGATCATAGGTGGCGTCCACATTTAGTTTTATCCATCCGGGGGCGGTGGTAATCAAGGATACTTCTTTTCACAAACAAGATTATCTCCAAAGGAGGCTTGTGGTATTTCAGAGGTACAAGGTGATTTGCCTTTAGCTGAAGGAGAAATATCATTAGCCGCACCTGTGTTTAAGGAAACCAAATAATTTTCTAGAAAATCCACCGATACAAAGACTTTGGAATCACCTTTCCCAAACACGATGTCGTTTCTGTGGTGCCAGATCCTCCAGAAAAGAAACATCAGTTTTATTCTGAGATCTTCGGTGACACTATTTAGTAAAACAATCAGCCAATCTGGTCCTGTGTATTTGAAAAGAGACTCGCCCGGGAGATCCCAAGACTAACGGAGAGCATATCGTAGCGCAGTTGCTTTGGTGCAGCGGACCATGGCATGATGCCCATTTTCAGTTTCAACACCGCAGATTGAGCAGGTAGCGTTAGAAATTTGATGATGTTTCAGTCTGTTCGTTTGGACTCCTAGGGCATCTCGGGCCAATTTCCATACAAATATTTTTATTTTTTGTGGTACCGGGGTTTTCCAGATTGCATTGAAAATTTTCCTGTCAGCAGATGAACTTGTACCACATGACTCTGGGGATTTGGACTCCACAGCTAATTTGTAAGCACTTCTAACTAAGAAGACGCCATTTTTTTTCAAAGTGCCGAGCAAGGATATCTTCCCCCTCAGACTCTGGGATTCTGATGCCTAGGATTTCTTCCGCTTCATGGAAAAGGAAGGTCTGTCTTACAAGGGATTCATTCCAGCACCTGGGACTTCGAAGCATCAGGTCAGCCACTCTACTAACTCTAGAATTCTTCACTGGACTTGAAATTTTTAAAGAGTGAGATCGAGGTATCCAGTTGTCTCTCCAAATTCGGATTTCCTGTCCACCGTTGACTCTCCAGATGATACCCTTTAAACTAGAACTAGGTATACCAGAATGACTGCATCCCTTCAGCCATGGTTATGGAATAGGTTACACACTCGTTAAACTTGGGCCTTGTTTAGATGGCAAACTTTGGAGGCAAAGTTTACATAGTAAGTGTCCCGTCACACTGTAGCAATTTTATTTTTATTTGGTAATAATTGTTCAAATATTGATTAATTAGACTTAAAATGTTCGTCTCGCAAAGTACAACAAAACTGTGTAATTAGTTTTTTATTTCATCTATATTTAGTACCCCATATATGTGCCGATATTTTGATGTGACGGGAAATATGAATTCTGCATAGTGAATTTAGGAGGCAAAATTTGGAATCTAAACAAGGCCTTGGCAAATTGATAGCACACAGTTGCACCACATCTCCACCCTCCACTCCAATCCTCCAGCATGGCTTCATCGCAACACCTCTGACTTCTTAGCAAACTTCAGGATTAAAAAAACGATAAGGATGCAATTGCATTTACAAACACAAGGGCTGGGGGCAAACAGAAAACGTACAATTCCTTGGAAGGAAAATTACATGTTTCAAGTCAATTTGTTTGAATGTACACGCCACGGTGGAAACGTGGCAGAAGACATCTCCCTATATATCACACCAAAATTATACAAACATGCAGGCCAGTAGCTCAAAGGATGGTAAATGCAACGAGTTGGGAGCAAACGTACAATTTACAATGGTTGCCACCAAATTCGTCCATCTCCAGCCTTCTCAAGCTCTAACGTGGTGAAGCGTCACTGCATGCTGTTACATATTACAGCATATGTGTGCTTCTTATGCATTTCAAAAACCGTCAGACCAGATATTTCATCAACCACTAAATAGCCCTACTTAGTTTCCTGAGCTTCAGAGGGAGAAAATTGGTCGAATCAGAATTCCTCTTCGTGTCGAAACCGACAGGAGCAACACCAATAGGTGTGATCGACGAAGTTGTGGTGTTTCTCCGAAACCTCCCCATGTTCCAATATGAGAAAGGTTCATCATGTTGGTTGCTAGAGCTAGGATCATGCCTTGCAAGATTTGGTTGTACTGGTATTGCACCATGCTGTCTATCATGCAGATCCTGCAAGAAATGCTAGGCCAATGTTTAGTGAAGGAACGCTGCCATGTTAACGGTTAGTTCATGGAAACCAGGTTTCTCTATCAGCTAATCATTCTCAGCAGTACAATGTGGGTGTTTCGATACCAAAAGACCCTTCTACTCAAACAGGCCAGTTATACAAATATACCAGATATATTGTTACAATAAACTCTATCTGGATCATCAAGCGACCAAGGTGTTTTGTTTGAGAAACCACCTCATCTAGATTGGGATGAGGCGTTCATCATAACACCACATGGATTTTGGTGGAAGCTGATGTGATTGTGAGGGATGAGATGGTCATAGATAGCCATTCCATTCCCCATACCAAACAAAAATGTAAGGAGTGAGAAGATGATGGATCACCCCATTCCTCAAACCAAATACCCCATATGTGATTCAGCAAAGGGGAGTTGGTAACCAGATCGTGCAACAACAATAAAGTCTCTACAATCACTGGCAATTACCGCTCCTTATCCATACCTAGGAAAATAAATGCTCAGAAAGTACATTAAGATGTTTCATTTCATTTGCTTTAAGTTATGGACCATCAGCAGTAGTTGTTTTACTATGGAAAATTATGTTTCAACCAGAATCTTTCTCACATTTTTTGTTAAACTGATTACGCAGGTTCTAGAGTATCCAGGTTCCAAATGACATTGGGGGTTATTTATTTTGTTGTTATGGGATGTGAGTACCCCTAACAACCTGCAAAGTGAAGCCACATCGCCCATAAAAATAAATGTTGCCAAGTAATGAGAAATGAACTTGAAACTCTTACATTAAGTGTTCTTATGGGAACCATGTCCAAAGCATGGCTAGGATATGCAGCACCTACACAAATACAAATTTTGTCACCACGAGATTTATTAGATCCAGTGAGAAATTAAGACTTTGTGTGGTGGTCTGAGTCTCTGAGGTCTCTGATGCTCAACTGGATAACAACAGTGAAAAATTATGTGCAAAATAATTTTGTTGCAGGTTAACATATCTACTGTATGTTGTCATGTACCCGGTACCTCTATATGTCTCTATATAAGCATGAGGGACTATCTAGAGAAAAGTGCAAGAATTCCGAAGGAAGATTGGAAAGTAAAGAAATGAATAGATAGTTGAACTCACTACATTAACTATGAATATAAAAACGAAATCATGGCATTGTCGCGAGAAAACTTGCTCCCATAGCACTGTCAAGCATCCACTTAGACAAAGCAAATTCCTCAAAGGTGTTATGCGCTTAATAAATTCAGGTCGCATGGTGGTGAGGAAACCAGAGATACGTAGTTGTAGGCATCGAGGACAGAGACGATAGATACCTGCAGCTCTGGCCGACAGCCAAGCGTCGCGGGGGTCGCCGCTGCCGACCATCTGTCGCGACAGCCCAGCAAATCCACCACTGTCGCTGTGGCTTCCGAGCCCGATCAACGGCCTCAAAGGCATGACCTCCTCGAAATCCGCGACCGGCGACAGCGGCGCTGGGAGACGGAAGAACGGCGACAGCATCGTTTGGACGCCGCCGACGGCACTGCGACCAGCAGCGGCCCCAGCGGAAGAGGCGGCGGCGGCGGCGGCGGCGTCCCACGCGCCGGCCGGCGCGCCCAGCGACGGGCGCGGGCTCCAGCGGAAGGGGCCGAACCCGGTGCTGCGCGGCGGGAGCGGCGGCGTGCGGGACTCGTCGGTGGAGATGGCGTCCTGATGTGCAGGCGGCGGCGCGCGGATGTGCAGGGGCGGAGGGCGCGGTGGCTGCGGCGGCGGCGGGCTGGGGGTGAGGTGGAGGCGGCGGATCCAGACGGAGGCGAGCGGGTCGGGCGCGGGCGGGAGGCGCTGGTGGTGAGGGGGCAGCGCGGAGCTGCGGCTTCCTACGGAGCTGCGGGACGCGGGGTGCTCCGACATGGCGGCGTCGTCGGGGAAAGTGGAGGACGGGGAGCCGGCGTCGTCGGGGAAAGTGGAGGACGGGGAGCCGGTGAGGTAGAAGTATAGAGTGGAATTGCTCACTGCTTCTCGTGGCTGCGATGTGTGAACGAAGAAAAGAATGTATCGGTAGAGCTAGCGCCCGCACATCTAGACCAAGCCCGCGTTCGGAACGCAGCTCCCACGCCGGTAACCCTTTCGCGTCCGACGTCCTCGTGCTCGCATCAGATACGCCTGTAACCCTTTCGCGTCCGACGTCCTCGTGCTCGCATCAGATACGCCGGTAACCCTTTCGCGTCGGACGTCCTCGCGCTGGCGTCAGATCCTGCGCTACTGAATCGCGTCCATCCGGCCGTCCGTGACTAATCCCGCGTTAGTAACTGCGTGCGACCATTCGTGACTCATCCCTATCCTGGTTGCATCCTCGACGTCAAACCCGCCGCGCTCCTTCCTCTGCCACCCCACGCTCCTTCCCTCGCCGCAGCCCCATCGCCGCCATGCCTCCGTCCTTCGCCGAGCTCTGTCTCGGCCACATCCCTTCTCCCGTCCTAATATCTTATCTCATCTGCATCATCCGTCCAACCATTGCAACATATGCAGTATGTTATTGAAACATACTTATATAGTCATTGCAACATCTAAATGAAACACATGAAATATGCATCTGAAACAGCTGAAATATTTGAAACATACATTTACAACATACGTCTAAAACAGATTAAACATGTGGAACATATACTTGAAAACATATGTGTAGCTGTCGGTGTCTAGAGGACCAAGTGTCTAAACAGAGTGACTAGTGAATTTGTATCTGCGCGTTAGGACCCTGATGACTGTGCAAAGCGGACACAAGGATGTATACTGGTTCAGGCATGAACGGCCCTACATCCAGTGGGTTTCGCTGCGTTTTGTGTTGCCTTGCACAGGGTGCTTGCAGTAGGGGTTACAAGCTTTTGAGAGAGGGAGCAGGTCCCAAGTCTCTTGGGTGGTGGAGGTGGTTGATCGGTTCGATTCCGATTGCTATTCGATTGCCCTAGACGTGGCTCCTGCCTCCCCTTTTATAGCTTCTAAGAGGAGGGCTCAGATTACATTTGCGGTAAAGTGGTGAAAACGAGAAAAAATGAGAGAGGGGAAGACAAAAAAGTGGCCTCGGGTGTGGTCGTCTTCCTCCTTATCCGGTGGGAACAGTTTTCCTTGTAGCGTGGAGTCGTGCGGGACGTTGATCTTTTGACCTCTCTGTTCGCTGGTGCGACGTGTTGGGGCAATGCCTTGACTAAAGATGGCAATGGGGCTCTGATCCCCGATTCCCCGCAGGGAATTCCTCTATTAGGGGACGGGGATGGGTCCGAGTTCATCTCCACGGGGATTAAAATGGTAGGAGTCTGATCCCTGTCGGGGCTGGCGGGGACGGGGACGGTTCCGTGTCCCTAAAGGGTCGAGATGGCGGACTAGAGGGGGGTGAATAGTCCTTTCTAAAACTTAAACGCATTGGCTAACCGAAACAAATGCGGAACTAAACTTATCAGTCTAGCCAAGACTACACCCCTCTATCTAAGTTTTCTAGCACCTTGCAAAGATCCTAATTAAGCAACTAAGGTGCTAAGCTTACCAAGTGCTCACCTAATCAATTCTAGAGCAAGGTCACACAAACCTATGCACTAGTACTTTGCCAACCGAGGGAGCTCCTACACAACTAGCAAAGCAAAAGCACAAAGCTCCTAAGCTCACTAGCAATGCTCAATAACAAGGCAACTAATGCCAAATTAGAGAGCGCAAAACACTTAGCTACACAAACTAAGCAATGTGACTAACAAGGTTGCACAAACCGAATTAGCCACGCAAAGGGGATACTTCTAGCTACACAAGCAAGAAGATATCTAGCTAGCTAGCTACATAAGCACAACTAGAACAAGAGCAACTACACAAGCAAGATATATATATGAAAGTAAATACAAGCTTGTGTTGCACGAAGGCAAACCACCGAGAAGAGTAGACAATGTTGACACGGTGATTTTCTCCCGAGGTTCACTTGGTTGCCACCAAGCTACGTCCCCGTTGTGTCGACCAACACTTCGTGGTTCGGCGGCTAATCGGTCACACACCGAGCCTCTCAAAAGGCACCGCAAGAACCCACCATCAAGTGTGGTAGCTCAATGACACGCTCAACTAGAGTTGCTCTTCGCGATCCCCGCGGGGTGAGCACAATCCCCCTCACAAAGCTTCTCCGGAGCCTCGCACAATCTTCTTGCGAGCTTCGACGGAGCCACAAGCCACCAAGCCGTCTAGGAGGTGGCAACCTCCAAGAGTAACAAGCACCACCGGCTTGCAACACGAACAGCTAGTGCCACTCAAGCAATCCTCACGATGCAATCGTACTAGAATCACTCACTCGCTTATTGATTCGCAATCTAGCAAGCACAAGTGAGTTAGAGGCTCTCCTAGCACTCCCAAAGCATGGACACTAAGTCCCAAGGGTGCCAAGCTATGGCCAAGGCCGGCCACCACTTCTATTTATAGCTCCACAACGAAATAGAGCCGTTACCCCTTCACTGGGCGAATTTCAGGACGACCGGACGCGGTGGTCAAAACCGACCGGACGCGGTGGTCAGTAGCGTGCTCCAACGGCTAATTTTCGCGCGTATAAACTTGTATTGACCGGACGCGGTGGTCACTAACGGGACCGGACGCGGTGGTCGCAGCGAAACAGCGATCAGAGAGGTTCCAGCAAGCTCCCGAAGTGACCGGACGCGTCCGGTCATCACTGACCGGACGCGGTGGTCACTTTCGCCCACGAAAAACACTGACCGGACGCGGTGACCGGACGCGCAGGTGCTGACCGGACGCGTCCAGTCTCGAGTCCGATCACAGACCACTCTTCGGTAAAACGGCGATATCTCTTAGCTCCGAACTCCGATTTCGATGATCTTGGATATTTTGGAAAGCTTACTCAGAGGGCTACACAACCCACTAAAGCACTTGATCCAGTTCACAATGGATCAAAGCAGTATTCCACTCCAAGAGCCATCCTAGTGTCCGGAGAACACCGAAAAAACTTTCTCTCTTCTCCAAGTTGATCAATACCAACTCCAACACCTTCTCCTTTGCAAATGTGCCAACACCACCATGTGTAAAGCACAATGTGCATGTGTGTTAGCATTTTCACAAACATTTTCAAAGGGTTAGGCACTCCACTTGCCTCGCCACTCGATCCTAGCACGTATGCAAAGTTAGATCGCTCAAGTGGCACTAGATGACCGATATGCAAACAAGTTTGCCCCTCTTGATAGTACGGCCATCTATCCTAAACCCGGTCATCAACTTCTCTACACACCTATGACCGGTGAAATGGAAATGCCCTAGGTTATACCTTTGCCTTGCGCATTCCACTCCATCTCCTCCGACATTGATGCAACACATGCACCAACCATATCACAAATGATATGATCCACTTCATATCATCATGTGACCTTGGTCCATCGATCTTGACCTCACTTGTTCTTCACCATTGCGTCGGTCCATCGGCGCCAAGTCTTGCTCAAGCTTCACCACCTCACGGTCCATCTCTCTAAAGCTTCTGACTTGCCCTTCACACTTGCAACCGGTCCGTCGAGCCAAGCCTCATCTTGATCTTTGCCACCTTGGTCACATGACTCCATGTCATGTCTCATATGCAATGAGCTCCTTCATGACACCATTACCTGTGGACTAATCCCTGTGTATCTCACATTAAACACAATTAGTCCACCTAAGGTTGTCACTCAATTACCAAAACCAAACAAGGACCTTTCAATCTCCCCCTTTTTGGTAATTGATGACAACTCTACAAAGATATGGAAATTAAGTTCTTTTGGACTTTATGCCACTTATCCAACATTTAAGCTCTATGTTAGGATTTGGATAAGCACCATAAAATCCGACTTGGTAGTGATAACTCCCCCTACATATGTGCTCAAATGGTTTGGTTTCAAGGTCACACATATGCATGAATATGAAAATTATGGGAGGGTTAGCACTACTAAGTGATGCTAAGGTGTATAGAATAAACCTTTGTAGTTCGATACCATTTGATAGCTTGATACCATTTGAAAATCACAAGTTTACCATCATCCTTAGCATCATGAGTAGCTAGACATCAAAAACACTAGAAACCCCGTGAGATCAACATTATAAGCATGGTTCTAGTTTTTGCATGATAATCACAAGTCTAGCTAACATCCTATGCATGCTAGTTATCAAATCATCATTCAAGTTCTATAACTAGCATACACCACACAAGCATGCATATTGAATTTAAGAACTTTATGCAATGCAAGCAAGCACATGAATATGCACATATCAAATGCAACCAATCAATGTTCATGAGCTTGCTCCCCCTACTTGTGTGCTTTCTTTGTCCAAGAATTTTGATTGCTCCCTCTTTGTCCATATCCATGTCCAATATCATCTATCTCTCTCCAAATCTATCTCTCTTGGTGCATTAACATATCTTTGTTCCAACTTCTCCCCCTTTGTCATCAATTTCCATAAAGGGTGTGCTTCTCATTGATGCAAAGACTAGCATTGGGGTAGATGGTTGAGACTTGAATCTTGCATTTTTGATGGACATTACCACATATGTTGGAATGACAAACTTTATGGTTGCTCTTGAGATACCACATAGGATCTTTGACCTTGATATCAATCGGTGGGGCTCCTCCCCCTATGTCATAGCATGTGTCATTCACTTGAGATACCACTTAAAGATGAGGGTAGCATTTCTTGATTTGATCACTTAAAGTTGAGGATCACTTGTGAAACTATCGTCTTGCATGAATGATACCACGTGAAGATACCATGAGTAGGAATATGATACCATTTGAAAGAATTTTCTAGTATGGATCCACTTTGAAGGATTTGGCAATAATATTCACTTCTTAAACATTTGCTATCTTCATGAGTACCATTTGTAAGATATCACTTGTAAGTTGATCTAGACACCACTTGTGAATACCATGTGAGAAATCAAAGGAGTCTAGATAACACTTGAAAAACTGGATATCCGATTGCATTGTTGTTTTTTTTTGTACTCTTATCATCATCATGAGCTTCTAGTATGACTTGAACTAAGTTGATTTGCCTAAGATCCCAAGTCCGGTTTGATCCAGTGACAAGCTTCTTCACACCTCATGCTAAGGGTTATCTTAACAATGTTGTACTTGTCACTTGTTAGCAATCCAAACTAGATCAAGTACTTGGGTTCACTAGCTCATGAACAAATTCATACACATACCACTAGATCATTTAAACAATTCAAGCAATTGTGGTAGGCTATGAATTTAAACATTTCATTTGTTATGCATGATCCTAGTAAGCATGTACTATATGCACTAATCGCATACTAGTAAGGGATGAAATGATCATGCACATTATAATAATACCTTTGCTATGTTGGAGTAGAGGATAGTCACATAGATTCCAATTCATTACTCCAATAGCAATGTGAAGTCCAATTTATAAGCTTGGTGAAGACCAATCATCATAGATAAATCCATTCTTCACCCATATGAAATGAAAACCACTTATGATCAAGGGCACTATCTCTTGAGTTGTGGTTGGCTTGCTTCATCTTTTTGATCAATGCTTGCTTGAGAGAACTACTTAGAATACCACTTGAAATACATGACTAGCTCTCTTTTGGGTGTTGCTTGCTTTTCTTGATCAACCCTTTTGATTGCTTCAACTAAGCATCACAAGTTCCTCGGATCACCACTTCCATATTAGCCTTCCAAGTCCCAAACTTGGTTTCACCTACACACGGCGGCAAGCCCCTCACTAGGGAGAAGTGACCTTTCTCCAAAAAACCACTCTTGATACTCACTTGAAATGATATAGTTTGATTGATCCAAATGATGAACTCAATCTTGATGAATAATCCTTGAATCTACATTTGAGTCCAACTCTTCCTACATGTTTAAGTCCTTTTCTTTCTACCAAATGATCTCTAATCATCACTAGAACTTAAACTTCATCTTTATCTTAAATTTGATCTTGATCTTTAAATTTGAGTACTGAACATGTACACCAAATACATTCCACAATCAAATGTTCTTGTACCCATTGCTCTTCATGCTTATAGATCAATCCAAAACCAAACTTAGGTACCTCAACCACTTATAATCATGTTTCCAACTTGAGGACCTTTCGATCAAAGTGACTCTAGATTAATCCAATGATTGTCACTTTTCTGGCAGATTCTGTACCCTTCAAAGAATAATTCATATCTCCCAATATATAGATCCAAATGCCATAAAATTTGGTGGAGATGTGCTTAACTAAGTTATCTAGCAGCTGTAAAAATTTGAGATTCATTTGACATCTAGATTGCTACCAGATTTCAAATCTTTCACCACTGCTACATGTTGAAAACTGCTGCACTATAGCTGACAAGATCCACTCCAAAACCGAAGCATCTCTTATCCAATTCTTATGAAATTTGTACAGCATATCATATCATAAGCCTAGAGCACTTATACCAAATTTCAAGTCAATCCAAATAGATTTGATCACTCAAACATGGCTAAGATCACAGCTAGCTCAGATTTTCAACTTTGGACAGATTTCAATACATGAGCTATTCTTCATCAAATGTGAATCAAACTTGAGATTAACTTGTTTGAACACTCTCACAAGACATATATCCATTCAATCCACTTACTAAATGTCATCTCATGAATTTATCCAGCACAAATCAATTCAAACTTGATTGCTAAGCATTTAATCCATTCAATCATCTCATAGCAAACAACATTGCATATATATCCAATTCAATCAACTCATATGCACCCAAATGAAATGATCAACAAGAGATATACCTTGGTTAGTTCATGATCATCCAATAGCAAGCTTTCAACTTGAATATTTGCAAGCCATCAAGTATATCCAATAAATCACCACAATCTTTGACATTGCACTTGTATGTTGTAGCACTTGGACTTTACTTATTTTGACTTGGCATTGGGATTGGATATGCATTGAGCTTCATAACTTGACTCAATATATGATGAACAAAATGAAACCAATTGAATCAAGCCTCCAATGCCGATGGTACCTACAAACAATCATCCACTCTTTGATGGTACCCAAACAAGTTTGGGTCCTCTCAAGTTAGGTGCAACATACTTAGGCATTGCCTTAGTATGAATAGCGGGATGTTTTGCAATTGCAATCATAGAGGTACCATTGCCATCCTTTCTAAGCACATTAGTATCAACAATTGAAATGAGCTTAGAATTTTTACCTAGGGGACATGAATGAGCCATGTGTCCCCTTTCCCGGCATGAGTAGCACATTCTCTTTGCTTGAGCCTTTTCTTCCTTGCTCATGTTGTGCTTCCCATTGCCTAGCCTCTTATGAGTTGCTTGATCCCTCTTTTCAAGCTTGGTAGGACACCCCGAGGCAAAATGTCCTATGTCTCTACACTTGAAGCACTTGATGTAAGTCAAATTTCTTTTCTCATTTTGATTCTTGCTCATCATCTTGGCATCTTGAATTTGCATTGAATGCCTTGCTCTACCACCCCTTCTTGTTTTCTTTTTCTTCTTCTTCATCAAGTCACAATCATTTCCATGGTTGATCTTGATTTGCTCTTGGGGTGTCTTATCTTGCTCAACTAGTGGCTTTGGTTGAGGCTTTACTTGTTGCTTCACCAATTGCTTGGTTGGGCACATTGAGGTGAGATGACCCCAAGTGCGGCACTTGAAGCACTTGACATGCTTGAGCCTCTCTTCTTCCTTCATCTTCTTTAGCTTCTCAATGTTTGGGCAATCATTAGCAAGATGTCCCGCTTCATGGCATCGATAGCACATGGAATGCGAGAGCTTCTTTTAGAGTAGCCTCTTTATCCTCTTTTCTTGCTTTCTTTCACCCTTTGTCATTTTCTTCTTGAAGCCAAGGCCACTTTTGTCACCAATGTTTCTTTGAGTCTTCATCATATGCTCAAAGGTGACTTTTGAGTTGTAGCACCTCTCTAACTTGTTGCTCAAATTCTTCACTTCACTTTTGAGCTCATTGTTCTCCTTCAAAAGGTTAGTCTCACACGACATAGAAGTAGAACAAGCATTTAATTGTGAAGAACATGGCATATATAATAAATCATCACAAGAGGTGGATACATGCTTCTTGCCTACATCACAAGTGTTAGTAATATGTGATTGATCATTTGACCCAAATAATGAGCTCTCACTAGTTTTGGTTTCTTCATTAGAAAGTTTCTTAGTGAGTAAAGCATGTTCTTGTGCCAAGTTATCATGAGCAACACTAAGTTCCTCATGAGCCAATTTTAGCTCCTCATGTGAACAAGTAGTAACATAAAGTAGATGCTTTTGTTGTTCACATGTGGTTTTTAGAAATGAGTTTTCATTTTTCAATTTACTTGTTTTTGCCATCTCATTTCTTAAGGCCTTTGAGAGTTTATATAGAAGCTTAAAATTTGGACCATCACAATCAACAACAAAACCACCAATAGATACCTTAATGTCACCATGTGATGATATTGATGAGCTTATTGAGACATCACTCCCATAGCCATCATCTTCACCATCAAGTGTGCATGGAGTAGAATCATTGCTTGCATCACTTGTGACATTATCATCATTCTTGTCAAGTGATCTTGTGGCATGATCATCATCATCATCATCACTTGACATTGAGGTGGAGCAATCCTCCACAACCACCTCGTTGTGGTCATGCTCAACATCCTCATGTACCTCCATCACTATGTGATCATCCTTCTTGAATTTTCCATCATCCCAAATTGAGGAGCCACAATAGTGATGCTTGAGCGCCGTCCATATGCTATGTGCACTTGAGAAACCCCTCACCTTGTCAAAAATCTCATCATTCAAAGCTTTGATTAGATAAAACTTAGCTTGTGCATCAAGTGTTCGGCAATCCTTTTGAGCTTGGGTACGGTTACCACACCCATCCAAGTCATGAGAAAAGCCAACAACTATGATCCACCAAAACTTAGGGCCAAGAGCACGAAAATGATCAAGCATGTGATTTTTCCACCATGCAAAGTGAGTGCCACCAAAAATGTGTTCCACACAATCATCTAGCCCATAAGCCGCCATCCTCTCGGGTCGGTGAAGACCACAAATGAGAGACCCGGCTCTGATACCACTTGAAGGGTCGAGATGGCAGACTAGAGGGGGGTGAATAGTCCTTTCTAAAACTTAAACGCATTGGCTAACCGAAACAAATGCGGAACTAAACTTATCGGTCTAGCCAAGACTACACCCCTCTATCTAAGTTTTCTAGCACCTTGCAAAGATCCTAATTAAGCAACTAAGGTGCTAAGCTTACCAAGTGCTCACCTAATCAATTCTAGAGCAAGGTCACACAAACCTATGCACTAGTACTTTGCCAACCGAGGGAGCTCCTACACAACTAGCAAAGCAAAAGCACAAAGCTCCTAAGCTCACTAGCAATGCTCAATAACAAGGCAACTAATGCCAAATTAGAGAGCGCAAAACACTTAGCTACACAAACTAAGCAATGTGACTAACAAGGTTACACAAACCGAATTAGCCATGCAAAGGGGATACTTCTAGCTACACAAGCAAGAAGATATCTAGCTAGCTAGCTACACAAGCACAACTAGAACAAGAGCAACTACACAAGCAAGATATATATATGAAAGTAAATACAAGCTTGTGTTGCACGAAGGCAAACCACCGAGAAGAGTAGACAATGTTGACACGGTGATTTTCTCTCGAGGTTCACTTGGTTGCCACCAAGCTACGTCCCCGTTGTGTCGACCAACACTTCGTGGTTCGGCGGCTAATCGGTCACACACCGAGCCTCTCAAAAGGCACCGCAAGAACCCACCATCAAGTGTGGTAGCTCAATGACACGCTCAACTAGAGTTGCTCTTCGCGATCCCCGCGGGGTGAGCACAATCCCCCTCACAAAGCTTCTCCGGAGCCTCGCACAATCTTCTTGCGAGCTTCGACGGAGCCACAAGCCACCAAGCCGTCTAGGAGGTGGCAACCTCCAAGAGTAATAAGCACCACCGGCTTGCAACACGAACACCTAGTGCCACTCAAGCAATCCTCACGATGCAATCACACTAGAATCACTCACTCGCTTATTGATTCGCAATCTAGCAAGCACAAGTGAGTTAGAGGCTCTCCTAGCACTCCCAAAGCATGGACACTAAGTCCCAAGGGTGCCAAGCTATGGCCAAGGCCGGCCACCACTTCTATTTATAGCTCCACAACGAAATAGAGCTGTTACCCCTTCACTGGGCGAATTTCGGGACGACCGGACGCGGTGGTCGAAACCGACCGGACGCGGTGGTCAGTAGCGTGCTCCAACGGCTAATTTTCGCGCGTATAAACTTGTATTGACCGGACGCGGTGGTCACTAACGGGACCGGACGCGGTGGTCGCAGCGAAACAGCGATCAGAGAGGTTCCAGCAAGCTCCCGAAGTGACCGGACGCGTCCGGTCATCACTGACCGGACGCGGTGGTCACTTTCGCCCACGAAAAACACTGACCGGACGCGGTGACCGGACGCGCAGGTGCTGACCGGACGCGTCCGGTCTCGAGTCCGGTCATAGACCACTCTTCGGTAAAACGGCGATATCTCTTAGCTCCGAACTCCGATTTCGATGATCTTGGACATTTTGGAAAGCTTACTCAGAGGGCTACACAACCCACTAAAGCACTTGATCCAGTTCACAATGGATCAAAGCAGTATTCCACTCCAAGTGCCATCCTAGTGTCCGGAGAACACCGAAAAAACTTTCTCTCTTCTCCAAGTTGATCAATACCAACTCCAACACCTTCTCCTTTGCAAATGTGCCAACACCACCATGTGTAAAGCACAATGTGCATGTGTGTTAGCATTTTCACAAACATTTTCAAAGGGTTAGGCACTCCACTTGCCTCGCCACTCGATCCTAGCACGTATGCAAAGTTAGATTGCTCAAGTGGCACTAGATGACCGATATGCAAACAAGTTTGCCCCTCTTGATAGTACGGCCATCTATCCTAAACCTGGTCATCAACTTCTCTACACACCTATGACCGGTGAAATGGAAATACCCTAGGTTATACCTTTGCCTTGCGCATTCCACTCCATCTCCTCCGACATTGATGCAACACATGCACCAACCATATCACAAATGATATGATCCACTTCATATCATCATGTGACCTTGGTCCATCGATCTTGACCTCACTTGTTCTTCACCATTGCGTCGGTCCATCGGCGCCAAGTCTTGCTCAAGCTTCACCGCCTCACGGTCCATCGCTCTAAAGCTTCTGACTTGCCCTTCACACTTGCAACCGGTCCGTCGAGCCAAGCCTCATCTTGATCTTTGCCACCTTGGTCACATGACTCCATGTCATGTCTCATATGCAATGAGCTCCTTCATGACACCATTACCTGTGGACTAATCTCTGTGTATCTCACATTAAACACAATTAGTCCACCTAAGGTTGTCACTCAATTACCAAAACCAAACAAGGACCTTTCAGTCCCCCGTCCTCGATCTCCGTGTCCCCGCCCCACAAGCAGCTAGCAGGCGCGAGCCAGTGAAGAAAGCCCATCTAAAGGCCCACTACAGCCAGCCAAGTATATATACCGGGACCAACCCTAAATCTATTCGTTCATCCTTTCCCCAGTAGCAGCCGCCCGCACCAGACGCAACTCCACCGAGCGCTCGAGCCTGCTCTTGTCTCCCAGCGTACGTGGCTCTGCCTCGCTCCTCTCCCCTCCACCTTCCACTCTCCACACACGACACCCGCCTGCATCTCCGCGAGGCATGCCGAGTGCCTAAGCCTGCTCTTGTCGTGATGTGTTCCGAGACAACACGGGTGGCTCAAATCCAGCTACAAACAGTCAAGCGGAACGGGATGTGGTCTGTGTGGAGGCTCTAATCTTTGGAGCCTGTTCCTTCTATCTAGATCAGAGTGCTAGTAAGTGCAATGATGTATGTAGCGTGCTTGTGCATTGCCTCCTCTTGCTTCTTTTTTTTACGGCAACCTCCTCTTGCTTCTTGCCTCTATATCTGTATACTACTAGATCTACGAATGCAATGAATATCTGTATACTACTAGATCTACGAATGCAATGATGTATGTACAATGTGTCGATGTATGTACTGAGTCCTTGTGCAATGGTGCTTCTATATGTTGGAAAAAAATTAATGGAATTTCATGGTGTTCAATCTGTTATGCTAATCTACTCTTCTATGATTGTATACTCTTCTATGTTGTGTCATTGAAACGGGGATGGATTCCCCGCTCGGGGACGGGGATGGGGGAAACTCTAGCCCCGGCGGTTTTGACGGGGACGGGGACGGGGATGGGGCGGGATTTGTCCCCGCGGGGACGGGGACGGGGACTCATCCTCCGACGGGGAATTCCCCATTGCCATCTTGAGCCTTGACCTGTACGTCCCTATGCCATGAAGGTGGGCGACGCGTGCGCCGGGATTTTCGTAGTGAGGGGGTTAGGTGGCACAGCTGCCGTCATCCCCGTTGTTGTGGAGGTATAAATGTCGTCGTGGTAGAATGATCAGGGTCATGTCGAATCAGGGCGTGGTTCTGGTGCCCCTGTTGACTGCGCACGGTCACATCCATCACGTTGATGGAACAAGCACCGTGGTGAGGGTCCCCGTGGCTCCCCATTTCGCCTGAGGGTTTCACGTGCCCCTCGGGCGAGGCGGAAACGCACCGCGGGGGTCGGACGCCTTTGATGACGCTGCGAGGGCTCGGGCGAGGCGGAGAGACGTCGCCCGAGACACCTATCGTGTTCGAGGCCTCTCCACAAGGCTCATGTGAGATAGAGTTGGCAGTTTGCATCTTGAGCGGCTGACATGCTGTCCGTGCTTTTTGGGCCCCTTATGGTGGTCCTACAAATGTGTAGGGTGTCGTATTTTACCCCATGTTGAGGTACCCCGGGTATTTTGATACATGACAGTAGCCCCAAGCCTGTGGAGGAGTGGAGCACTCCTTCAGAGGCTTGAGAACGAGAGACAGTGGGTAGTTTTTGACTCATTTTTGTTTTTAGAAGGACTGTCCGGTGGGTGTGTGCGAGCGCACCCGGCGGGTGTAGCCCCCGAGGCCTTAGAGAGATGGGTTATCCCTTCAAGGGCTTATAATCGAGTGAGTGTGGTGTTTCTAGTATGACCGTGGGTCGGACAGGGAGTCCTTGCGGCCTTGGTGTAGACCATTCGCTAGGTCGGGATGCCGGGGAAGCCCTCGAGCCCCCGCGCGCTGTAGGGGACTGACTGGGTGGCCTCTCGGCTATTGTGTTGTTTTCCTTAAGCTCTTTAGGAGAACGGAGGGTCGTGCGTGGGCCTTCGTCATCCTATTTAGGCCTTTTTGTGGTTTGTTTGGTTTTGAGGAGACTATTCGGTGGGTGCGCGCGAGCGCACCTGCCGGGTGTAGCCCCCGAGGCCTTGGAGAGATGAGTTATCCCTTTAAGGGCTTATGATCGAGCGAGTGGGCCCGCCTGGGGGAGAAGAGGGGTCGTGCGGGGCAGTTTCTGTTGTGACGCTTCGTGTTGCTGTGTGCGAAAAGGTGGGTGGTTCGTGTTCAGTCGGTTATCTTTTTGAGGCCTATCACCGACCCGTGGAGCGGTGGGGTGTAAACCACTTATGTTGCGATGGTTCGCCTTCTCGAGGTGTGGCGTGAGACCGACGAGGTTCCCTTGGGAGATGAGCGGGGCAGTGGGACGTATTGATTGCCCGTGAGTTGAGAGGCCTCCCTGGGGCGCTTTATAACCTGAGTCGGGGTGCCCGACCCTAGCATCTCTCTTCTTCCCTTGCTCTTTGTTCTTTCCTCTTCGCTACCTTAGCAATGGAGCACGGCGACTCGTCCAAGGGCTCCCGCGTGAGCACGCCGTGCAAAGGGGACGGGGCGCCTTCTTGCCGCCGTCGTCTTAACCCCGGCGTCGCTTCCTCGTCGGGGTATGGGCAGGCCCAGAATGCTGCGGCCTGGAGCGTTCCTACCCCGCTGTAGGAGGTGCGGGAAGAGTTGGCCACCGTGAAGGCGGTGGTGATGTCCTTGGAGGAGGAGGCGGCACTCACCCGTTCGCAACGAACGGAGTCCGACCGCCGGTGCGTGGGTGAGTGCTTTACCGTTTCCTTATTTCGCTTTTTTAGTCGATCTTAAAGTCTAATGCTTTTTGTTCATTTTGGGCAGAACTGCTCGCGGAGGTAGAGTCCCTCCGCGATGCCGCTGACGTCCTAACGGACTTTTGTTCGTGCTCCGGCGGGGCATCGGGAGGAGCGCCTTCTCAGTGCACGAGGGCTGATCCGAGCTGTGATTGAGCGCGACGTTCATCGAGGGGCGGCAGTCGCGCTGACAATGGCCCAGGCGGCCACGGACGTGGAGCTCTAGGACGTCAAGGGCTTTCCGTTAGGAGAGGGGCTCGGGGACTACGAGGACCTCCTCGAGGGCTTCGAACCGGCGGCGAACGTCATCGCTGCCCTGGTCCCTGTGGACCAGGTTCTCAACAAGGATCCGTAGGCATAGTCTAGGACCCCTTTCCCCATGAAGTGTAAAACGATCTATCAATGAAATCGGTTTGTTGTTATGTTCTATCTCCCCAATGCCATCATTTCGTTTCGTGTTGATGGTTTGATAGTGGTTTTGGTGAGGTCGCTGAGACCCTGCCTATCGTCGATTTTCTCTTAGGGAGGAACTGACTAGTGTGCACGTAGATCGATTGGACGTTTGAGTGTGGTAGTTTTTCGTGTCCCGAGGCTGGGTCAGATGCGTCCTTATCGAGGCTTCTGCCACTACCTAGGACCGTTGCTGCGTTGGGAGGGCTCGCTCGCGGGTCGGACATTTTTGCCCCTGAGGAGGTGTCAGGCTTTTTCGCCTCAGTCTTGGGGTTGCTGGCCTGTTGGGACGCTCAGGAAAATTCGTTCAAGCATTTCTGCCCCCGGGTCCCGTGGCCCCCGAGGAGGGGTCGGACTCTCTCGCCTAAGTCTTAGGATCGTCGGCCCGTTGGTATGCTTGGGAAGGTTCGTTTGTGGGTCAAGCATTTTGGCCCCCGGGTCCTTCAGAGTCCTTACTTGCACGTGGGGCCAGTTAAGTGACTTTGTTAGTATATCCCTCACTCATCTTTTCTGCAAAGAGGAGGGTTGGGCAACGCCACGGCTTCCCTCGCTGGGTCGAATCGTGGTGCCCGTTGAGTTGCAATCAGGTCGGTTCAAGTGAAGCCCTGGTTCTCGTTCATGGGGATCCGACGAAGGTAAGCTAGTGACCGGCTTCAAAATTTCCCGGTGGTTGGTTCGGGGAGTTCCCAGGGTCGTTCGACCGTCCTCGAGGGTTCGCTGCCTTTTTTGGAAAACCCTCCCGAACCGTAAACCAGCCTAGACTTGAACATGGTTTGAGAAGGCCCATGACGCTTCGTGCGTCCGGGTACTGGCCGTGCGTTGTCTCTTCTCATACCATCCCTCACTCGGGTGGCTTAGAGCGGCTGTCGAACCCTTCGCGTGCTAGCCTTCGAACTCCATGCCGTGATCGGACCGTAAAGGGCGGAAATGTATCGCGTAATCATCGTTGACAATATAAAACACATCGCGTAACTATCGCTGATAATGTGAAACGTATCGCATAATTATCGCTGATAATGTAACTCATGATTTAACACGTAAATGATGAGATAAATCATAGCAGATAACATGCAACGGTTTCATCAGTACGAAAAGATAATGTTCGAACGGAATAATAGATCGTGGGCAGGAGGATGATAGGGTGATCTACCGATCATGGCGTGTCGGTCCTGCGCGCGACCACCTCCTTTCGGTGTTATGGCCATGTGAGCTCGTAGCCGTCGTCGTCGGAGTCACCGTTGTCGAGGAGGTAGTCACAGATGCTAACGAAACGACGTAGAGCGCCCGGGTCATTGAGCCCTGTCGACGAAATGTGGTTGGCAGTCCATCGAGGGGTATGCCCATGATGGTAGATTAGTCGGTAGACACGTGCGCAAGACACGAACCGGATGGTAACAGGACACAAGACAAAAAATTTATATAGGTTCGGCCGTCATTGTGGCGTAATACCTACATCATGTGTCCCGTTATTTTGTATTGATTGAGAATGAGATAGATTCCTCTCTAGGGTTTTATGAGATGTATGACTTGTCATATAGGGGACCCCTTCCTCTCCTTATATACTCTGGAGGAGGAGGGTTACAAGTAAAATATCTGATTTTGTACTATTACAATGTCTAGCACACCTTGTAGTCTTGCGGTGCACGCCTTGATCTTGTGGGCCAGGCCACTTCGGATGGTGTGGTCCATGTATAGCCATGAGGGTATCCGGAGGTATATCCCCCACAGGTAGTCCTCAAGCGCCATGTATTATGAAGCAACTGAAAGTCCTATGTTTGGTGTTGGTAATTAGTGACAATGCCTAAGTACTAATCTTATGCCTAAGTTGTATGTAGCATATGAGGATTAGTACATTCCAAGGTTGGTGGCAAGATGGACATGGTGATCATGATGGCCACACTTGGATTCGGACGCAACCCTACGTGATCAAGGCAAAGGTATATGCTTAAGGGTTGTGTTTTAGTAACCAAGACACCTAGTGGGTGTGGTTACATTATAGGATAGATAGCCGTACTATAAAGAGGGGAATGACGCGGCTTTTGAACTCCTAAGTGCCTCTAGGTGTGCATTTCATGTCATATGCATTTGGATAGAACTAATAACGCCTCGAAAAATGATTATGAAAATGCTAACACACATGCACATGGTGATGGTCACTTCGTGGTGTTAGCACATTTGCGATGGCGTTGGAGTTTAAGCGGTAGAGAGGGTTTGGGGTCCTCTCTCCCTCCCGCCGAGCGTGCGAGCGCGGGATTCAGGCGATTTCGGGGAAATGAAATGCCTATTTTCTACTGCGCCGGAAGTCGAAAATCAAACGGAAAAGAAACGGAAGCGAACGGAGGTCACAGTGGTGACCGGACGCTGGACCGGACGCGGTCACTATGTGACCAGACGCGTCCGGTCAGTGTCCAGTGTCTGCGTGTTTTTCAGTTGTTTGATCGAACGCGAGGCGCGTCCGGTCACAGGCGACCGGATGCGTCCGGTCGTCAAGGGAGCTTACTGGACTCCGACCGGACGCGGGCACTGTGGCGTCCGGTCAGTTCTTCAGCGCGTCCGGTCGCTGGTTCGTTTTGCGCGACTCAGGGTTGACCAGCGCGTCCGGTCAGTCACGGGACCGGCGCGTCCGGTCGTGACCAGCGCGTCCGGTCGCTGCGACCAGCGCGTCCGGTCGGTGGTTCGCGAAATAGCCGTTGCGCGACCGGCGCGTTCGGTCAACGCGAGTTCGGCTGTTTCAAGTTTCTAACGGCTATATTCGAAGGGGTACGTCTATAAATACTCGTTGGCCGGCTCAAGGCTCTCTCTTGAACATTTGACATACTTGTGAGCACTTTGAGCTAAGCAACTCCCCTCCCACTCATCTCTCTTGTTTCTTTGCATATTCGAAGTGAGATTGAGTGATCCAAGTGCATTTGCATTGTGAGATTGCATCTAGTTGGCACTTGGTGGTTGATTTGCTGCGGGATTCTTGTTTCTCTTGGTGGTTGCCGCCACCTAGACGGCTTGGAGCAGCTTGGAGGCGTTGGCAAGAGTTGGTGATTGTTCTTGGCCACCTCCGGTGATTGTGAGGGGTTTGTGCCTACCTCGGCGGAGTGCCAAAGGCAACATTAGGGGATTGCTCGTGTCATTTGCAACCTTTTGCCATTTGGTAGGTTCTTGTGGCGCCTTTTGAGAGGCTCGGTGTGAGACCGATTAGCCACCGAACCACGTGGTGAAAAGGGACACAACGGGGACTAGCGTGCCGGCAAGCGCGTGAACCTTGGGATAAATCTTCGTGTCATCACTTTTATATTGTGATTGATTGATCCCGATGTTCGGTTGTCTTGGTTTTCATTGTTGATCATATTGGTTGGCTCAATACTTCGCCCCTCGGTGATACCCTCCTAACTCTCACTTGTATTACTTTCTTAGTTATTTTTGCTAGCTAGTTAGCTTTGCTTAAGTAGCTCTTTTGTGTAGCTTGCTAGTTGTAGTGGTAGTTACCTCCTCGGTTTGACTTGTGCGGTTGAGTGCAAATATAATAGAATTGTGAATTGGATAGGTGGCTTGCAAACACCCCGTAGGCTAAGCAAAACTCGCATCTCGGTATTTGTTGTATTGATAAACTTGTTTAGTTTGTCATTGTAGAAAATTTTAAAAGGCTATTCACCCCCCCTCTAGCCATCAAGACCTTTCAGCAACACGCCGATGACCTTCTTCCGACCAGTGAGGCTTCAGCTTATGGAGTCTTCGACTACTGAACATACCATCCAAGCAGTTGCTGACGGTCTTCGACCTGTCATGACATCAGCCGACTGGATTTACCGAAGAAGTTGGTTGTTCGAATAATGCATGGTGCTCTTGAGAAAAAGAAAAAAAATTCCTTCCTAGAAAGTGTAGTCACTTAGACTCCTTGATCGATAAGGAGTGTAAGCCAGAAAAAAAGCACTACATTCACCGCGAGGTGAAGTGTAGCCACTTAGTCCCCGAGCCTAGTAGTAGGTGACGTAGACACGTGGTGCCAGGGTCTAAAGAAAATAAATCCAAAAGCTTGCCAACCAACGTCACTAGCGATGTACGCATCAAGCCCCCTGATGTGCCTAAGATCAGCACCATGATCTGAATAGCATGGAGTAGATTGATAGCGCACTGATGAGACGTTATGACGAGAGCTCGACGAGGAGTCCCCAGCATGACCGGAGACGTGGTCGAGCGGCGAGAGCTCAGCAACGAGCCTGATGAGGAGAGACGAGAGCTCGGCGAGGAGTCTCCAGCGTGGCCGGAGACGTGGTCGAGCGACGAGAGCTCGGCGACGATCCTGACGAGGAGTGATGAGAGCTCGGCGAGGAGTCCCCAGTGTGGCCGGAGACGTGATCGAGCTGTGAGAGCTCGGCGACGAGCCTGACGAGGAGCGATGAGAGCTCGGCGAGGAGTCCGCAGCGTGGCCGGAGATGTGGTCGAGTGATGAGAGCTCGGCGAGGAGTCCCCAGTGTGGCCAGAGACGTGGTCGAGCGATGAGAGCTTGACGAGGAGTCCTTAGCGTGACCGGAGACGTGGTCGAGCGACGAGAGCTCGGCGACGAGCCTGACAAGGAGCGACGAGAGCTCGACGAGAAGTCCTAGCGTGGTCGGAGACGTGGTCGAACAGCGAGAGCTCGGCGACGAGCCTGACGAGGAGCGACAAAAGCTCAACGAGGAGTCCCTAGCGTGGCCGGAGACGTGGTCGAGCGGCGAGAGTTCGGCGACGAGCCTGACGAGGAGCGACGAAAACTCGGCGAGGAGTCCCCAGCGTGGCCAGAGACGTGGTCAAGCGGCCAGAGCTCGGCGACGAGCCTGACGGGAGCGACGAGAGCTCGATGAAGATCCTACAATATAAATATGTAGAGCGGTAGTACGTGATGTAAGAATATATGAACTCCGGAGAGAATCAGTAATGATAAAATAGTATATGACGCTTAGCAGTCAGTTGCAAATGAGCATGATGTGATAAAGCAACCAGTGCTTTGTAAACATAAGTGTTGATGTGAGGTTTGTGTTTACACTTAGCATAAACCGCCCGACCAGTTAGTATGTATATGAGTTTCTAGCCCTAGCTTACCCGCGTTACGCTGAGCGTGGAGCCCGTGTGCGTGTGAATGGCGTCGCTAAGGAGTCGTTGCCGACCACCCGTAACGCAGAGGGCAGACGCTCGTGCACGTGTGGGGAGAAGCCAGAGACAGGGCTATCTCTAGAGACATCGAGCGTCAACGTGACTGGTCAGAGATTTGCGTTAAGCATAGACATATGTCATATTTAAGATGGTATACATGGACAAATGTTATTTGAAGAATAATCATGACGAGGACGTTGCGGAGAAACATTGTGGCGAAAACATGACGAGGATGTTGTGGAGAAACGTCGTAGCGAAAATATGGCGAGGACGTCGTAGCGAAAATTGTATTAAATATAAATATTATAAGTGTACTTATCTTTAGTCAAGATGTTATCTGGTCGATGGTGATGAAATTCTTCGGTCCTCGAGCTTTTCGATCCGTCATGACGACGGTGTCACAGTTGTCGAAGCGCCTTTCCTTATGACAATTATTATTACGACGTGACAGGTGGACGAGACCAGAGGCCGTGGTCCTGGTCGAAACACGTTGGAACTGCTTTTCCGATCCTCATGCAGTGCTTTTGTGTGCTTTCGTGTACAATTTCAGTCTCTGCGCTATGCGCATTGTCCTAGGCCTCCGAAAATGCTTCAAGTACGACGACTAGTCCGTCTGATCCGCGTACAAACTACAAAGTGATGCTAATAGAGCACCTGAGGTTGCTAAATCTGATCCTCCCTAATTTGTTTTCTCTTGCAAAAAAATCACAAAAATACGGAAAAAGAGGTTGCTGTCTAAGAAGTCCCCGCGCCCTCAGATTTCCGCACACGGCCCTTTTAGTTAGGCTAAATACAATTCCATGATCAATAGTCTCATACTTCGTCTTATACAATGTCATGTAAAATTATTGATAATGTAGAGAAGAGAGATATGATAGAGAAATATGTTGTTTCGCAAAACAACCGCCAACTATTGCACCATTATACGAATTATTGTTCTCATGCAACTCATGACTTTACTTTTATTATATATCTAAATTAAAAGATTTGTTAGTCATTATGAGATAACTTAAAAGACAATCGCTATATGCACTTGACTAGGTTCCGAGAGATCAGTGACTTTGAGAAAATTGAAATGACTTATAATTTAAGATGGAAGAAGTAGATAAGAAGTGCAGAGATCGAGCGGAAGAGTTGAGCTCACGTGGCAAGGACAGTTACAGCCTATAAACTACTGCATCTATCCTGTAATATAGCATGAACAAGCATTTTAAATTTATACCTATAAGGGATTCTAAAGGGATAAAAACAATTTTGTACCAAATAGTTGCATAAATTTGGTAGTTACTATATTACTTGTCATTTATCAAGCAATCACCGTTAATCATGTTGATGATAGTGTCCGATTAGACCAATCTCTGAGAGTTTTATGTAAGTTTCATTTGCACTTGCTCCTCTGACACATCGACAAATTTGATGACTTAGCAGATTAATTACGAAGAGAGAGGTAGAGAGAGTTTCATCTAGATAAAACCCGTAGTTACAGTTACCAACATAAAAGCTGACATGACAGTCTAGATAACTGTGTCATGAAAGTTTCCATTGATAGTGGTCTTAGAAAATAATGCGAGGGCACATGCCACAACGGTTTTTTTGTTCTTTCTTAAGCTATCCTAAAATCTCTAGAATGAACTATATTATAGGATAGGGGGAGCATGAGCTAGTTTCAATACTTGTAAAACATTAGATAGTACATATAGAAACTATATTTCAACGGATAGTTTTCAAAAAAAAAAAAATTGTCCAATCACATGTCTTATCTCTACATTATTTATCTATCATATTTCTTTATATCTTGGCTCCATTGTAGACATAATAGTTTTTTAGTTTCACCTCTCTTTTCTTTAATTTCAATGTCACATCATCACTTTACTAACTCCCTTTGTCCGGAATAAATTCCTAGAGTCGTCTAAAATCAAATATTTGTAAAGTTTAATAGACTTTATAGAAAAAATGTCAAGGTTTATGACACCAAATTAGTTTGTCAGATCCATCATAAACTATATTTTCATAACATACTCCCTCCGTCCCAAATTATGTCACTTTTGGTTTTCGTGTCGTAAGTTAGACTTTTATAGAAAATACGTGCAACATTTATATCTCTAAATAATTTTATTAAAAAAACTAGATTAAAACATCTTTTCAATGATACCAATTATGTACCATAAATATTAATATTTTTTAATATATATTTTGTCAAAGTTGTTTCTCGGGAAGTGAAAATGACAGATATTTTGGGACGGAGGGAGTACTTACTTATTTGATTTCACAAATGTTTGTATTTTTTTACAAATCTAGTCTAACATAAAAAAATTAACTTAGTATGAGATACTTTATTCAGGACAGAGAATAGTTATAACAAGTTCTCTTTTTTTTTTTTGAGCAAAGTTATAACAAGTTCTCAGCCCTGTATCAGTGTACGGAGTTTGCGGTGATTTTCCGGTCGGCCGGGCTGTGGAAATGCTCACGTGCCGCGATCAGTCAGTCCAACACCCTGTTCGTTTCGCTGGTTTATTGTGCTGAAAGTACTGTTCGCTGGTTTGTTGTGAGAGAAAAATACTGTTGGATGACTGCTGATTCTGCTGATAAGTCCAAACGAACGGGGTGCAAGACCGTAGCCGGTAGCCCGGTAGCCATGACCAGCCCAGCCCCAGCCCCAGCCCCAGCCCCGAGGAAAATCGAGCAAGTGCTTTACGATTCGTGCGTGACCATCCGGCGACCCCGATCGCCCGATTGCCCTACCCGGCTCGTCTCCTTCCCTGTCCCATAAAATCCGACGCGCCGACGCCTCGATTCGTCGCCTCCCCCGAGCCGAGCCCCCATTCCTGCCACAAATCGCCACTAAAACCCTAGCCTTCCGCCATGGCCACCTCCCCAGCCGCCTCGTCCTCCTCCGCTCCGACCGCCTCCGCCGCCGCTGCGGCCACGATGGCTGCCGAGGCCACCGACGGGCCGGTGCTCAGCGTAGTATCGAAGCGTCTCCGCGCGCTGCGGAAGAAGTACAACCGCATCACGCAGATGGAGGAGTCGCTCGCCGCCGGCAAGACGCTCAACCGAGAGCAGGAGGAGGTTCTCCGCTCCAAGCCCGTCGTCGCCGCTCTGATCGACGAGCTCGAGCGCCTCCGCCCCCCGCTCGCATCCGCCATCGCGGAGGAGTTCTCCTCCCGCCCCGCCCCCGCCCCCGCCCCTGCCCCCGCCGCCGCTTCCTCCTCCGACTCAGATTCGTCAGTCCAGGACCTCCTCGCGCTCATCTACTTCGGCTCCCTCTTCGACGTCAAGCAGCAAAGCGACTTCGTCTCTTTAGTTTACGCGAGCGAGCTCGAGCGGAGCAGCTGCCTCACTTATGACTACGTCGGGGATGATCCGGAGGACAGTCTCGCGGAGACCGATCTGAACGCGGTTTCTGCCCTTGCCTCCCTCGCCGCGTCGCGCCCTCCAGCTGCAGCCGGAGTCTCGCACCGTGACGCCCTTCAGGCTTGTGCCCATCACGCCCGCCTCTGGCTCCGCCGTGCGGATGAACCCATCCACCCTGACTCCACCATCACATGTGGGTATTTCTACAGGGTGTGCACTTGATTTTGTTTGGATGGTAGGATAGTCTGACTTAGACTTAATCTGTTTTTACTTTTGGCTGTAGATGCTGGGGTGAGGGCAAAGCTGGATAGGATCATGGCATCGGGCTACTACACAGCTCAGCTAGAAATGAGGCCACCATTGGATCTGGCTGCTGCAGTGGCAAGCTTTGGAGCTGGAGGTGTGCAGGTGCAGGAGAGTATGGTTGTGTCACCTCAGGCACCGGAAGCAGTTGAGGAGAACCTGGCTGTTGAAGGGCACAAGGTGAAATCATACTTGTTATTTTGCTTTCGTCCTTTTGTCAATGTTTGGTTGGCATTTCCAAATGATCGCTGTTCCATTAACTTTGTCTTGCTGTGGATGTATACTGTACTATACAATTATTTATGAGGCTGCTGCTTGTAGATTACTGTATATCTTTTCTAGTATGACTGTCCATACTCCAGATTAGTGATCAAATGTTGATTCATAGTATCTGGGTTTATGTTATCAAAACACCACAGGAAGATACATCTCTGGGCTATTTTCTAAACAATATATTACTTTGATGCTTTGTAAATAGTAATGCATTGAACAGAAAATTAGTTTCTTTGGTTGGAAAGAAATCTACAAGATGGTTTATAGGTTCATTTGTTTTTTTTTTATATCTCATGCCCTGAGTATTTAGCCTATAAGAAATGATTTCAGAACCAAACAATATGTTTGTTTTAAAGTATTCTAGACCTGTAATCTGTGGAGGAACTTAGGCCAGTTCTGTGACAAACATATTATTACTTGTTTTGTTTAATCCAATGGTTAAATGATTTTCAATGATCTTGCTGATAACGCTGGTTATTGTTGATTTTATCCTTTAAACTGTACTCCCTCCAACTCCTACCAAAAAAGAATGACATTTGCTCTACTATCTTAAGTTTGACAAAGAACATACTTATATGTTGCTAAATAAGCTTAAATAGATTCATCAGGAAATATAGTTCTTTTGTGGACCTATTTAGTGTCATAAATGTCAATAATCTTCCCTATGAACTTGGTCAATGTTAAAATAGTTTGAATTCGGACAAAAGTAGAGTGTCATTCTTTTTGGGATGGATGGAGTATCTTGGATACTGTTTTTGTATCATCATACGTATGGGGACGTTAAAAAGCTACAACAGTCAAGTGTCGTAAATGATAGTTTTTTAGCTGAAAATGTGATGTAAGCTCTAGGGTTCATCAGGAAAATCAATATCACTTATTTGTTTAGATGTTGCAATTGCAAATTTAGGCTACATCTTCAAAGTGAGCATCTTTATTCTGGATATTAGTGTATATTAGTGTATTTGTGATAATTGACTTTCTTAATTTTGCTAACATTAGTTTCCATTGCCGCAGCAATTTTATGTCATGACAATGAAATTGTAGTGTCTGGTGCTCTTATCTCATGTTGCTTTAGACATAGTTTTGGGTTCCTGTGATGACATAGCTAAACTATTTAATAAAGATTGGAATTTTTTCGTTTTCATAAGCGCCAGTGTTTTATACAACTGGAAGCTTGGTGGTCCAAGAAGTCCTGAAACAAAACATCTTTTATCTCTGTTCAATCAAATTACGAAATTTTTGGTTCACTGATCCCTCCTGTTCATTTCCTGACATTCATATTTGTCAGTCATGCCAACTCCCTAGACACCCATAGCTACTGTCTTCATAATATGTTTGACATGTTGTTATCCCTAATATATGTATTTACCTTTAGATAGCACTGACATTGTACTGAGACAGACAGGTTCATAAAAAACACAATTTTTCCGTATATGGTACAGGATATTGGCTGATCAAATTTGCTGTCAGATGCCACCATCAGTCTTAACTAATTGGAAGTCATACATTTTAGTTTGTATATGAAACACACTTACTGGCCTATTCATCTTAGTAGGAAAAAAGTTATTCCATTTTCAGCCTGAAATGCATCTGCAATGATCATGCGATTTAATCCTCCTCATAGGTGTGCAAATTTGATGAATAAAAACCTGTGTGTAAACAATAAATAAAACAACTTATGTGTGGAATGAAACTTGATGGTAGGTATATAAGATCATTTCAGTAAGCCTTACATTTTATTTAGTTCTAAAATATATAGACAAAAAAAACAAGAAAACTTTTCCCATCTTCTGTTATCATCTTTCTATACAGTAGACACATCTATTCAGTTCTGAAATATGCAGCATTGTACCCATGGATGAAAATGTTGCAATCAGGCATCAGCTTTAGCCATCTAACTGGGAGTTTGTATACAGAATAATGCTCATCAGTTTGTTCATGAAATTTAACTTAGCTTGATCATCACTCCCTATTACAGTAGGAAGAACCATTATAGCTGTAACTTTTTGTAGAATATTTTTTAGCATGTGAATTCATTATTCTTCTTGTTAATCCCATTCATTTGTACCTTAGAATGCTCAATGCTGTATGTTTTGTTGTCAGAACAATCCCCGTTGTTTTTATTCCCTTGGTGGCTTGCTTATTTATAGTTTTGAACTTAGCTTATAAATTGTAGCCAGAGTGGATGGGGCGAAAGGCAGCTAGCATTTTTGTGGTGTTCAGTATACCAGATACTTAAGTAGGATTGAAACTGAACTAGACAAATTTGGCCTTTATGGACCGGACAAGGTTATCCCATGGCTACGTAACAGGGCTAAACTATACCCTTGTAACGACCTAGATAGGTGACATCCTAAGAACCATGTGGCTGCAAAAGTTGTAGCACTAAATTCATTTGTAGTATGTTTACCCTAAGAACCATTTGGCCATTATTTGGGTAAGATGGCTATTTTGACGAACTAAACGACCAATTAAATGGGGCAAACGGATGATTAAATGAAAGCGTCATGCCACTTGCCACCGTTTGGCGTTTAAACGACAACTTAGATGAACAGACAATACCCCATGAGTTAATTCTTTGTATATAGTGATTAGTGGAATGTATCTATTTGAAAATGTAGGAATGTTCTTTAGTTGCTATGTGGGACATGCATCAAACAATAACCAAAGTCCTATATTAATGAAATGGCCTGCAGCTCTCCCGCGTCGTCCAAGAAAAAGAAATAACCAAAGTAAAAAGACTTTAAATTTATCCTTATTATTCTGTACATACTAGAATATGCCCATATCGAGCTTGTTATGACATTGGCAAAGTCACTACAAACAGGGAAAAAAATAGCTTGTAATTTGCCATTTGGATTGTTACTGTAGTTATACTCCTCTCTCTCTCTCTCTACATTTTAACAGTTACTCTAGGGTGTTGTTATTTGGAGAATATCTGTGCAGTGAGAGAACAGGAGTGTTTTTTCTTAACAAATAAACATCAGTGTTCAGTGATGTTAGCTATTGCTCATGCTAATTTATGAACAGGAGTGTTTTTTCTTAACAAATAAACATCAGTGTTCAGTGATGTTAGTTATTGCTCATGCTAATTTATTCATTATTTATTTATTGCTTAAATGAGCTTCATAAAAGGTTGGTCTTAGATACTTGTGATGTTTGCTATTTGTTCATGCTAAGTTGAAAGGTTTTTTTTTAAGCTTGAATGAGTATCATATAAGGCTGTATAGCCTTGGTACCTTAATCCTCACTTTACAAAGATTGATCATTTTAGAAACTAAACCAGTCTAGTATGTGTATAAAATATAATAAACTATATAAAAAGTGGAATCTGTCTTATCTTCCTTGACATTGTGCATATTCTTTTGTGATGCTACTAGATTTACTGTGATGTTTGAACCATATCATTTTTTCTTTTATAAAAGTGAACATTCTTATTTCTCTTAAGATATACGTAATGGAAAGCGAAGATTATTTAAGTCGATGTCTTGATTCATTTAGGTCTCTTTGCCTGATTTGTTTGTCCATGAAAGATTGGTGTCTTTTTTCTGTATGCAGATTTGCCTGTCTCTTAATCATGAACACATGGGTTTGTGTTCGAGTAGGGGTTGGTAATAAACAAAATATTTTTTTATTTCTTGTTTTATGCTATGTTTAGGTTGTTGTCTTTGTGTTTGAGGGAAAATGTGTTCTCTAATTGGCTGCCTTTATATTTGTTAAGAATTTATAATCTTTTTTACTTGTGTCCATGCATCTTTGCTAGCAACACACTTCGTTCTATTTTTCTTATGGATATTTTCTCACTTTTCCACTGGTTAGCCCTTGCACCTCGTCATGTACATTGTTTTGGTTTTACTATGTTGTTTTCTGGATTTCATCTTTATTTTTTTTACTGATGTATGTGTACATTAACAGGATGAGAAGGAAGATTCTCAGGCAACTGAAATCTACAGTGATCATCAGGCTCCTCCTGTTGTTGACGCTGAACACGTGGTACTGCTTTTATGATAAATGATGTGATGGCGAACTCTCTCTGGTTTGAATGTTTCCTTTTTGTACTAACTATGTTGTTTCAGGAGGATGAAGGCCTGGTGAATCCAACTGATGAAGTTCCTTCAGCTGAGGCAGAGCAGGAGACATTTGATGCTGATGTGGAGGATAAGGAACAAAAAGACCAACAATTCACCCAGCGGCGGTCTTACCAGAACCAGCGTGGTGGTGGTGGTGGTCGTGGTGGCGGCAGGAGGGGCTATCCTAATGGCCGTGGAGGACGTGGTGGCCGAGGCGGCGGGTACCAGAATGGTCGTGGGGGTGGCGGATACCAGAATGGCCGTGGCGGAGGCGGTGGGTACTACTATGAATCTGGATACTACCAGCCGAGGAACTACAACAACAGAGGCCGGGGTGGTCGCTCGGGCGGTGGCAACTCTTACTACAACAACCATGGTGGAGGTGCACAGGGAGGCGGCCATGGGCATCCTGGGAGGGTTGAGCTGGGCGCAAACGCCTAGCTCGCTGACTATTTTGTTTGAGGATGTGGAGCGAGGGAGGGGAGCCATTTTGTTATTATAGAACTAACTTAGCCTGTTATTACGCCACCGTTGGCCCCATCTGTGAGTTCTTTTTGCTACTCGAGTGACTGCACATGGTCGGTCGGTAATGTGGAAAAACTCTGGGAAAGTAGTTTCAGGTCATATTCGTTCTCCTAAGTTACGCCTTTTATGTGTTAATATGCCCTTATTTCTTCATTATTGTACTCTGTGCTGGAGGAGTGGAGGTGTCGATGTTATCACCAGATTTTGTCGTTACATCAGGTTGACAGTATGTTGTTGGTGTTGGGAGATTTTAAAGGTGATTGTTGACCAGTTGCTTGGCCTCGAAGTCTTTTGTTGCAGACGCTTATACCAAACCGAAACGTTGGCCGGTTATTAAGAGTTAAGAAGATGGTACACGGATGCTTGATGGCTACAATAGAGATTGTCTCATTGTTGGCTCCATCTAATATGTTCACTTTGTCCTATTGATGTAGCACTGGCTTGTCCATTCATTACTTGCACGCTTGCCTTGTTTGTCCTCTTTGTTTAAACTGTGGCAGTCCGGTGAGTTGTTCTGTTTTTATCTTTTTATATGACGCTAGTGCCCAGGTCACCTGCAACGAGATTCAAAAAAAAAGGTCACCTGCAACGGTTCGTAGCAGTATATATGTTTTCAACGACGGCGACACGAAGCAATGGTACTCTCTCCTTCGATTTAATCTATTTTGCTATACATCTCTCCTTCGATTTAATCTATTTTGCTATACATCTAGATATAATAATAATATGTCTGATACATAGCAAAATAAATAAAAAATAAAAGTCAAAGCGGTTTATAGTTAGGAACGGAGGAAGCATTATTTTTCTTTGGCTTAGCGCGTGGTCGTGTCAATATATCACTCCTGCTTGGCTGTCTGCCTAGCCTTTTGGTAGGATTTGATCAGACAGCTAACCTAGTAGAGAAACAAAAAGAAACCACAAGTTCCTTGTCTTCTAGAGAAGACGTAGCAGCATGATCTACCGGACAGGAACGTGGTTGATTATTCCAGCTCTCACCGGACCATTTCTTACCCACCCATCCCCCATCCCCTAGCTGATTCTATACTACACTTCTTGAGCAAGACAGCCTTTGGTTTGATGATGATGCACGAAAGGCTACTTGTTGCTGTAAGAAAAAGAGGACACACGGTAATGTAATTTTGTCTGGCTCCGCTTTGGCATCGCAGGGCGCAGAATCATGATTAGCCGCTGCACGTCGCTTCATGCCGCTATCATGTTGGCTCCCGTCCCTTTTGTGCTCTTGTTTGACTGGCCACGGCCGCTGCTCGCTTTGCCCGGTTGCCCCTCCTGGCTCCTGCCCGCCGTGTTATCTCGACGGCGCCTATAATAGTGGTGTAAGGCGCGGTCGCCTTTCCTTGAAGAGGACCAGAGCGGAAAGGGTCACAACTCACAGCGGCGGCCTCCTTTCTCCTGGTACTACCTCGCAGCTCGCACGGTGCTCTGTGTAGTCTTTGCTTTCGCAGCCGACATCATTAGTCCAGCTACCAACGCAACGCCCTCCTTGTGGTCCTTGAACGAACAAGCGTATGTGCTCCTCCTAGCAAAGAGTGCTCTGCTCGTATATATGAATATATGTCCATCAGCTTGCGGTGGTTCTTCGGTTGCTTGGTGGAAGGGCTCCTCTGTACGTGCAGCGATCAGGGGAGAAAAGCTGAAATGAAATCGATAGATGGCGACTGCCAAGAAAAAAGAAGGGTGATTTCACCGTCAATTTTTGCTGCTTTAGGAACCAGGATCAGAATAACCTACTTGTCCGGCCGGGAGACTGGAGCGACGCCGTGCGAGTCCCTGCGCTTGAGGGCAACAGAACGACGCGGCCACGAGCATGTGGTGTATATAAGAAGGGAAGCATTGATTACCGGCGTTTTCCGAATTTATTTGTACATGGTATTGCCATGTCATGCCCATACGTACATGTAGGTACGGCCCCACTGGCCACTGGCTGTTCTCACCTGCAGTTCACAAAGATGGAACATGCATGGAACCTCACAATAATCGTCCATCACACAACCCCGAGTGGTCGTCGTGTCCGGCCGGGCAGTTTCCCTCCACAACTCTCGCGCCATAACGCCGGGTCGTTTTCGAACCCTCCTCCGGTGGTCCGGCCTCCCTCCCCTCCTCCTCCTGCTGGAATCTAACACACACGCAGCAGCTGTCGCGACACCCCGGCAGGCGCCACTGCGGGCGGCGTACACGATGTGGCTGGCGGCCCCCGGACCCCGGCCCAGACCAACTCATTGGATCGCCCCCAGCCACGGTGATGGTGTCCGCGCCCAGAGCCCCAGGCGGCCGCAGCGGGGCAGCAGGCTAGCAGCCTCGGAAAGCCGCCGCGCCGTGCACATGCGCTCCTTCACTGCTGGATGCCGCCGGTCGCTACGCTGTGTGCCTCTGCACGCCCCCGAAATCAAACCCCGGCGGTCTCACACACTGCCGTTCCAATTCCAACCGTACCCGCGCCTTTTCGCGACCCGGCCATGATCCGTCCGTCTCCTCCAAAGAACGTACGCGTGAAGCAAAGCCTCCCGGCCCTTTCCGGACCAACCGATCATCCATCTCCATATTCTATTGGCGTTTTTTTATGATTGAAAGCTGCGTCTGCATATGCTGCTGCCTGCTGCTGCTTCTTCCCTGGCCCTTTCTCGCTCGTCCCTGTCGTCGTTGCGTACTTTGGATAGCTGGACTTCTTCCCTCCCGCGACCACTTCTTGCTCCCGAGCTTACCTAGCTACTGCTACCTCAATAACTCTCAGGTCGCCTCGCTTCAACTGTTCAGACAATCGACACCACAACAACCAAATCTTTTCTTTTCATATGTAGTAGACATACGCAGAGCTCGGAAGAGAGATATTATTTCCCTTCTCCATCCATGCACAAGCACAACCACTCCGGTAGACGAGAGAGAAGCATCAACCGCCGCAGGTTTATACATACAAGCTCGAGAGAGAGCAGCCTTGAGCTTCTACTAGCTAGCTAGCCGCCATGGGCAACGTGTGCTTCTGCGGCACCACCTCCACGTCCCCTGATCAGCCCGAACCCGACGCCACAGCCGCCAGCAAAGCGCCGCCACAAGGTGCTGCCAACAAGAGGCCGGCGACACCTCCGAGCAGCCAGCAGGGCAGCAACAGCCAAGAGCCGAGCCCGCGGCCGAAACCCAGACCCAAGGCGAGGCCCAAGGCAGCGGCTACTAAGCCCAACCCGTACGACTCGGCGCCGCCGCCGCCGCCCGCGTCCCGCGGCGGGGCGGCGGCGTCGCGCGTGCTGGACGGCGTGGTGCCGCACCACCCGCGGCTGCGCGTGACGGACAAGTACCACCTCGGGCGGGAGCTGGGGCGGGGCGAGTTCGGCGTCACGCGGCTCGCCACGGACCGCGCCACGCGGGAGCGCCTGGCGTGCAAGTCCATCCCGAAGCGGCGCCTGCGCACGGCGGTGGACGTGGCCGACGTGCGCCGGGAGGTGGCCATCATGGCGTCGCTGCCCGACCACCCGGCGCTCGTGCGCCTGCGGGCCGCCTACGAGGACGCCGACGCCGTGCACCTCGTCATGGAGCTCTGCGACGGCGGGGAGCTGTTCGACCGGATCGTGGCCCGCGGGAGGTACACGGAGCGCGCCGCGGCGGCGGCGGCCAGGACCGTGGCCGAGGTGGTGCGGGCGTGCCACGCGCACGGGGTCATGCACCGGGACCTCAAGCCCGAGAACTTCCTGTACGCGGGCAAGAGCGACGACGCGCAGCTCAAGGCCATCGATTTCGGACTCTCCGTCTTCTTCAAACCAGGTCAGCCTGCTTGCTGTCTTGCTGGTGCCTCCTTCCCCCCTTGGCCGTTGCATTCGCCTGTTATTTTTTTTAAAAAAAATCTATTTATTTTGTCCCATCTTTCCCTTCTACTATTCGATATCTTGAGTTCCATATAGTATAATACTATCATTCATCACTCCTAATTCAAGTAGCACAAAACGATCCTTCCAAGATCGAATTGTTAGATTTTTTGTCAAAATTTTAAGCTTCTAGGCCAGGTGATTATCATGGCCTTGTTCGGGGAAAAAAATTAGGTGAGGCCCGTCCTCACCTGAATGTCGTGCGGACATGCTGCTGATTCACAATGCGTGGACTGCGGCAGCATCCCAGACGCACATAACCGGGAGATCCGAAGATTTTTCGCATGGGCAGGCCATAGTGTCAGTGTCACATCCGCACGGTGTTCGCGTGAGGTTGGTCCGCACCTAATTTTTTTCCCTTGTTCGGCTGGCTGGTTGCCAGCCAGCCAGCAGTGCTTTTCTCTCACACCAATTCAGTACCAGCCACCAGCCACCAGCCAGCCAGCAGTATTTTTCTCTCACAACAAATCAGCCTCAGCCACCAGCCACCTGCCAGCCGAACGAGGCCCATATTTCTCAGGACAGAGCATTTTCTTTTCTTTTTCGTCTGTGTGGTTGTCAAATATGGCCTCTACGATAACCTTAACCTATTTTTGGTTCTTTCACTCGTTCCTTTTGGATTAAATACTTAGATGGTTGGCGAATGTTCTCTAGTATAGGAAAATGATGGTTTTAAAACCTTGTCTAAACATATGCAAAAAAATGCGCCTTTAATTCTGTCAGTCTTCAAAGAGCTAATACTCATTTAAAATTTTTAAATAAAACACGTGGAAGTGTGTGATCGGTACCGCTTGTTAGGTCGTGGAATTTTTCATTACTGCCAGCGCTACACTCTGTTGCACCTAACTTTGGCACACGTCCTGTGAAAGCTTCAGAGAACTGTAGTCACGAAAGTGTGTGTGCACAAGGAAGACACTGCAGTGAGGAACAAGTCTTGTCAAAACTGCAAGAAAGCCCGTTTTATTTTGTCTTGAATCTGCCGTGCCTGACGTTTATTTCCGCGTGGAAGGGTCCGAGCGGCTGCAGCAACGATCACGACAGTGATAGGGATCCAGCTCGTATATTCAGAAAGTTGACAGCATCATCCGACTTTTTTCTAGAACAAAATAGTGACGAAAAAGTCTACTCTTTGGCTTTTGGGCAAATTGATCTAGTGATCACTCTACAGCTTATTGGACGCTATTTCGTTCGTGCACGGTGATCGCTAGTTCGTTCGTGTTCTGTACATGCATCATGCATGGTGCCACGCCATGATCCATGACGCTTATTATCACTAAAAGTTTTGTGGGTGCAATGGCAACAACAGGCGAGCGGTTCACGGAGATCGTGGGCAGCCCGTACTACATGGCGCCGGAGGTGCTTCGCCGGAGCTACGGGCCGGAGGTGGACATCTGGAGCGCCGGCGTGATCCTGTACATCCTCCTCTGCGGCGTGCCGCCCTTCTGGGCCGAGACGGAGCAGGGCGTGGCGCGCGCCATCCTCCGCGGCAACCTGGACCTGCAGCGGGAGCCGTGGCCGCGGATCTCCGAGGGCGCCAAGAGCCTCGTCCGCCAGATGCTGCAGATGGACCCAAAGAAGCGACCCACCGCGCAGCAAGTGCTCGGTACGTGTGTGTGTCCTGTTGCTTGTTTTGTTCGTCCCTCGTGGACGCCGAATCGCTGATGCTTTGTTGGCGCGGCAGAGCACCCGTGGCTGCAGAACGCGCGGAAGGCGCCCAACGTGCCGCTGGGCGACGTCGTCCGGGCGCGGCTGCAGCAGTTCTCCGCCATGAACAAGTTCAAGAAGAAGGCCATGCGGGTGATCGCGGAGCACCTGTCCGTGGAGGAGGTGGAGGTGATCCGGGACATGTTCGCGCTCATGGACACCGACAAGGACGGCAGGGTGACGCTGGAGGAGCTCAAGGCCGGGCTCAGGAAGGTGGGCTCCAAGCTGGCGGAGCCAGAGATGGAGCTGCTCATGGAGGCCGTAAGCATGACTCTCCTTGATCTCATTGTGCAGTTAGACACAGGCCTAGAAGATTTCAACCTTAAAGCCCACAACTCAAAATCAATTCCAGGCCGACGTGAACGGCAACGGGTACCTGGACTACGGCGAGTTCGTGGCCATCACCATCCACCTGCAGCGGCTCTCCAACGACGCCCACCTCCGCAAGGCGTTTCTCTTCTTCGACAAGGATAGCAGTGGCTACATTGAGCGCGCCGAGCTGGCCGACGCGCTCGCCGACGAGGCCGGCCACACCGACGAGGCCGCGCTCAACAACGTCCTGCAAGAAGTCGACACCAACAAGGTACGTGTCTCGGTGTCTGCACCTGCAGCCAGCTCTGCAATTGCAATCTGAGCTCGGCCCATATGCATGGTCGCAGGATGGGCGGATCAGCTTCGAGGAGTTCGTGGCGATGATGAAGGCCGGGACGGACTGGAGGAAGGCGTCCCGGCAGTACTCGAGGGAGCGCTTCAAGACACTGAGCAACAGCCTCATCAGGGACGGGTCACTCGGCATGGCGCGATGACCGCAAGACGATGCATGTGCTTCAGAGGCGATCGATGCGATGGGATGCTTGGTTTTTGATGCATACATTACTTCATCAATGGATGCAAGTGCTGGGTGCATGCAGCCGCGTGGACTAATACAACTACTCCCTCTGTCCTTTTTATCTGTCGCTATGGAAAACGTATTGGTCAAACTTTCAATTTGACTAGGTTGATAGAAAGTATCAACATTTATATCTCTTAATATAATAGCTTTATTGTGAAACATAAATTCAACAATCTATTTAATGATACTAACAACATATTATAAATATTAATAATTTTGTATATATTTGGTTAAAGTTGAGTACGTATGATTTCTCGGAAAGTGAGAACAACAGGTAAAAAAGGACTGAGAGAGTACACTTATCTAGGGGAGGGGACCAACACCCACTTTGCCTTAAACGGTAAGCGACGACTAATTATAATAGATAATCAGAGCTTCTACTAACAAATAAGCATCGAAATGAGTCCATAAAGATCCAAACAATTTCAAGCTAGGCACCATAAGATAGAGCATGATTTTAGAAAAAAAAAATCTAAAATAGTTTCATATTTTTCCGTGGTAAAACAAATTTTCTATGTTTTTAAGACTAAACCAAATTTTAGGATTTTTAATTGAATTATTTCCCAAGAAAAAATATTTGGATATTTTTTTAAAATTTATTCGTAGTTTTAAAATATTTCTAGTTCGATTACCTCTTAACTTTCGACTTAGTCCAATTTATCCCTCTAACATGGCGCCACATCTGCAAAACCACTGTCAAAATCATCAATGTGAAAAAAACAAACAGTTTTAAAACTTGAGAGCTAAGAAGAACTGTTTTATATTTGAGGGAGGAAAATTGGATGAACGTGATAGTTGATGGTTGTAAATTGGACCTTTTCCTTTCAAAGGGCTTCATGTTGGAAATAGAAGCGACAACATCCGTTAACAAAAAATAGAAAAGATAGTCCAAATAGTCCCTCTAAGTTTAACCTTTTCCTTTAAGAGGGCTTCAAATTGGAAATAGAAGCAACACACCGGGAGGCTAGGTCTTCACCAAGTGCTCGAGAATGAAGGATCTTCATCTTCTCTAGCTTTCTCGCTGTTTCTAGGAGCAAAACACCTCAAAGAATCACAAAGCTTTGGACAAAGGTGGTTGGAAGCATCAACGGAGGAGAAAGGGAGTGTGCTGGTCGTAATGGAGTGAATGTAAAAGAAGATGACCCCCTGCAGCTCCCACAAATAGTCATCCAGATAGAGCACAGAGGCTCCACCTATAACACGTGGAAGCTCCGCACCCAAGTGTGGAGGTTCTGCGTAGGCCAGAGAAGAATAAGAGTGAAAAGCACCGGGCAATTCATGTAGGCTTGGTGTATTTGATGTTTGTGCAGAGAGATGTGAGCACTTGGATCATCCCGACATATCTTTAGTATCTCCCTAGATAGTACGGCTTGCCCTAAACATAAATTCAAAATACAAAATAAAAGTAAACTAGCTCCTTGAGCTTTCCAAGTCATCCTTTGAGTTAAGGTGTCTCCAATAGTATTCCATGCACCCACAATGCATATTTGATACATAATATGATGTCAAACACTTAGCAAAAGCTATTAGCCCTTTAATTATGTGGTCAACATCACTAAAACCCAATTATGGTTTGATTGCACTTACATAAAGAAATGTTCTCATAGTAGAAAAAATGTTGGGGGTGTGACCCATTTGCTTTCCAATATCTTATGGAATAGGTAACTTACACAAGACAAACTTTCCAGATAAATGACGAGTATGAATAAGACATAATTATCATAATTCAGACAATGGAATACTCTATATCTAGATACTATGCATGGGAAATATCTTGGGAATAGATGAACATAATAACGAGATTCTACGTGAAATACTCTAGATCTAGATATTTGGTATAATGAGAAATATCTAGAGAATAGATAAAGACGAGCGACACTCTAAAAATATAAAAAGGTAGAGAAGGTTGCTACTATAAGGCCATAAATACCAACAGATTTGAGTGTTCATTCCATACATACCAAGTTTCCAAGTGAGTTAACAAAAGTCATGAAAGTAGCCGACGTGTATTTAGTTTAAAAATACTTCATAGTTATTTTAAAGTCTATACTTGTGTATGAGTTTTATCTAGTAGATGTTAAAAGTTTGTCTATAATGAATTAAACATAATTATGAATAAAATAAAAGGAAAAGCATTTTGCACACCCAATATTAATGTTGCACCTGCCACTGCGAGTGATTATATCCGCTGGTCCTAATACACAAACATATCATGCCAAAGCAAACATCGTTGTGCAAACACTCATTTGGTCAAACTAATATAGCCAGCCAGTTAATTGATAACCTGAGGCTGGAAAGATCACACAATGCTTAATTGAAAATAGGGAATGGATACAATTTTTTCGGAGCCAGATGCCCTAGGTGCAGACCTCTAGTACGTTGAGGACGAGTTTGTCGGTGGGGAAGCGCTATAGGTGAAGGAGGAGCGCGCTCTAGAGCACGACGAGCAGGTCGGACGCCCGCGCCATCCTCTCTAATGGGACGTGGTTGACGATGTCGTGGGTAGCATCTCCTCCCGGAAACTCCAGCGCCGCGAGTTGGGCGAAGGCTTCTGCCTGCCTCTAGAACCCTCACGCTGCTCACAACGAGGGGGATGGGTGTTGACGGTAATTAACCATCAACTTTATAAGTCAACAAGAATCAAAAGAAGGGTTAAAATGAGTTTCACCTTAGACTTAGGGGTTTTAAACTAATAATTTCCACGAGTTTTGGTGAATGTCTATTTCTACAGGGGTTATCAGGAAAAGACTAAAGGAGACCCACATGTCAGATTTACATAGAGAGAAATCAACCCTACTACGAAAAAGAATAATCTAGAAGACACGAGAAGGCACCTCCTCGAAGGGGAGGGCCATTTGGGTTGACAGGTGGGGCGGCCACCCCTGGCCCTGGGCGCCCGCCCCCCTCTGATGGCCAATCACGTGCAACCTCGTGGATCCTGCCTCCACCGCCTTTGAGGATGAATAAAAACCATAGATCAAGGTTGGTTTGATCCGAGGGCTGTGGTGCTTCCCAGAGGGCTATACAAGCAAGGCCCCTCACCCTAGGAGAAACCCTAATTCATTAGCAATTCATTAGCAGAGGGAGCCATCAGCAGAGCTAGGGTTTAGAGAGTTTCTCTCCACCAGAGAATTAGAATGGCTACTCCAATTCTTCAACTTCTACATAGGTTTAGACTAGATAGAGGAAGAGTCGGGCGACTTGTGCTCGGAATTCGGATCTTCGTCATCAAAGTATTGGTACTATTTTGTATCTTTACTCTATGACTTTATTCTATTATGATTATGTTTCTATTTATTATGTTCCTAGTTTGCTCTAGTAGTACATCTGATATGGTTATGATTGATAATGAGTTTATGTATAGGTTTGCAAAGCGCTTAGCTTTATTCGTGAGGGGGTTAAGTGGTAGATCACATGTAAGCATGGTGCTTAGATGCTATTTACCTGCAAATATATCCTATTGGCCAGGTTGTGTGGTAGTTCGTGGAAGTGACGGTTCTATTGAGTCTTATATAGTCCACCCTCCATTGATAGGACAGGCAGAAACAACGTTACATAGGAAGTCTTGCTATGCCCTGGCTTTCTTCAGTAATATTCCTTATTCATAGATGAAGAGTCTTTTATGCTATGTATGATGGTGTGTTTGTTAGAGTAGATGAATGACTTAGTAGATTAGAACCTACCTAGAATTCAATCTCTTGAACTAATGAGATGTCAACCTACCTTTATGATGAGTAGTCTATCTCTAATATCTACGTGATTTATTCCCTATGCTTTACAATTCAATTATACTTATTTATCATGGTTTATCCCCCTGCCATAGTAAGTGAATGTGTGATTGATTTCTCATAAGTAGTCGTATTTTGCAAATCCATCCCTTTAGGTTTAAGTCCTTAGTTCTTTCCCTTGAGCTAAATATAAATTAACGATACCTGGAATATTTTTTGGTGAAGTGCTATAATGGTATTTTATCTGTACGCTAGCAAATCCCATTTTTATTTTAAGAGGAGCAGTTCTATACCAACACTTCTGGCGCCATGTTAGGGATGACAACTTAGCTTAAGTGGTGTTAGAAGTGTCAACAAGCATTTATGGCGCCGTTGTCGAGGAAGGAATAAACCTTTAAGAAAAAAATGCGTAAATAGATACTTAGGAAATGAGAAATCATAACAAGGCACCTCTGCTTTGGCAGATTCACCCCTGTTGTTTTTCTTTGTCTATATTTTATACAGGGTATTATTAGGATTGATTCTGGTTCATTCAAATCTCCATCATCAGAATCAGATCAACCTAAGAAGGAGCTTATCACCAATTCCTGAAGCTATGGCTACAAAAACCCTACATGAATTCTCTGCTCCTACAGTTGAGAATATCCGTACAGGTCCAGTACTGGAAATAAATAATCTTGAGTTTGAGCTCAAGCCAAGCCTCATTAATATGGTGCAAACTACCCTATTCAGTGGAAAGGTACATGAAGGTGCAAGTACACATTTGCAGAATTTCCTGGAAATTAGAAGCACTATCGTCAACAAAGAAGTTAATCAAGATATCATACTGCATTGCCTTTTTTCCATTCTCACTAGTGGGAAGAGCGAAGCAGTGGTTTTATGCCAACAAAGAAGACATCAACACATGGGCGAAGTGTTCAAAGGCCTTTCTAGCAAAATTCTTCCCAATAGGCAAGACCAATGCCTTAAGAGGAAAGATTACCAATTTTCAACAGCAGAAGACAGAAACCATTTCAGAAGCATAGGAGCGTTTGCAAGAATACATCTCAGATTGTCCTCATCATGGAATGGAAGAATGGTTACTCATGCAAGGCTTTTATCATGGATTAACTCAGAAGGCATGTGAGCACCTAGATGCAACTGCTGAAGGATCATTTTTGTCACTTACAGTTGGGAAAGCCAAGTTACTTGTGGAGAAGATATCAGAAAATCAAGGCTGGCCCAAGACCACACTCAATATTGTTATCAGAGTGAAGAAATAGTTGAAGAAGTGAATGCACTGTCTACCAAGATGGATGATTTGCTCAACTGGCTTGACCAGAGGGCTAAATACAAGGAAGATCATAGAGCAATTGAAGCAGAATACAAACAGGATACAAACTCTATAGACAAGAAGCCTCTGTATCAGCCAAATTGGAGACAACAACAAAATCAAAAATCAAGTCAACAACCTACATTAAGGGATTTAGTCAGGCAGCAGATCAAAATGAACAGTAAAATCAAGGTAAAGCTTGCCACCAATGACAGAACCCTAGAGGATATAAATGTTAAAATGGATAGTCTCTCAGTTGCCATTGAAGATCAGCTCAAGTTTAACAAGAAGATAGAAGAGAAGATAAAATAGTTAGCTGCGGTATTGCCTACTGTCACTGATCCTGAGCAAGATAATAATACTACAAGTGGCTATTACTACAAGAGGAGGGAGATCCACCAAGGATCCTCCCTATCCAAAAGGAGCAAGAAGAGCACCAACAGTACAAGTGGCAGAAGAAGATAATAATACTAAAGCTAAGCAAGATGTACAACCTCAAGACATATTATAAGATCACGAGATGAGACAGAATTTTCATGACACAAACTATATACTGTTTCCTCGCAGAATTAGATCGCAATCAGATGAGCAGTTTAGCAAGTTCGTGGAGGTTATCCAGAAGCTATATGTCAACATACCTCTATTGGATGCCATTCAACTCCCTACATATGCCAAGTATATCAGAGATATTTTGAACAAGAAGAGACCACTGCCATCCACTGAAGTGATCAAGCTAACTGAAGAGTGTAGTGCAGCTATCCTGAATAAATTACTAGAGAAAAAGAAAGATCCAGGATGCCCCACTATTGATTGTTCAATTGGAGATCAACATTTCAACAATGCACTATGTGACCTTGGAGCAAGTGTCAGTGTGATGCATACTGCAGTCTATCACAAGCTTGACCACTCAGTATTAAAGTCAACATCAATATGCCTACAGTTAGCAGATCAATCAGTTCGGTACCCATTGGGCATTGCTGAGAATATCCCAGTCAAGATACGAGAATTCTTTATTCCAGTAGACTTTGTGGTACTGGATATGCATTCAGGCTCAAAAGTGTCACTCATCCTCGGGAGACCATTTTTGAGCAACGCCAATGCACACATTGATGTCGGGAAAGGAGAAATCAAGTTCACCATAAATGGGCAAGAATAGCAATTTGCATTCAAGTCAAAACAAGAATTCAATGTCTCTACAAAGATGGTCAATCAAGAAAAGAAAGAAATATCATTAGAGCCATCATCTATGGAATCATCAGAAGAATAAAATATTGGAAGGTCCAGTTCAAAGGACTTTAAAAATTCGAACCCTTGCCGGAAGGTAACTCGGTATTTATCTGCATAATTTTTCTTAAGCATATTTACATTTACAATACTACATTATAAAAATTCTAGCCCCATGTAAATAATTTTTACGGTGTGTAAAAAACCCGTTAAAAGTATTTACCGTGGCGGTACAAAAATATTTATTCCATGCATTTTTAAGCATTTTAGTTTCTATTCTTTTATATCCTGCATTTTATATATATGGTGTATAGTGGACCCACCACCATGGGACCCACATGTCATACACTCCACCTCACATACATCACATCACATTATTTCATCCACTTCCACTCACCTTCACCATTTTCTCTTTTCCACCGCCAAATCCACCCACACACCACTTTTTCATACTTAGCACTTAAGCAAGGTGGAGAGTTGAAAATTTCAGCCAGAAAGGAGACAAAAGTGGGTGGCTGCCCCCTCCACTTGGGCGCCCGCCCGGCCATCTCCTCCTCTATAAAAACCCTTTCTCCCATTGCTTCTATGCACCACCAACATTCAGAATTTTTAGTGTACAAGCTGTTTTCAGTTTCGAGTTTCCTGCAAGAGCATAGGAGAGGAGGAAGAAGAGTGGAAAGAAAGAAAAGAAAGAAAGGCAGAGAGTAGAGTGACCTAAAAGCTTAGAGTTAAGGGAAGGAAGGTTTTTAGTGCTGCTATAATCTTTTATTTAGTGGTAACGCTGCCCAAGTAAAGCTAGAGCAATTAAAATTTGAGGGAGGTTCTGTCAGAAAACCAACTAAAATAATAATCTCTTGGACGACTAACCTCTGGACCACTAACTCTGGACAGCTAACCAACTAACCCCTTCCCTAATTCTCTCCATGAGTTTTGTCTTTGTCAGTTTTATAGGATGAGCGGATTAAAGAAGCTTGCCAAGGGAGTTGTGGGGACGATCAAGAACATCAGAACCAGGAGTTTGACCCAAGCATCGTCAAGAGCCAACTCCGATATGAGCGTCAACCCTCCTAATGCCCCTGCACCTGTTTCCTCTTCATCACCAGCACCCAAGATCCTTCTCAAGCCAAATTAGCTTGGCTTGCGTGATTCCCGCGAGAAGGATGTGTACAAGAAAATCAAGGACAAAGAGTTCACTCATACACCTGCATTCGATCTAGCACTACTCCAAGAGGTAGGTATGAGTTCTGAATTTGATACTATTTTCTCATTACTAGGATGGGCTTCTGCTTGGGATGTCGCTGAAATAGGATCTAAGTTGTTAACCATAGAATTTCTTTGCACCCTAAGGACCACAAAGTCAGGAGTTTACTTTAGGCTCTTTAAGCAAGAGTTTTACCCCACATGGAGAGAGCTTAGTGACCTCCTTAATTTTCCTTCCAATATTTCAGTAGATATTGATGAAGCTTTATGAGATTTCGAGAAGCACAAGTTTTGGACTGAGATTTCTAAGCATACAGTTTTTTACTCGCATTGTACTAGTGACATAGAACATCCAACGCTTAGGTTTTTCCATAAATGGTTGGGCTTTACTTTCTTTCCACGTGATGATACTAGCAAGGTCAGGATGACAGACTTACAACTGATGTATGCAGCCGTTAAAAAGATCAAAGTCTCGTCTGTCCGTCTTTTAGTAGCCCATTGGTTGGTTGTTCCCTCTTATCGAGTAGGACTTGTTGCTATCTGTTCACTTGTTACTCGCATTGCTGCTAATTTAAACATGTTGCAAGGAGCCTCTCTTAATTTTATTGAAGATCATTGTGATACTTTTGGCTATGAACATTTTTATCATGCTCACCTTTTAAAAAGAATAAACAATGAACTTTTTATGACATATGGTGAGACCAAGCTCTAGTTATCTAACCCGGAGTTGGTCCTTTATTCTGTTCGAACTTTTCATGTTGAGTTACAGGCTCAACCAGTGAATACTAGAGTGCCCCAAAGAACCGCTTCTGAAAGAATCACACGTCATCATCAAAAACCAGTTTGGCGCGGTGCTGACCCTAAACTAGAACAGCCAGCTCATGCCAGCTATGATGAGTGGATGGATCACCACTATCAGGTTCTAAACCCGTGGGAGTATCCTCCTCATCAGCCGCATGATAGCTATGAGCAGCCGTCGCCATCAACTGGACCATTCCATCCCTATGGAGAGGGAACTTCATCAGGGGGTGCTAGGCACTCATTTGATTACCAAGGTGGAAGAACATCATCTGGTGGAGCACGTCAAGAATTCGAGCACGGACGTAGGTCCGACGCTACTGGGTTCTACTAAACCCCGTAGTACCATGAAGAGTATAGGGCACACCACCAATGCACTGACAACGCTCTCTAGACCCTCCAACAAGGCCAAGCACATCATGACCAGATGTGGGAGGAGCAGCGCCAGTGGAGCTACAACACCATCCAGACCTTAACCAGTATTCGAGAAAGTCAAGAACAAGAGGCCAAGGACATTAAAACATTGTTGGAATTTTTCTCTCTCAATTGAACGACTACATCAAAATCTAGCTTGGGGGAGGACCCCGTTATCCGAGGTAAGTTTTCTTTTCCTTTTTACAATTTCCTTTTGTTATCATTATGCATCTAAAAATTTAGTAAAACCTAAAAACAAAATAAATATTTACTGCTTTTTAGTATACTTGTTTTAGTTTGTTCTAAAAATATAGAGACCAAATAAAAAGAATGTGTTTTTAATCTTGTTACTTTAATTTGTTAATAAGTTTGTAGATTTAAAGAATGCATGATGGAAATAATGAACAGTTGCTCTGTTATAATTCTTTTCAAGTACCTAGTTTTCATCCTAGAATTCTCCCAAGGATTGGATGAACTGTTGACACATAAATTTACTCTACACTTTAAATCTGTGGGAGCATATGCTTAATCTAAGTCTAGGTAATTGACGGACGTGATATGATATAGTCTGAGCTGCTGTTTATCTTGTTCCTAGTGACACTAAATTCTGGAGATTTATTTTGAAAATTTAAAATGCCACATGATGAGTTTCCTATATGACGAGTGTTAAATTTCTACCACAGCCATACATGATTATTAGAATAGAAAACCTTTCACATATTTACTGCTTGTAATTGTATTGAGTTTGGTTGGGCTGTGTTGACCCTTAGGGGCTTGTCATGCGGTTAAAATCAGGATTCACACACACATCATGCATCCTTGCTACTTCTACCCTGGAAGTACGCACCATATATTTGTCCCATTTAGATCCACCAAAAATGTTCTACTCTTACACTGAGAGTAAACACAAAAAAATAATATTCCCCATAGGATTCCTTTTTCTGCTAGCCAAATACCTTTATAATTGCTCCAAGTTTTAATCATCATTCCTCTCATATCAATATTTCTATGTAAGAGACTTGCTACTGAAAAAAGAGACAAGAAGCAAAAGTAAAAGAAAAAGATGGATAAATGTCCCAATAAAATAAAATAAAAATAAAAGAAAGATAATTATGCAGCTAAGTTTCCATTTATTTTGAAGATTCAGAAGAGAGAAGTTATTTTCAAGTATGGAGCATTGTAGAATTAGATTTTCACCTCTTTCTTTCTATCTCATTTATTCTCCATCATTTTAGCCACCATATCAAACCATACATGCACATCTTGATTTGATTGTATGATGAGTTCCTCTGGATCCATAGTTTGACTAGGCAATATATGCATTGCAAGTATATATGAGCTATCTCCATACCCCTAAACTCCACATAAGCCTTATTAGTTATAGGGTGAGAGAGAGAAGGCATACCCAAGATTTGCCTTGAGCCAAAAATACTATATATTTTGAGAGGAGAGACAAAGCATAACCTTTCAAATGCCTTAGTGAGGATCCATAAATACCACATATTGAGAAACTTGTGAGAGTCATATTTAAGGAACTCTGAGTTTTATTTACAAATATTTATGAAAACTCCAGGACAGAGGTGGAACAAAGAGCATGAGACATAGTGCTTGACTTAATTGTTCTATCTTTCAATTGCTCAAGACCTAAGTGCAGGTAAAAGCCCCATGGTTGAAAGAAACATGAGTAAGTTTGAAAGTCAGTGCAGTTCACTCTAGTCCAAAAGAAGAGTTCTTGTTTGAACGCATGTGTACTTTTAAGGAGTTACTGCAATGTTTTCAAAAATCTTAAAAATCCTGATCCATCTTAGGTTAGCTATTTTACTCAGGGACGAGTAAAAGGTAAGCTTGGGAGAGTTTGTTGACGGTAATTAACCATCAACTTTATAAGTCAACAAGAATCAAAAGATGAGTTAAAATGAGTTTCACCTTAGACTTAGGGGTTTTAAACTAATAATTTCCACGAGTTTTGGTGAATGTCTATTTCTGCAGGGGGTTATCAGGAAAAGACCAAAGGAGACCCACATGTCAGATTTACATAGAGAGAAATCAACCCTACTACGAAAAAAAATAATCTAGAAGACACGAGATGGCACCTCCTCGAAGGAGAGGGCCATTTGGGCTGACAGGTGGGGCGGCCACCCCAGGCCCTGGGCGCCCGCCCCCCTCTGATGGCCAATCACATGCAACCTCGTGGATCCTGCCTCCACCGCCTTTGAGGATGAATAAAAACCATAGATTAAGGTTGGTTTGATCCGAGGGTTGTGGTGCTTCCTAGAGGGCTATATAAGCCAGGCCCCTCACCCCAGGAGAAACCCTAATTCATTAGCAATTCATTAGCAGAGGGAGCCATCAACAGAGCTAGGGTTTAGAGAGTTTCTCTCCACTAGTGAATTAGAATGGCTACTCCAATTCTTCAACTTCTACATAGGTTTAGACTAGATAGAGGAAGAGTCGGGCGACTTGTGCTCGAAATTCGGATCTTCGTCATCAAAGTATTGGTACTATTTTGTATCTTTGCTCTATGACTTTATTCTATTATGATTATATTTCTATTTATTATGTTCCTAGTTTGCTCTAGTAGTACATCTGATATGGTTATGATTGATAATGAGTTTATGTATAGGTTTGCAAAGCACTTAGCTTTCTTCGCGAGAGGGTTAAGTGGTAGATCACATGTAAGCATGGTGCTTAGATGCTATTTACCTGCAAATGTATCCTATTGGCCAGGTTGTGTGGTAGTTCGTGGAAGTGACAGTTTTAATGAGTCTTATATAATCCACCCTCCATTGATAGGACAGGCAGAAACAACGCTACGTAGGAAGTCTTGCTATGTCCTTGCTTTCTTCAGTAATATTCCTTATTCATAGATGAAGAGTCTTTTATGCTATATATGATGGTGTGTTTGTTAGAGTAGATGAATGACTTAGTAGATTAGAACCTACCAATTCAATCTCTTGAACTAATTAGATGTCAATCTACCTTTATGATGAGTAGTCTATCTCTAATATCTGCGTGATTTATTCCCTATGCTTTACAATTCAATTATACTTATTTATCATGGTTTATCCCCCTGCCATAGTAAGTGACTGTGTGATTGATTTCTCATAAGTAGTCGTATTTTGCAAATCCATCCCTTTAGGTTTAAGTCCTTAGTTCTTTCCCTTGAGCTAAATATAAATTAACGATACCTGGAATATTTCCCGGTGAAGTGCTACAATGGTATTTTATCTGTACGCTTGCAGATCCCATTTTTATTTTAAGAGGAGCAGTTCTATACCAACACTTCTGGCGCCATGTTAGGGATGACAACTTAGCTTAAGTGGTGTTAGAAGTGTCAACAATGGGCTCAGCGTCGCCATCGGCCATCGCGGACTCGATGAGGCGACTAAGCTGGTTGTAGAGTCCACTGACACGGACTTGGAACCCATCCTTCTTTCCTCTCCGACTCGCCTCCCCTTTTACTCTCCCCTCTCTGAATCCAGATTTGACGTGGGATCCAAACATGGCCTATTTTTAGCTGGTGACTATTTGCACTATGGGATCCAAAATGGCCCTTAGTTTGTCTTTAGGCCAATCTGTCTGCACCACACAACTTTCCTAGACGTTGAATTTTCTAAGACTGGGATGCATGTTTCGAGTAGGGGCCAGGGTGTCTAGAAAGACGCCAACCAATCTCTCCAATTTTACCCTTCTCGGAGGAGTTCCAAAGCTCTTGCTTGGAGAAGCATCGCAGATGATGAAGGTCTTAGCTTGTTTCATGCGGATGCCATCTGTTATGGTCGTGCTGAGCTTCCATCCATTATGCCAAATCTTGAGAGACTTTCTTTAGGTTCGAGCCATGAGGTATACTGTAGAGTATCGATACATCCATGTTCCCTAATTTCCTCTCCCTCCTGCCGATGTGTAATCAGATTCTGATTCAATCATCCAATCCAAATCTAGCACGCGAGGGAGGTGGGGCTAGTTCGATGATGGATAGCTAAAGTATACACAGATAAGATAGCACAGGAGAACGGAAACTCGGCGAGATTTCTTGCGGTGAGGGTGGTGTACTTGCGGGTCGTCTTCCACTCGTAGCAGAGCGAGATGCAGGAGTGACAGCAAACCACCTTAGCCCGGAGTATAAGCCTCAATCATCTGATTCGTTTGATGTTTTCTTCTTTCATCTCATTAAAAAAATGATCTTTTGTCAGCTGTTAGCTTTTTTTTATCTGTTCGTTAAGGATTCATTGTTTAGACTATGTCACAAGGATAGCATTTTTAAAATTTTCTTTGATATTGAATTTTCACAACTGTGTTTGTTGGCATGCAGACGGATCCGTTGCTACAGTGGACGAAATTAAGGACTCACCCTGTAAAGGACTTGGTGATGGCAATTCTCAAGATGGACAAACACTGGGATATTCGATCCCATGCCTTCCTGAGGTATGGCAACATAAAATTCTGAAGGGGGCTATTCTGTTGGTTTTTTGAGCTCAATAAAATATCTTTAAACATGCAGAACCTTAGTATATCTACATACATAATCAGGGTTTCTGTTGATGCTGTATCTTTGTTTCTTGATGAAATATGCAAATAACCATATTAGCCTAGGATCTCTCACTTATGCGATTGTGACCTGATATTGCTTAATAAAACATCATCCCGTGCATTTTGATAGACACATTGTTTACTCTGTGTGCTCTTATGCAAGAATAGATAATTAGATATCATAGTAGTTAATCAGTGCTGACTATCAGTATGTGTATTTTTCCCCTTGTCTTTAAAGTTGAAAAATTATCCCATTACTGTGCATGCAGGATATCTGGCGTCATATACATTCTTTAATGCCAATTGATGCAGCTGCTCGTGCTGCTTGCCTTTCTCACGCCTTTCTAAGCTCCTGGAGATGTTATCCCAAACTAATTTTGAGTTCGCGAACGGTTAAGGCACATAGCAGAAGTTTAAGACAGAGAATCGACAGCATCCTGAGAAATCACTCAGGAATTGGCTTGAAGATCTTGGGGCTGTTGGCGCCACTACTCAACTCCCAGGTGAGTAGCACCGGCACTCCTTCCCTCCTCTCCTCACTTGCTCCAAGGTAGAAGAAGAGCTGAGCTCTCAGCTCACACACACACAGGCAACAGCAGTGGCCGAAGCCTGAGAGACTGAATGTGAGGCAAAAGACTGCTCTCCATAGATTGCATGGCAAGGTATGTATATACAAGCCTCATACCAACTATGGTACCTGAGGTATGGCTGAGTACAGCCCCAACTACTGATATGGCTGTGTACAGCCTCAACTACTCCTAGTACACATGAAGTAAGCCATGGACATGGCTGTCTACTTCTACTCCTAGCTGGCCTATTGCCATACAACAGCAGTACCAAGGGTACAACTGCTCCTTGACTGCAATAGAGAGGAAAAAGAGAGTGGAGGATCAGCAGATTACTTCTAACAATTCTTCCCCTAATCCTGCTGTCCTCATTTGACCTCCACCATGCCGATCAACCCCCTCAGCTCCTGGAACCGAAGTCGGCCGAGTGGCTTGGTGAGAATGTCAGCGAGCTGCCGGCCGGAGTCGACGAACTCGATGACCATTTGTCCTCCATCGACGCAATCTCGAATGAAGTGGAACTTCACGTCGATGTGCTTGCTTCTGTCGTGGAGGACAGGGTTCTTTGCCAGCGCGATTGCTGGCTGGTTATCCACCTTCAGTGCCGGCGGGCGAGCCTCAACTCCGGTGAGCTCGCCCAACAGCCGGCGCAGCCAAACCACCTGGCAAGCCGCCGTGGCCGCTGCGACGTACTCCGCCTCGCAGGTCGACAGCGCCACCATCTTCTGCTTCAGGGACTGCCACGCGATTGGTGATGCACCGAGGAAGACAAGCACGCCGGAGGTGCTCCGCCGCCCGTCCACGTCCCCAGCCATGTCTGCATCACTGTATGCCGTGATCCCTGGCTCACCATCCTTGGCCTTGGGCGGAGCCTCGCTGAACGCCGTCAGCTGGAGGCCGCCGCGCTTGGGGAAGATGATCCCCATCTCCAACGTGCCCTGGACGTAGCGGAGCAGCCGTTTGACCGCCGTCCAGTGGTCTTCTCTTGGATCTTCCATGAAACGGCTCACGTAACCCACCGCGAACGCGATGTCCGGCCGAGTGTGCGTGAGCCAGCGCAGCCCGCCGACGATGCTTCGGTAGAGAGTGGCGTCCACCTTTGCCGCGGTGCTTTGCTTTGAGAGCTTGATGCGCTCCTCCATTGGCGTGGCTACCACCTTGCAGCCCGCCATGCCCGCCCGCTCCAACAGCTTCAGCGCATAGGCGCGTTGTCCAAGCTTCACTGCATCCGCGCTCTGCTTCACCTCGATGCCGAGGTAGTACGACAGAGCTCCCAGGTCGCTCATGCGGAACTTGGCGCCCATCTGTTCCTTGAAATGCGCAATGTCCTGCGCGCGCGCCCCGGTGACGATGAGATCGTCGACGTACACCCCGACGATGAGGTGCTCCTTCCCCCGTCGTCGGGTGTACAGCGCATGCTCGGTGGCGCAGCGTGCGAACCCGAGCTCCGCCATGGTGGCGTCGAGCTTGGCGTTCCACGCCCTCGGCGCCTGCCGCAGCCCGTATAGGGCCTTCCTGAGGCGCAGCACCTTGTGCTCAGCGCCCTTCACCACGAACCCCGGCGCCTGCTTGACGTAGACCTCCTCCGCCAAATCGCCATTGAGAAAGGCAGACTTGACGTCGAGGTGGTGAACTTGCCAGTCCTTGGCCGCCGCGAGCGCGAGGAGGAGCCGCACCGACTCCATCCGCGCCACTGGCGCGAACACCTCCTCGAAGTCAATTCCCTCGCGTTGCACGAAACCGCGCGCCACCAGGCGTGCCTTGTGCTTGACGACGGCGCCGCGCTCATCCTTCTTGACCTTATAGACCCACTTGAGTCCGATCGGCCGGCAACCCGACGGCGGATCGACCAAGTCCCAGGTCTTGTTGGCCTCAATCGCCTTCATCTCCTCGATCATGGCCCGCCGCCACTCCGCGTCGCGTTCTGCAACCGCGAACGTGGCTGGCTCCTCCGCGCTCATGAGCAGGAGTGCTTGATCGTTGTCGAGCAAGCGCGCAGCCAGTCCTGGCACCGGCGCGTTGCCGACGACATTGTCGACGCGCCGGAACCGGACCTCCTCCCCTTCGTGGAACGCATCCACGAACTCGTCGAGATTAGACGGTGGAGTAGCATACTCCACCATCGACGCTCCCGGCGTCCCCTGTTCGTGCAAAACAGGGGGGGAGTCCGCCATTGGCCCCGGCGAGCTGTAGTGCCCTGCTCCCGGCGGGCTAGGTGGTTCCACCACCTCCGCCGCTGTGGGCTCTGCTTCTACTCCGGCCGCCGGCTCCCCTTCTGCTGCTTCCCCGGTCGTTGGAGCTTGCTCTGCCTCGCCGTGACCGCGCACCACCAGCCGCTCCACAACGAACGTGTCTCCAAGCCCGTGGCCCTGCTCCGCCTCCAATTCCTCGACATTCCAGTCCCAAGCCGCCGCCTCGTCGAAGACGACGTCTCTGGATACCAGCACCTTGCCCCTCGCTGGATCGTACAGCCGGTAGGCTTTGGATCCTTCCTCGTAGCCGAGGAGCACCGCCTTCGTGCTCCTGTCTTCTAGCTTGCCGAGGCCGGGCTTGGTCGTCTTGACGTAGCCGATGCATCCGAACGTGCGCATGAACGCCACGCTCGGCTTGCGCCCGTGCCAAGCTTCGAACGGAGTTTGCCCCTTCAGGGCCTTCGTGGGCGCGCGGTTGAGGATGAAAACCGCCGTCGTCACGGCCTCGCCCCAGAACGTCGCCGGCATCTTCTTCGCCTTCATCATGGAGCGCGCCATGCCGACGATCGTCTGATTTCGGCGTTCCACCACGCCGTTCTGCTGCGGTGAGTAGGGCGCGGTGAGGTGGCGCCCCACCCCCTCCTCGGCGCAGTAGGTGGCAAATTCCACCGCCGTGAATTCACCGCCGCGATCGGTCCTCAAGACCCGGAGCTTCTTCCCGGACTCCGCCTCCGCGCGCGCCTTGAAGCCCTTGATGGCGTCCGCAGCGTCGTTCTTGCTCGTCAGGAGCTGCAGCCACATGTAGCGACTGCAGTCGTCCACGAGCAGGAGGAAGTACCTCCGGCCTCCATGCGTCGCCGGCGTGATTGGCCCGCAAAGGTCCCCATGGACCAGCTCGAGCGGATTAGCCGCGCGATACCTTGCCGCCTTGGGGAACGGCAGCCTTCTCTGCTTCCCGGCGAGGCAGCTATCGCAAAGCTCCCCTGCGTGCTTGATGCGTGGCATGCCAGTCACCATCTTCTCCATCCGGCCTAGCGCGTCAAAGCTCAGGTGGCCGAACCGGCCGTGCCAGAGCCATGGCTCCTCCACGCTCACCGCCGCCAGACACACCGGCTGCTCAACCTTCAAGTCAAGGAGGTAAAGTCGATTCTGAGATCGCATCACCTTGGCTAGGAGACGCCCGTCCTGGTCCTTGATGTGCAGCACCCCTTGACGGATCAGCACCTCCGCTCCATGCTCGTCCAGCTGGCCAAGGCTGATGATGCTAGAGCGGAGCTCCGGGATGTAGTACACCTCTGTGAGCGCGCGGTGCTCGCCGTTCTTGCATCTGAACAGCACCGTGCCGCGCCCACGAATCTGCACCCGGGAGCCGTCGCCGAAGCGGACGTTCCCACGATGCTTCTCGTCCAGCTCGGAGAAGGCGGCGCGGCAACCCGTCATGTGGTTGCTCGCGCCGGAGTCGAGGTACCACCTCTGCTCCGACTCATCCCCGGAGACACCCAGATGAACCTGCGCGCGCGGCTCGTCGAGATGGTGGACGACCGGCGGCGCAGCCTTCTGCTCCACCTCCATCTTCCTCGGCTTGCCACTCCGCTCCGCGCAGAACACTCCCATCAGGAGTGCGTGATCACCGTCGTCGTCGGAACGCACCAGGTGCGCCTCCTCCTTCTTCTCCGTCTTCCGATTCGGGCATTCCCGGGCCCAATGTCCAACCTCGCCGCACTTGCGGCAGGCGTTGGGGTCGGTGAACTTCTTCTTGCCCTTCTTCCTTTCCGCCGGTGCCTTGCCCCGCTGCTTTCCGCCGTTGCCGCCCCCACGCTCACCGCCACCGCGACTGGAGCCTTCCCCGGTCTTGCGCTTCTCCTTCATCCGCGCCGACCATTCTTCCTCCGTCAGCAGCAGCTTGGGCTTCTCCTTCTCCGGCGACGCGCGATCCTCCACAGCGCGGAGCCGCCCGGTGACGTCCTCGAGCGATAGCGTGGATAAGTCCAGCATCGTCTCGATGGACAGGGCAAGCTGCGCATACTTGGCCGGCACGACGCGCAGCAGCTTGGCCACGACGTCCTCGTCGTCGACCGGCTTGCCGTAGGTGGCCAGCTGGCTCGCGATCGACTGCAGTCGAAGCGCGAAGTCCTCCACGGCTTCTCCGGGCTTGAAACGAAGGTCGTCGAACTCCCGACGCAACTGCTGCGCCTTCGCCTTCTTGGCTCGGTCCGAACCGAGGCGGAAAGACGCGAGCATGTCCCACGCCTCCTTCGCCGTGTTCTTCGACCCGATGGCCTCATGGAACTCGGATGGTGTGGACGCCATGAGCGCCTCCATGACGCCCACCTCCGCATCCTCACCAGCATTGCCGGTTTCCACCGCCGCCCACCACCGCCGCGCGCGCAGCTTCCACTTCATGTGGACTGCCCACTCGCCGTAGTTGGTGCGGGTGAGCATCGGCCAGGTGTTGGACCCGCCGACCTCCCTCACCGTGCGCACCTCTACTGCAGGCCGGGATGCCGAGGCCAGCTGCCTCTCCATGGCCGCTGCTGCAGCCGCCGCCGCAGCTGCCTCTGCACCACCCTCTGCACCCGCCGCAGCAGTATCCATCACCGGCGATCACACCCAGCAACTTGTACGGCTCCGATACCACGTGTTGGCGCCACTACTCAACTCCCAGGTGAGTAGCACCGGCACTCCTTCCCTCCTCTCCTCACTTGCTCCAAGGTAGAAGAAGAGCTGAGCTCTCAGCTCACACACACACAGGCAACAGCAGTGGCCGAAGCCTGAGAGACTGAATGTGAGGCAAAAGACTGCTCTCCATAGATTGCATGGCAAGGTATGTATATACAAGCCTCATACCAACTATGGTACCTGAGGTATGGCTGAGTACAGCCCCAACTACTGATATGGCTGTGTACAGCCTCAACTACTCCTAGTACACATGAAGTAAGCCATGGACATGGCTGTCTACTTCTACTCCTAGCTGGCCTATTGCCATACAACAGCAGTACCAAGGGTACAACTGCTCCTTGACTGCAATAGAGAGGAAAAAGAGAGTGGAGGATCAGCAGATTACTTCTAACAGGGGCTTCATTTAAGTGATCAATATGATTGCTTTCCTTATCTTGACAGATGGCTCCATGATGCTGTTACACCAGGGATTGAAGAGCTCAGCTTAGACCATATAAAAAGTACAGCTTCCCCTGCTCAGTTTTATCTGGGGGGATTAGAAATTCAATTCGGTCTCTGGATCTTTACTCTTGTGTCTTCCGTCCCACGGCTGAACTTGGCGCCTTGAGAAGCCTAACAAGTTTGCGTCTGCGTTCGGTGTGTATCACGGGGGGTGAATTAGGGTGCCTTCTTTCCAACTCTCTTTCTTTGGAGCGTTTGGAGCTTAGTGATTGCAATGAGATAATTTCCCTTAAGATACCTTCCATGATGCAACAGCTCACCTACATGTGGGTTGTTGGTTGCCGTGCTCTGCAAATTATAGAGAACAAAGCTCCAAATCTCTCCAATTTTACCCTTCTCGGAGGAGTTCCAAAGCTCTCGCTTGGAGAAGCATCGCAGATGATGAAGGTCATGAGCTTGTTTCGTGCGAATGCCATCTGTTATGGCCGTGCCGAGCTTCCATCCATTATGCCAAATCTTGAGAGACTTTATTTAGGTTCAAGCCATGAGGTATACTGCAGAGTATCGATAAATCCATATGATCGACAGTAGTCATTATATATACCTTTATGTGCTGGTGTATATATAATAAATCTGAACATGACATATTTGTTGTGCTGGTGGATATACCAATGCTTCCTACCAAATTCGTCAACCTCAAGCACTTGTGCATTCGGATTACTTCATCGACCTTGTCCCCATACTATGATTATTTTTCTCTGATTTCTTTGTTGGATGCATCTCCTTCCTTGGAGACTTGGCGGTTGGAGGTAAGGTGCTGTCCATCCTATATATCCAGCAAATTAATATACGTGATGACTCGTTAATTTGGGTGCATTCATGGATTCAGTCTCTTGGTTTTACATTGTCTTAGGTTCCTAAGGCAGATATGGAGAATGAATTGGTAGGTTCTTCACATTTGAGGCAGCTGCCTGAACGGCACCACGACCACCTCAAGATTGTGGAGATGACAGCATTCAACTCTACGAAGAGCCTAGTTGAGCTAACATGTTGCATTGTCAATGGTGCAGTCTGACTCGAGCGCCTTACATTCGAAACATTTCCTGGTGGTGATGGTAGGTCTCCATGTTGCTCGGATGATTTGGACCTTCGCTATAGCAAGTCTGTGGTCGAGCAAGCGTGTAGAGCGGTGGCAGCTATAAGAAGGTACATTGAGGATAAAGTTGCACCTACAACTAAGCTGACTGTTTTGGAGCCTTGCGCACGGTGTCACACCAACGCTCTTGACGATGCTTAGGCTTAGGCACAGACCTTGCAAGTTGCAGCCGGTGCTAGGAATAGGATGGAGGCTGAAAGTTATCTTTGTTGTGCTGCCATGTGTAATAATTTTATTTTATTTTAGGGTCTGTCTATTTATCTGTCGACAGAATTTGTCTCTCAAAATCTGTCATTTTTTTCAACCAATCAAATGGTGACAACTCAGCACAAAAAACGACAGATAGAGCAAACCAAAAATCTGTCAAATCCAACTCTACCAAAAGCAATACACTCCCAATAACGGGTTTTATTACAAATCCTAAATCCAATAGCAGGTGGGGGGCTGCTACTCATTGCTTTTGCTGCTGTTGATCACTGCAGTTGATGCTCGCTGTTGCTCCGTGCTAGTTTGTTCACTGCTTGTGTCTCTGAAAAAATGATCACTCCTGCTGCCCACTCGCTCCTTGGGAATGCATACCTATGACGAAATTTCGGACCATGTCAAAACAAAAAAAAAGCATGTACACATAATAGACAAAAAATGCAGAAAAGCAGCAAAAACAATACACAACCTAAAACCTCAATTTTCTAGCACCGGGACAGGCAAAAAAAAAACACATTCAAAATACTAAACCTGGTGGTAATTCAGACTACAAATAGCTTATCACATAGTTAGCTATTCAGCTACAATTAGCTATTCAACTATACAAAAGGCATATTTAGGATTCAAACATAATCACAGAGGGTGCCAAGCCTCACCTCATCGATGACAGTGGGCTTCCCAGCGCAAAAACTCACTGAACAAGGGGTTGAAAGCATCATCACCTCTCCCAATGCTCTTGTCACCGGGCATGGCCACACTGCTGCACCAGTATCACTGAAGAAAGGGGTTCAAAACCATCATCACTTCACCCAATGGTCTGGTGACCGGGCATCTGGAACAAACATCAAACAAAATACAGAGACACAGAACAGGGTACAAAAGTCCTCACCAAAAATCGATGACATTGGGATCAAGATCAACGAACACAACAAGGGGGACGTGCCGCGTGCTTCCCAGCCCCAAAACTCGCTGAAAAGCATCATCACCTCCCCCAATGGTCTTGTCACCGGGCATCTCGCCATCGCCCATCAGTCAAATAAAAATACAATAGAATATAATCATACAAACATACACAACTGTAAACTGAAGATCCACATTACTTACTGGTATAGTGACCACAGGCAAAAGCTGTTAGCTAAATCATACTTGCAATTGATGAGTGGCTCAGGGTGCTAGTCCTCGCCTCATCAACTCTAACACAGAAACACGCACAAGCTTTAGGTTTGCGTAACACACAAACACACTAAAAGAACCATGAACACAATGAAAAAAAACAAGCTGTGTGTAGGCCTGAAAAGCCTCTACTACTGTTACTTATAGTCTGATACTGAGAAAACAAAGGAAAAAATATAGCAGTCAACCTACAACCTGCACGTCAAGCTAACAATCACAAACAATCATAATCACACTGAAAGACAGCATACAAACAGTGAATCCAGCAGCACGTGCTTCCTCAAAAAGATTTGAATCCTTTCCGGAGACCAATCTGAAAAGCAAAAAGGCAGCAGCAAGCATACAAACAGAGAATCTCTCGAAAAAACAAACAAATTCAGGCCTCATCTCAGACCAACTAAAATCAACTCATATGAAAAAAAACAACAAAACCAAACTAAAAATTGACCATAACAACTTAGCTGAAAAAGTTTGGCCATTACAACTCACAAAAAAAATTAAACAAAACAACACAAATAGGATGGGAACTCATCTACGGCTCACCCTCAACCACAGCCTAAAAGGTCGGAAAAACGACCCTCAGCCACAGCAACCACCGCAAATGCAAGGACATTCATCAAACCAACTATCCCCCCCAACCCTCAACCTTAGGTACATATGCAATCACAATAGGCATCACAAAAAAAGCTGCAGTCGCAAAACAACAAAATTCAACTATTGCTCACCAACAAAGCTCAGATGACAAAGCTAAAAAACTCAACTCAACTCAACCAAATACACACAAGAAAGACAGAGAAAATCACAGATAAATGCAAAAAAGGGAAAAAAAACCTGACAAAGGCAAAAAAGGCCAAAGACACAGACACAAACAAACACAAAGAAAGAGAGACAGAGATAAACACAAAGAGAGACGACCACAAAAATAAAAAAATAGAAAAAAATACAAAGACACAAAAAAAACATAAGGCAAAAAATTGTACACACATTGCACACACACAACACACAGATGCAAACACACATACATAGGGAGGGAGAGAGTAGAGAAAAAAAACAGAGAGAGATACCAAAGAGGCAGAGACATACACAGAGAGAACATACAGACACGCACACACAAAGAGAGACATAACACAGACACACAGAGAGAGAGATAACACACCACACACAGAGAGAGAGACAACACAACACACACACAGAGCGACACATATCACACCCACACCAGACAGATACAGATACACACACACCAGCAGCGCAAAAAACACATGCACCCACACACAAAAACACCCACACAAACACAGACACCCCCCCACACAGAGAGAGATGTATACAACGGAAGCAAATGCAGCTCCAACAGCAAAAGCAATAGCAACAAAAATTGGCTCTAGGCCCCTCAAAAGGCAAAGGACAAATACACATGCCTAACACAGCCAAAAAAGTGACGCTAAAAAAAGACCCACAAAAATGATGGCAAAAAATTTGATACGGGAGAATGGGAGATGAGCCTGAGTGAATACACGTAGGGTATGAGCCAACTGGGTCTTCCCCGACCTGCAAGACAACCAGATGATAGCTGATGACAGCTGAATTCAGAAATATAGTTACAAAAGTCACAGTTCATTGTGACTATTCTCATTAAATAATTAAGAGGTTTCTTTCATTAGCATGTAAGAGGTTTGTGCACGATTGTTTGTTGGCTAATTGCTCCCGGTCCCAGCAATAGAATACAAAAGGAATTGTTTCATATAATGTTCCCTTTAGAGAAAACAGAGATCCAATATTAATTTCATTGTCATTAATAAATCATTTCACATCAAGGATATGGTGAGAAATTTTATTCATGAAGTTAGCAAAGCAAAAACATGAATATACATAAAACTATAAGATGCACTGCTAGTACTACCAATACATAGGGAAGATCCACTAAAAAAACATAGGGAAGATGAGACAATCACAATGGAAAAAAGGCGATACAAGATGGTTGGAAAGGTTGTATCATCAATCTAAATACACTAAGCCACGAACACATAACTGAGCTAGATCTCAATACAGGCCCCATATCCTAAATATTAACTACACAGGTAATATGGCTCCTGCAGCAAAACTTTAGAGAAAAAGAAACTAGAACAAGAACATCAACATACCGGAAACTGCCCGAACGCCTCTGTGATGCAAAGTGTTTCAATCCCTCCAAATTTAAACATGTCCAAACTGCTTATCAACAAGTGTCTGGCTCCCAGTTGTAATCTGAACAACAACAGACTTCCGCTTCAAACAAGCCAAAATAAATGAAACAGCCTTAAAGGACAACACATATGAGAAGTAATTATAAGTGCTCAACCAGATTCAATAATTAATCAACATTTATCAGTTAGTTTACATACTACAACTAGTCGAGCATTGATTACCATTCATCAGACACACCAAATTGGTAAACCATACACTAGTTAATAGCTCAAATGCTATCCTCTTACCTTAAGAAGGAGATCATTTCCTATCATGGAGCCGTGGTTCTGTGACAAACAAACAAGAAGAGAATTTCAAGATACCATATCATAAAGAACTGATTCCATGGAAGTTTAGTAAACAAAACTAACTTAAAGGGCCAGACTAGAAGTTTTTCAGATGCCTCGCAGACCTTATCAACTTTTGCTTTAGATAAACCTTTGATTCCTGAAGGTTCTGCGAGATGATCCATAAATTAGAACAATGGCCATATGTTCAGAATATAGAACAGATAAAAGCAAGCATGGAAGTCCCCAAAACAATATATATCGATTAAAACACTATGCAAAGAATTCAGATAGGCAGAGCAAAGAGTTGGGTATTGGGATGCATAGTTCAGAGCCTTCTTGGTACACATCATTAGGCCATTGCAAGTGTAAATCCCTGCATCCTGCAGCTTCTTCACATCTCTTGCATCTATACCCTGAGAATTCACTGTGACAAAACAGATGCATGCACCACAGATTAGCTTGAATATATGCAGGATTTATATATGCTGAGAACCCAACTACAAAACACAATAAAAAATACAAACCATCCACGCTAGTCATCTAACAGAGGTGCTCATAGTTCAGCGGTCTCACAAAGCAGCAACTAGTATGCAAACAATGGTAGTACTGAAACATTCAAGATATATAATATACACACAGTTGCTACTTGCTAGTCATTAGAAAACACGAGTTCAGAATGGCAACCAGGCATGACGACAGGATACACACAGCTAGCATCAGATTGCAAGCAATTCGCTGAGGGAGAAACAGAGCAGTGCTCCGTGTTCACTGTTCAGTATTCACAGTCATCATAGCACAAAAGCAATACATAGAAGGGCAAAATGCGTGCCTGAGCATGAGTATGGATGCATGAGACGGCAAAGACACAAGAGAAGGTCGGCTGCCCCCGGCCCCAGCGATAGTGCCCAGACTCGCCCCGTTCCTGTCCTCGGTCGCTAGACTGAGCCAGAGAGCTTGCCACGCGTCGCCGTCCCCGGTCCCAGCGCCCCCGCCCCCGCACCGCACTGCTGTCCTTCGCCGGCACATCCGAGCTCTGCCCACCGCGTCGCACAACCTCACCTTCCCCCCCCCCCCCCCCCCCGCACGCAAATAGCTCCTCAAACAAAAGCAAAATCGACGAACAACCACACGAAGAACAAAAATACTTACAGAAATTGATGGGACAAGGGCTCCTCTGCAGCCGTCGGCACGGGGAATCGGCGCCCGAGGATCTGCTCAGCCACACCCACCAAAGCTCGCCGCAGCTCAGTAGATTGCCGGCGGCGGCAACACCCGAATCCACGGTCTGCTGCAGCGCAAAGCGAAAGCGGCGGCCCACCCACCGCTAGGGCCACCACGAGTGGGGTAGACAATGCGGATTTCCGTTCGGGTTGTGGGTGCCAAACGAGCTGGTTTCCAAACCCAATACAGAGCACAGAGCACGAATCCGGTCTAAAATTTGACAGATATAAATCTAACAAAACTGTCAACAGATAAATAGTAAAATTCTTTATTTTATCGTAAGTGAACTGTGCTTGGTTTCTTTGATTGTTGGACAAGTTATCTTAATGAAAGCGCAATGCATTGCTGCTTTAATCAAGTTATTATTATAGATAAATTGTGTTTTGTTTCTTGAAAATCATTGGACCAGTTAACCGTTTATTTCTTGGAATATATGATGTGTGTGTGTGACCAAAATATATTTTCAGAGCAATCAGTGTGATCGTGCCATCCTGAGAAATCACTCACGAATCGGCGATTCAGGGTGATGGATTAGCAGTGTGGATCTACAGCAATGATCCAGACCAAAATATGTTCGCCTGCTCGTTAGGAAATAAAAAATATAAGGATGAAATAATCCGTTGTTGGTGGACAGTGATTATAAAGTATAAACTGTATAACACAGACTCACCCATAGCGATAGAGTACAAGATCATGAAGGTTGACTTTATCGTTGTGGTATAATTTTCAGTAGAAAAGTAGAAGCTTTTTTAAGTCTCGATGCGCTTTCGAGGGCTCCGGGCGGCTCTGGCAGGATGGTGCACATCGTGGCCTCTGGCGCCGCGCGCGAGTAGGGCCCAGTCACCGGCGAGGGTGAGCGGAGCTTGGCCACCGGGCATGCCGAGTGCGACCCTCGCCGCCGCCCGCCGGTCGCCACCTTCGGCGTGAACTGCCTATGAGTGATCAAAACTCAAAAGTTGATTGGGCCTCCAGCCTACAGAGAAGGCCGGTTCGTCTAAAGGCTCTCCTTTGATATAACGTGGCTTGGGCCTAAGCCGAGACTGGACCTTCCATGATGAATTCTTTCATTCATTTTGATCCGCCCAGATGGCTCTGAATGCACAAATACTAAGTATACCCTGCACGTTGCCGCGGGATTTTTTTTAAAACAAATCTGTTATATACATAGCATTATTATAGATATTCTGTATAATGTGTATACATATATATGAATTTGACTTTCATGTTATTTTATTGTATCAGATCAGGTAAAAAATTGGCAAGTTAATAGAAGAAAAACCAATAGAACATTTGATTGCATTATAGAAGAATGGGTGATGAAACAAATATGACTTGCATGTTAATAGATTAAAGATTTAAAGTATTTCACATGATAGAGATGCCATGGATATTTTTTTAATTAATAAGGGATGACATAGACTTAGTGGAGAATGATGTGGACACCTTGCATAAAAGAGATAGAATATTTAGTGGGGTCACTTAGTGGGAAATGAGGTGGACACCTTGCATGAAGAGAGAAATATCTAGTGGGGTTTAGCTTTATAAGAGTTATAGATTAATGATTTACATGGGATGGCAACAGATTTCTACCGTAAATTATTTGAGTCAGAGGGTACATCCAACTTGCATCAGGTTCTACATCATGTTTGCTGCAAGGTAACTGACGAGATGAATCATTTTTTATGTGCCCCTTTGATGAGAAGGAAATAAAAAATGCCCTTTTTCAAATGTTCCCAACCAAATCTCCTGGGCCTGATGGTTTTCTTGCACATTTTTTCCAGCGTAATTGGGACGTTTGTCATGAGGATTTGACAAGGGTGGTGCGGGGGTTCTTAATGGAAATGAAATAACAACTGAAATCAATGCTACGTTCATCGTTTTAATCCCTAAAGTCCAAAATCCAGTATCTTTAAACCAATTTCGACCTATAAGTCTTTGCAATGTTGTATACAAAATTATATCCAAAGCTTTGGCTAATCGGTTGAAAAGGGTTCTCCCGGATATCATTTTCGAGGAGCAATCAACTTTTGTTCGTGGTAGAATCATCACTGACAACGTCCTAGATGCTTATGAATGTTTGCATTTTATGTGCACTAATAGGTCAAAATCTAATGCTCACTGTGCTATGAAGTTGGATATGACGAAGGCATATGATAGAGTAGAATGGAATTATCTGGAGGCTACCATGTTAAAATTGAGTTTCTGTCAAACGTGGGTGAATAAAGTAATGAAATGTGTCACATCTGTTTCTTTTTCAGTCCTGTTCAATGGAGAACGATTACAAGATTTCAAACCAACTCGAGGAATTAGACAAGGAGACCCAATTTCTCCATATTTATTCTTGATTTGTGCTGAAGGACTGTCTAGTGTACTCAAAGGTGAAGGTGGGATCCAAGGAATTCAGGTTGCGCAAACGGCACCAAAGATCAACCATCTTTTATTTGCTTATGACAGTCTTTTGTTCTTCAAAGCTGCAGCGTGCAATGCAAGAGCAGTGCAAGAGTCCCTATCAAAATATTGTGAAGCATCTAGTCAACAGGTAAATTTGGTAAAATCATCCATATTTTTCAGAAAAGGTTGCAGGCAAACCATTTGCAATGAAATTAAATCAATAACTCATATGGAGAATGAATCCTTAAATGAGAAATATTTAGGACTGCCTACGGAGGTCGGTAGAGCAACAAATGGGGCTTTCCGGTACATTAAAGATAGAGTTTGGAATAAAATTCAAGGTTGGATAGAACAAACTCTATCTGCTAGAGGGTAGGAAATTTTAATTAAAGCTGTAGCCCAAGCAATTCCTATTTATACTATGGGATGCTTCAGACTTCCAAAAGGCTTGTGTGATCATATAAATTCTCTGTTACGAAAATTTTGGTGGGGCAGTGAAAGAGGCAAAAGGAAAACAAGCTGGGTGGCATGGGAAAAGATGATCCAACCAAAATATATGGGAGGCATGGGCTTTAGAGATATGGAAATTTTTAATTTGGCTCTGCTTGCTAAGCAGGCATGGCGCCTCCTCACTAGGCCAAAATCACTTTGCTCCCAGTTGTTGAAGGCTATTTATTTCCCGTCAAATGACATTCTTAGTGCACAGATTGGGAATAATCCATCTAAGACGTGGAGGGCTATTTGTGATGGGATAGACGTATTAAGACAGGGACTAATTAAACGCATAGGTGATGGTGAAAGCACACAAATTTGTGAGTGTAACTGGATACCAAGATCTGGAATGTACAGACCTCTGGCTTCAAAGGAACCTAACCCCCCGACACGAGTAAGTGAGCTGATTGACCATACTTCTATGACATGGAAAGTTGATGTGGTGAGGCACTTTTTCCATGAGATAGACAGTGAAGCAATTCTCCAGATTCCACTAAGTATGAGAAAACAGGATGACTGTTGGGCATGGATCCATGAAAAAAGTGGGCTCTTTACTGTATGTTCTGCCTACAGAATGTTGATTAAGGCCAAGAAAACTAGAGAAGATTATTTTGAAAGCAAGGCCAATTGCTCTGATATTGAGAGAAATCAGAAAGAATGGAATAGATTGCGGAGCATGAAGCTACCATCTAAAATCAAGGTGTTCTGTTGGCGTCTTGCACTCAACTCATTACCCACGGCTAGTGTGTTGAAAAGTAGGAATCTAGAAAAAACATCATAATGCAAAATTTGTGGTGCAGAAAAAGATACATGGGACCATTCCTTACTGTATTGCACAATGTCAAGATGTGTTTGGGCATTGATAGATGAGGACCTAACAGATTTGTTGGCTACTCTACATATTACTGATCCAAAGCATTGGGTTTTATTTATGTGTTGCGATATTCCGCATGTGGAAGGAAAAACAGATTCTTACTGCTTCGTGGGCTATTTGGAATGCAAGGAGAAAGGCTATTCATGAAGGAATATTCCAGAGCCCTTTCTCCATTGTGGCAATGGTTAACCGCTTAATTCAAGAATTTGATTTTGTTAAGGGATTTGAGTTCAAGGGATGTATTAAACCTCAGTCAAAATCAAGAACTCAACGATGGATAGCTCCTGAGAGGGATATGTGTAAGATAAATGTTGATGCTGCTGTTGGTAGAGCTAGTTCTAAAGGGATTGTGGCTGCTGTATGTCAGAGCAGTCAAGGACATTTTGTTGCAGCCAGTGCTATGGTGGTTCCTAATATAACTAATCCCGAAATACTAGAAGCGATGGCCTGTCTGGAGGCACTAGCGCTTGCGGAGGACTGTGGAGTTTATAGACTGATCGTAGCTTCTGATTGTATAATGTAATCAATAATATAAAGGAGATGCCTCGTTGCGCTTATATGATGATCCTTCGAGATATTTATCAGACATCTAGATCCTTTGATTGTGTGCGCTTCACACACGAAGGTAGAGAGTTTAATAGGGAGGCTCATTATCTTGCAAAGTATGTATGTTCACTTGGAACTGGCCGGCATGTTTGGCTTGGTTCCCCTCCTATGTTCCTTGATGTAAACATTTTGAAAAGAAAATATATGCCTACCTTCCTCTAAAAAAAAAAGACTCAGGAAAAGTCCATTTTACCTCCCTGAACTATCCTCAAAGTCTACTTTTTCTCTTGACCTTCAAAATCGGGTAAATCACTTCCCTCAACTTTTAAAACCGTTCATTTTACCTCCCTGACCCGATTATAGGTGGTTTTCAAAGGTAAATTTATCTTTTTTTTAATTTATTTCAGCTGAATTTTTGAAAAAATCATAGTAAATCAATAGAAAAAAAAATCATCAAAAGGAAAATCCAATTTTCTTCGACTCCACATGAGTAGATTTACATAGTGAATATATAATATGGTATGCTTTAGTATAAAGTTTTTGCTATAGCTTTAGATCTATGTTTTTCTGTAATTAATTCAAAGTTGTGGTTTCTATGGTCCAATTGTAGTGAAATTTTTATGGTGAGGCTAATTACTATATGATTGAATTATAGTAAACATTTCATGCTCATTGTATCATGTACAACTGAGTTATAGATTTATTTATTTTTATGCTTATTAAATAGTTTTAAAATGGTTAAAAATGTGTAAAAATAGAAACGAGTATGAAATTTTACTATAGTTAAATCATACAATAATTAGAGCACCATAAAAATTTCAACACAATTGAACCATAGAGACTGTAACTATGAATTATTTACAGAAAAACATAAATCTAAAGCTATAGCAAAAATTTTGTACTAAAGCATACCATATTATATGTTTAATGTGTAGATCTACTCAGGTAGAGTCGAATAAAATTAGAATTTCCATTTTATGATTTTTCTGTGATTTACTATGATTTTTTAAATATTTAGCAAAAATAAATAAAAAAGAAAAAGGCAAAACCGTCTTTGAAAACCGCCTGTAACCGGGTTAGGGAGATAAAATGAATGGTTTTAAAAGTTGAGGGAGGTAGTTTACCCGGTTTTCGAGTTCAGGAACGAAAACTAAACTTCAAAGATAGCTTATGGAGGTGAAATGGACTTTCTCCTTTAGACTCAACATATCGCAGTGAAATGGATTTTCTCCTTTAGACTGAATATATCGCAGCGACTCAGCCCATAAAATCAGGCCCGATAGTATTTTTAAGGTGGCCTTGTCCTCTTGGACACAAGTTTTCGCGCTCCACACAGTATACTTGCATTTATTAGCCTTACGGTACACAAGCTTTCCGAAAATAACTTTAACTAATTTTATATAAAAATATTAATATTTATGGTACACATTTAATATCATTAAATAGATCGTTGAATTTATTTTCACATAAATTTATTTAGAGATATAAATGCTACACAGATTTTCTACAAATCTCGCCAAACTTACTGTATAGAAAAAAAACCGACAAATATTTAGGAACAAAGGGGTACTTTCAGGCCGTAGAATTGACACTGCAGGAGGAAACAGGGAATAACAATCACTGGACCATGCATACAGGGGAGACGTGATAGCGATGATGATACGATCGAGAATTATAAATACTCCTAGTCCACTGATGCACATACATACTAGCACGCTCCGAGTTCCGAATGAACGCAGCAAGCAGTACGATCCAAATGAACGCACCGCTGCTTTTGCACACCTAAAGGGATCGATGAGGACGATGGAGAGCTACACGCGTGCCGCGCCACGCTCGGCTCGCCGGCACCGCCTCGGCGCTCCCTGCCGGAACGCGATGAAGAGTTGTCTGGCTCCGTCAACGACAGCGCATGGACTCGGCCGCACGACCGACTCTCGACTCCTTGTTGCTCTTCGTCGCGTGGTCGCTCCGGAAGGAAAGGAACAACAGAACTTTTGGCAGACCGGCTTCTGGAACGCAGATTGTCATACACACGGTGATCTGTGAAGCGGAGGATTGGGTCATTGTTCACTGCCCTGTGGTTGCAAAACTTTAATCAAATTTAATACAAGTAGCTGACATGCGTAGTTAGGACAGTCAACCGATCTGTGGTGCGGGCCTCTGACCAGCATCACTGGCAACCTGTGTAACGTTTCAAAAAAAACTTCTTTACTCTTAATGAAAAACAGGTCAAACCCGATCGCAAAAAAAAAAAAACGCCCACGCCGGTGGCACGCGGTTGTTGCGGCGTCCGCCTTGCTGGGGTCCTATACATCCGTGCCGTGACGTGCTTGGTTCGTTGTGGCATCTGGCCTGTGGGCAGCGACCTGTGCTTGTGATCTGCAATGGCCATCGCGTCTGGTTGTCATGGGGGACCACGGCTGTGGCACGCCGCGCTCAGCTCGCCGGCGCGGGTCACACCGCCTCGCTGGTGGCTGGTGCTTGCGCTGGAATAGTATGGCTCATAAAACACTGTTCTTTCGTTGGAATAGTATGGCTCATAAGGTTGATTTGTTGTGAGAGAAAAATACTGTTCTTTCGCTGGCATAATATAAGCGAACATGGCACTCCAAAAGGTCAAGACTTCTCAACATGATAGAGCAGCATCAGCTTGCAAGGCATAACTTGCATTGTGGCAACACAAAAATAAACTTTGTAATTCTGTCATGCGTCATTAGTGCTGATCTAGAACACACTTATTTATTAGAATCTTATGTCCATTTGATCCTTGTGAGAGTGATTTTGCTTTATGCATGTAACTAAATTTCAAGTTGCTATAAATTTTTTATGTTCTTTACATTATCTAGATTCCTCTCCTACTTTGTTTTTTTTAACTGGCGACGATTGGTGTCTAAACAGGCATGCTCATGTTCATAATCATATGTATAGTAGCAGGATAGTAAAGTGGAAACCAACGCATAGCATTTGATCGGAAGCTAGAAACCGTCTCTATGAAACATGTTTGAAATTGTTTCAAACCGGTCTGAGAAGTTGGTTTCAGTCTTGTTTGGTTTTTTAAATTAGCAGGCCGGTGATTTGGTTGGGCTTGGGTCAAGGAGCGGAAACGGTGGGGGGTGGTGGGTGGACTGGGTGCTGTTTACTGGTCGGGGATGTTTCGAGCTGGTTTCCAGCCCATTAGCAGGTTTATGGCAGGGGTATAGTATAGTTTTATAAGCCAATTATTTGAATAATGAAAGGATAAGGTAATATTGGATGCCTTGGGTGTCGACATCCTAACACACAAATGGTAATGTACTGGTTCCTCTGTTTTATCTTTTCCTACCCCCGTTGCGCTACTTGACCCGATTCATCGTCTGTTCCGAATTATCTTCTTCATATAAACATTACTAATTGGTTGGCGATTGAACATGCTGCAGTTTGACTTTGTAGTATGGACCGGCTTCACTGTTTCTCTTTTACGTACACGACTCGTATTCTTGCTGTTATCTTTGGCGTCTGGTTATCGATTTATTTATCGAAATATTATCACCTCTATACGTAGCCCGTTAACTGTCCTATCACAAGGGCTCGAATCATAATAAGATACATATAAACCCTTATGAGAAGTCCATGCTTCATATCTAGAACTCATAAATTTTACATACCTCTCTCTATATATTTTCTCTTTATGTGTTTCCTATACATACTCAGTAATCTTTATTCAGTTATGATAAACATGTTTTATTTAGTGGTCTCGTCTCCTGCATTATGAATTGTATAACAGCTAGCGTCTGTTCTCAGGCATATATAGAACAATCGGCCAAAAGTTGGTTAAATTAATTGCCATGTTCATCTTAATTCTTATAGGAAAAGACTTCTTAATATTTTGATTTTAGTTCATCTATTACGATGGAAATTTCTGATAGCGCCGCTCGTGTACGTATTCTAGTCTATCTAAAATCTTTTTGAGATGTCAGAGTCTTTTTTTTTTTTGGTACCGAAGAGCATGTTTACATCTGTACATTCAAACATGATCAACACATAAGGTGGGTTTTTTTCCCCAAACCATGTGGTTGCGAGTCTTGCTTTTCGAATTTGACTTAAGAAGAAATATCACCTCCTTTTTCTAAACGGAGGGGAAATACATGACACCTAGTACTCTTGATGTCAATATTTGAATGTTTCTACTTTCTAGCTAGCTTGTCATAATCATTACCGCAGAAAGGAGCCGGGTGTTGACATCGTGCGTCGGCCCACTTATCTTATGTGAAAATGCCACATGGTCAACATATCATGACGCGAGCTTTGTTGTTTTGGATTTTTCTTTTGTTTTTGTTTTTGAGGGTAGCTCAGCGAGGAACAGAAGAACACCAAATTCAACAAGCAACATCTCATCCGCCGACCATTTCACATTCTAGCGCGCGCTGCTGATTTCATTTGCTAAGTGTTTCCTACAGAAAATCCAATAGAAATGAAATAGAAACAGTGCATGTCTGAAGCAAAAAATTGAAATGAAGCCCATCAAAATAATAGCTGCATAGTATATATGTATAGTAGCGTCGCCAGCCGAAAAGCAGTGTGTTTTTTTTTCATGCCCCTGATCTAGGACATTTTACATGAGCACATTTACACGCTAACACGCTGTACGTTTTTTTTTTTTTTGGGTAACTTGATCTGTACGTTTGCTTGATATACGCGCGCAGGCTATAAAAGGTGACCCAGGGCAAGCGAGGCTGCCAAGCATATCCCTCTATTCCTTCTTCATTCTGAAGCAGGTAAGGTGCAGCAGCTAAGTTGTTATGGGCAACGCGAACAGCTACTGCAACGACTCCTCCGCAGCCGCCGCCACATCCCCAAGACGCCGCTGCCACCGGGCGCGGCAGCCGGAGCCTCATCAGCATGTAGCCGACGACGGCGGGGAGATGCCCCGGCACCACCGACACGCCGGCCCTCCGCGCGAGCCGCAACCTCGCGTGGTGCCCGGCAGCGAGGTGCCGTGGTTGCAGCAACGTGCCGGCGCCCCTAGCGTCAGCGACAGGTACATCCTGAGCAAGGTGATCCGCATCCAGGGCTCCGTCCTGACACGCGTTGCCGTCAGCGTGAGCTCCGGCGAGGTAGTGGCGTGCAAGACCGTCCCCAAGAGCCACCTCGTCGTCGGCACGCAGGCGGTGGCTGAGAACCTCCGGCGTGAGGTGTCCATCATGGCCTCGCCGTGGCTGGCGCGGCTGCACGCCGTGTACGAGGACGACGACGCGGTGCACCTGGTGATGGATCGGTGTGACGGCCTGTTGCTGGGGGACACGATGCGCACGGTTTCGGCGCAGGGGCGGATGGTCACGGAGGAACAGGCCGCGATGGTGGCGTGGGCCGTGGTGAATGAGGTCCGCGCGTTGCACGCCAACGGGGTGATGCTCCGGCTCGTCGAGCCGGATAGGTTCATGTGGGTCGTCGTCCCCGATGATGGCTTGGCTCTCAAGGTGGTCGACTTCAGCCTGGCCGTCGAATTCCGCCCAGGTTCATACATCCGTTATACCACTAATATTGAGCATTCAATTGGTTTTGTTCAGTACTAACTCTATCTAGTCCGACTAATACTGCTGCATGCACGTACACGTACGTCCCAAATCCACCACTGCGGCTGGCTGTGCAGGTGAGAGTGAGACGTTCACGGATGTGATTGTGACCGGCTGCCTCCCTTACATGGCGCCGGAGGTGTTCGAGGGAAACTACGGGACCAAGGCAGATGTCTGGAGCGTGGGTGTCATCATCTACCAGCTGATCACTGGACGCCTTCCGTTCCCCTCAGCTAGAGCTAACGACGGTGAGTGCGTAGTAGCAACCAGAAAGAAAGAAAGAAAGATCATATTTGTGTACGTAGTTAGTTATTGCTAGTAGTTTATTTATTTTTCCTGTCGTCGTCGTCAAACGTAGGCACCTTCGGCGACTACGAAGCTCAGCGGCAGGCGACCCTGAACGGGGTGGTGGACCTGCAGTCGGATCCGTGGCCGCTCATCTCCGAAGGCGCCAAGAACCTCGTCCGGCTGCTGCTGCAGCGCGACCCGGCGAGGCGCCTCACCATCCACCAAGTTCACCAGCGCCTCAGGAACTACCTGCAGTACTGAACTGCTGGCCGGCGGTGAGAAGGCACGGCCGCAGTGCACCGGCCGCCGGCGACCCATGCGCTTCAATTCTTTAATTTGATGATTCTCTGTAGTCTGTACGTATGTATATATATACACGTGTGCCACTCTCCAGCTAGCTCGTCCGATCCCCGATTAGCTACTTTATTTTTCTGTAGCGTCCTGTTAAGTGTGATGCATCATGTCTTCATCAGGTTGATTATTAATTTGTTATTACGTACATTTTACCATGTCAACACATGTAGATGCATGTAGGAGTGTGTATTGTATATACCCGGCCCTTCAGTCATCATCTTGTAAATATACTGCTCCTAATGTATACGGGGGTAATAATGATGCAAATAATAAAGCAAGCTCGCTCTAAGAATCTAAGATATATCCATTATCGCTGTGTGCACGACTCTGATCTTCCCCCCCCCCCCCCCCCCCCAGTACGTAGCAAAGTACTCCCTAGTACGTAGTAGCATCCTAGAAAGTCTCAGTGTGATCGACTGATCGAGCACTGATGCACTATATCATATTCCCTCAGCACTATCATATTCCCTCAACGAACCAGTCTTCATGTTAATGAACTTGCAAAGTCAAGCCCCAGGACCCAGGGGAACATCTGGTGATGAAATCGAACTACTAGAATAGTAGGGCCTCAAAGTCAACCTGTTGCGTGACCGAGAAAAAAAAATCAACCTGTTGCACAGGGACCCCTGAATTCTTGATCCGCACCTGGTCATGTTGCAAGGAGGCCGCATCATCTTGGCATCAGGAGTCTTGCCATCTTTCACGATGAATGCCGTGTCCATTCCCCGCACCATGTAGCGATCAAAGTGGCAATGCACGAACCACACCCCTGAATTGAACAATCAAAAGTCACACAAAAATCACTCTGTAAAATAACCACGGCAGACTACAGAATTAGAGGCCATGTTGGTTCCAAAATACATGGTCGGTGGCCAGGTCGCTCACTCACCGGCCGGGGTTCTCTGCGCGGAACCGTATGGCAGCCCAACCGGCTTTGGGCACGGCGATCGTGTTCTGTGGGGGACGGCGGTGTCGGACGTGAATGTTCTCGCCGCCATGTAGTACCGGTACCGGCCTCAGTGCCGCTGTCGTCGGCGTCAAGGAGCGCGTCCACGGTCTGCCCCGACGCCACCATGACTTATAGTCGGCGGCGAAAGACTTCGTGTAGTGCGCGTCTGTGGCCACCACGGTCAGGCGGTGCCCCGCGACGGTGAAGAACATGTCGTTGGTGAGACCGGCGTTGATCATCCGGAGCAGGTACGTGTTACCGCCCTACACGACGACGATGCGATTTGATAGGCGTCGAGAGCTGCTTAGAGCATCTCCAAGAGTTTGGCAATTTTCATTTGGCAAATCTTGTGTTTTGCCAAGTTGTAAAAAGATATGCCAAGTAAAAAAACAGTCTCTCTCCAAGAGTTTGGTATAATTCACTTGCCAAACCCAGATCTAACTTACATCAGGAACCCTGAGGGAGAAACAAAATTATGTTTATGCCCTTCCACCTCTTAAAAACTTACATCAGGAACCCTGAGAGAGAAACAAAATTATTTTTGTGCCCTTCCACCTCTCTCGTACATACGGATGCCAAGTCCGCTCCGCGCGCGTATATTTGCGCGTGCGAGGCCGGTAGATGGCAAGTTGCCAAGAATGCCAACCTCATTTGCCAAGCTGTTGGAACCCAAATTTTCTCATTTTGCCAAAATTGAAAGGATGCCAATCTCATTTGGCAAACTCTTGGAGATGCTCTTAGGGGGGGGATAGAAAGGCTGCCGCCAATTTGGAAATGCGATGATTTTGCATGCGGCAAAAATTTGGGAGGGGCGGCGCTGATTTTGCGTGAATTTGCATGCGGCTGTTGTGAGGGGCGCTGGTTTTGCGTGCTGCGACGGAGGATCCCGCGCGTCGCTGAAGCCCGCCGGTGGGTGCGTTGAAGCCTCGGAGTGACGGTGTATGTTGGATCGTGGTGAAGCCTCCCTAGAATAGATCTGGGTCTTTGATTTTTATGTGGTGGATTTTTTTGGGGCAAAATCATGTGCAGATGGAGAAAATGTCATCTCCGTTGCCGACAAAAAAAAACTAGGTAGATAGAGTGAAATTCGAACTGTTCTTTTATAGTAGGGATGAGAGAATGTGATCAAACGGGTAAGCATTAGATATTATGGGGTGTTAAGATTGACTAAACTAAACTTTATTTCATGTTTTAGATGTCAAATAGTAGACCTTATGAACTAATCATGGTCTAATAGAAATTAATAGAGGCTAATTGATGAGTACAATTCACCATCCTACTGATCCTCAGGTGAAGACAGGGGTGCAGAGTCGGGGGATGGCAAGGAGAAAGCAGCGAAGAAGGATGAGGTCAGGAAGCAGAAGGAGGAAAAGAAACAAACCTATAAGCGCCAGCCAAGAATTAAGGAGTCTGATGGGAAGGAGCAGTCTCTGGCTAATTTGGAGAAGAAGAGAGGTGCAAGTGATATGGATGTAGATACAAAAGAGGTGAATAAAAAAGCGCGGAGGGATGGTGAAGTAGGAGAAGTGAGGTCTGACAACTTGAACGCGGGATCGCATGGACGATCCTGCGAGCATAAATGAATAAAAAAGGCGCTAGAGGCATGTGAATTGCAAGATCTTGGCTTTTATGGTGATATTTTCACATAGAGAAATCACAACCATCGGATGGAGGGTTATATCAGAGAGCGCCTCGACTGGGCTGTGGCAAATCTGCAATGGCAGGGTCTGTTCCCGGCTGCCAGAGTGTTCAATGGTGATCCTAGACATTCTGATCACAGACCGATCATTATCACGACGGAGAGAGGAAGCAGCTCGCAAAGGGGAAGGAATGAAGGAGGGTTTAAATTTGAAGCGTGCTGGTTGGAGGAGGATTTCCGAAAAGTGGTGGAGGAGACCTGGGGGATAGGTAATGCTTCGCAAAATGCAAAGGTGGCGGATGCTCTCAAAAATGTTGCAGCTGGGCTTAGTTCATGGAGCCATAATGTGTTGGGGGATTTAGAGAAACGAATAAAGAAAGTGAGAGTGGAGCTGGAACGGTGCATGGTGGGAGGAATAAGTAGAGAAGCAGTGGCTAAGGAGGAGGTGTTACGGTTCAAGCTAGATAGATTAGAGGAGCAGGTAGATGTTTATTGGCGTCAAAGAGCCCATGTGAAGTGGCTGGAAAAAGGAGACAGAAATACGGGGTTCTTTCATGCCATGTGTTCGGAAAAAGAAGAAGGAATAGAGTGGGGAGATCAAAGAACGAAGCAGGAGGGTGGGAGGAATCTGAGGAGGGGAAGAAGGCGGTGATCTCTAATTATTTTGGTAACCTTTTCATGTCCTCTAATATTCAAGGAGTGACACAGCAGCTCCTAGATGCTGTAGAGCCGTCAGTGACTGAAGAAATGAACGAGCAGCTGTGCCGGCCCTTCTCGGCTGAAGAAGTTAAGATGGCGCTTGACAGCATAGGCGACCTGAAAGCTCCAGGGCCTGATGGTTTGCCTTCTATTTTCTATAAGAAGTGTTGGGATCTGGTGGGAAACAAAGTGACAACGGAGGTACTAGCTGTGCTGGCTGGGGGGGGGGGATTTTCCAGAAGGATGGAACGACACCACAATCGCCTTCATACCAAAAGTACAGAACCCTGAACAGGTGAAAGACCTCCGCCCTATTAGTTTGTGCAATGTGTTGTATAAGATGGTGTCGAAGGTGCTTGCAAATAGATTGAAATCTGTACTCCCAGATATTATTTCCCCATCACAAAGTGCCTTTGTACCTGGCCGGCTAATCTCAGATAGTATACTTGTGGCATATGAGATCTTGCATTATATGAGGAATAAAAGGAGAGGAAATGTGGGCTATGCTGCTGTTAAACTTGACATGAGTAAAGCCTATGATAGAGTAGAATGGCTTTTTCTAAGTGATATGATGTCAAGAATGGGCTTCTCACAAATGTGGATAGGGCTGATTATGAAATGTGTATGCTCGGTCAAATACAAAGTAAAAGTGAATGGGTCACTCACTGATGAAATTATCCCAGAGCGAGGACTAAGGCAGGGTGATCCTCTGTCACCTTATTTATTTTTGTTGTGTGCTGAAGGTTTTTCTGCTTTACTGAAAAAAGCTGAGAATGAAGGATAAATTGGAGGGGTGAAAATCTGTCACGGTGCTCCAAGCATCTCTCACCTGTTGTTTGCCGACGATTCTCTGATCTTAGTTCGTGCAGACGGGGAGGATGCAGCAAAACTCCAGAGTATTCTGGATTTGTATGCGGAGTGTTCGGGGCAGATGATTAACAAAGAAAAATCAGCCATCATGTTCAGCAAGAATACAAGTGGAAGCAGTAGAGCAGCAGTGATGCAACAGCTTGGCATTAATAGTGAGTCTTTCAACAACAAATATCTGGCGCTACCAATCCATGTTGGTAATAACAGAGTACATATTTTCAGCTATCTAAAAGAAAGGGTATGGCAAAGAATTCAAGGGTGGAAGGAAAAATTATTATCAACTGCCGACAAGGAGATTATGATTAAAGTTGTAGCTCAAGCTATCCCAACGTATGCTATGGGGTGTTTTGATGTAACTAAGGAAGTGTGTGACCAAATCAATAGACAAATATGCAGATATTGGTGGAGCCACAATGACAGAGAAAATAAAATGCATTGGTTGAGTTGGGATAAGTTGAAGAAACCAAAGAAACAAGGAGGGCTTGGCTTTAGGGATATCCATGCTTTTAATATGGCGATGCTAGCAAAACAAGGCTGGACATTGATCCATAGTCCGGATTCTCTCTGTGCTAAAATCCTGAAAGCAAGGTATTACAAGGATGAACACGTTCTGCTTGCAGAACCCAAAGAAGGTATGTCATATACCTGGAGAAGTATTCTGAGAGGGTTAGAATTATTGAAGAAAGGTGTGATTTGGCGTGTGGGCAATGGAGAAAATATTAGTATATGGGAAGATCCATGGCTGCCATGTGGAGTTCCTAGGAGGCCGATTATACCTAAGGGAAGAAACATTTTAACCAGGGTTGCTGAACTTATTAATCCCATAACAGAAGATTGGGATGAGGAGCTGATACAGGCAACTTTCTGGCCGGAAGATGTGCCAAGGATCCTAGCTATCCCAGTGGATGTGGAGATGGAAGACGTCCTAGCGTGGCATTTTGATCCAAAGGGGTTTTTTCGGTCAAGTCAGCGTATAGAGTTTTCTGCGATGATCAGAATCGTAATAGCAGGCATGACTCAGCAGCGTCCAGTTCGAGAGATGGGGGAGAGCCGGAAAAAGTGTGGAGCCTGATCTAGGGAATGCAAGCACCGAGCAGACTGAAACATTTCATGTGGCGCCTAGCTCATGATTCATTGGCCCTGCGGTTGAGTCTGAAACGCTGAGGTGTCAAGGTGGATGATGACAGATGTCTCATGTGCAATCGCCAAGGTGAGGATGGTGGTCACATTTTTCTGAACTGTAAACAGGCTAAAGCCCTATGGAATAGCGCTGGAATGGAGCCACTGCGACAACAGTTAGCAGGCTGCTGCACTGCAAAAGAAGTAATAGAGAAATTGCTGACAACAGGTGACGGGCTATAGTTAAAGGGGGCTTTCCTTTTGAACAATTGGTGGCATGAAAGGAATAAAATTAGAGAGGGGGAGAAGAAGAGATCGATTGATGATATTGCAGGTCTATGTGGGAGACAAGCAACAGAAATTATGAAGTTACAGAAAAGTATTGCAGCTGTTGCTGGCCCATAAATTCCAAAAAGAAGATGGGAGAAACCCCCTGATGGTTCACTCAAGGTAAATGTTGATGGAGCATTCAGAGAATCTGATAAAAATGGTGGCTGGGGCTATGCCATCCGAGATGTGAATGGAGAAGGGGTTCAATCAGGCTCTGGGTGGGTGGTTCATGCGATTAATCCCTTACACATGGAGCTGACTGCTTGTATTGAAGGAGTCAAGACAGCAATGTCAATCGGTGCAAATAATATCATCTTGGAAACTGATGCACAACAGGTGGTCTGGGCATTGCAGGGCGATGATTTCAGACTCTCTGTGGTGGGTGGCTTAGTCCATGAGCTCAAAGATTTGGTGATAGAAAATTTTAGTTCTTTTATTATCAAACATGCTCCACGTGATTGTAATAGGGTAGCCCATGAACTTGCTTTGATTGGAAGTAGGAGTAACAATCTAGTGCCATCAGTGTTGGCAGGTGTTCCAAGTTGTATCACGGTCTTGGTGTCAGGCGATTTAGCCAACATGGTTGAGTAATGGAATGCGAATTCCGATAAAAAAAATCGAACTGTTCTTTTATAGCAGGGATGAGAGAATGTGATCAAACGGGTAAGCATTAGATATTATGGGGTGTTTAGATTGACTAAACTAAACTTTATTTCATGTTTTAGATGTCAAATAGTAGACCTTATAAACTAATCATGGTCTAATAGAAATTAATAGAGGCTAATTGATGAGTACAATTCATAGAAAAAATGTTAATTAATCTACGCTGAACGCAACTTGGGTTTGGTGGTACGTACCTTTCATGCCGGCCGCAACGTGCCACTTCTGTCATATGTCATGCATGAGGAAACAATCCTGGTAATCTGCGTTTGGCCATTAAAAGACTTGCAAACAGGTTCTCTCGGAAAGGTGACAGCGATGATACGAGAACCACGCTATAAAGTCCACCGCATATATATCATTATATGTATAGCACGTTCCGATGATACGCAGCAGTATAATACGAATGATCCTATTAGAGGTGGCAATGGATCAACATCCAAATCTCTATGGATAAATCTAACTAAAATTTAAGGGAAAAATCCAAGTCTAAACCTATTCTGATACAAATTGATTAATGTCGAATCTAAGAACTCTTGTGTTCAAATCCATCCAATATAATCCAACAATTTAAAAGCTCCTGTTCACACAATCACATCTTAAAGTAGCGTTTGGTTAGGAGACACGGTAGGATTGGATTGTTCTGCCTCAATTTTTATAGATGGAACGATCTCGTCTCTTGTCTGGTTGGGAGAGGACGTGATGACCCTATTTTCTGTTTGGTTTGAGCACATAAAAATGAATTAACTAACTGACATGTGGGGTTCACCCATCAATCTCTTATTTTCCCCCCTCATTTTTTTCTTCCTTTACCTTCCACCTTTCCTACGCACGCGTCTACTCACACCTCGCGTTCACGGTTGGGGCGGCGACAGCGGGGCTGCACCTTGCTCTTATGGCGGGGGGGCCGGAGCTAGGCTGCGTACGTCACTGGAGCCACAACTCGCCCGCACAGCGATAGGGCCAGAGCTGGCTGAAAACCATAGTTTGGTTTTGACTAATTAATGAAACCTAGGTAGTAACCTATGTCATTAAGTGTGAATATGAGCTAGGTTGGTACATCTAAGCAATGGAGCTAGATGTTGGTGATCAAGGTGATGGTGATGACCAAAAGAGAGAATCAAATGCTTCAACTTGGAAAAGAAGAAAGAAAAAAACAAAAACCAAGTGTTGATTAAGGCAAAGGTATCAAATAGATTTTTTATTTTAGCACTCAAGACACCATAGAGGGTGTGAGTATATTTAGGATCAATAGCCGTACTATGAAGAGGGGAGAAATCATAGTTGATGCGGTTGTCAAGTGCCATTAGGTGATCTAACTAGATTGCATGTGCATTGGATCCTAATGTGCTATTGGGAACTGACTTGGAGTGTTGCTAACTCACGTACACATGTGTCGGAATACTTGGAGTTGGCTCAGATGCACAAGGGTGAAGTGTTTTGAGTTGAAAAGGAAAGAGCAGAGATGACCAAACTCGGTGCACGAGGGGATCGGACACTGGCTTGCCAGGTCTGGTGCTAAACCCTAGCATGCGGGGGCTATCGCAGTTGGACCGGGCCCTGCTTTGATCAGGGACCAGACCCTCTCGGAAGAGCCCGGTTGGGCACAAGCAGAGAAGGCGCAGCAGCACGCGGTTGGTCAAACCCTGAGGAGGTGAATGATTGGACTCTGGGGGAACATTGTTCCCGAGTCCGGTCGCGGTGACGTGGCAAGGCGCGACACACAGGCGAATGAATAGAAGAGGACCGGACTCTGCGGCGAGTCCGGTCATGATCGGTCGAACGCGCCCGGTCGTGAATTTCGCGCTCTGGAACCTCTCTAGACTCGACCGGACTCTGGATCGCTCCAAGTCTGGTCATCCAAGAGGCGCATCCGGTCATAGGTGTGCGCGCGTGTGCGAAGGCAGCAACGGTCGAATTTGAATACGCGGTGGTGTGGCGCTCAGCGATTGGCTTGGGCGTGTGACCAGACCCGCCTGACCGGACGCTGATAGCGAGTCCAGTCAGTGTGTTCAGTACCCCTTCGTGAGCTCAACGGCTCTTTTTTGTGAGGGTGCCTATTTAAGCAATTTTGCCAGCCTTGGGGTGTCTCTCTTGGCCATTTGACATACTTGACATTCCTTTGAGCTGAGAAACACCACTCTCACTCATCTCTCTTGATTGTTGTTCATCCAAGTGAGTTGGGAGAGCATATAAGTGCATTTGCATCATGTTGGCGCATCTAGTGGCACTTGTGTTTGCATCGGCTGTGGGTTCTCTTGTTACTCTTGTTGGTTGACATCACCTAGACAGCTTGGAGCAGCTGTTTGTGATTGGCACAAGTTGGAGCTTGTTTGTGGCCATCCTGATCGTGGTTGTGAGGGGTTCTTGACCTTTTCCCGATAGAGAGCCAAAAGGTACTCCATTAGATTGCTCGTGTTATTGAGTTACCCTCACTTTTGGTAGATTCTTACGACGCCCGAGTGTGGGCTTGGCGTGGTGCCAATTAGCTCGCGAGCCACCAAGTGTTAGGTTGACACAACAGGGATGTAGCTTGCCGGCAAGCAAGTGAACCTCGGGATAAATCTTGGTGCCATTTCTTGTTGTTCATATTGTGATTGATTGGTCATCTCACTTGCCACGTGTGCTATACATCTCTCTATCCCTCGTATTTACATTCCTAGAGATATCTTGTGTAGAGGTAGTTTAGTAGCTAGTGTAGCTTAGTTGGTAATCTAGTTGTAATTAGCTAGCTCACTAGTTAGTGAAGTAGAGACATAGCCTTGTGTGTGTTTAGTGTCATAGCAACTAGAATTGTTGGTATAGATGGTTTGCAACCCTTTGAAAGGTCCTTTTTTGGTTTTAGGAATTGAGTGACAACCTAGGTGGACTAATTGTATTTATGTGAGATACACAGGTGATTAGTCTACAGGTACATGTGTGTGAGCAACATATGCTATAGAGGTGGAAATGGCTCGGAGATGTTGCAAAGCTCACACATGTGATGATGAAGGAGCTCATTGTACATGAGACATGACATTGAGTCAAGTGATCAAGGTGGAGAAGGTAAGACATGACTTGGCTTAACGGACCGGTTACAAGTGTGAAGGGCAAGTTGAGTGATGACTTGGCGTCGATGGACCGAAGCAACGGTGAAGAACAAGTGAAGTCAAGATTGATGAACTAATAAGGTCACATGATGATATAAAGTGGATCATATCATTATTGATCATGTTGGTGCATATGTTGCATCGACATTAGAGGAGATGGAGTGGAATGCGCAAGGCAAAGGTATAACTTAGGGCATTTTATTTCACCGGTCATAGGTGTGTAGAGAAGTTGATGACCGGGTTTATGACAAATGGTCGTACTATCAAGAGGGGCAAACTTGTTTGCATATCGGTCATCTAGTGCTACTCAAGTGATCTAAATATGCATCGTTGCTAGGATCGAGTGGCGTGACAAGTTGAGTGGCAAACTCCTTAAAAATGATTGTGAAAATGCTAACACACATACACATGGTGGTGTACACTTGGTGGTGTTGGGACATTTGCAAAGGAGGAGGAGTTGGAGTTGATGTGTATCAACTCGGCGAAGAAACAGAGGCGAAAGAAGGTCACTGGAAGTGACTAGACGCTGGCCTCGGGGCACCTGCGCGTCCGATTAGTGGCAGTAGTGAAGGCACAGGCGTCGGTCTTCGATCGGACGCTGGCCTGGCGCTACCGGCACGTCAGTTCACCTTCTAGAGGCACACAGACATAGGCGACCTGATGCGGGTGGTTCATTGTGCTGCGTCCGGTTGTCTAGCTGACGTGGTAGCTCTGGCGTGTTCGGGGGGCAAGCGGATGCTGGCCTGCATCTGGTCACTTATGATCGAACACGGCAGGTCACGCAAAACCCCCTCTGGGAGCTCTCTGTTGTTGATTGGACACTGCTCGGCGCACGTCAGGTCGTCTCGAAGAGGTGCGTCCGATCGTGGTTGAAGACGCGTGTGTGAAGTAGCCATTGGCGGCAATGGTCGGCTTTGAATGTGGGTGCCACATGGCATGATCTGTGCGACCGAACACTGGCCGGGTGCGTTCGGTCATCATGGCCGGCGCGTCCGGTCGTCCTGAAAAACACCCAGTGAAGGGGTAACCGCTCTATTTGTTCATGGGATTATAAATAGAGCACTTGGCCAGGCTTGAGCTGGTTGCTGAGCACACTAGAGCCTTGGTTGCTTATGTGGTGGTGCTTGGGAGCCTTCTAACTCACTTGTGATTGATAGTGTTCATCCGATCGAGTAAGTAAGCGATTCTAGTGCGATTGCATCATGAGGTTGCATCGAGTAGCACTAAGTATTCAAGTTGCAAGCCGGTGGTGCTTGTTACTCTTGGATAAGGGTGGGCAAAATACCCGATACCTAATTCCCGAACCCGAATTACCCAAACCCAGACCCGAAGTACCCAAACCCGAATTACCCGATCATAATTTCGGATAGTGATCGTAAAAACCCGAAATTAGTTTGGGTAATTCGGGAAATGTTTTCCGATACTCGAACTACCCGGATTACCCGAAATATCTCAAATATTTGCTCTTCTATTCCTAATATGAAGACATGAGGTAGTTCAATGCCATATAAATATATTATTTGGCATGAATTAATGTAGATTTATGCTAACTTGATAAGTGATTTGTTGGTAATTGATATAAAGGCATGATGTGATTTAAAGGACTATTGTTTATTGCTTTAAAATGGTACTTTAATTCTTCCAAAATGGTTGGTTTTGTCAATTTTGGGTATATCGGGTAAAACCCGAACCCGAATTATCGGGTACCCGAAATTTCGGGTAATGCTTTTTCGGGGGCAAAAATCGGGTTGCAATTTTCAATACCCGAATTTTCAACTACCCGAATTATCCGACCTGAAATTTTCGGGTAACCCGAATGCCCAGCCTTACTCTTGGAGGTTACCACCTTCTAGACGGCTTGGTGGTGGTCTCCATCGAAGCCCGCAAGAAGCTTGTGCGGCGCTCCGGAGAAGAGCTTTGTGAGGGGCATTGTGCTCGCCCCACGGGAGTCGCGAAGAGCAACTCTAGTAAAGAGTGTCATTGAGCTACCCTCACTTGCGAGGTAGGTTCTTGCGGTGCACGACGTGCGGGCTTGGCGGGTGATGCCAATTAGCCGTCGAACCATCGAGTGAGCGGTTGACACAACGAGGACATAATTTGGTGGCAACCTCGTAGACCTCGAGAGAAAAATCACCGTGTCAACATTGTCTTCATCATATTCTTGGTGGTTTGCATTCCACGAAACACAAGATTGTATTTACATTTCATACATTGCACTTGTGTAGTTGCTCTTGTGACTAGTTTAGCTTTAGTAGCTTGCTAGTTGTCTTCTTGCTTGTGTAGCATAGAAGTAGCTCTCTTACATGGCTAATTTGGTTTTAGTAACCTTGTTAGTCACTTTGCTTAGTTTGTGTAGCTAAGTAATTTGCGCTCTATAATTTGACTTGTGTAGCCTTGTTATTGAGTATTGCTAGCGAGCTTAGGTGGTTTTGTGCTTTTGCTTCACTAGTTGTAGAGGAGCTCCCCCGGTTGGTAAAGTACTAGTGTATAGGTTTGTGTGACCTTGCTCTAGAATTGTTTAGGTGTGCTTTAGCTAGCCCGGCAACTTAGTTGCTTGTTTAGGATCTTTTTAAGGTGCTAGAGAACATAGATAGAGGGGTGTAGTCTTAGCTAGACCGATAGTTTTATTTCCGCACTTGTTTTGGTTAGTCGGCGCTTTTAAGCTTTAGAAAGGATTATTGACCCCCCTCTAGTCCGCCATATCAACCCTACACCCTTGTAGAGCTAGAGCAAAATTGTATTTCGCCATTTAGGTTACTAGCCTTTTGCTCTAGTGATTTCGTAGAGAATTTTTATAGATTATTCACCCCCCTCTAGCCATTTAGGACCTTTCACTGGCCCATGTGGCGGTGGTGGCGCCGGAGCTTGGCTGTACCCAGACCTTGCCACTCCTCTTCCTCCACTACGTGCAACTCCTCTTCTTCCCCGCAAGCGTGCGCGCTCATCCCACCTAGGGTGACCCATCCATGAAATTTTTGCAGATGAGATGAACCTGCGTCTGGAGAGAATATTCCCTAGTGGGAAAATTCCATCTCCCGTTGTCTCCGAATCAAACACTGTGCGAAGGTGGGGATATCCCACCTAGGACGGTCTCGTCCTCAGAACCAAACACTACCTTAGCTTTCAAATGCTCCAGATAGCAACTAAGATAAGCATGTTAAGCATTACATGATTTTTTTCACAAATCCAATACCTAGCCGGTGACTATAAAGCTTGATACTAGAATTGGAGTAGATAAAAATCAGTTATGTTGGTCCACACATGCCTAGCAATATCACAATGAAAAAATAGATGAGCGATGCTTTTACTACCAGCACAAAACAACCAATTCATCACATTATCAAGTTTCTTTCTTTTGGCTAGAAACATCATGGACACACTGTATAATGGTGACAGGTCTACAGTTCGCAAATGGTGGAAAAACTAACCTCAAGCCCATAGAACATGATAAATGCTGCCTGATTAAAGATATGATGAGTGTGCTGCAAAAAATGGCAACTATACCATGTAATTGTGCACTGATAATCAACAATGAAGTTGGAGGATTTCTTTTTTTTAGATGAAAGAAGAATTATATTAAAATATAGCCGGGTATATCATCATGTTACAAGCACTCTGAAATACAATATGTATACCAGACTGTTCTTCACTTATGTTGTACCCATGCTTTGTATAGCTCCAAATCTCAATCACAAACTTGTATGACGATTCATATGGATGACAACACAGACAAACACTTAGCAAAAGACCTGAGAACAGATGCCCAACGAATTATTTATTTAATAAAATGATACTAGTAGTAATAAAAAATACTTTGGCCAGCAGCCGAAAACGCCGGTGATTAGCACACGCAAATTTACTGCTCACATGCCTGATATGAATTATTTACTTAGTTAAATAATAGTATTAGTTATAAAACAATAGTTTGACCTGTGACCGGACACTATGATTAGCTAAAAAAATTTACCGCTCACAGTTCGAGAAGGAATTATTTATTTAACAAAATAATACTATTAGTAATAAAATAAAACCGTGTGACTGAACTGTGACCGGACGTCCCGGAGATTAGCACATGGCGAATTTACCGCTCATGGGAATGGAAGGAATTATTTTATTAGAAAAATGATATTAACGGTAATAAAAAAGGCCCGAACGGTGACCGGACGCCCTAGGGATTAACACAGTCAAATTTACTGCTCAGGGGCATGATGGAATTATTTCTCGTCTAAATGATACTATTAGTAATAAAATAATAGCCCGATCGGTAATCAGATGACCCGGAGATTAGCACGTGGCTAATTTACCGTTCACAGGTAAGAAAGAAATTATTTTTATCAACAAAATGATACTACTGGTAATTAAAAAGTAGCTCGATCAGTGTCCAGATGCCATGGTGATTAGCACATGATGCAGAACCCTATTCCAGGGAGACAGGGAACCAAGAAATAAATGGCAAGGCAAATATATACACAAATTGATGGTTCAAGAATGGAGCAAGATTTACATTCAGTTTTGAAAAAACAGGTATTGGGACTCAGAATTTTTTGACTGGACCATTGCAGTTAAGTTAAGGATTATACTATACAATCAATCAAGTCAGATACAGGGGCCAACAAGTGGGCAAAGAACTCGACGACCGCAAACACTCTGAAGAGGCCCGGAGGAAGGCGGTGAAGTTGGACGCATCAACGTCCACGGTCGCGTCCCCGTCCGACTGGTTTGGCTGTTGTGGCAGAACCGCCTAATCTAATACCCTCCCAAGAGTACTCGTCTTCCATTAGACACTAAGTATCCAAGGAGAGCACGAAACTACGCGATTCCGTCGAGCACACCGCAAGGGGGAACTCGAAGATCCACATTTTTACATCAGGATCACAAATAAGAGAGTAAAGTTTACAACATCCTTACCATTTCTTACCTCACTTCTAGTACAACATCAGAGTAATTCATTATGTAGTTATACAGCAGAATATAAAACATTATCAGAGTTCAGCGGAAATGAAATCCTTTGATGACAAGTTAACATTAACCTGAAGAACGTTTAAATGCATGAAATGATAACAGATTAATAGTATTTTCCTTGTAAACTTTTGGTGAGAGTTTTAATAAATAAACTCTACTCCGCATCGTAAAGGAAACCCTCGCTGAGCCCACCAGGAGGTTTCCACACGCAAGTGTCAGCTTATTAGCACCTGCCACCTGCAACAGGGTAGAACAAATCCTGAGTACTTAATTGTACTCCGCAAGACTTACCCGTCAGGAGGAAAATAAAAAACTCTAAGGATTATGCAAGGCTTTTTGGCTTGTGGGTTTCTTGTTTGCAAGAAGCAGCACTAAGAGTGTGTCCTTAATTTCTTATTTTTAATAGCCGTATTTTATTTCTTATCCAACCTTCTATGTAAGCTCCTAGTTTATAATCAAGCAGGGTTGAGCAAACAGAACCATTTCTTCATCTTTCAACTGCCAGTTCTTCCTACGATGCCAGAGCGTAGTCAAGCCGTACCGTCACGCAGAAACGGCGATTTACGAATCAATATGCCCAGCTGGGTGCCCCAAAAACACACGCCTTGCTTGTACCCCGGGCACAAGCAAGACCAACCCGTTCCACTCCTGTCAAGGGGTCCAGGTCCCCGTCCAAGCTCGGACTCTAAGCCTCCAACACTGCAGGCCCGACCTTAATATGGTGCTTAGACCTCCTCAACCCAATATATATAACCACCCTAAAAAGCCGGTCCGGAAAGAGCCAGAACCTATGACAGGAGAGAAACAAGTCTTTCCGCTCCCATAATATGCTCGGGACAATAAATATGTGACTTAACCAGGATTCATGCAACGAACGGTCCTTACTTGACACAGGCGGAATAAATGCAACCAGAGCCCCGCTCCGTTGCCCAACCAGGTCCAAGTCCATCCAACCCATTCCGCTCGGTCTCCAATTATCCATATACATTTATATTTCATGTGATAGTAACATGATAATAGTAACAATATTATAATTCCTATCTCTCGCGAGTGACAGACAATCACTCAGCTTCTATCGGAATCCTATAGCATAGCATGCTACACGACCCCATCATACTAGTAAGACTCATAGGATAAGATATATATATGCAAGTGGGTTTCATTCAACTCCTTTAAACTTAATGCATAAGCATAATTTAAAGTGCAGAATAATAGGGGTTATGCACCGGGGCTTGCCTGGGTAAAATATAACCAAGTTAGCATTTCATCATGATGACACGATCATCCAGGCACCATCTTTTCTGCTACCTCCGGGTGATGCCGTTGTCCACCATCGCTCCTATTATGACAATCGTGGAATGCAACGCAAAGATGTAAATAGACAATGATAACTGCAACTAGGAGACATGTTGCGCTTCGCAAGCTAACGAGCTAATTCTACGCACTAGGCCACGTGCCCACGTCGTCGAGTATAGCATCATTTCCTGACACGCGTTTTAGTTACTCGGACCTAATACGTGGCTTTATCCATTTTATCGATTTAATAGATATTTAAACTAGGCTCATTAACTATCCTAACAAACTAAGTATTTTGAAGCTATAAAAATTACAGAGAGCAGATAATGACATTAGGAGCTTACCGTAAAATTTTTGGAGTCAACACTTTTATCATTTGCTTACAAAAATTCTCACAAGTTTATTCTTAGCAATATTAAGCATTTTAGAATAATTAGCGAACTCCTAAAAGTATTATACAACTATGTGGGTAAAAGCATACTAACAGTTAGAGCATGATTTTAAGAACCTAACAAAATTTGTTTCACATTTTTTGGACTTCTACACAATTCTATTTTAATTTCACAAGTTCATAGCATTATTAGAAAAAGGAAAACCAATTTGATTTGCTGGAAAACAGGAGGGGCCGACGGCGACCCAAAAGGCCCCGCACCACTACGGCCCACGTGGGACTTGGTCGCGCGCAGCAGGCCGGCCCAGCCGCGGCCCGAGGCCAAGGAGCCCACGCGCGAAGGCGATCTTTAGCAGAAAGGTCCCTGCGACCAGGCGTAAATGGCTCCTACTGTTCGCACTATTCATGCAGAGAGATGCTTCGCAGGCGGACCCTTGGAGAAATCTATCTTCACAACAGCGGGTCCCTGCCGCTCCCACGCCCACCAGCGTGACGTCGGCTGACATGGGACGGTTGCGCCGGCGACCAGGGACCCGCTTAGACAATACTAAGAAACCAACCGCCATCTACGGCTCAAGCGACGATGCTGGGTGGCCACGGGAAACCGGGACGCGTACGAGCGCGCGCTGCAGCGGCGAGCGGCGATTCACGCCGGCGGCGAGGCCGTACCGGCAGGCTAAGGCCCTAACGGGACTAACGCGGTGGCAGAAAAGCAATAGGGGCTCACCAAGATGCCTGCGGTGGCGACCGTTGGCGCGGAGGTGTACCGGGGTGACTTGGCCGCGCGCGTGCAGTGAGGTCGGCGACGCTCCGAGCGTGGCGTGCCGCGTCAGCACGCCGCCGGTGAGGGTCCAGACCTGGCTGAGGCAAGCACCCAACAGAGGAGGTCAAGGCGGGTCTATGGATACCAATTAATTGGAACCGCAACGAAGGAGGGCTTACCCCCAAACACGCTCTGCTCCGGCAGCTAGATGACCGATGACGACCCCAAGCGCCCAATTGGCGGCCATGGCGCGCACGACTGAGGCTCGGTGCGGCGAGACGCAAAGCTGGCTCCCACAGCTACCCACCGAAGCGAGTAATGGAAGTGGAAATCACCGTGTTTCTCCCATTTGAAAAGGGCGGCGGCGGGGTGACCGGTTCACGTGCACGCGGCAGAGGAAGGATAGCGCGGCGACGCTGGCTAGCGGCGAAGGGGGACCCCAGAGCACGACGACCTCTTACCCTGTGGTAACATCGGACCGAGGCGAGGTGTCTATCTAAGTCTCGCCGCCCGACAACGCGAGGCAGCGGCACACGGCACCGCGATGGCGTACACCAAGGCAGGACGCTTGATTGGGAGCGACCGAACCCGAGCAGGGCTCCCGTCTGGCGGCTAGCGAGGCAGAGGGAGTCTCCATCGCGACTGCGACCGGGGTCGAGCAGTCTCGTCATGCCGGCTCACGGGGGCAGACGAAGCAGGGGAGCGTCACCTCGCCCCTGTGGCCAAGTCAACCCCCGGACGCGCGAGGCTCACAGTTGGCGTCGGTAAGCGGAGCAGCGAAGCAGAGGCTGCAGCGGCGGGGCTGCGACGATGGCTCGGCCCGCGCGCAACAAAGGTGGCAGAGCGCGACGACTCTACCCTAGCGGCTGCACGGCCTCGCGAGACACGGCTGCGGCCAGCCTAGCGCGCGAGCGACAACCGGCCAGGCCGGCCAGGCACGACACTGCGCGCGCGGTGACTACGGACCTAGGCCGACCGACTGCACCCAGAGTCGTGCACGCATCTTAAAGCAGAGCAAGCCTGTCGACTAAACAACACAGGTTCGAACCAAACCTATGTGACCAACTCCGACACTACCAGTTGTTCACCGAAGCGAACACCACGCCCAAGGAGTTGTTCACCGAAGCAAACACCACGCCCAAGGAGCTACCGAAGAAGATACACGAACGCTAAAAGAGCTAGACAAGCAGAAAGCCCGCTCAAAAACAGAGCGCTCCCGAGAGACCCACAGCGCGTTCTAGGAGTTTTAGACAATTTTTAAACGGTTAGCGCTACACCCAACTCAACCGTAACTTACACCACGCTCAAGTGCATACGTAGAAGCAACCAATTACGCAATAACGTAGTGGTAGTGCTTAGGCATTTTGGTTGGAAATTAACGTCAAAATGGCATTGCCAATACCTCTCTCGGTCCTGGACGAGATCTAGAGTTTAGGTAGAATTTGAACTTCGAAATCGATTTTTCGGAGCTAGCAAAACTCAAGCTAACAATATTTATTCCCCAAACAAGAAGGTTGCACATCCATCTATGCAACTCGCGCATAAATCTTTACTTAAGCGCAATGCTCAAGTTACATTTTATTTTTGTTATAAAAATGTTTTTCAAGCCAAATAATTAAACAACCTATTGTTCTATTTTACTAATTAAGGTCTCATGAGCATGCAGCCCAATTAATCGACATTATTTGTTTACTATTTCTTGTGAGGGAAAATTGTAAACCTTGAAAACTTGTTTACTTAATTTCTTTTTTATCTTAATCGGGATGCTAAGTAAGCTCGTAACGCCAGGGGTGTTACAGCTGTGCCATCAAAATTCAGAAGTTCTCTTTCACAAAAAAAATTCAGAAGTTCTCCAGAGACTATATGAATTAAAATCATAGCAAACATGATGAAAAAGCAGACATAGATATAAGCGGCACTTGACATGATATGCTGCTAATACTGAAGGAAAATTTTAGAGATCTCTCTCACCTTTGTGTAAGAGTAGACACTAAGCTCTACAGTATCACGACACCTGCCAATTTGGTATGAACAGGTGAGAGCTTCTAACTGCATTTTGATTATGTTTTTCTCCTTATTCAGAGGAATCCACAACTACTACTGCTTTTATTTTCCTTATCTTAATAAAGCCAAAATTGAGAAGCAAAGCCTTCCCTATTTACCTTCTCTTTAGTACAAAACCATCCCTATTTACAATAAACTATTTTTATTATCAGCCAACATATATTATTACTACTATTAGCCATTATTATGAATCCAACAAATTTGGGCAAGTTAAAAAAAAACAGATCTGGTACATATTATAGTGGAACAAGCCTTATTTAACCTGCATGTCAAGAGGAAACAATAATGCTACTAAATGATGTATGTTTGAAACAGACATTTCTAGGTCAACCAAAAAAAATGGAGTTTTAAGCCTCTAAGCACATTTCAGTCCTCTTAGCAGCAGGTGGACCAAAAATGGAGTTTTAAGCCTCTAGCACATTTCAGTCCTCTAGCCGCAGAAAACACACATCATCAGCAACCTATTTTCTATTACATCTTCATTGAATTATGTTGCACTACAACTTAAGGAAGCTCAACCGTAACTGCAAAATCAGATTGCATTTAAACCCTATATGTATATCGTAGTCCTAGACACCAAACGATGAGCTCCTAATTTCTAAGAATGCATCCCAATCCTATTCCCATCTTGGTAGCCCGGTCACTGCTAGAACAGCGCCCTTCAGATATAAGCTGCTCAAACTTTCTGGCAAGTACAGCTCCACAAGACATAAGTGCTGATGAACTGAATCACATGGCCCTTAAGATATGATTACATGAAAATTTAGGTGGTTTGCATAATGCATGACATATTGATCCTTTAACAGATCTAAAATTGTCCATCTTGTTACGATGCAAATATCTCATGGCTAGACACAAAGGTCTCTTATTTTAGTGCCAGATTGAGTTTTCTTCATCAGGTTGTTACTAAAAAGCATATACCAACCCAGAAGGCAGTATATCCACATTGACAATGTTATCATCAGGTGAAGCAGAATTTACCACCTGTCCTGATTTGGACTTTTGGTGGGTAACCATCAGGGATCAGTAATGCAAATGAGAAGCAAACATTTTGTACGGCTGTAAGCAATCAACCATAGACAGGTCATGGAACTGTTACTTAATCGCAGGGCTGAATGGATTTAGTAACTGCATGAGAAAAATGTTTGCAGCTAATGCACCAGTATACTGAATTTGGAACTATTACCTAGCGGCAGGAAGTGTTACATAGGTAGGTTTGCTCTAGAAAAATATACTGAATTGTTAAAAAATCATATAGGTCAATCTTATTTTGCATTCAGTGCATTAGGTACTGATCGGTTTCAGAAACCAGTTTCTAAGTTGGGCTGACTGGGTATGGTAATCTACAGAATAATATAGACCAAGTAGCTAATGCACTGCAAGTCTGCTCATAAAACCATTTTAGACAACAAAAATGGTAAACTAAAACGTTTGCGATGCCTTGAACATCAACATTTATCTCACACAGTAAATCCAAGTGCTTAGATGTTATGCCCTACAACTCTGATAAAATTCAGAGATTTGAAGGCCTAACAAAGTGAAACCACAGTGGAGCAGTTAGATGTTGCTTCTTTACGAGACCACGCGGCCCATTGGAGAGATCAATCAGGATGGATAGCATAGCGATTTTAAAATCCATATGGGTGAAGAACAGTGGTTCAAACCTTGATGCCGAGTTGCTCGTTGTCCAGTGGCAGTGAACGTCCACGCATAGATGTAGATGCAAGAGCGGCGTTGATGCAGGATGCAAGAGCGGCGTTGGCGTTCGCGTCGATGTAGCGCAGCAGCGGCGTCGGCGTCGCACTGGAGGAGACCGGGGGAGGCGAGGAATGTCGTGCGGCCTTTGCCGCCGTGACGTCGCGCAGCCTCCACAGTCGGGATGCGATGGCGGTGGTGGGTGGCGGAGGCGCGCTGCGACGATGCGGGTCTGCGGGGGGAAGGTGTCCTCAGGCCGTGCGAGGGTGGCGGCGGGCGGTGTGCAGGGTGGTCGCAGGCAGCGGAGGTGCGCTGCGACGCTGCGGGTCTGCGAGGGGCGTGAGGGGCGCGGGTCTGCGGGATTGGATCATGACGGACGAGGTTTCTTGCTTCCTTTTTCGCAAGTGATGAGAGATTTGTTGCTTCCTTTTTCGCAAGCGAGGGGCGTAGGCGCGAGGGTCGGGGATCGCAGGAGGCAGGACGAAGAGTGGAGATTAGTTTCCTTCTATTATTTCACACGGACGGGAGTTTATATTTGGTGGAGTTTCCTTCTATTCCTGCGCGCAGAAAAACAACGAATGGATCGCAGGGAAGGGAGCAGGTGACTTGAAAAATTTATCGCACCAAAAAGTGTCCACGCTGGTGACTTGAAAAATTTGTCGCACCAAATAGTGTCCACACTTTGTTCTTTTTAGTTGTAGGAGATATTAATGGGTCCCCTTAATTAACCCGCTAATGAACCTCCGGCACCACGTTGGGAGTCTCTTTCAGTGTGATCTAGGTGGGAGTAATTACTCCTAGGGAGTAGAAAAATTTTTCCCATTTCATAAATCAAATATAGCATGTCTTCTTCCCCATAAATCAAATATAGCATCAAAAGATGGATGGTTCACACTTTGTTGCCTGGTACGTATAATTGTATTCTAGGTGTATTTCTTCTTTTATTTTTATAGGAAAACGACAAGGCGACATGGGAATAACAATTCATATCTCGTCAGAGGCAGATCTTGAACTCGAGGAAGCTGTAGTCAGATCGAGACCCGGAGGGCGAAACGAAGCAGACCATGGCGGAGGACATGAGTAGGAGCAGGTCCGGCGGCCAAGGGCGCCCTTGCTCCACTCTTTGCGCTCTTCCAACGCCGTCGTGCTCGACTTGCTCGGGAGAAGAACATATGCAAATCGAGATGAGATGGTACATGCCATGGCGGGGATGGGTTTTGGCGCCATTGAACTGCCATCTGCGCGGGCTGCACCTAGATCCCGCGCACGTATGGTCCGGAGACAACGCCCCGTACAACGCAGCTTTCACCGTCGTGCCCTCCTCGGAGCACGGGCCGCTGCTGTCGTCTCGTGAGACGACAAGCGTGCCGTCTCTTTGCGTTCGCAGGGGCCTTTTTGCAAAACTTGCGCCACAGAGACGGCTCCCGGAGCCGCGTTGTACGTGCCCTTAGACATGGAGGTGACAGCGACGGCAGCTAGTGGTAAAGTCTTCAGTTGCCACCTAATTCGGCTACTCCAGGGCCGCTTGGTGCGGACTTCAGCTTCAGTACGATAGCGACAGTGTAACGAGGAGCCGGGTGAAGCTGCTTTAATGAGATTAACCAGCTTCACCTGTTGCTAGTTTATTTTGCCTTGGAGAGGGAAAAAGAGTTTCGCACTAGTGTAGTTAGAATGTCTAACAATGTTTTTCTATTGTATCATGGAGCCGGAGGAATCTGTACCAAAGAGGTCCTTCTCCAATCCAAGTTGTAAGTGCTTGCAAGCCTGAGCTGATGCCTCGAAAAAAGGACCAGCATCGGCTAATTATAATAGATAACGAGTCTTCTACAAATAAATAAGCATCACAATGATTACATAAAAGATCCAAACAATCTCAAGCTAGACACCATAAGATAGAGCCTTGTTTTAGAAAATATCTAAAATAGTTTCAAAATTTTTCGTGGTAAAACAATTTTTCTATAATTTTTTAAGATTAAACTAAATTTTAGGATTTTTAATTGAATTACTTTCCAAATAAAAATATTTCGATAATTTTTTTAATTTTTTATGATTTTTGGATATTTTTTTAAAATATTTATAGTCTACTTTACCTCCTTAACTTTTAATTTAGTCCGATTTATTTCTCTGGCGCCATATTAGAAAAACCACCCAAGATATAAAAACAAACGATTTAAAAGTTAGTGAAAGTAAAGAAACTTGTTTTATACTCAGGGAGAAAAATTGGATGACTAGGGTTGTAAATTGGAATTTTTCTTTCAAAGGGCTTTATGTTGGAAATAGAAGCGACAATTGTTAATACAAAATAGAAAAAAAATCTAAATTAGTCCCTCTGAGTATGGTCTATGTCCAGATAACCCCTAGACTAACATTCGGTACAATTTCCTCCCTCTACCTATTTAAGTTGGTCCAATTTATACTTGAAAAGAATTTATTTTTTGTTTCTCTGTACAAATTGTGTTTTTTTCAAATTTTATGAGGTGATAGATGACATCATATTTTGTGTTAGAAAAATAGATTATAAATTTTTCATCATTATGTTTTGTACGATATTTCATCTCTAGTGTTAGTTTATTATTACATATCCTAACTATCAAAATAGTGACAAAAAATGAAGATATATTTTTTAACCTGACTTATGATGTACCTATCACTCCACAGAATTTGATATTAAAATTTAACTTATACATGGAGAAATAAATATAACAAATTCTATTAGCAGATAACTAGATCAAAATTAATTGTTGGTGGAAGTAATAATTAAACTGGATGTTATTTAAGGGGTTATTATTTCAACACAGGTCAAATTTGGAGTAAATACTCTTGGCTGATAGCCACTCACTCCCGTACGTTTTTTCTCCGAGCTTAGAGCATTTCCAGCAATACTACCTAAAACACACCCTCTACTTCTCTATTTAGAAAGCCACCTATTTTGAGACTACTCATATTTTGCTTTCAACTCCAGCAATACTACCTAAACTATACTACTCAAATTCGTTTGAGTAGTTAATGACGCGTGAGGCTCTTTTATCATCTCTCTCATCCAGATTTTACACGGTGGAGAGTAGGGGGCCAACAGAAGTAGAGGGTGGAGGAAGAAAAGTAGGAGGCCAACAAATATAGGGGTCTAGTAGGGGCCTGTTAGAGCATCTCCAATAAATCCCAATACAACCCCTCATCCCCATAAAACAGAATTATTGGGGGAGATAGATCAATTTTCATGCTCCAACAGTGCCCCAATACCTCCCCCAATTTTTGGTGGCCACAAAAAAACATCCATCTCCCCTCAAATAAAGGGGCACTTGCAACCTCCCCAATCCTCCAATCCTCTGTTCTTTTGGCGCAAACACACTCATTGGTGATTCTGCATTTGGAAACAATGTCATGTCATCTCTCTTTATATCTTGTTTATAATATATCCTTGTGTGAGTATATTTAATTTTATTTTCTTATTGTTAAACAAACTGTTATTGCATTTTCGATCTTTGGTCTTAAGTATGCGACAAACAAGACATCAACAACTTATTTTGACGTGAAAAATATCCATGGATTAATTTGCTCCAACATGGTCCAGAATTTGCAATATGGGCCAAAATCATATATTGGGGATAAGATATTAGGGAACTGCAAAAGCATCTCCTCTAATAACCTAAAAAGTAAATATTAGGCTACCCCAATACTAAGTTATTGGGGGAGTTTTATTGGGGAACTGATAGAGATGCTCTTAGAGTTAGTTTTTTTGGCCTCCGCTATCTAAATCTAAATTAAAATAGAGGCTCCTGTTGGAGATGCTCTTACATGCGCAAACAAAAACTGCCGTCGCCGCAGAGGAGCAGGGCGATGGTGAGCGCCGTCCCGTTCCGCCCCTTTCTTGCTACAGGCGAGCGTTATGACCGGCGTACGCTACTGCACGCGCCGGCCCATGAGTGGCTAAAGTGGCGCCAGCCATTTAGGGGGTTAATAGCCCAGATTATTTCTTTTATTCGCTATTTCCTCAAATAGAACGTTTATTCCTTAATTAAATATAGGATCTCATAGATGGTGGAGGATAAATATCATGTAAATAGTGATTGAAGGAATTAAGCAAAGCAACGGTTTTATTGCTACTAGGCGCTGCCTAAACCTCGTCCTCCCCTCTTCCGTTCCTATAACCTCCTCCGCAGTTCCGGTAGGATCCCTGATCTTATCCAGCGCTGTGCCATCTCTTCACTTTCTTGCCGCTGTAGAGGAGCCAGCCGATGGCTACGGCACCGAGTGCAGCAAGAGGCCACGCGGTGGTGCGGAGCGACAGCTGGGGGTCATATCGGTCGCGGTGTTAAAGAATTAGACAATTTTTAGATTAATTTCCAGATTAAAACTAGAATATAAGTCATGACATATTGATGAATTAGATTAAGCATACATAGAATACTAGCATGACAGATCAGCATAATGCATAGTATAAGCATAAACATGATTATGATTGTAAGCATAACATAGATGAAACATTATGAAAGACAAGATTAGATCACGAGAATAAAACCTGACGACTGTAGCTATAGTAGATGGTGATGAAGATGTAGATAGCGTGTCGATGCAGCCTTCAGAAGACGAACCGTCGTGGAGAATTTAGGAGCAGTCGCGCGAAGAGCGCTTCCCAAAAACCTTATTCGCCTTCTCCCGGTGCAGGATCACAAAGACGATGGTTCTGGAGACCTGCTCTCCCAAACGCCGGTGCACGCAGACAATCGGGATGGAGAAACTACGGCGGCAGCGCGGTAGCAAGAAGAGGAAAATACTAATTTACTACCTTAGAGATATTCTAACTGATACTCCCAATTATAGTTTTTGGTGTGTCTTTTCCCAGGAGGATAGGTACATATATATATATGGAGGAAAACCCCCTACCTCTACATCAACTAGCAATATGGTACTAATTGATGTTGTACCTCCCACCTCTATTCTTGGACTTAAACATTAAAGCCCATTAGGGAACACATGTATTGGGCCTTTGAGATTTATTAGAATTTCTTCATATAAATTTAGGGGAATATCCATATAAATTCTAACACGCGGCGCGGAGTAGGAGCAGCAGCAGCCGGTGCCTAATCGGATTCCGTCATATGTTTCCAACCAGGACAGAACCCTCTTCCCTAATTTCCTCTCCCTCCCGCCGATGTGTAATCGGATTCCGATTCAATCATCCAATCCAAATCTAGCGCGCAAGGGAGGTGGGGCTACTACGATGATGGATAGCTAAAGTATACACAGATAAGATAGCACAGGAGAACGGAAACACGGCGAGATTTCTCGGGGCAGAGTGGTGTACTTGTGAGCGTCAGCAAACCACATTAGCCTGGAGTATAAGCCTCAATCATCTTATTCGTTTGCTGTTTTCTTCTTACATCTCATAAAAAATGATCTTTTTTATCTGTTAGCTTTTTTTTATTTGTTCGTTAAGTATTCATTGTTTAGACTATGTCACACGGATAACATTTTTAAAATTTTATTTGATATTGAATTTTCACAACCGTGTTTGTTGGCATGCAGATGGATCCGTTGCTACAGTGGACGAAATTAAGGACTCACCCTGTCAAGGACTTGGTGATGGAAATTCTCAAGATGGACAAACATTGGGATATTTGATCCCATGCCTTCCTGAGGTATGGCAACATAAAATTCTGAAGGGGGCTATTCTATTGGTTTTTTTAGCTCAATAAAATATCTAAACCTGTAGAACCTTAGTGTATCTACATACATAATCAGGCATGTCCCTGTTGATGCTGTATCGTTGTTTCTTGATGAAATATGCAAATAACCATATTAGCCTAGGATCTCTCACTTGTGCGATTGTGACCTGATATTGCTCAATAAAACATCATCCCGTGCATTTTGATAGACACATTGTTTACTCTGTGTGCTCTTATGCAAGCAAGAATATATAATTAGATATCATAGTAGTTAATTAGTGCTAGCTATCAGTATGTGTATTTTTCCCCTTGTCTTTAAAGTTGAAAAATTATCCCATTACTGTGCATGCAGGATATCTGGCGTCATATATGTTAGAGATTTAGACAATTTTCTACACAGTTTAATTTCGAAAAATAATAATTACATGGTGACATGTATGGTAATAAACAATTGCAGCATAGCATCATATATATTCACATGAATACAAAAAGAATGATCAACATGTTCATATGTACCAAGATAAGACAAAACAAATATAACAGCAAGGTTATATATATCATATATGAGCCAAGATCATGATCAAAACCATATAAGCATGATAGTCTAAACATACCAGCAAGCATGAGTTTCACATAAACAAACATCCATGACATATAGAATGTAACAGAGACAACATAGCACATGAACACCATGAAATGACAAAGATATGAGAATATGATGTACCCAGCGGAGGGTTCCATGCCGAGGGCATCGGAGGCTCCATTCACACTAGTCACCATAGTGCGTTGCTCGAAGTCGTGGACCGCAGTCGATGAAGGAAGGTTATCGCAGTGCAGTTCCTGTCCGAGTCCAGAAGGAGAAGATGCCGCTGCCGGGAAGATGACCGAGAACGAGCAGTCGCGTAGTCGCTCCCCAAAAACCTAATTGCCCGCACACCCCGAGCAGGGTTCTCAGGCGAACGACGGTTCCGGAGACACCTGCTCACCCAATCCTCCGTGCGCGCAGAGGTTCGGGTCGGGGATTACTCGGATGCAACTCGACAGCGAATTGGTGGGACGTGTGTCATGCCTTCTCAAACACGAGGAGGCCACCGACTTATATAGCCTAGAGACACGGAGAGATGTAATAGTCGATAAATGGTCATGAACACAACGTAAGTTACCAGTAACTGACAAATAAATTGTCCATTACTAGTAACCCACTAATGATCCCCATTGATGATGACATGAATACCATATTAGTTACTAGTAACTGACAAATCAATTATCCGTTACTAGTAACTCACTTATCAACCATTAATTCTCTTTGAAAACATCCCCTAATGGCCATTAACACATCATGAGTTTCACCTAGCATTAATCTTAGCCATGAAATTTCTTTTGATTTAATTGCTAAATGTAATTGGTTAATTCCAATTAAATTCAACAATATAAATTCTTTAATGCCAATTGATGTAGCTGCTCGTGCTGCTCGCCTTTCTCACGCCTTTCTAAGCTCCTGGAGATGTTATCCCAAACTAATTTTGAGATCGCGAACGGTTAAGGCACATAGCAGAAGTTTAAGACAGAATCGACAGCATCCTGAGAAATCACTCAGGAATTGGCTTGAAGATCTTGGGGCTTCATTTAAGTGATCAATATGATTACTTTCCTCATCTCGACAGATGGCTCCATGATGCTGTTACACCAGGGATTGAAGAGCTCAGCCTTAGACCATATAAAAAGTACAGGTTTCCCTGCTCAGTTTTTTTTTTGTGGGGGGGGGGGGGGGGTGGGGACGGCTGAACTTGGCCCCTTGAGAAGCCTAACAAGTTTGCATCTGCGTTCAGTGTGTATCATGCAAAGTTTAAAATAGCGGGCTATAGCGGTGTTATAGCAGCGCTATAGCGGTTTGACAGGCTTATGCTAAGCTATTTGTATTTTTGCCACTATGATAACTTTCACCGCTATTACACTCTATTGCACCGCTATTACACGCTATAGCGCCGCTAAGTGACAAATCTTCTCCGTCTCACTCTCAAAACTCCATCTTAGACTAGATTATCAGTTATCATTTGCTACTAATTTGGTACTTTGGACAATTAAGCTTTCATGAACCATGTTGCAATGTCATATTGGTATTTAGTATTGTTACCTAGACTTATGGAAACCTATTTGTGTTCATTGAAATTCATATTTACCATGTTTTTTTCATCAATCATGGGTGTTTTTCATGTATTTTCTATAAAAACGCTATCTGTCATAGTGCCGCTATAGCTGCATAGCTTTTGAAAAAAAGTTGCCGCTATTTTCAATAGACCGCTATTTTAAACTTTGGTATCACGGGGGATGGGTGCCTTCTTTCCAACTATCTTGCTTTGGAGTGTTTGGAGCTTAGCGATTGCAATGAGATAATTTCCCTTAAGATACCTTCCATGATGCAACAGCTCACCTACATGTGGGTTGTTGGTTGCCGTGCTCTGCAAATCATAGAGAACAAAGCTCCAAATCTCTCCAATTTTACCCTTCTCGGAGGAGTTCCAAAGCTCTCGCTTGGAGAAGCATCGCAGATGATGAAGGTCTTGAGCTTGTTTCGTGCGAATGCCATCTGTTATGGCCATGCCGAGCATCCATCCATTATGCCAAATCTTGAGAGACTTTCTTTAGGTTCAAGTCATGAGGTATACGCCGACGCTTTTGACGATGCTTAAGCTTAGGCAGAGACCTTGCAAAGTTGCAGCCGGTGGCTAGGATGGAGGCTGAAGATCTTTGTTGTGCTGCCATGTGCAATAATTTTATTTTATTTTATCTTAGTGAACTGTGCTTGTTTTCTTTGATTGTTGGACAAGTCATCTTAATGAAAGCGCAATGCATTGCTTCTTTAATCAAGTTATTATTATAGATAATCGTGTTTTGTTTATTGAGAATCATTGGACCAGTTAACCATTTATTTCTTGGAATATATGATGTGTGTGTCACCAAAATATATTTTCAGAGCAATCAATGTGATCCTGCCATCCTGAGAAATCACTCAGTAATCGCCGATTCAGTGTGATGGATTGGCAGGGTGGATCTACAGCAATGATCCAGACCAAAATTTTTTTGCCTGCTCTTTAGGAAATATAAAATATAAGGATGAAATCCGTTGTTAGTGGACAATGATTATAAACGGTATAACACAGACTCACCCACAGAGTACAAGATCATGAAGACTTTGTCGTTGTGGTCATAATCTTTAGTAGAAGTAGAAGCTTTAAGTCTCGATGCGCTTTTGAGGACTCCAACATTTCTTCTTCTGTGGAGACTAGAGAGAACTCCAAACAAAAAAACTAAAAAGTTTCTGTCGGGCTCCGGGCGGCTCTGTCGACACTAGGCACCACATCACATCTGACGCTTACGGCGTACCCCGTCGTCCAAGCTTCCGTCCAGCCTCCATGGGCTGCATAGCAGGCTACCCGCCATCGGATTGATGCCTCCTCCCTCCCCCTAGTCCTTGCGCACCTCAGCTCTGCCGACTAGGCGATTACTGCCCGAGGTACCCGGCGCCTGCTGCATCAGCCATGTCTGATCAAAACTCAAAAGTTGATTGGGCCTCCTCCAGCCTACAGAGAAGGCCAGTTCGTCTAAAGGCTTTCCTTTGATATAACGTGGGTTGGGCCAAAGGCCTGAGACTGGACCATCCATGATGAATTATTTCTTTCATTTAGACTCAACATATCGCAGCGACTCAGCCCATAAAATCATAGGGCCCGATAGTATTTTCAGGGTGGGCTTGTCCTCTTGGACACAAGTTTTCGTCCCCACACAGTTTATACTTGCATTTATTGTTAGCCTTGCGGTACGGACATCACTACAGATTCGGTGGTACCTTTCAGGCCGCAACATGACACCGCAGGCGGAAACAGGCAGGGAATCACGGGGCCATGCAAATCATGCATGATGCATACAGGGGGGGAAAGCCCGGAAGGTGATAGCGATGATATATACACTACTTTACTTTCAAAAAAAATGATATATACACTACTGTACGATCGAGGATTAATGGATTATAGATACTAGTCCACTGCAAATACTAGCACGTTCCGATGGCGTGGTCATCAAAGATCATGTTGGGGAGGTCCTACTTGCTGCATGGAGGGCGGTCCCTCGCCGAGTCGGGGCCATGGCGGTATGGGAAGGGTGTCGCCTGGCTGCGGAAGATCCGGCGACACCAATGGTTCTAGAGACAGACAATGGTCCTGTTTAGATGGTGAAATTTTTTTGGGTAAATTCCTGTAGCACTTATTATTGTTATTTAGTAAAATTTATCTAATTATGGACTAACTAGGCTCAAAAGATTCCTTTCGACATTTACAGAAAAACTGTACAATTAATTATTTTTTTACCTACATTTAATACTCCATACATACGTCTAAAGATTCGATGTGACGGATACTGCGTAAAGTTTTTTTTTTACCTCTTTGGTCAACTAAACAGGCCCAATACAGCCATCTGCGCCCTGATGAAGAGTCAGAATGTCAGATATACCGAGGACTGCTACATTTTATAGTTGCAGAGCCCAATGGCCAAGCAAGCAGGAGGCTTAAGTTCTGAGTTGAAGATAGTCCACACGAGAAGAGAGGGAAACTGTGCTGCCCACGCGAGCTCGCACAGCTAGCTCTGAGGTCGAATAGTGCGTCAGTTTGGCGCAATGACATGCCAGTTTATATCGAGCAAATTATTGCTGTAATTCTATTCCTGTGCAAGTGTGCAATAAAAAAGCCTCTCTTTTCCTCCGAAAAAAATACTAGCACGTTCCGAGTCCCGACAATACGCAGCAGTACGATCCAAATGAACGCGGCTGCACAGAAAGTACTAGCAGCCATCAGCATCGGCCATGTATCCCGATTCGATGGACGAAGAACAAGGTAGTGTTTGGATGGTGTAAAAGTTGGTGTAAAGTTTCTGTAACATTTTTTGTTGTTATTTGGTAAAATTTATCTAATCATAGACTAACTAGGCTCAAAAGATTCGTCTCGACATTTACAGATAAACTGTGCAATTAATTATTTTTTTACCTACATTTAATACTCTATACATACGTTCAAAGATTCGATGTGACGGGGAATCTTGTAAAATTTTTGGAATTTCTACATTTAATACTCTATACATACGTTCAAAGATTCGATGTGACGGGGAATCTTGTAAAATTTTTGGAATTTTGAAGGAAGTAAACACTGCCCGGTTCGTCGCCGCATCCATCTCAATCCGCCGAGCTGAGCACACCCTGCCAACCTGAGGCTGCTGCTTGCAGCTAGTAAAGGCCTTGTTTAGATACCAAATTCATCTCTAAATTTCACTATGTAAAAAAAAGATTCTCTATCACATCAAAATATCGGCACATATATGGAGTACTAAATGTAGATGAAATCAAAAAATTAATTGCACAGTTTTGTTCTACTTTGCGAGACGAATATTTTAAACCTAATTAATCAATGTTTGAATAATTATTACCAAATAAAAACAAAATTACTACAGTATGACGTGATGTTTACTATGCAAATTTGACAACCCAAGTTTGACATCTAAACATGCCCAAAAATGTAAAATCCTCAGCGGAGCTCAGCCCGCTCGCCCAGCCCAGTCGAGGTGGGAGCTGCGCTAGTAATTTGGTTAATGCATGCACACGCTGACACGCGCCCTGCGTATGGTTAGCTCTGCACCCTCACGTCGCCGTCTCGCCTCATTTAGTTCGTGAAATTTTTTAGAAAATAATATTGTAGTACTTTCGTTGTTATTTAGTAATTAGGCCAATCTCAATGGGGATTTCATGTCATTGTTTTTAGCACATCTAAATTTTGAAAACAGTGCAAAAGAGTTTCATCCCATGAAACTCTCTCTGCTCCTATAAAACTCTTATCATCTCTTTCTTCATAAATATGATGCCACATCAGTATAATTAATGCTCATGAAACTCTGATGAAACCCCATTGAGACTGGTCTTAGTGTCCAATCGTAATCTAATTAGGCTCAAAAGATTCGTCTCGTAAATTTTGTCTAAACTATATAATTAGTTTTATTTTTATCTATATTTAATGCTTTACGCATACGTCAAAGATTCGATGTGACGGGAAATCTTGAAAAATTTTGCAAAATTTTGAAAACTAAACAGGCCGCTGTTCCGCCATAGTTTGGCTGCCATCAAAGCTTCTCGGAGTAGTTCGCTGGTGTTTTCCGCGGTTTGGTCCATATGCCCGCGGCGTCGCTTTCTGCCCCTGCCGACCCACGGCGCCCACCGCACGCAGCGTGTCGGGCGTATCAAGCGAGCCGCTACAGTCCAGTGCACGAGCCCCGCTCAGGCACCACTGGTGCTGGTAGCTAGGCTTTGGAGCTTTGCAACTTGGCCGCATGCACCAAATCGCTTTCTTAACTCATCAACAAACAGCTCTCTCAACAACAACTCAACGAGTCAGATTCATTCATGACAAGTCTCGATCGCTGTCAGCGGATAAAGCTCAGCGTGTCAGCAAGGCCGAAATGAAATGGATCGACCACTGTCGTCGTTTTGTATTTATTGCCTTGCTTTTGTCATCCTGAGCAGAGCTTTCCGAACTACTGCTAGGCTGTGATCAGTTGTAGTCTGTTGGTCAAGTTGTGATAACGTACTGTATACAAGAATGATTAGCTGGAATTACAGAACATAACAATCAGCTAAGATATGTTTAGTTCTATCTAAGTATCTAACCATAATCATAGTTGGTCTACATTGACGATGAGTGAACCATGCACCATCATTACCCGTTTAATCATCATGATTACGAGCGGGTGAGAGCAGGAAGCAGAGCAAATAGCCTAATGGACCGGATTCTTTTCTCAGGTCAGCCATAGACTGGCCACGCAGACATGCCAGGTCCACGGCAGACGACATGCCTAATAATCTCGCCACTAAAATATAACTAGAGTCTGATTCTCGGTTCTCGCACTCACGGAGGCCGGCCATCCTCTTCACCTTACGCAGCATAGGAGTAGTATGTACGTGGTTGCTTTTGGCTAGTTGCCTGTTCGTTAGGGTCCCCAATCCCACCCATACAGGCTGCAAAAGTGAGGTATTGTTTCTTTCCAAATCCTTCTATGTATTATTGTAACAAAATAGGTAAATCCAAGAAGGTGGCAGTAAAATAAAGCATTAGTAATGGTTACATCAATGAGGAGCATAATTGATTAATTTGTTTAGGAGTACTGAACATATATATATGTTCATGGCAAATTTACGGCTCTCATCATTTTTTGTTCGCGTTATGAATGTAAATTTACAGTGCAGTCCATGCTTTCTCGGATTTGTTTTTCGCGACAGTGCATCAGCACGTATTTCTTTCTCGCATTTGTAGTTTTCCTCCTTCAGAGATTCATATGCTTCCAGCTTTCCAAGGCTTAGGACAGCTGGTTGGCTAAGGATGGGTTATTCTTCTCAAGATAGCTTTAGACCTATTAATCTAGTCAGTCAGTCCAAATTAACTTTCAGCAGCATGTTTGTGAACGTCTGGACTTCTGCTCCAGCCGTCTCCATCACAACTCTCTCCGATCCGTCTCTCTTCGAATTTTCCATTCAACTCTGTCCGTGATACCAACAAACGAGCTTACGGTCGTCGATATAGTTTAAGAAACTACGTACTAATTAGCTGCTGTACTTTAAAAGTGTATGAGATATATGTAGTCTTACGTCACACACTTTAGTCAGAATTATTAATTTCATCTCTGTCTCAGAGATCAGGATTGAACCAAGCTACAGACAGTCAAATTAGATCTTTTGAGACCAGATTATTAACTGGATAAAATTAAGCAAATCATTTGGTTATTTAGCAACTTGGCATGCATATAGACCAATGGCCTTTTTTGACCGTAACAGGTGGCGGCGGCGGCACATGTTGCACGATTTGCTTTTGAGCACGGTTATCGTGTTTGGATATGTATATAGCTAAGCACTCCACGTGGCTACACGTGATGTGTTTTTAGTATCATCATTAGTTGTGACCTCAGCTCCTTGCCGGTAAAGTTTACGTATCTATAGATCTCTATATAGGTCATACCAACTAACTCTAAAGTTGAGCTCTTATACAACCACGTCATCGGAAATACAATACTTTTCTCCCAGTCGACATAGCAACCGCAACGCCCACGACATATTGACCAAAAGTACCAGTAACACCTACAATTGTCGGATATCCGAAGGGACCATACATGCGGGGCTTACCTTTTTTATCTTCTATATATGGTTCATCATATATACGCACTTACAAGCGGTCCACTATAGCCTCTACATTGTAGATGATAAGAAAGATAAGGAAAGAGACATCTATAGTCTATCTATTATCTTTATATAGTCCGTATCCACTGACTTCAAAGTTGAGCTATCATACAACGTCATCAGAAATAAAATACTTTTCTCCCACCACACATTGGTCGACAGTAACCGCAACACTCACGACGCATTGACCAAAAGTAACTATAACACCTACAATTACTGAGTATCCGAAGGGACCATACATGCGTGGCTTGTATTTTTATCTTATGTGATTGATCACATAATATAAAATACACACTTGCAGGTGGTCCACTATGGTCTCCACATCTTAGATGATAAGAAAGACAAGGAAAGAGATATCTATAATCTGTAGCCTCTACATCTTAGATGATAAGAAAGACAAGGAAAGAGTTATTTATAATCTGTAATCTATATATAGTTCATAGCCACTAACTCTAAAGCTAAGCTCTCATACAACCACACGTCATCAGAAATAAAATACTTTTCTCCTACCACACATTGGTCAGCAGTAACGGCGATGTCCACCACACATTGATCAGATGTAACAGTAACACCTACAAATGTCGGGTATCCGAAGGGACTATCCATGTGCGGCTTGCGTTTTATCTTCTATGATTCATCATATATACACACTTGCAGGTGGTTCACACATCGTAGATGATAAGAAAGACAAGGAAAGAGATATCTATAATCTCTATATAGCCACATTAACTCTAAATCTGAGCTCTCATATGGCCACACCATTAGAAATAAAATACTTTTCTCCCACCACACATTGGTCGGCAGTAACAGCAACACCCACCACATTTATCATAAGTAACAATAACACCTACAATTGCCAGGTATCCGAAGGGACCATACATACGCGACTTGACTTTTTATCTTCCATATTCATCATATATATACGCACTTGCAGGTGGTCACATATTATAGATGATAAGAAAGACCAGGAAAGAGATATCTATAATCTATAATCTCTCTATAGCCACTAACTTCAAAGCTGAGCTCTCGTACAACCACATCATCAAAACTTTTCTTCCACCACACATTGGGTGGTAGTAACAACCACGCCCACCACACATTGATGATAAGTAACCCGGCCGCAGCAGAGATCTTGGACGAAGTGGTCGTGAGCCGCCGCCGGAGGCCCGCCTCGATGGAGTCACCGAGCACCATTCGTTGGACTAGAACCTCTTCGCCTGTGACCGAGCCGATGTTGAGACCATGCTCGACTACCGACATTTTGTAACGGGTGCCTCCTCGGAGTAGTAGGTATCGTACGTTGTTGGCATCGTGGCTACCTGCGCTTCACTGTGCCATGAGCATGGTCGTTAGTATAATTTTCTTCTCCATTTCGCAGGCGTCCATCCGTACACCCATGGCCCTAGCTCAAATCCACCATGCATAACATGCTCTCCAACAAAATAAACTGCATCATGAAGAGTGCGCTTCATCGACCATTCTTCATCCCAGAAGTTTCTACCAATTCCTGTGGTAACACGCAGAGATTTCAATTAGTATAAACTGTTATACATGGCACATTAAAGTAGTTGGTAGCACAATGTTTCTTTATTTTTTTCCCAAAAAAAACCTTGAAAGTACATGTATTCCTTCTTTTAAGTCTTTAAGTTTTAAGTGATAAGAGCAAAGCTAACAATACAGTCCACTGCTCACTGTAAGGGTTCTTTGTAGTCTTCTCTCAGCCCAGCCATACAATAGTTAGTTCTTCACTATTAACGCATGACCCACTTGTCACTCTCACAAAAGTTTTTCGGTTCTTGTACCTAAACCGGCTGTAACCTTACAGCCCGCTTCTCTTGTCTCTCCTCTCTCCTCCACCTCAGCATTTAGCCAGCTTACAGCCTCTTATTATACTTGGTCTAAGTATGCAAAATTAATGACTTGCAAGGTGAAAAGGACATTAAACCTCACGTGACAAAAAACATAAAATAAGATAATTTATTGCTGCATATAGCGCGTATTTAGCGGTGCCTTCCCAAAATAAACTTACAGAGGTATGTTATGCATGGTTTTATATTTTTATTGTGGTTTCTTGACCAGTACAGCAGGGTTCCACCCCGTCAAGCTTCAGCATTTCTTCTCATATATTGTTCCATATCAACCTATCATCGAACACCGATATAAATCATCATAGCATGGGTTTCGTGCATACAAACAACCGCCTACTATTTTATTTCTCTAAGGATTTAAGACTCATGGAAAATGATACCCGCACACAAAATTTATATAACTAATGTATGTCCTAGATAGAACAAATGATATGTACAAGTGGCCACTTATACCGTCCACCCCCCTCCCCCCAACCGCGGATTATCCATGTTCAGGAAAAAAATCCCAGTAATATGTTTGTCTTGTTGACAACATAAATACCACAATAATCTCTTGTATGTAAGAGAAATGTACTCATGCGACCAAAAAGGGGTCCACCACATTAGGCGTAAAGAAGACACTCTTTCTTAACCTTTTGAGTTTGGACATATCTGGAAAATCATGGTTGAGTGAGTCACTACTAAGTAAACTTTAATGGAAGTGATTGTTTTGTATTAATGAAGATGGGCGTCACAACCGCCTTCAATCAATGGTCACCGTTAATGGTGACTTTACAGAGGCGGTTGCTTTGCTTGCCTCCGTAAATCAAATAGAAAAAATAAAAAAATGAAAACCCTGTGAACAGGCCCGTCGAGACCATCCACGGGCCGCCATCGCCGCAGCCGCTCACCAGAACTGGACTGCGTGCACTGTCAGGGTCCCGCCACCCGCTGCCAGATCAAGACGCCCGCTGGCGGATCTAGAGGTGGAGGGGAAGGGAGAGTGGCCCATTGCTGAGATCCGGCCGCCCTCCGTCAGGCTCCACACATGCTTGCTCGAAGCCTGCTTGCGGTTGCTGGATCTAGCCGTTGCTCGGGTGGGGGAGCGATGCGTCACCCCTGCTTGCGGTTGCTGGATCTAGCCGCTGCTCGGGTGGGGGAGCAACGCGTCGCCGGGGCCGCCGACCACCGAGGCGCGTGTCCGCGCCATGGCTGCCTCCTTCCGCGCCGCCGGGCAGTCTCCGTCCACGCTAGGGCCACCCACAATCGAGCCGGGGCCGGCTGCCCGCGGCAACAGGGGCAAAGAGAGGAGAGGAAGAGAGAGATGGGGTGCCGCCGCCGAAGGGAGGAGATGGCCGGGTTGAGGGAGGTAGAGGGGCCGCCGAAGGGAGGGAGAGGGACGGCTTAGGGAGGGAGAGGCGTTGGGGGAGGGAGAGGGCGGCTCTGAGTGATAGGGATAGTGAGGTGAAACCCTATGTTCTATTTATATATAAACCCGGTTGGTGTATTGGATACGGGTTTTTGCTGGACCTCAGTATATTTTCCTAGGTGGGCCTTTTAGTGGCCCGCCTCTGAAAATGATCTGATTTTTGGAGGCCTCTGTAAATATATTTTAGGAGGCGGTTATTTTTTGACCGCCTCCGTAAATCAATTTTATGAGGCAGGCAAACGTGACCGCCTCGGTAAATGAAAATGACCGCCTCCGTTAATAGCCTGGTATTTTAGGAGGCGGTTGAATTTTGTGCCCGCCTCCGTTAATGTTTGTGCACTGCCTCCTAAAATCATTTGTGTAGTAGTGAGTGAGTGCTTGCTTTATTAGTGATATTCACGAGTAGATTCAAGGAAAATTTCCACATACATTTTCATTATCGAGCAATACATGAATACTTCACCAATCCTGAAAAATAAGGTATGATAGAGCATTTAAATTTGTCACAAATTATAAGGGATCCTAGGTGAATAAATCCTTCAAAAGACACCATTCACATACATACTTATATTAATGTCTATTGCCAACTCAAATATGGTAATAAAGAAGGATTATATGTGTCGTTTGTTTTACCACACATAATATATCATAACAATGTTTAGATGCCTTATATTTTGGGATAAAAGGAGTACACACCATTAGATGTTCCCCTTTGCATAAATCACAAATCCACAAATCAGAAGGAACATGCTAAAACTATTAAAGTTGATTTTGTGAGGAAAGACAAAATAGAAGTGGATAACCTATGATATGACAAAATGCTAATCGACATGCTGGCTTGAGCTCTTGGTAGGACCTTTTGCCAACAAAATGGCCTAGGACAATATGGCAACACCAAGGTTGAAAACACTCGAAAACGATTTCCGATCGGTAAGCTCACCATATTTTTAATTTAAGTTTGATATAGAATAGTACTAAAAGAATTTTTAAAACATCAAAATTTTAAATGTGATAATAGTGAAAAACGAACATGTATCATTCCTACAGAAACAATTTCTCATAAACATGACCTTTTATTTATGTTTTCAGCCCTATAACATACCTCGCCCTACACGGTACTCCTTGCTTGTTTCCCTTGCATGAATAGGAGTACATGTTAAATCTTTCCCTTGCAGTAATTGCAAATCGACAAATTAGAAGGAATATGCTAAAACTATTAACATTTATTTTGTGAGGAGAGACAAAATAGAAGTGGATAACTATGCACACCACAAAATAATCGACGCGCTAGCTTGAGCTCTTGGTAGGACTTTTTGCCAATAAAATGCCCTAGGATAAGATGGCAACACCAAAGCTAAAAATGGTCAAAAACGATTTCTGATTAGTTGAAAGCTCACCATACTTTTAATTTATGTATACAATATAAAACTTTGCTCCCACAAAAAGGTTGTGCCTCATGTTCCATCTAGCTGGTAAAAAAAAACGGGGTCCGCCACATTACCGTAGAGGTGTAAAGATGACACTCTTTTCAACCTTTTGAATTTTGACATGTCTAGAAAATCATGGCTGAGTGAGTGCTTGCTTTAGTGTTGTTCATGAGTAGACTGAGAAAATCTCCACATACGTTTCATTATCGAGCAATACATCGCCCGTCCTAAAATATAATGTATCCGTGCATTTAAATTTGTCACAAATTATAAGGATTGAGTCCACATTAGATATTTCCCTTGCAGTAACCACAAATCCACAAATTAGAAGGAACATGCTAAAAGTATTAAAGTTGATTTTGTGAGGAAAGACAAAATAGAAGTGGATAACCTATGCACATGACAAAATCCTAATCGACGTGCTGGCTTGAGCTCTTGGTAGGAAGTTTTGCCAACAAAATGCCCTAGGATAATATGGAACACCAAGGCTGAAGTAGTCGAAAACGATTTCTGATCAGTAAGCTTAGCTTATTTTTAGTTTAAGTATGATATAAAATAGCACTAAAAGAATTTTTAAAACATCAAAATTTTAAATGTGATAACAGTGAAAAATGAACATTTATCATTCATACTGAAATGATTTGTTATAAATAGGATCGTTTATTTTTTGTTTTCAGCCCTACAACAGACCTTGCCCTACATGGTACATGTTTGATCTTTCCCTTGTAGTAACTACAAATCGACAAATTAGATGAAATATGCTAAAACTATTAAGAAGAGAGCAAAATAGAAGTGGATAACCTATGCACACCACCAAAAAATCGACGTTTGGCTGGTAGGACTTTTTGCCAATAAAACGCCCTAAGGATAAGATGGCAGCACCAAAGCTAAAAACCGTCGAAAACGATTTCCGATCGGTCGGAAGCTCATCATATTTTTAATTTAAGTATTCAATATAATATAAAACAATACTGAAATAAATTTAAAACATTAAAATTTCATATGATGGTAGTGAAAAGCAGGCATTTATCATTCTTACTGAAAACAATTCCTTAAAAACGGGATCTTGTATCTTTGTTTTCAACTCTACGACAGACCTATTCCTCACTTGAAGCAATTTAGTCTTTGAGGAGTTAGAAACTCACAATGCAATCAAACTTATGAAATACTAGTACATGAGGTAGTGGCCATGTATGGAGCAAATTATTGCTCAGGATTGTATCAACTCTATTGACTAGTATAGTGCCCGTGCTAACGCCACGGTTTTATTTTAGAGAAGCACATGAAAAAACTAAATGACAAAATATTTTTGCACAGTTTAATTTTTACATAATTGTATTTGAACATTTATACATTTCAAGAAACACTTTTGCAGAAGACATAATAAAGTTATTTCTCACCACGGCAGCACATAATCAAACAAATCAAATTAAATAACTCAAAGGCTAAATCCACCATTCACCTTCCTTTGCTTCGAACGGCTTCATATTTTTTTCTTCACTATCTCTCGACATGGTAGAGTAGCCAGCAAGCGGCGGCTCGTCATCTTCAAGTGGTTCCTTTGCAATTAAATCGAATGTCCGTCGAGCTCTGATGTGCTCTGTGGAAGGAACTCTAATTCAATGACGTCGGATTCGTATCTTCGCCGTCGTCTGGATGATTGGCGATGGACCTGCTAGCACCACCAGACACATTCCCTACCTCCGGGCTCCAGCACACAATCTGTCAGGTGAGCGGCAAAAATTGGGAGCAATACACTACAATGCTGGTTATATTTCGGACGGACTTTGGACGTTGTGATGACGACGCCTGTGTGCGAGACCAGAAAAGGCGAAACCCGACGCCCAGCAGGTAGTGGCATAAACAACTTATGACACACACTCTGGGATAACAAAACTCCTAAAGATGGAACTGAGCCACACTGAGTAAATTTAGGCACAAAAGCTACAGAATGGGGGTCTTACAGAACGACAATACAATGGGTCATTCCATCAAAAACATATAATGGGTCAAAAACACAGAAATACCCAATCGTAGGATTCCATGCTGTCACATGTAAAGTAGTATGAACCAAGTACGTACTTGCTTGCAGATCCTTGACTACTTGTTCCAATGATGTCACTTTCTGCTGCCTAGAACGTTTTAGCACACCAATTGGAATGTGATACAGTTCAGCTTGTGCAAAGAATAATCTATATCCATATAAGCCTATAATGATTGCAGCCAGCCGCCCAGACGGCAAGCACCCAGCAGCTCAGCAATACTTACTATTGTTTTCAGTCTCAGAAATTATATGAGTTCACACATGCGGACATGCCGATTAATGCATCATCATGAAACCAAAATGAAATAGGTAACTGGTCCATGTTTGTTCCAGTTACAGGGCTCCAATTAAATAGAGAAAATGCAGTAACCAATACACATGAAAAATGGTTTATCTGACCTCGGCAAAAACAAAATACCTGGTTTGTTCCTGCAGTAAGCTCGTAGCTCCAGTTCCATCAAGTCATAATGCAAGGTTCCTCACTACAGGTTTCTGGCCGAGCTTCTTCACCGTTACGGTCATCTTTTAGCTCCCCAAGGAAAACTTTAGCATGTGATCCCCCTCCTAGTTATTTTCCTTAGTTCAGCCAGGGTATTATTTAAAGACAAAAAGTACTGTGAATGAATAGTGGAAAAAATAAGTCTAGATTTATACGCAAAAGAGAACTGAATTGAGAATACATGTTTTCAAATTACTTGCTTAAATTTGATGAAAATATCATGCCTTGGTTAAAATTTTTATGATAGAACTATATCCTCCCATTTATATATAGCATGAGCACAAAAGAGATATGCAATTCCTAGATCTAACATTTTCAGTTAAATCAAGAACTGGAAGTAAATTATACGTTTTTCAACTCTCACCATGAATGAGGGAATCTTGACAAGCTGCTTCCGATATCTGCAGAAATAGATTTGAGTCACATTGAGGTGAAATTGCTGCTGAAAAATACTGTACGCAATTGAACAAGAAGTTTAAAACATCAGCTAATTGCTGGACTACAATCGTACTAATTAAATTGGTCAATTCACTTACCCATCAGAAGCCTCACGGCTCAGTGGTTCAGGTACTCACTGTCACACGCATGAACTCAATGGTGGAAGCTGGAACCAAGAACAGGATGGAAGTCGGACAGTAGCCAGGCAGCCGAGGAGCCGCAGATGATACAAGTAATTATTTGCTACTAATTATTTTTTCCAACTCAAGTGCAATTTCTATGCCATATTTTACTGAAATTATCCTCTCTTAAAAAACTGAAACACAGAATTCTGCCATCACGTATGAGTTATGACACTATTACACTGAAACCCAGTTAATTTTGGTTGCCCATCTCTTATTCCAGACTATAGGACACTATTACACTAAATACCAGCCAAATAAGCAAAAAGAAATTAGAGATTACTTCAGGCAGTTCGGCTAGACACTTCTCCACAAGCATTAGCAACCAGTCTGGTCCAGAATGCTAGAGATCATTTTCTAAAGGTATAATTCACCACTTTCTCATAGCCCAGTCCTCTAGAATCAGGACAACAGTCTACCTATAATCTTCCATATGCCAATCCAATAGTAGCCTCATACGTGACATTTCATATGCCAATCCAGTAGTAGGACAAATTCTGTGCTAGATATTAGTCATAATTCATCAATGAGGAGAAATTGCATATTGTTAGGACAAATTCTGGACTAACTTCACCGCATAAGTGCACATATTAATTGTTAAAACAGAGTGTCTAATTGTGTAGGCAGGACAAAATTTTAGGCAACTCAAATCATGTGAAATGTTTTGAAACAGCAGAAATAATTTACTTTGGCCAAGAAACAACAGTTGCACAGGGTTCTTCGACCTCTCCTCCACGAAATCAGTTCCAAGAACTTGTCCATGAGCTCACGAATGCCCACAGCCTGTATGCATCCATGAAGTTGCTCTGAACAGTTGAGATCCAGTGAAGTCGGGCAGGCGCAACTTGATCCCCAACCATGAGGCGACTGCGGAAAACACAAGCAGAAAATATATATGGACTGATAAATATTAAACATAAGCAAGCCTGTGGAGCTAGTAAAATAACACTACTAAATTACAGAATGGGCTGAAATAACAATACTATATTACAGAATGGACTACAAAACTACTCATACATATAGACAGGATATTTGCATAATGGAATTTTTTGGAGCTATTCAAATAACACTACTATATTGCCTCATTCAGCATACTGTGGAGCTCTTCTCTAGCTCAACACATTCCCTTTCATTGTTGTCTACGGCAATCCCTTTCATTGCTGTCTACGACAAAAATAAGTCCCTGTGTTTTCTGAAAGTAGTGCTTCCACATTAGCTTTTCTGTTTGGCATATAAAGTATAAAGAAACTGTAATTCCTTGGTAAATTTTATCACAACAGAATAATGCTATGGATGTTGAGAAAATTTCAAACCGAGAAGCTAATGTTCTTGTACTCAACAGTTTCAACATTGAATCCTGCAAAGATAAGCCAGTCCTATCATTCTATCAATGAAACTACAGTAAAGCCATACAATAGTCGAAAACAGATATATTTCATATTACTAACTTCAGATATATTTCATATTACTGTATACATAGGACGCTCCAAAAAGGACATATTATTCAGAAGCCGACTATTTGTCAAGTACTAAAGCTACTCTCCTAACAATGCATTCCTATGTGCATATTAGGGAAGATACTTGTTTGAACAAAGGGCAATTTATATATTAAGAAAAACTGCACCCAGAATGCATTCCATCTCGTAAAGTGTCAATACACCCCTATTGCATTCCAGCTCATATACTGTGCAATCAATACGAGATGAAAACTAAAAATTGAGTGGGGTCATGCAGTTGGGTACCTGTGCGAGTTGAGTTGGACCTCATCGATAGAAGCCATGACGGAGCTTGCATCCCACCCGTGCATCCCAGTCGCCTGCCTGCATGCTGCTGTGGATCTCGACCGGACACCTGCTGCTCGCCCGTGGATGACGTTCGCAGATCCAGGCCGCCAGCCAACGAGCCACCGTGGATCCGGTCAGCCACCAGCTCGACCGCCTGTAGAACCCCGCCCACACACCGCCCATGTTCGGAGGAGGGGAGTCACAGAGGATCTGCTCGAAGGAGAGAATGTCGAGGATGGATATGAGCCATGACATGAGGCCACAGATGGCGATGATCCCGGACCAGCCTCCGGCCCTCCGCCATGGCCACCGCCACCGCACGTCATGGGGGAGGGGGCGTGACCATGGGGGGCTTCGTTGCCGGTTGGGACAGCGTGGGGTCACCCAGCCGCCGCACCACGAGCGCCCCGCAGGCCTAGGTGGCGTAAGCAGCAGCGGTGCCCTTCGCCAAACCCTAGGCGCGAGCGCTCCTGTGTGTAGAGTGGAGCCACCGCCACCGTCTCCCAGTCCCGATCCCGTCTCGCGTTTGGGACTTCCAGGCCGCGAGTAATTTTGCATTTATTTTATTTTTCCTATAAAAATCGAGACGAAGAAGATGGGGGCTGCTGGGGATTCGATCTCTAGCCGCGGAGGGAGCGCATGGGTGGAAGCGCGTGGGGGGTGGGGGTGAGTTTGAAGCCTGCATCAAACTTTCATCGGCAGCCATCAGATCTGATCTAGGTGTTTTATTAACCATTGATTTTAATGGAGATAAATTCCTGTGTATAGTTTTTTGGGTACACAATGATTGGAGCTCTCAGCGGGGGACATTTTACTGGGTAGACCAAGTATAAATTAAGTATTCCATTATAGTAGAGATGAGTAGTAAAAGATCTCTCTTTTTCTGATAAAAGTAGTGGCCACTACAAGTTTTAGCACCAAAGGTACATTTAACCCTTCCCACCTTTTTCTATAAAAAAAGGAGAAATCTTTTATCAAAAAGAAAATAAACAAGAGAAATCTTTCATGAAAAAGAAAATAAAAAAAGAGAAATCCTTTTCCACGAGTCTTTCTTGCGTTTCCCTTTTCGTGTGCAAACGGCGTGAGCACACAGTATCGCAAACAAACTTGGCAATGGCAACTAGGCCAGAGGCCAGCCCACACTGTGGAGCCGATAAGAGCCGCTCCACCTCTGCCGCCGCGCCGCTCGAAGCCGCCCGCCCATCGCATCGCACTCGCACGAGACGAGACCGCCAATCCCGACCCCTGACCCGAACGCCGCCGCAGCGGAGAAGAGAGGAGTTGTGTGCGATACGCACGCCTCTCGCCGCCGCCTACCCTTCCCGAACGCCCCCGACCAAACGCCTCTTATCCTCCCGGCATCAAAATCGCGCGAAATCTCTCCGGATTCGCGTGCGCGGGCTGTGGACAGATCGGGGGCGGAGGAGGCCAGGGCCTGGGACGGGCCGCAATGGTGGTGATGGAGGGTAATGGCGGCGCCGGCAAGATCACCATTGGCGTCTGTGTCATGGAGAAGAAGGTCGGGATCTGGACTCTCTGGTCTGTTGAGGTTTTTCTTTTTCTTCTCCTTGGTGGTTCACGGATTCTCGCGAACACATGGATGCTAGATGCTGTCTTGTCTTCCTGGTTATTGATCGATTCGTGTTCTTGCTCTTCCAGCGCGTGCGTCTCGATTTCCAGCGCGTACGTCTCGATTGGCCGGCTCTTGCTCCTGGATTTCTCAAAGAATGCGGGATGCGGGAGCTTCGTTGTTGCCTCTGGAACATGTCCTCGTCTGATCAAATTCTTAATTTCTTCTTTTCTTCAGGTGTTCTCTTCTCCAATGGAGCAGATTCTCGAGCGGCTCCGCGCGTTTGGAGAATTCGAGGTGTGCGAGATCCTTCCTTTTGTCCCGTCCACGCTGCATTTCCCTTTCATATTACATCAGTTTGCAAAAAGTAGAAACCCGTGTGAGATTGAAGTTTGCCCGTGGGATGAGTAAATGGGTGGATGGCGTCTAATTGAACGTGATCTTACTTTTCTTCTGAAAATTTCCATTGCGAGACATCCGTGAATCTTCGTGGATACCAATTTATTCTGAATCTTTTCGAATAGTACGTGTGGTCCCTATCAAAGTGGCCGCTTTTGTGGGTTGCACCCAGAATTTCCAGGATATGGCATATATGTCCCTGAATATGTACGTTTTTGGAGGACTAAATGGTCGCTGAATGATTCTTGGTATATTTTATTTTGGAGGACTATAATCTGTTCACTTGCTTTACTGATAGTTTGAGCACCGCATCAGTTAAATTAGAAGTTTTGCACTTGAGTGGTCGATATTCTCATGATATTATATGCCCAACGTTGACTCGTTGTACCATAAGCTGTGCATGTGGACCAGTATTCTTTATACTGTGTAGAACGCGATAAGATTTCCAACCTCTCGAAAAGGATTACGCATTAGATTTGGTCTACTGCATTTGCATATACTATTAAATCTGTTAGACATACTGCTAATTCCTCTGACTTCTAGGGGACCACTGGTCACCTGGTTTTGCCCATTCATTCATTCATTCATCAACGACTGCCTTGTAGAAAAAATATGCCAACTTTGTTTGATTACGGTATCCAATCTTCAGCACATGTTTCATTTCTTCATCCATGTTTCCATTCATGGATTGTTATATTACCTATGTCTATCTTGGTGCTTGGGAAGGTGCTAACTTTCTGTACATCATTAGTGCTATTGTTGACTCTTACTTCTTTTGCTTAGGTGCTCCAGGTCTTCACACCATATATTTTTTTCTGTATATAATATTATAATTTAATGTTAATTGACTCTGGTCACTATATATTTTATATCTAATTCTAATAATTCAAAATTCTCTTACCTCTTTTGCTTCTCTTGCTTTCATCATAAATCAAACCTGTACCTTATGATTTATAATCTAATCTTAGCTAACTTGGGCTACTATATATTTTTGTTTCTAATAATTCCAATTATGTTCAGTGAACTTCAATTTATTAATTGAATGATGTTGACTTTCCTGTTGGGGTATAGTTGAGGGGTAAGAATGCTTGTTACAGAAACATTTCAGACCAGCTGTCATTCTTCATTGTGTAACTTATTTTGCAGATTATAATATTTGGAGATAAGGTTATTCTGGACGATCCTATTGAGATGTATGTAATGAGAACTCAGGTTATTGATAACAATTATAATTCTTTTGTGCATAGGTTTATCTACATTCTTTGTGCAACAGTCTTGACCTAAGGCTATACGTATTGTTGTTTTACTGAGTTTAGGAAATGGGAGTAGTATCTTACCTATCCACCATTTTGTTTTCAGTTGGCCAAACTGTGATTGTTTGATTGCCTTCTATTCCTCCGGTTTTCCTCTGCAAAAGGTTCAAGCATATGCTGCTTTGAGAAGGTATGATTTTTTTTTCTATTGCTTTATAAATCTCTTTCAAATGGTAACTGTTCTTGTAACTACATCTCAATTTTTTTAATAATGTATTAATGCTGAGGGAGAGAGGGACGTAGGGGCATCAGCATTTATTTGTTTGCTTTGCAAGCTTCTAACAACCTCATCCTTCGAGTGACCTATTTGTATTCAGTCTGCATATCTGTTTCCATATAAGAAGCTTAATAAAGGAATAAAAGAATGAGACTCCTGTTGCTTAGTTTTGGGGCACAATTTGCAGTAGCTTTTTCCTTAGGAATGCAACTACTTCTGGGAAAGCAGTACTGTTGAGGAGGGCAACTGTTAATATTTGGGGAGACAAACTATGTGCTTTTATGGGCACAACAGTTACCAGTTCAGAAATGCAACTGCTAGTTGAGTGGCTACTTTGTGTTTGGGTTAATAACCCTGCAACTTTTGCCAATTGGCTGCGTCCCCCACCAAGTGATAGTTTCTTTTCAACACCACATTGTTCCACCTAACCAGCAATGCAACTATTGCCGATTCTCTAGTTGCAGAGATAACAACTAAGGACTAACATTTAAGTTGGTCAAGTAGCGGATGTGTATTGCACACTCCTTGAAGGAGATATGATCACTTAAAAGTCATTATTCGAAGCTCCTTGTCCTAGACATGTTTGCAGTAGCATAAAACTAAAACTTTACTAATTCTTCCTATTCAATGATCTTTTGTTTTCTTTAATCTTTTTATCTGTAAACATGCATACCCAATTAGTCAAATCTACATGATCATTGTATAGTTGTCCCTATGTACTGGGTAATCCAAATTATCATTCATGACGACTCTTGGGGAATATGATTCAAATAAAAAGAAACAGTGAGGGAGTAGGCCATCCACGTATTAGCAATACCACTGGGAGTCTTTTCTGCCCTAATTTAATAAACTAACACTTAAAATTAAGTACTACCTTACATTCTCAGATGCGAAAACTTTATTTCTTAAGTGAATAGATGAGTTCTTTTCTGTAATTCTTGATATTCCAGTTAGTTTCCCTGACCTTGTTCTGCATGAACGGTAGGCCTTTTTTGGTGAATGAATTGGAGCCACAATACCTCCTCCATGACCGCAGAAAAGTCTACGAGGTATTGCTGTGGAATTCTTGTGTCTTCTATTGCACACAGCTAAACTCATCCTTATCTGTTCGAGAAAAAAAAACTCATCCTTATCCTCTATTCATATGCATTCATGTTTAACTTTCTATTTGTACACTATAATTGTGCTCAAAGCAGTAATCTTCTGCATGTTATCAAAATGGATAGGTGGTGTTTTTGTATAGACTAACCTTTTTTAGAAGTAATTCAGTAATGCAGGCAATGAGCATTTTAGATTACCATTGTTTCTCCCAACAATAGTCAGTAAATGGATGTGTAGCACGACGACAAACTGTGAACATTTTTTTGATTAAATGTTTACGCTAAATTATCTCCGCGTAACTGATTATAGCTTTGCAGTTTTGATGACCATTGACTCTTTTGATAGACCATCATTGAGAGTGAATTGCACAGTGAATCACTGGATTGCTTAGCTGATTCAAGTAGGTCATGGAACTCCTAAACTGCATCTTTAGGCTACTTGTTTAAGTGTGTCACTCTAGATCATTAGCGTGCTAAGTCATAACCAATGACATGGCTTGTTGAGTTGAGCAATGCACAGGACACACAACTGGTTTCAATACAGGAACCTCAATAGACTAGAGGTAGTTAAACCTCTTGTCACAGGTTCACGTCCAGTTATGCATAGTTTTTTTCCCCTCGAACTATGCTGGAGAGCTGCGTGTCATTTCATTAAGATAGATAAAGAAAGTATAAAAGACTGAGAACAGAGGTCCAGCTCGATTACAACAGAGCAAAGAAAAGGACTGTGTTTGAAGCCCTTACTAAGATGCGATGGATCTCTGATATACAGGGAGCACTGACAGTGGTTGCCTTGACTGAATACCTCGGCCTATGGGACCTCCTTTCAGTTTTTGTACTGCAGCCAGAGGTAGAGGACTCACATACTTGGCAACTATCAGCTTCAGGAAAATAGTCTGCAAAATCTGCATACGAAGGGCTGTTCATTGGTGCAGTTCAGTTCAGGCCATGGGAAAAAATATGGAAGAGCTGGGCACCTGGTAAGTGTAAATTCTTCATGTGGTTGGTTGCCCGTAATAAGGCCATAACAAATGTTGGACAGCTGATCGCCTCGCCAAGAAGGGGCTAGAATATGGAAGAGCTGGGCACCTGGTAAGTGTAAATTCTTCATGTGGTTGGTTGCCCGTAATAAGGCCATAACAAATGTTGGACAGCTGATCGCCTCGCCAAGAGGGGGCTGCCACACCCTGAGGAGACAACCACTTGCTCGTTTCATGCGTTTTCACTCAGCGGTTGTGGTTCAACATCCTACCTACAGAAGTTTGGTCTGCAGTCCCTGCCCCCTCAGCCTGACGACATCTCCTTTAATGACTGGTGGGCAAGATCAGTTTCTAGAGTGGATGGTCAGATCAGAAAAGGTCTCAATTCTATCATAATTTTGGGGGCTTGGTCAATCTGGAATCACTGCAATTGCTGCGTGTTTGATGGGATTACCCCCAACCTGAGTGGTATTATGCTACTGATTAGAGAGGAGTTATTTTTTTGGAATCTGGCTGGGGCTAGAGGAATTTCCCATCTCTTCGCTCTAGTGCCAAGTGCAGACTAGGGCTCTTTCTTGGTCGATGTCAAGTCTTTTACTGTAATAGGCTAGCAGTGTTTATTTGAGTGAGGTGCGGTGTGGGTGTGGTGTTGTTTGGGTTTTATACCCTTTTCTTCTTCTTAATATAATGATACACAGCTTTCCTGTGTGTTCGAGAAAAAAATGAGGCAGACAAGTTTGGCAATCTACCTTGGAATTTACTGGCCTTAAGTATTATAATTGTTTATCAGCCACTACCCCTCGCAATGATTTCCTTAACTAATCCATTGTGTTGGTCTAAAAAAGAATTGGCCCAGTGTATTAAGATGGCTTCTTATTATTCTCATTTTTTTTTCCTTCGAACAATTTGCATGCTTAAGCATCTGGAGAAGTATGGAATTCCTGTGCCCAGTTATGCTCTTGTCAATAGAGAATATCCGTACCAAGAGCTGGACTACTTCATTGAGCAAGAAGATTTTGTTGAGGTCCATGGGAAGCGGTTTTTGAAGCCTTTTGTGGAGAAACCTGTCAATGGTAATTCATCTATATATACATAATGTCATTGTAATATCTGCTATTTGCCTTATTGGATCTGAATGTTGTTTCCCTTGGTACCGTAATGGTTTTTGTGTGACCCAAGGTATGAGAGTGGCGAAAGGGATATCTGTTATTGCACTACAGATAATTAATTTCTGATATTCTGATTTCTTTTTTTGTGTGTGTTTTTAACAGGGGATGACCACCGAATAATGATATATTATCCTAATTCTGCTGGCGGTGGAATGAAGGAATTATTCAGAAAGGTGAACTTCTGACTCAAAATTGTAGTCATTTAGGAGTAATTTGCTGAGAACCAGCTGTAGTTCTGCATTTGGCTTACTTTAATGGCCTATTTGCCATTTTTATTTCTAATCTACCAGTTGCTTTGTACACACAAAAGTCTAAAGGTTCTTCATAATAACGATACTCCCTTGGAGTTTTATTTTTGTCATTTGAACAACTGTCTCTAAATTTCCTTTATTATTACTATATAGGAACCTGTCAAAATTAAGACATCCTGCATCCTTCAGGGATTTTAGAAATGACCTATTTGAACATCGTGGAATGGTTTGCCTTAATCTGCCAGGCTAACACCCACTATCTGTGCAATTTCTGGCATATGCATAGAAACTTTAAGTGGTTGGTAAGTTAAGAACTTGAAGACTGCTTGTTAGAAATCACCCATGACACTCTGGCTCAACAACACTTGAGTGATCATAGTTTAGGAGGTTAGGTTCCATGCAATTGCCCTGTGCATAATTGAAGTGTCAGCTCTTCTTTTTCATTCCTTTTTATGTCAAACTGTTAGGTGTCTTTCTGTAATATTTTCCTGTAATTGGAAGAGTGTATAAACATTTATGCATTGCTGAATAAATGTAGGTGGGTAACCGATCTAGTGAATTTCATCCTGATGTTAGGAGAGTGAGGCGTGAAGGTTCCTACATATATGAGGAATTCATGCCTACCGGTGGCACTGATGTTAAAGTAAGATATCTTTCACAAGTTTATTGTTTACTGATATGTGGTTTAAATGTTGTAAACCAGCTTAATTCTACATTTGTGATTTTGGTCATTCTCTAAAGGAGCAAGTAATCTTTCACTAGTTTCTTTCTACTGATATCTTTCCTTTGAGAATGTGAAGTGAAAGCAGCATATTTCCCCTTTCTTTTATATGGATGTAAATTTGTGGAATAGAATCTCACTTAATATGGAGCTCATCTATTGTTTATAAAAAGCAGGCTTTGACTTCTTCCTTGTAAATCTAAATAAATAAACCATTATCCATTCTACATATTGCTGATTGTCTAGCTATAATAAACCTTTCAGGTTTACACTGTTGGCCCAGGATATGCACATGCTGAGGCACGTAAATCGCCTGTTGTCGATGGTGTTGTTATGAGGAATCCTGATGGCAAAGAAGTAATAACCCGTGCTCTTCCATCTTTCTTTATTTAAATTCAATATGCATTGGTTTACTTTCAGTTATATACAATCGTTAGGTCATAAAAGTTTAATATCATAATTATTTGTTGCACCCTCACATATATGTTTATGTATTTGTCATAGTTTGAATTTGAGATCTAGTAGTGTTTTTAAGGCGTTGCCTGGTCGTCACGTAGGCGATGAGGTGCTCGCAGGGATCAAGGCGTCCCCGACGCCTAGCCAAAATAGTGAGATATCCAAGGAGACTGGAGGCGAACCAGAGAAAAAAAAAGATAGGGAACCAACCAGAAAGTCCATGCAAACTGCCTCCTCTCTCATTCCCACCAAGTCTGGGTCATCTGTGGCAGCAGCAGCTGATCCAGAAGGGGCTATGACAGAGATCAATCTGAGGGAGCAGCAGCAAGAGGGAGGGAAGGAGTGGAAGGCAGGCTGTGCGCGCGCAAGCAAGAGCAGCGTGAGGGACTGAGGGAGGGAGATGCGGCGGTGCTGCACCTGCGTGAGAGAGACGCAGAGAGTGGGGGCCTCCCCTGCTGTATTTTCTGCTCAAAAAAAAAAGGAGAGACGCAGAGAGCTGGTCCTAGGTGGAGTGCGTAAACATGGGCATGCAGCTGTGTTTCTGTGAGACTGACCTGAGAAGGGATGTGTAAGGGAGGCCACTCGTGGGCTGGGCCAACCTCTTCCCTTTTCATTTGGCCTTTTCTGGTTTTCTTTTTCCCTTTTTCTTTCCTCCTACCTGCTGCTATTTCCTATTTCTTAGAATGGTATAAGGCGGCAATGTTGGCACGCCGCGCCTCGCCTTAGCACTTTAAAAACCATGAGATGCCAGGATGTACATCTGTTAGGTCATCGGGGCAAAAAAAAAACCATTTATTAGTTCATGATGCTACTGTTCTCATGCATAGTGTTGTGGTTGGACGTTATATTCTGTAGTGCTATCATGTTTGCATTATGCTTCCTGGGGTTAGGTTTTTTTTTTTTTTACATTGATGATTATTTTGTTCCTTGGGTCATGCTGAAATGTATTCTTGTTTCTGATTTATCTTGTTTTCTTAATTTTGTTACTTGAAGGTACGATACCCTGTACTTTTGACCCCTACTGAGAAACAAATGGCAAGAGATGTCTGCAATGCTTTTAGACAGATGGTAACACTACATTTTTTGTTATAAGTTTATTTCTAGAGGCATTAACACTATTTTCCTTGCTAGCATTTAATGTTGGAATATAAGAGTATTAGGCCCATGAGGCTAGGCCCATGAGGCCCATGTATGCTTACCTATATAGCTACCCTTCTAGGGTTAGCCCAAATCAATAGAGACACAAATTCTAACATGGTATCAAGCTAGGGTTTCTTTCCTCCCCACCCATCCCCTGCCCCAGCCGCCAGCCCTCCCTGCTGCTGGCGCCGCCACAGCCGCCGATAGCCATGGCCGGGCGGCCTCCTTCCCCTCCTCCTCCCACCTACTCTCACTTCCCCCCTTCCCTCCCCTTGGGCCCATGTTGCGGCCTCTCCTGCCCGCCCTGCCCTTGCCGACCCGCCCCGCCCCAGCGCCGCCGCCGCACTAGCCGCGAGCGCGGGCCTTGCGGGCGCGGGCGCGGGGGAGGCTGGCGCCGCTACAGGTGCCGTGGCGGCTGCGGGTGCGCCGGCCGTTGGCGCAGAAGATGCTTCCCTGGCTGCTGCGGGCGTGGACGCTGTCCCCCGCGCCGGCGCAGGTGCGGCACCTCTCCAGGCCGCCCTGGCTGGACTCCTGGGCACAGACGCCGGCGGAGTGGGCGCCGAGCCTCTCCAGGCCGCCCTGGCTGCTCTCCTGCGTGCGGGCGCCGACGACCCGCCTGCTCCTGATGCCGCCACTGGCCTGGACGCCCGTGCAGCCATGGCCGGCCAGGCTCCACCACCATGTTTTCCCTGCCCCACCACCGCCGCCCAGGCTCCACGGCACCTACACCGACTCCGCCCTCGCCGCTGCACTTGTCTCTGCCCGGGCAGCCCCCGCAGCGGGACAGGCCCGTGTCCGTGCGGCTGCCCTCGCCTGGGAGCGCGAGCGGGATGCCGCCGATGCTCTGGCCCGCCAGATCGCCGAAGCGGAGCACCTCCTCGCCCCTCACACCTACCACGACATCGGCGCCGCTTCCTCCGGCTCGACGGGCCACCGCGCCTCCGCCACCGCGGTCCTCTGGCACGATCCGGCTGATACCCTCGTGGCCCAGCTACACTACCAGGCCGGGGGCGTTCAGAACATCCGCCTGCTCGTCCCGGTTGTGCTCGAGCCCGAGTCGCCGTCCTACGCCTGTTGGCGGGACCTGGTCCTCCTCACCCTCCGCCGCTACGCCCTCGACGACCACGTCCTCGCCGATGCCCTTGTCACGGCCCAGACCCCCTCGTGGCTGCGCCTTGACAGCATCGTCCTCTCCTGGATCATCGGGACGATCTCCCTCGACCTCCACGACCTCGTTCGCAACACGCCTGACGCTCGCCAGGCATGGCTGGCGCTCGAGGGCCAGTTTCTGGGCAATGCCGAGGCCCGGGCTCTGCGGCTCGACGCGAGCTTCCGCACCTTCGTCCAGGGGGACCTTGCCGTTGGCGAGTTCTGCCGGAAGATGAAGGCCATGGCCGACTCCCTCGGCGACCTGGGCTGGCCCGTGGAGGATCGCATCCTCGTCCTCAGTGGGCTCAGTGACCGCTACGCCCACCTCCGGACGTGGATCACCCGCCAGTGCCCCTTCCTCACCTTCGTGCAGGTCCGTGACGACCTTGTCATGGAGGAGCTTGCTCAGGGTCTCCAGCCAGGGTCCACCTCCGCGTCGGGATCCTCGACTTCCTCGACGGCCCTTGCTGCTACTCCGCCACGTCCGTTCGCTCCACCGCGTCCGTCCGCTCCGCAGCCGTCGTCTCTCCTTGGTCCCCCTCCCTCCGGGCCGAGCGAGGGTGGGGGTGGGGGCCGTAGCGGCCGCCGTCGCCGCGGCACTGGAGGTAGGGGAGCGGGGGTGTGGCGGGGGCACCCATGCGCCGACGGCTCCACAGGGTGCACCATGGCCTTCTTTCCAGAACCCGTGGTCCGGGCGCATCTCTATGTGGCCCTTCCATACTCCCGGTGGTGAGCCTCGCCCACCGGCGACCATGTTCACTGGTGCTCCACCTCCCGGCGTCTCCACTGCGTCACCGTGGGCTACACCCTCCGGCACCCCGCCCGGGCTTGCCGGTTGGGACCAGGCGGCCTTGGCTCGTTCGTTCAGCACAATGGGTCTGACTCCTGTCGGACCTGAGTGGATCGCCGACTCGGGTGCCACCTACCACACCACCCCTGACCCTGGTATACTTTCTTCTGTCCATTCTCCCTCTTCTCTCCCTTCGTCCATTATGGTCGCAAATGGTTCATGTCTTCCTGTCACATCTGTGGGTACCGCCGGTGCTCATGGCTCCTTGTCTTCCTGATGTTCTTGTTGCCCCTTCTATGGTTCACAACCTTCTTTCTATTCGTCGTTTTACAGCTGACAATTCCTGTTCTGTGGAGTTTGACTCTTCTGGTCTTACTGTAAAGGATTTGGCTTCCCGGCGTCCTCTGCTCCGATGTGACAACACGGGGCCCCTTTACACTCTTCGCTTTCCAGCGGCTACTTCATCTTCTTCGCCGTCCGTTTTGTCAGCTGCTTTCGCCGCCTCTACCTCCTCTACTACTTGGCACCGGCGCCTCGGCCATCCTGGACGTGATGCCCTGATGCAACTCAGTCGTAGCTCCGACCTTCCATGTACTCGGGCTCATGATGAGCATTTGTCATGCGTGCCAATTGGGCCGACATGTTCGTCTTCCTTTTCATAGTTCTTCACACGCGGCCCGCATTTTTGATCTTATACATTGCGACCTATGGACATCTCCTGTTATCAGTATTTCTGGCTATAAGTACTATCTTGTGGTGGTCGATGATTTTTCTCATTATTCGTGGACTTTTCCCCTGCGTGCGAAGTCTGATGCTTTTCCCACGCTCCTTCACTTCTTCGCTTGGGTGTCCACACAGTTCAGCCTCACTATCAAGGCCGTCCAGTGTGACAATAGTCGTGAGTTTGATAACTCCACCTCCCGTGCTTTTTTCCTCTCCCACGGTGTTCAGTTGCGCATGTCTTGCCCGTATACTTCCTCACAGAATGGCAAGGCTGAACGCATGATTCGCACCACCAACGATACCGTGCGCACTCTTCTGTTTCAGGCGTCTCTTCCTGCTCGCTTCTGGGCTGAGGGCTTGCACACCTCCACCTACCTCCTCAATCGTCTTCCTTCCACTGCCTGCCCCGCTCCTACGCCATACCATGCTCTTTTCGGTACCCCTCCTCGATACGATCACCTTCGCGTCTTCGGGTGCGCGTGTTACCCCAACACCGCTGCCACTTCTCCCCACAAGCTGGCCCCCCGTTCGACTCTCTGTGTCTTCCTCGGGTACTCCCCGGATCACAAGGGGTATCGGTGTTTTGATCTTACCTCCCGACGGGTCCTCATCTCTCGCCATGTGGTGTTCGATGAGTCCGTTTCCCCTTCTCCATCTCCAATCCACCCACCACCACTCCTGATCTTGATCCCTCCTCCCTGTTTCCCACTGACACGGTGGTCCAGCCACTTTTTCCGTGGTCTCCTGCAGGTACTGCTTCCCTGAGCTCCTTACCGGGTTCCTGTCCTCGCTCCCCGGCCGCACGTGATTACACGAGTCTGGGCCTGTCGTCCTCCGGCGCTGCCCCGGCCTCTCCGCTCGGCGAGGGTCCGGGGACCTCGTCCTCTGGTGCTGCCCCGGCCTCTCCGCTCGACGCGGATTCGGCGCCGTCGTCCTCTGGTGCTGCCCCGGCACCTACGCGGTTCGCTGCGCCGGTACGCGTGTACCAGCGCCGTACGCGGCGGCCGCCGCCGCTCGAGGCCTCTTCTCCGCCGGGGACTCCGACACCACCGTCGCAGTCCCCGCCTGCCCGTGTCGCGCCGCCGGTCTACCACCCGCCACTGCTTCACCGGCACCCGCGGCATGTTCACCCGATGGTGACACGACACGCGGCTGGCATACTGCCGCCCCGGGCTCTCACGGCATTGCCCGGCGACACGCAGGTCTCTCCAGTACCATCTTCTGTCCGTGACGCCTTGTTGGACCCTCACTGGCGCCGCGCGATGGAAGAGGAGTACGTCGCGCTCCTCGCCAACCAGACATGGGATTTGGTGCCCCGGCCGCCGGGCTCCAACGTCGTCACCGGCAAGTGGATCTGGACCCACAAGCGTTGGGCTGATGGCACTCTTGAGCGGTACAAGGCTCGCTGGGTTCTCCGGGGATTCACTCAGCTTCCTGGGGTCGACTATGATGAGACATTCAGCCCGGTGGTGAAGCCGGCCACCGTCCGCACCGTGCTCTCGCTGGCTCTTGCTCAGTTATGGCCCGTCCATCAGCTGGACGTCAAGAATGCCTTTCTGCATGGTCTTCTCATTGAGACAGTCTACTGCAGTCAGCCGGCGGGGTTTGTTGATTCTTCCCGTCCTGACATGGTCTGCCGGCTCAACAGGTCTCTCTACGGCCTCAAGCAGGCACCCCGGGCGTGGAACCATCGGTTTGCTGCTTTCCTGCTGACACTGGGGTTTGTGGAGGCCAAGTCTGATACATCTCTGTTTATCTATCAGCATGGAGCGGACACTGCGTACCTGCTGCTCTATGTTGATGATATTGTCCTCACAGCCTCTAGTGAGCCACTTCTTCGCCGCATCATTACTGCTGTTCAACAGGAGTTTGCTATGAAGGATCTAGGTGTGCTCCACCATTTCCTCGGGGTCACTGTTGAGCCTCATCCTGTCGGGTTACTTCTTCACCAGCGGCAGTATACTTGAGATATCCTGGAGCGAGCCGGGATGACTGACTGCAACCCCTGCTCCACTTCGGTTGATACACAGGGCAAGTTGTCAGAGGCAGAGGGCCCCCCAGTGTCAGATCCCACTGCATCTTGCTGGTGCCCCTTCACCCGGCTAGACATCACCTATGCAGTTCAGCAGATCTGTCTTCACATGCATGATCCCTGAGAGCCTCACCTCACTGCTCTCAAGCGCCTCCTCCGCTACCTCCGCGTTACGATCGACTACGGCCTACTCCTTCACCGGTCCTCCTTCGCCGAGCTTGTCGTCTACACTGACGCCGACTGGGCCGGGTGTCCGGACACTCGGCGCTCCACCTCCGGCTACGCTGTCTTCTTGGCGGCAACCTGGTGTCCTGGTCGTCTAAGCGCCAGCCTGTGGTCTCCCGGTCTAGTGCCGAGGCGGAGTACCGCGCTGTCGCTAACGGCGTGGCTGAGGCCTCCTGGCTCCGGCAGCTTCTCGCCGAGCTCCACACTCCGCCCTCCCGGAGCACGCTGATTTACTGCGACAATGTCAGTGTGGTCTACCTCTCCACCAACCCCATCCAACACCAGCGGATGAAGCACGTGGAGATCGACCTATACTTTGTCCGTGATCGGGTTGCCATCGGCGAGGTGCGGGTCCTTCATGTTCCGACCACCTCCCAGTTCGCAGACATCTTCACCAAAGGCCTCCCGTCCTCGACCTTCACCGAGTTTCGCTCCAGCCTCAACATCACCAGTGGCTAGTTGCGTCTGTGGGGGGCTCGTATGTGTTCTTTCTTCTTTCTTGTACAGTCTGGAACTCCACTGCGCCGGTAGTTCAGACTGCGCGGGGGGGGGGGGGGTTGGAATATAAGAGTATTAGGCCCATGAGGCCCATGTATGCTTACCTATATAGCTACCCTTCTAGGGTTAGCCCAAATCAATAGAGACACAAATTCTAACATTTAATTTATATAATCAGCTAAATTATTTCATGGACGTTTTTCTGCCAGCTTTCTTTGATCTTTGTTGACTATTAGCCAACAGGAAATCATGATTCAACAATGCAGGAATCAATTAGCTTGCATGTGTTTTTTCCTCGCTCTTGTCTGCCTGTTGCATGCTGCTTTCCCCACTGTTTGCTCATTCTGTTTTGGCCTTTCCTTTTCTGTAACTTCTCTCTCTCTCTCTCTCCTTAATAGAGTGCAGCGGGGGCCACCCTATTGTATTTCGCCTAAAAAAACAGTGCAAGCATCAAATTTTGGAATTAATGGGTTGTTTGGTTGAGAACCAAAGTCCATCCACACCAAATTTTCATGATGCTTATGCAATTTGGTTACCATTTGGATTGGTGCCAAATTGTGGCATATCCCATGATTTGGCAAGATTTTTGTCAACTTTTTGGCAAAGTATGGGAGGCAATACTGCTTACCAAAATTTGTTAATGCAATCCTCCCATGCCTTTCTATATGGTAATGTGGGCCCATCATTAACAAACCAAATTTGGTTCGCCCATGCTTTGTTTATTGTTTGGTTTGGCACTCTTCTGCTGTTTTCTAGAAAAAAGTGACAGCTAAATGGTTGCTTTGTTGAAATATCTAGGTTTACATTTTATTTTCAATTTGGTCAAATTCTCTGGTAGCATGTGGAGGCTTTAATCTGCAGTTGAGCTGGATGGACCTCATGTTGTTGCTTGTTGTGTTGATGGAGAACAGCGAATAATATATAGTTCTGATATCTATATGCTAGGAATGCTTGTGTCTTCTTGTGTTCAAAGGGTTTTAGCTGTAGTTTCTGAAGAGTGTTTGTTGTGATGTTGGGCTGGAGCTAAGGCTCTGCAACAGCTTCTTAGTAGGTTGCTGCCTATAGCTGTTTAGGCATTATTTGGGCAGTGGTCGTCTGTTTTGCATAGTGTGTGGCGCCAAGAGTCCTGTAATTGGTTGCTTGGGGGAGCAGGCGCTACCTCTCCTCCGTTGTTTTTATTCTCTTCTTAATGAAATGACAAGCAGCTCTCCTGCATCTAAGGATGGCAACGGGTCGGGTTCGGATCGAGTGGAGTCTCCGTGCACCCAAAACCGAAACCCGAAGTCAAAACCCGAACCCGAACCTGAACTGAACACCGATTCGGGTGGAAATCCATTACCAAAACCAAACCCGCGGATACCCGAAACCCGAACGGATACCCGAAACCCGCGAATAAATATACACATATTCACATGTATAAATAAGAGGCAACAAATAATAAATATTTTCATGAGTCAATTTTGAATAGATTTAATAATCTAAGTAAACAAGTTATTATTAGCATATATTATAAAACATGAGTTTTAATTCCAAATGATTTATTTCTGATATCCATTGGATATCCACGGGTGGAAAGCCAAACCCGAAACCGAACCTGGTACCAAACCCGAAACCGAACCCGAAAACCGTGGGTGAGAAATCATCCCCAAACCCGAACCCACGGGACCCGAAACCCGCGGATATCCGCTCTGAACCCGATCCGCTGCCATCCTTCTGCATCGTTCGAGAAAAAAATCTATATGCATTGGATACATCCAAACTATTGAAATATACTTCGATTCTTTCTAATAACACTATCACATTATCATATTATTTCTTAGTTTTTCCTAAAATGTCTGATCTATGGTCTTGCTTCTCATAGGTTTGTGGTTTTGATCTCTTAAGATGTGATGGGAGATCGTATGTCTGTGACGTTAATGGATGGAGCTTTGTGAAGAACTCATATAAGTAATTTTCTGAAAGCTCAGTTTTTAATTGGGAAACATGTCAGTTCGATTTAATAAGTGCTGAAATGGTTGAATAAACTTGTCATCCAGGTATTATGATGATGCTGCTTGCATCTTGAGAAAAATATTTCTTGATGCAAAAGCTCCTCATCTTTCGTCAACCATTCCTCCAACTCTTCCTTGGAAATCTGAACCTGTTCAGCCTACTGAAGGTCTTACACGACAGGGAAGCGGAATTATTGGTACATTTGGGCAGTCAGAAGAACTGCGCTGTGTAATTGTTGTGATACGCCAGTAAGTATACTATTATTCCTTTGATTCTATAAGATACTTGTTACTTCTATATGTTGACATCTTACATCTGTTTAGTGGCGATCGGACACCAAAGCAGAAGGTGAAATTGAAAGTGACAGAAGAAAAGCTCCTGAATTTGATGTTGAAGTACAATGGTGGAAAACCAAGAGTTGAGGTACCCTCTTTTCTGAATCTTGAGTCCTACTTAACCTATGGTACTTAAATTGAATAACAGTTTTGGGCTCTTGCAGACAAAACTAAAAAGTGCTGTACAGTTACAAGACTTGCTGGATGCTACAAGACAACTTGTACCACCAACTAGGTACTGCATATGCTAGGATAAATATTTTAGCCCTAGTATTTAGATTGCATGATAACTTTATGGAATTTGCTTCCCCAACTTTATTCTTATCTTCTGTACCTGCATGTTCTATTACCAGATTGCTGCATTGTTCAAATTGTTAGTTTGATTTGATCTTCTGTTTCTTCAACTGTTCTTTTGAGTTAAATTTGGTAAAGTGATTAATGTCATGTATATTTAGGTCTGGTCGGGAGAGTGACAGTGATGCTGATGATATTGAGCATATTGAGAAACTTCGCCAAGTCAAAGCAGTACTAGAGGAGGTAATTTATAATTATCCAGATTGCTAGAATGTGTGATTCATTGATTGGGCTAACCCTATAAGGGTAGCTATATAGGTATCATACATGGGCCACATGGGCCTAGCCTCATGGGCCTAATACAAACACACTCCAACACCCCCCCGCAGTCTGAACTACCGGCGCAGCGGAGTTCAAGGCTGAACAAGAAAGAAAACAGGTAAGAGCACAACACACAGGACCCCCCCGCAGCCACAACTAGCCACTGGAGACGTTGAGGCTGGAGCGAAACTCGGAGAGGGTCGAGGAAGGGAGGCCTTTGGTGAAGATATCCGCAAACTGGGAGGTGGTCGGGACGTGAAGAACCCGGACGTCGCCGATGGCCACCCGGTCGCGGACGAAGTGTAGATCGATCTCCACATGCTTGGTCCTCTGGTGCTGCACGGGGTTGGTGGAGAGGTAGACCGCACTGACGTTGTCGCAGTAGACGAGCGTGCTCCTGGCGAGTGGGCGGTGAAGCTCAGCTAGGAGCTGGCGGAGCCAGGCGGCCTCGGCCACGCCGTTGGCCACGGCACGGTACTCTACCTCGGCACTAGAGCGGGAAACCATGGGCTGGCGCTTGGACGACCAAGAGACCAGGTTGCCGCCGAGGAAGACCGCGTAGCCGGAGGTGGACCTGCGGGTGTCCGGGCATCCCGCCCAGTCAGCGCCGGTGTAGACAACCAGCTCGGCAGTGGAAGACCGGCCGAGGAGCAGCTCGTAGCCAAGGGTGCCACGGAGGTACCGGAGAAGCCGCTTCATAGCAGCCAGGTGAGGCTCCCGCGGAGCATGCATGTAGAGGCAGAGCTGCTAGACGGCATAAGTGATGTCCGGCCGTGTGAAAGTGAGGTACTGAAGCGCGCCTGCAAGACTCTGGTAGGCGGTGGACTCTGCTGGCCCAAGCATCGGACCCCCAGCCTCTGACAGCTTGCCCTGGGTGTCCACCGGTGTAGAGTAGGACTGGCAGGCGGTCATCCCGGCTCGCTCCAGAATGTCACAAGTGAACTGCCGCTGGTGGAGGAACAGGCCGGAAGGTCGGGGCTCAACAGTGATGCCGAGGAAGTGGTGGAGCACCCCAAGATCCTTCATAGCAAATTCCTTCTGGAGAGAGGCAATGATGCGGTGGAGCAGAGATTCGCTGGAGGCAGTGAGAACAATGTCATCCACATAGAGGAGCAGGTAAGCAGTCTCACCCCCATAGTGGTATATGAACAGGGAGGTGTCAGACTTGGCCTCCGTGAACCCAAGAGTCTGCAGGAAGGTAGCGAAGCGAGAGTACCAAGCCCGGGGTGCCTGCTTGAGCCCGTAGAGAGATTTATTGAGCCGGCAGACGAAGTCAGGACGAGAAGCATCCACAAAACCTGCTGGCTGACTGCAGTAGACCGTCACAGTCAGAGTGCCATGAAGGAAGGCATTCTTGACATCCAGCTGATGCACAGGCCAGGAGCGCTCGAGAGCCAGGGAGAGGACGGTGCGGACTGTAGCTGGCTTCACCACGGGACTGAATGTCTCAGCATAGTCAATGTCGGGCCGCTGAGTGAAGCCGCGGAGGACCCAGCGAGCCTTGTAGCGCTCCGAGGAACCATTAGCCCGCCTCTTGTGCGTCCAGATCCACTTGCCGGTGACAATGTTGGAACCTGGCGGACGAGGCACTAGGGCCCACGTCTGGTTGGCGAGGAGGGCCGCGTACTCCTCGTCCATCGCGCGGCGCCAGTGAGGATCCGCCAAGGCCGCGCGAACGGAAGAGGGTACCGGAGAGATCTTCGGCTCGCAGGCGGCGACGGTGAGGGCCTGCGGGCGAGACGCCTGCCTCGTCACCATCAGGTGAGTGTGACGAGGGTCCCGGTGAAGAAGAGGTGGGTGGTACACCGGCGGGTCGGCGCGAGAGCGTGGTGATGCCGGCGGAGCAAGCACCGGCGACGACGGCGCTGGGGACGAGAGCGGCGGAGCCGGCTCACGCCGGCGCTCGTAGACGATCCCGAAACGTCCGGGAGGAGGTGAGGGCGGACGCGGCTCCCGTCGGCGCTGGTAGACGAGTCCGAAGCGCCCGGGAGGAGGTGGGGTCGGTGTGCGCGGTCCCACGATCGGAACGGCAGCATCTGGTACAACGGGAGGCAGCGAAGCCACAGGGAGCGAGGGTGGAAGCTCCGGGGCTGCCTCGACCGTGTCAGGCACCGGAAGGTCCTGGGGCGACGCGGGACCATCAGGAGAGCGCGCCGGAGCAGTACCTGCAGGGTAGGGGGAGAAGGGTGGCGGAATCGCCGGGTCAGTGGGAAAGAAGGAAGCCTCCGCAGGGTCAGCGGGAGGTGTGGGTGGAGAGGTGGTGGAGTAAGGGAATGCCGACTCATCAAACACGACATGGCGAGAGATGAGGGCACGGCGAGAGGTAAGGTCAAAGCATCGGTAACCCTTGTGATCCGGAGAGTATCCGAGAAAGACACAGAGGGTCGACCGGGGAGCCAGCTTATGAGGAGCGGTGGCAGCGGTGTTAGGGTAACACGCACACCCGAAGACTCGAAGGTGGTCGTACCGAGGAGGGGTATCGAAAAGAGCGTGGTGAGGCGTGGGAGCTGGGCAGGCAGTAGAAGGAAGTCGGTTAAGGAGATAGGTGGAGGTGTGCAGACACTCAGCCCAGAAGCGAGCGGGTAGAGATGCCTGGAGCAGAAGGGTGCGCATGATGTCGTTGGTGGTGCGGATCATACGCTCTCCCTTGCCGTTCTGAGAGGAGGTATACGGACAAGACATGCGCAGATGGACACCGGAAGAAAGGAAGAAAACACGGGAGGTTGAGTTATCGAACTCACGGCCATTGTCACACTGGACAGCCTTGATGGTGAGGCCGAACTGAGTGGATACCCAAGCAAAGAAGTGGCTAAGAGTGGGGAAAGCCTCGGACTTGGCACGCAGAGGAAAAGTCTAGGAATAATGGGAGAAATCATCGACCACCACCAAGTAGTACTTATAGCCAGACATGCTGAGAACAGGAGAAGTCCACAGGTCGCAGTGAATAAGATCAAAGACACGGGTGGTATGTGAGGACGAGGACTGAAAGGGAAGGCGAACGTGACGGCCCAGCTGGCACGCGTGACACAAGGGATCATCGTGAGCTCGAGAGTACCGAATGTCGGAACTATGACCGAGCTGCATCAAGACATCCCGGCCAGGATGGCCGAGGCGACGGTGCCAAGTGGTGGAGGAAGGAGTGGCGGCGAAAGCGGCTGAGGAAGGCGAAGAAGGTGAGACAGATGCCGGGAACCGAAGGGTGTAGAGAGGCCCAGTGCTGTTACATCGGAGCAGAGGTACCCGGGAGGACAAATCCCGCACGGTGAGGCTAGAGGGGTCAAACTCAACTGAACAGGAGTTGTCAGTGGTGAAACGGCGAATAAAGAGAAGGTTGTGAACCATACCGGGAGCCACAAGAACATCAGGGATATGAAAGGAGCCGTGGGAATGGGCAGTGCCCACGGAGGAGACAGGAAGACAAGTGCCATTGGCGACCATGATGGAAGAGGGATAGGAAGGGTGGGGAGGACGAAGAGAAGAGAGTAGACTCGCATCGGGCGTGGTGTGGAAAGTGGCACCCGAGTCGGCGATCCAATCAGGGCTGGCGGTGGTGCTGAAGGAGTAGGCCAAGGCGGGAGGTGTAGATGTGGGGTTGGAGGAAGGATTGGCGGCGCCTGAGCCCCCCCCGCCAGCGGCCGCGGCGCTCGTGGCCATGGTGGTGGTGGCGCCTGGAAGATGACCCGGCTGCAGCGCAGTGGAGACGAAGCCGAGGGCAGAGGGTAGGGAGCCGACAAGGCCCGGCGTGCGACGCGGCGCCGGCACGTGGCCCGATAGGCAGCGGCTGCGCCCACAGCGCCAGCAGCAGCTGCGGGGTTGCGGAAACGCCGGGAGGCTGGAGGCGGGGCGGCCGGGAAAGCCGCGGGTGAGGCGATGACCTGCTGTGCCCATGGCGCGTGGAGGAGGGACGCGGATACAGAGGTGGGCCAGCCCGGGCCAAGGACAGCGCCGGTGGTGGCTGCACCCATGGCGTGAAGGAGCGCCAGAGAGGCAGCCGCGGGAGGGAGGGCCAGTGCCGCGGGCGTCGGCCATGGGCGGTAGTGGGCACGGGAAGGGGAGGGCGGCTGCTGGTGGCCACCAGCAGCGGCAGCAGCGCCACCAGCCCCGTCCCCTGGGGCCCCCACGGCAGGAAGGTCGCCGTCAGAGCTGCCGGCGCCTGTAGCACGGAGGGGGGCGCAGGGGGCTCCAGAAAAGTGAGCGCCTGGCAGAAGAGTGAGAGGCAGAGCGCCAGGAGCAGGGCCGGTGGAGGGAAGGGAAGGGGAGCCCCCAACGGCCAGCAGGGGACCGCCGGCGTCGGCCTGGGCGGCGCCGCCAGGTGGTGGAGCGGGCGGCCCCCTAGATGCGGCAGGAGAATGGGCAGAGGAGGCGGCCAGGGAAGGTGGCTGCTGCGCCCACAGCACTCCGGGGCCGACGAAGATGGGGCTGTGGACGGGCGGGTACGCCGCGGAGGAGGAGGCAGCCGGGGAGGTGGGCTGCTGCGCCCACGGCGCGCCGGGGCTGAAGATGGAGGGCGGGCACGCCTCGGAGGAGGAGGCGACCGGGGAAGGTGGCTGCTGCGCCCACGTGGAAGGGGAGGAGAGGGAAGGGGAGTGGCAGGAGAAGGAGGGGTGGGGAGGAGGAGCGCCGGCCATGGCCTCCTGGCTGGCGGCGGCAGCCACCAGGAGGGGCGGCGGCTGGACAGGGGAGAGAGGAGAAAAACTGGCTCTGATTACCATGCTAGAATGTGTGATTCATTGATTGGGCTAACCCTAGAAGGTTAGCTATATAGGTATCATACATGGGCCACATGGACCTAGCCTCATGGGCCTAATACAAACACACTCCAACACAGATCTACATATCCTTAACATTTGTTACGTACATGTTGAATACCTTTTCACTAGATGGTTTCATGCAAACTATTTCAGTTTGACATCTAATAATCATCCACGAACAGTGGTCTAAACGTGCTCATTTTTTTGGTGTGCATCGTCAATTTTTTCATTAAGTTGAAATGGAAGCAAAAGAGGGACACATAAGATAATACTTCCACCAGTTACTTTCCCTTTTTCTTGCTGTTGTGATTGAGTTTATATTTGAAATTTAATGGTCAGCAATTCATAGCAGTGTTATTAATTCCGTTCCGGTACAGGCTGGAAATGGGTGGTATACCTTGTCCTGTCACCTAGACTTGCACAAAAGAGGTTTCATCCTGTACCGGCCAGGCCTGTTCTGGCCATCCAGTCGCAATCTGGTCCATCTCGCTCCGGTATCCACCCAAGAAAGGTTCCACCAAAGTTGAGAGATCAAAGAACGTATCAATTTGAGCTGGAAGCAAAACATCAGTGAGCTTTGTTTCTTGGATTGCAAGTGCAACAAATCTAGGCAGAACTCATAACATCTGAGAACAAAAAAGAGATCCCAGATACAGAAAACGAATAGCATCATGACGTTGGGCAGTTGGGGGTGAGGTCGGCGAGGTATCGAGATTCCTGCATGGATGAGCGGGGGTGAGATTCCACGTTTCAGGTGTGGAAGGCAACGACCAGTGCCAGCAGATCATGCCTGGCGGTCTGTTCTTAGTGTGGGGCATCTTCTGTGTTGGAGGCAGATGGATAAGGCAGGGGCTCCCCTTCTGCGTGTTTTCCTAGGGTGTGGTGTGTTGACAACTTAGATGGGCCTTGCGGCCTGTCACTCTGTTGGGCCTTCCAGGAAGACTGGCAGGCATCAATGCTATTTACTAATTATATTTTAAGCTTTTAGTTTACAAATTGAAAGCAGGATTTAATCATTTTGTCCTTTCTTTCTGCTTCTCCGTACAACTTTCGGGGACTGGTTAGAGCTATGACATGGATACAGAAGTTAAGAAGAGTTATCTTGGAGCTATAACAATCTTGCCAATTTTTCACCTATCATTTTGCTGCCATAAATGGAAGAAAGCAGCCATAAATTATCTTGCATTTGGAATTTTGGATACCTGGATCTCGCACCAGAACAGTTTTAGTGGAAAATACAACTGCTTGTGTTTATACCCTGTCTTGAATACTGGTTTATGTGCTTTGAAAAGCTTATACCTGTCTTCTTACATTTAATAACTTATGCTACTCTTCTCATATTAGGGTGGACATTTCTCTGGCATTTATAGGAAAGTGCAGCTAAAGCCATTGAAATGGATAAAAGTTCCAAAGCGTAATGGTGATGGTGAAGAGGAACGATCGGTTGAAGCCCTGATGATTCTGAAATATGGTGGTGTGCTCACACATGCTGGGAGAAAACAGGTTTTGTCTCATAATTTTTTTACTTAAATTTTTCATATTTTCAAATTTAAAAAATGTTGAGTATTTGTTGGGACTCTTCATTTCTATGATCAAATTAAAATAAATTTTGATGTTCAATGTTGAAGTAGACAGTTATAAATAATAGAAGAACAAGATGCCAGGGGACCTATTTGCCCTTATCATATGTTCCTTTACATTGTTTCTTTTCAGTACTTTACACATGGTTAGCATATGCTATTCAGCATCACCTTGTTGAACACTAGACAGGTCATAATGGATGTCAACAACTTTGTTAGATTCTATGTCACAGGCTCAGAGACTACATCTCTGAGTTGGAGAATGTCAACTGTTGAAGGTGGTTGTCCGTGCCAGATCCGAGGGTTGTTGGTCAGGGGCTGTGGTGAGGCCAGAGACACTTGCCCATGGTGGCGTAGGGGAGGGAGGCTAGCCAGCAGTGATAATAGTGCCTAAATGATAGTTTTTTTTTCGTCTTTCCATGCTGTACCAATCTGTTATTTTCAAAATATCTTATGTGCAGTGGACAACTTTCTGAATTTGGCTGCAACGAAACAAAATTTATGCAGTTACATTTGTAATAAACATATATCTACTGTAATGATTCTTTTTATATGTTCTCATTCAGGCAGAGGAGTTGGGAAGGTTTTTCAGAAATAACATATATCCAGGTTGTTCACATTCTTGCTGCCTATCATCTTGCGAAAGAAGTAAAAGAGCAGAATTTTAATGAGATTATTTATTTTACTACAATCTTGTGCTTATCTTATCTCTATGTTGGAAGGCTTGCTTTAATGCTTTCTCAAGAGAAACTTGTGCTCCAGAGAAACTTTGACTTTGGAGCTACTTGGGTCCCACCCGGCCACCCCCCTTAAACTTGAAAAGTGCCCTGTCGGGTTCCTCATCTTAAACGTGGTGTCACTTAGGTCCTTGTACTTGTGTTAATTGTGTATTTTGTCAATGTGGCAAGATTTGCATGGGATATATAAGTGATGGATGTGGCATATTTTAGTCATTGGAGATTACACACGTCTCATTATGGCCCAAAGCTGACAGAAGAAACATGATAATTCCATTTTCACTTTAGATCTTTACAGCCTTTTGAAAACCTCTATCACCTTTAAGTCCAGGGATTTGATATTTAGGGACCTTAGTGTATGTAAACTGCTTTTAGAATCTCTCATTTCCCCCCAATTTTGCATCTATTAGAAGTCTGTTCCCCTTCCAGTGTTGCTTGAACTCAAGAATGATAAGTGCGATGCTTGTGATTTTCACTTCAATTCAAATTATCTTTAATAATTCACTAAATTGTGTTCTCCATAAGAAACTTGATTCGTTTCTTGCACATTTGACAATCTGTAGTTTTTATATTGAGTATATGCCCTGTACTTGAAGATGTTTTCTCCTGACTATCTGGCATGTCAATCAAATATAGGTGAAGGAACTGGTTTGCTTCGTCTGCATAGCACTTACAGACATGATTTAAAAATATACAGCTCAGACGAAGGTCGTGTACAGGTATGTTTAGTCACATGTACGCTTTTCCCCAATTTATAGCCCCTATGGATATGTTTTCCTTGGAACCTTGGTGGCTTGGCTATCGCACTATACTTCTAGCTAATTTTTATCTTTGTTCTTTTCCCACATGAATGGACAAAGTACCATGAAATGTATTACTATTGTACATTATGCTACATCCATATACAGACCTTGTCACTTTCATAAAATTATACTTAACCTACTTTGGCAAATTTGGAGCACTAGGTTTCATTAGAAATTGCATGTGGTCTTAGGAATGACTACTTTTTGTCACAGAAAGCACAGTAATGATTCTTTTTAGGAAAGTCATCTCATATAGGCTGTACCGGGTAAAATACATAATATTCTTTTGTGTGCTTATATCACTGGAGTTGTACAACTAATGGAAAAATACAACCCTTCAAGTTGTCCCACATGGTAATTAATGAAAGCAATGATCTTAATTGCCTACAAGTTTTTATGTTGCATATGTGGACTAGGCATGGACGTAGGCTACAAACTTGAAATTACCATAATATCCCTGTGGCGATGTCTTGTAATGCATGAGAAAGTTTTGTTAAGGTTTGTGTTGGAGTGTGATTATATTAAGCCCATGAGGCTAGGCCCATGTGGCCCATGTATGGTACCTATATAGCTACCCTTCTAGGGTTAGCCCAATTCAATAGAGAATCACAAGTTTAACATGGTATCAAGCTAGGTTTCCCTTTCCTCCCCACCCTCCCCTGCTCAGCCGCCGGCTGGAGGCAGCACCAGCCGCCGCCGGACATGGCCGGCCGGCTTCTCTCCCCTCCTCCCTCCATCTTTTCCCACTTCCCCCCTCTCCCCTCTCCTTCGTCCCGCTTCACCTGGTCGACCCGCCCCTCCTGCTCCAGCGGCGTCGGAAGCAGCACCGCCGCCGCCGTCTGCTCCAGCGGCGTCGGAACCAGCGTCGCGCTACGCCCGACGGGGACGCGCCCTCCCACGCTGGCGCGGCCAACAGCAGCGGCTCTTTCCCTGGAGGCGGCTCTTTCCCTGGAGGCGGCCGGGGCAGCGCCCGCACGGACGACTGCGACCCACTCGGTGAAGGAGGCCGCGCCTTCTGACACCGACGCAGCGCCCGCAAGGATGGCTGCGACCGTGGCTCCTTCCCTGGAGGCGGCCGGTCCCTCTGGTCCCGCCCCTCATGCTCCTGCGGCCCCTCCAGCCTCTGCCCCTGCCCTTCCCGCTCCTTCCCTGGAGGCCGTCACCTCCATGGATGGCCGGCCACCTCCTCCCTCCCCCTTCAACTTCCACCTCCACCCGCCCCCTGCTGCTGGACTGGCCTCCATGGACTGGACTGGACCTCCGCCTCGCCAGATCCCGATCTCGCCGCGATCCATGGCGTCGTCGCAGCAGGGCCCGGTCCAGGGGCCGCCAGGCTCGGGAGCGGGGGCTCTCCCCGTGGGGCGCCGGGCGCAGCAGGCACCGCCCAACCCGCCTTCCCTGGCAGTCCGCCCGCCCCCCTTTGGCGGACAACCGGGCTTCATGTCCCAGCCACTGCCACCGTTCAGGGGGCCTCCTGGTGCGGCGTCTCAGCCACAACCGTCGTTTGGTGTTCCTCTCGGGGTGGTGTCCCAGGCGCCGCCTTTCGCTGTGGTGTCGCAGGCACCTTTGCCCTTTGTTGGACACACTGTTGCTGCGTCTCCGGCGGAACCGTTCGGTATCCCCCCTGTCCCTGGCCAGTCTGGGCCAATGGCGGCAGCTTCCCCGTGGGCTACACATTCCGGTGACTCTCCATGGCTTGTCGGTTGGGTTCCGGCTCCCTTGGCCTCCTCCTTCAGCACTACCGCCAGCCCTCCACCTGTTAGTCCTGATTGGATCGCCGACTCGGGCGCCACTTTCCACACCACGCCCGATGCGAGTCTCCTTTCTTCTCTCCGTCCTCCTCACCCTTCCTGTCCCTCTTCCATCATGGTCGCCAATGGCACCTGCATTCCTGTCTCCTCCGTGGGCACTGCCAGTTCCCACGGCTCCTTTCATATCCCTGATGTTCTTGTGGCTCCCGGGATGGTTCACAACCTTCTCTCTATTCGCCGTTTCACCACTGATAACTCTTGTTCGGTTGAGTTTGATCCCTCTGGCCTCACCGTGCGGGATTTGGCCTCCCGGGCCCCTCTGCTCCGGTGTAACAGCACTGGGCCTCTCTACACCCTTCGGTTTCCGGCGTCTGCTTCTCCTTCTTCGCCTTCCTCAGCCGCTTTCGCCGCCACTCCTTCCTCCACCACTTGGCACCGTCGCCTCGGCCATCCTGGCCGGGATGCACTGATGCAGCTCAGTTGTAGTTCCGACATTCGGTGCCCTCAGGCTCACGATGATCACTTGTGCCATGCGTGCCAGCTGGGCCGTCACGTTCGCCTTCCCTTCCAGTCCTCATCCTCACATGCCACTCGTGCATTTGATCTTATTCATTGCGACTTGTGGACTTCTCCTGTTCTCAGCATGTCTGGCTACAAGTACTACTTGGTGGTGGTCGATGATTTCTCCCATTATTCCTGGACTTTTCCCCTGCGGGCCAAGTCCGAGGCGTTCACCACTCTTAGCCACCTCTTTGCTTGGGTTTCCACTCAGTTCGGCCTCACCATCAAGGCTGTCCAGTGCGACAATGGCCGTGAGTTCGATAACTCAACATCACGTGCCTTCTTCCTTTCTTCCGGTGTCCATCTGCGCATGTCTTGTCCGTATACCTCCTCTCAAAACGGCAAGGCAGAGCGCATGATCCGCACCACCAATGACATCATGCGCACTCTTCTGCTCCAGGCATCTCTACCCGCTCGTTTCTGGGCTGAGTGTCTGCACACCTCCACTTATCTCCTTAACCGCCTTCCTTCTACTGCTTGCCCAGCTCCCACGCCTCACCACGCTCTTTTCGGTACCCCTCCTCGGTACGACCACCTTCGAGTTTTTGGGTGTGCGTGTTACCCTAACACCGCCGCCACCGCTCCCCATAAGCTGGCTCCCCGGTCTACCCTCTGTGTCTTTCTCGGATACTCTCCGGATCACAAGGGCTACCGATGCTTTGACCTTACCTCTCGCCGTGTCCTCATCTCTCGCCATGTCGTGTTTGATGAGTCGGCATTCCCTTACTCCACCACCTCTCCACCCACACCTCCCGCTGACCCTGCGGAGGCCTCCTTCCCCACTGACCCGGCGATTCCGCCACCCTTCTCCCTCTACCCTGCAGGTACTGCTCCGGCGCACTCTCCTGGTGTTCCCGCCCCGCCGCCCCAGGATCTTCCGGTGCCTGACACGGTCGAGGCAGCCCCGGAGCTTCCACCCTCGCTCCCTGTGGCTTCGCTGCCTCCCGTTGTGCCCGATGCTGCCGTTCCGATCGCGGGACCGAGCACCCCGAACCCACCTCCTCCCGGGCGCTTCGGACTCGTCTACCAGCGCCGGCGGGAGCCGCGTCCGCCCTCACCTCCTCCCGGACGTTTCGGCATCGTTTACGAGCGCCGGCGTGAACCGCCTCCGCCGCGCTCGTCCCCAGCGCCGTCGTCACCGGAGCATGCTACGCCGGCATCGCCACGCTCTCGCGCCGACCCGCCGGTGTACCACCCGCCTCTTCTTCACCGAGACCCTCGTCACACTCATCCGATGGTGACGAGGCAGGCGTCTCGCCCGCAGGCCCTCACCGCCGCCGCCTGCGAGCCGGGGATCTCTCCGGTACCCTCTTCCGTCCGCGCGGCCTTGGCGGATCCTCACTGGCGCCGCGCGATGGACGAGGAGTACGCGGCCCTCCTCGCCAACCAGACGTGGGACCTAGTGCCTCGTCCGCCGGGCTCCAACATTGTCACCGGCAAGTGGATCTGGACGCACAAGAGGCGGGCTGATGGTTCCTTGGAGCGCTACAAGGCTCGCTGGGTCCTACGCGGCTTCACTCAGCGGCCCGGCATTGACTATGCTGAGACGTTCAGTCCCGTGGTGAAGCCAGCTACAGTCCGCACCGTCCTCTCCCTGGCTCTCGAGCGCTCCTGGCCTGTGCATCAGCTGGATGTCAAGAATGCCTTCCTTCATGGCACTCTGACTGAGACGGTCTACTGCAGTCAGCCGGCAGGTTTTGTGGATGCTTCTCGTCCTGACTTCGTCTGCCGGCTCAACAAATCTCTCTACGGGCTCAAGCAGGCACCCCGGGCGTGGTACTCTCGATTCGCTACCTTCCTGCAGACTCTTGGGTTCACGGAGGCCAAGTCTGACACCTCCCTGTTCATATACCACTATGGGGGTGAGACTGCTTACCTGCTCCTCTATGTGGATGACATTGTTCTCACTGCCTCCAGCGAATCTCTGCTCCACCGCATCATTGCCTCTCTCCAGAAGGAATTTGCTATGAAGGATCTTGGGGTGCTCCACCACTTCCTCGGCGTCACTGTTGAGCCCCGACCTTCCGGCCTGTTCCTCCATCAGCGGCAGTTCACTTGTGACATTCTGGAGCGAGCAGGGATGACCGCCTGCCAGTCCTGCTCTACACCGGTGGACACCCAGGGAAAGCTGTCAGAGGCTGGGGGTCCGATGCTTGGGCCAGCGGACTCCACCGCCTACCGGAGTCTTGCTGGCGCGCTTCAGTACCTCACTTTCACACGGCCGGACATCACTTATGCCGTCCAACAGCTCTGCCTCTACATGCATGCTCCGCGGGAGCCCCACCTGGCTGCTATGAAGCGGCTTCTCCGATACCTCCGTGGCACACTTGGCTACGGGCTGCTCCTCGGCCGGTCCTCCACTGCCGAGCTGGTTGTCTACACCGACACTGACTGGGCGGGATGCCCGGACACCCGGAGGTCCACCTCCGGCTACGCTGTCTTCCTCGGCGGCAACCTGGTCTCTTGGTCGTCCAAGCGCCAGCCGGTGGTTTCACGCTCCAGTGCCGAGGCGGAGTACCGTGCCGTGGCCAACGGCGTGGCCGAGGCCGCCTGGCTCCGCCAGCTCCTGGCTGAGCTTCACCGCCCACTCGCCAGGAGCACGCTCGTCTACTGCGACAACGTCAGCGCGGTCTACCTCTCCACCAACCCCGTGCAGCACCAGAGGACCAAGCATGTGGAGATCGATCTTCACTTCGTCCGCGACCGGGTGGCCATCGGCGACGTCCGGGTTCTTCACGTCCCGACCACCTCCCAGTTTGCGGACATCTTCACCAAAGGCATCCCTTCCTCGACCTTCTCCGAGTTTCGCTCCAGCCTCAACGTCACCAGTGGCTAGTTGTGGCTGCGGGGGGGTCCTGTGTGTGTTGTGCTCTTGTTTTCTTTCTTGTTCAGCCTTGAACTCCGCTGCGCCGGTAGTTCAGACTGCGGGGGGGTGTTGGAGTGTGATTATATTAAGCCCATGAGGCTAGGCCCATGTGGCCCATGTATGGTACCTATATAGCTACCCTTCTAGGGTTAGCCCAATTCAATAGAGAATCACAAGTTTAACAGTTTGCTCAATGCGGAAGGAAGAAGGAACATAAATGAGGGCAAAAGAGACTATCAGTTAAATAACATCCCTTATATTTGAAAAAGACTGGAGACCCCCCCACTCCCCTCCTCCAACCCACCCACTGCTGAATCTATGATGCTGCAGCTCATGCATGTCTAACTGCAATAATTTCTTGGCAATAAACTGATATTCCTAATTCACATGTTCATGGTGTACTTTTCAGATGTCTGCAGCAGCATTTGCAAAAGGCCTTCTTGATTTGGAAGGGCAGTTGACTCCCATACTGGTTGGTTGCTTATGATCTAGAAGAGCAAGTATTTGGAAGGGCAGTCTACCATTTTTTTTAAAAAAAAACACTCTCACTTTATACTTATTCAGGTATCTCTAGTAAGTAAAGACTCATCTATGCTAGATGGACTGGAAGATGCAAGCACCGAGATGGATGAAGCTAAGGTTTGCTTTTATAATTTGATAAGCATACCTTTCCATGTTTTGTTAAAAAGTTTATAGGATTTAAACAAAAATCTAGATTTTTGAATAAAGAAAAATCGCATAAATGTTCTTTGATATAGTTTTGAATTTTCCCTTGAGATGACAATGTATACTAGGTATGTAGCTTGTATAAACCACTATGACACCATGATCACAAGATCAGATTGAATCATACCCATACATGCTGAATCTAGCTGCTACCTATTCCTGAACTCTCACCCCTTGAACTTTTCAGAACTATTTCAGACTCTGGAATTCTTATGAGAAAGTCAGTTTCTTATTAAAATTTGTTAGGAAACATCCTAAGTTTTACTTAGTGTTAAGGTCGTTACACGCTCCCTTTGCTTGTCTCATGTATCCATAATTCAAAAATAACTAGGCGCTTGTTGGGTGGTGGGATTATTACAGTCCATATATCTGTCTAACCCCTTAGGTGGAGAACTGGAGATTCGGTCCAGGTGAGAACACACTGTTTGGTAGGGTGCCTCCTAGTGTCTATGTGGTCATTTAAATAATCTAGGTGGAAAATAGGAGCTAGACTGGAGGGTGGTACCTATGCGGCCGTGCATGTATGATGTATCATATTTAATGTTTTTCATCATCAATTCTTACCAGAGGTTAAATGAACTAATCTTTCAGGCTAGATTGCATGAGATTATTATTTCAAATGCGAAAGCAAAGAACACAGAAGGGCCAGTGGAATTTCCATGGATGGTTGATGGTGCAGGATTGCCTGCAAATGCTTCCCAACTCCTGCCTAAGATGGTAAAGTACTTTTGTATAAGAGAGATCCACATACTACTGAATTAGCAAAAGCTGGTACCTGTGCCGATCATCTAATTGTTGATTTGGTTGTATTCTGATGAAATTTCACATTTCCTCTCTCTTGTTTGAATGGCTACATTTGTCATGATAGTGGCATGCTGAAAGTTCTGTCAACAGTTTATCCATGTGAATAATCTCATTGGGCATTAGTATATCTCAAATCAAAACAAGTGCAGGGACAATTTTAATATTTGGTACGTATTTTGTAGCTGCATAATGTTCTACTCATGGATAATGACTACATGGTTCTTTTTTTCCCTTGTTACACTGTAACCAGGTCAAGTTGACGAAAGAAGTGACTTCACAAGTCAAGCTACTTGCTGAAGGTGAAGATGAAAGACTTGCATTGACGAGCACATTTTCAAAATATGACCAAGCAAAAGCTCTTGGGAAGACAACTATTGATGTGGCTCGTATTGCTGCCGGGTTGCCTTGTGGTAGTGAAAGCTTCCTCTTGATGTTTGCCAGATGGAGAAAACTTGAGAGGGATTTATACAATGAAAGAAAGGAGTAAAGTGTTTAACCTCTGGATCAGAAATCAATATAGTGTTTTTATTCTACTTCTTTTGTTCAAGTCACTCATGGTGCTTTGTTTCATAATGCAGCCGTTTTGACATTACACAGATCCCAGATGTATATGATTCCTGCAAGTGAGTGATCTTCAAACAGTGCATGGTTTAGAAATGTGGAAAATACTAATTGTTTTCCATTGTGTCCATTCTTGTTGGATCTCTTTTGAGTGGGTGTCTACACCATTAAACTATTAAAAATTTAAATGAAAAAACATAGAAAAGACATGTACAAATCTGAATAATGTAAAATATGATGTGTTAGTGTTACCATTCATCTTTTTTGATATATTGTCTTTCTTAAAAAATTATGAACTTTTCCGTAATTATTGTAATGCAATTCCATTGGCATATAACTCCTAAACTAATGGAGTAAATTGCAGGTATGACCTTTTGCATAATGCTCATCTCGATCTTAAGGGTTTGGAAGAGCTATTTAAAGTTGCTCAAGTAAGCAACCTACATTTGTGTTCTTCTATAAGCTGCTTCTTGATTATACATTAAAGCTAATAGCATCTCTGATCAGAAAAAAAGCTAATAGCATCTGTAATTGTGAAGTAACACCCAAGTAGCTGTCTCCCTTGAATCATTGCAACGTTATGTTGACTAATCATGCACTTTAAAAGAGGCGCCAGTTGATGAACATGTAATGGTATGGAACTTCAGTACAAAGCCATATTGTCTTGGTACAAATGACTGAGTAGATGTAACATTGAAGTTTTGGTGATATATTCATTTTTCATACAGACTTATAAGTGCCACAAAAGTGAGTTATATTCCTAACTTTCGTTGTGTTCAATGTTAAATAAAACAATTATCATAAGAGTGTTGTTAGACGAGAAAAACAAATTCAAGCTAATGTGTTATACATTCCATGTTCTCTTGGATGTTTCTTTGTAGTGTTCGTTTAATTATTTGTTATCTGACACACTGATATTCTTGTAGATACTTGCTGATGGTGTTATTCCAAATGAGTATGGGATCAACCCAAAGCAAAAACTGAAAATCGGTTCAAAGGTTTGTTCATAGTTTAGATGTCATAAGCAATTTTATGCATGCCATACCATCATGTGACTCATGTTCAGTCAATTATTACATGGTCACTTGGAGTTCTTGATACTTATGGAAATCTGTAGTCTTTTGAGTTTCAAATATATTTATCTATTTTTTTTGAAAAATGAATATATTTATCTATGAAACTACATGTTAGCGATATAATTGGTTTTGTTGATAGCTCTTTTCCAGCTTTGAGTAAAAATGGCTCACCAAAGTGCAATGAAATTGCCATTAAGGTGCATCCTGATTGGGGAAAGGAGGGGGTATCATGCTCTTTAGATATGGAGAAGCACAAGTTGTGAAGTACTGAAGTGTTTAATTGTCCTTCTTATTTGATCTTCAAAATTTTTGCCATTTCTCATATCCCCCTATCATAACTTTTTGTTCCATCACATAGTTAAGCATGGTGATTTGTGTTACAATATCTGATTCATTGATTGGGCTAACCCTAGAAGGATAGCTATAGAGGTACCATATAAGGGCCACATGGGCCTAGCCTCATGGGCCTAATACAAACACACTCCAACACCCCCCGCAGTCTGAACTACCGGCGCAGCGGAGTTCAAGGCTGAACAAGAAAGAAAACAAGAGCACAAGACACAGGACCCCCCCGCAGCCACAACTAGCCACTGGAGACGTTGAGGCTGGAGCGAAACTCGGAGAAAGTCGAGGAAGGGAGGCCTTTGGTGAAGATATCCGCAAACTGGGAGGTAGTCGGGACGTGAAGAACCCGGACGTCGCCGATGGCCACCCGGTCGCGGACGAAGTGTAGGTCGATCTCCACATGCTTGGTCCTCTGGTGCTGCACGGGGTTGGTGAAGAGGTAGACCGCACTGACGTTGTCGCAGTAGACGAGCGTGCTCCTGGCGAGTGGGCGGTGAAGCTCAGCCAGGAGCTGGCGGAGCCAGGCGGCCTCGGCCACGCCGTTGGCCACGGCACGGTACTCCGCCTCGGCACTGGAGCGGGAAACCACGGGCTGGCGCTTGGACGACCAAGAGACCAGGTTGCCGCCGAGGAAGACCGCGTAGCCGGAGGTGGACCTGCGGGTGTCCGGGCATCCCGCCCAGTCAGCGTCGGTGTAGACAACCAGCTCGGCAGTGGAAGACCGGCCGAGGAGCAGCCCGTAGCCAAGGGTGCCACGGAGGTACCGGAGAAGCCGCTTCATAGCAGCCAGGTGAGGCTCCCGCGGAGCATGCATGTACAGGCAGAGCTGCTGGACGACATAAGTGATGTCCGGCCGTGTGAAAGTGAGGTACTGAAGCGCGCCTGCAAGACTCCGGTAGGCGGTGGACTCTGCTGGCCCAAGCATCGGACCCCCAGCCTCTGACAGCTTGCCCTGGGTGTCCACCGGTGTAGAGCAGGACTGGCAGGCGGTCATCCCGGCTCGCTCCAGAATGTCACAAGTGAACTGCCGCTGGTGGAGGAACAGGCCAGAAGGTCGGGGCTCAACAGTGACGCCGAGGAAGTGGTGGAGCACCCCAAGATCCTTCATAGCAAATTCCTTCTGGAGTGAGGCAATGATGCGGTGGAGCAGAGATTCGCTGGAGGCAGTGAGAACAATGTCATCTACATAGAGGAGCAGGTAAGCAGTCTCACCCCCATAGTGGTATATGAACAGGGAGGTGTCAGACTTGGCCTCCGTGAACCCAAGAGTCTGCAGGAAGGTAGCGAAGCGAGAGTACCAAGCCCGGGGTGCCTGCTTGAGCCCGTAGAGAGATTTGTTGAGCCGGCAGACGAAGTCAGGACGAGAACCATCCACAAAACCTGCCGGCTGACTGCAGTAGACCGTCTCAGTCAGAGTGCCATGAAGGAAGGCATTCTTGACATCCAGCTGATGCACAGGCCAGGAGCGCTCGAGAGCCAGGGAGAGGACGGTGCGGACTGTAGCTGGCTTCACCACGGGACTGAACGTCTCAGCATAGTCAATGCCGGGCCGCTGAGTGAAGCCGCGGTGGACCCAGCGAGCCTTGTAGCGCTCTAAGGAACCATCAGCCCGCCTCTTGTGCGTCCAGATCCACTTACCGGTGACAATGTTGGAACCCGGCGGACGAGGCACGAGGTCCCACGTCTGGTTGGCGAGGAGGGCCGCGTACTCCTCGTCCATCGCGCGGCGCCAGTGAGGATCCGCCAAGGCCGCGCGAACGGAAGAGGGTACCGGAGAGATCTCCGGCTCGCAGGCGGCGGCGGTGAGGGCCTGCGGGCGAGACGCCTGCCTCGTCGCCATCGGGTGAGTGTGACGAGGGTCCCGGTGAAGAAGAGGTGGGTGGTACACCGGCGGGTCGGCGCGAGAGCGTGGTGATGCCGGCGGAGCAAGCACCGGCGACGACGGCACTGGGGACGAGAGCGGCGGAGCCAGCTCACGCCGGCGCTCGTAGACGATCCCGAAACGTCCGGGAGGAGGTGAGGGCGGACGCGGCTCCCGCCGGCGCTGGTAGACGAGTCCGAAGCGCCCGGGAGGAGGTGGGGTCGGTGTACGCGGTCCCGCGATCGGAACGGCAGCATCCGGCACAACGGGAGGCAGCGAAGCCACAGGGAGCGAGGGTGGAAACTCCGGGGCTGCCTCGACCGTGTCAGGCACCGGAAGGTCCTGGGGCGACGCGGGACCACCAGGAGAGCGCGCCGGAGCAGTACCTGCAGGGTAGGGGGAGAAGGGTGGCGGAATCGCCGGGTCAGTGGGAAAGAAGGAAGCCTCCGCAGGGTCAGCGGGAGGTGTGGGTGGAGAGGTGGTGGAGTAAGGGAACGCCGACTCATCAAACACGACATGGCGAGAGATGAGGACACGGCGAGAGGTAAGGTCAAAGCATCGGTAACCTTGTGATCCGGAGAGTATCCGAGAAAGACACAGAGGGTCGACCGGGGAGCCAACTTATGAGGAGCGGTGGCGGCGATGTTAGGGTAACACGCACACCCGAAGACTCGAAGGTGGTCGTACCGAGGAGGGGTACCGAAAAGAGCGTGGTGAGGCGTGGGAGCTGGGCAGGCAGTAGAAGGAAGGCGGTTAAGGAGATAGGTGGAGGTGTGCAGACACTCAGCCCAGAAACGAGCGGGTAGAGATGCCTGGAGCAGAAGGGTGCGCATGATGTCGTTGGTGGTGCGGATCATACGCTCTGCCTTGCCGTTTTGAGAGGAGGTATACGGACAAGACATGCGCAGGTGAACACCGGAAGAAAGGAAGAAGGCACGGGAGGTTGAGTTATCGAACTCACGGCCATTGTCGCACTGGACAGCCTTGATGGTGAGGCCGAACTGAGTGGATACCCAAGCAAAGAGGTTGCTAAGCGTGGGGAAAGCCTCGGACTTGGCACGCAGAGGAAAAGTCCAGGAATAATAGGAGAAATCATCGACCACCACCAAGTAGTACTTATAGCCAGACATGCTAAGAACAGGAGAAGTCCACAAATCGCAGTGAATAAGATCAAATGCACGAGGGGCATGTGAGGATGAGGACTGAAAGGGAAGGCGAACGTGACGGCCCAGCTGGCACGCATGACACAAGTGATCATCGTGAGCCTGAGAGCAACGAATGTCGGAACTACGACGGAGCTGCATCAGGGCATCCCGGCCAGGATGGCCGAGGCGACGGTGCCAAGTGGTGGAGGAAGGAGTGGCGGCAAAAGCGGCGGAGGAAGGCGAAGAAGGTGAAGCAGATGCCGGAAACTGAAGGGTGTAGAGAGGCCCAGTGCTGTTACACCGGAGCAGAGGAGCCCGGGAGGCCAAATCCCGCACGGTGAGGCCAGAGGGGTCAAACTCAACCGAACAAGAGTTATCAGTGGTGAAACGGCGAATAGAGAGAAGGTTGTGAACCATCCCGGGAGCCACAAGAACATCAGAAATATGAAAGGAGCCGTGGGAACTGGCAGTGCCCACGGAGGAGACAGGAATGCAGGTGCCATTGGCGACCATGATGGAAGAGGGACAGGAAGGGTGGGGAGGATGAAGAGAGGAAAGTAGACTCGCATCGGGCGTGGTGTGGAAAGTGGCGCCCGAGTCGGCGATCCAATCAGGGCTGGCGGTGGTGCTGAAGGAGTAGGCCAAGGGAGGTGTAGGACACAGGGACGTGGGGTTAACCCTAGGGTTGGCGACTCTTGGGCCCCCCCGCACCGGCAGCCCCGGCGATGGCTTGCCAGGTGGTAGGGGCACCCCCCGAGGCTAAGCCAGCCATGGCTGGGAGGGCCGTGGCAGGGACCGGAGTTGGAGGTCCCCCCTCCGCCAGGGCAGCAGCATGGGCGAGATCCGGCCAAAGGACGCCGGGACCTGCACGCGGTGGAGCCTGAAAACCAGCCGCAGGAGATGCGTCGGCGGGCGTAGCAGGCAGAGGAGTGGCGCCCGGGACAGGGGGCGGGTGCTGCTGGGACAGGGGCTGAACGCCGGCAGGAAGGAGACCTGCGGCATCCAGTCTGGCGCCGAGAAGGTAGACGGCGTCGGCGGGCTGCGCAGTTAGGGCAGCAGCAGCAGCACCCCCTGCAGTAGTAGCGGCAGCAGCAGGGGCAGGAGCAGCGGGGAGGAGGCCGGTGGGGAGGTGAGCCGCCGGGAGGAGGGCCGCGACGTGTGGGGAGGAGGAGGAGGGCCGAGTGAAGAGGTGCTGCTGGAGCAGCGACGCCCGCTGCTCCCGGCCCGTAGCAGGGCCACCGACCTTGGGCGAGGGGAAGACGGAGAAGGTGGGCTGGAGGGGGTCGATGAAGGGCGCCGGAGGGGTGGTGTGAGGGTCGCCGGTGGGAGAGAGGAGCCCTGGCGGCCGCATCCTAGGTGGAGGATGGCGACCGGCGGCTGCAGAGCTGGTGGCGGCGGCGCTGTAGAGCTGTACCGGCGACCCAGGGGAGGAAAGAAGGGGAAAATGAATGTAGGAGGGAGGAGGAGGAGAGGTAGGCCGGCCAGCCATGCCGGCGGCGGCAGTAGCAGAGGCAGCGCCGGCGGTGGGCTGAGCGGCGGCTCAGGCAGGGGAGGAAGAAAGAGACTGGCTTGATACCATGTTACAATATCTGATTCATTGATTGGGCTAACCCTAGAAGGGTAGCTATATAGGTACCATACAAGGGCCACATGGGCCTAGCCTCATGGGCCTAATACAAACACACTCCAACAATTTGATTGGTGTGGTGTTTGCCAAAAAAACTCACCCATGAACTTGCAACCTTTTTAACCTTGGTTAGTGCTCGAGTGACATTACTGATCTGAGCTGTGTTTTTATTTGTCTAGATTGTACAAGAACTATCATTAACTCTGGCACAAGCAATGCCATATGATCTCTGTTAATCAATTAACCTTGTGGGGGGCAATTTGAAAAGTTTTCTCATTGTTTCTGTTTCTCTTAATGTGCCTCTCTTAACCGTGCTCATATCCTTTTTATATATAATATATTGACTAGATAGCACGCCGTTTATTGGGAAAAATCCTAATCGATCTACGCAACACTCGTGAAGAAGCTATCAGCGTTGCCGAACCAAAATTTATTGAAGACGAAGCACAATTCTTACCAACAAAAGAAGCAGAGCACCAGCAAAAGATTCAAATTAGAAATGAGGACGGAAGAAGATCTAGCTCTACGAGCGAGAAGTCATTGGACCAAGAAGATGAAGATGATAGAGAAACTAAATACCGACTAGATCCCAAGTGTGTTCTTGTTTTGATTTCTATGAAGTTCAATTTTTATTTGCTAATTTACATGTAAAATTTATGTTGCTAAAATACTTTGGTGCAGGTATGCCAATGTAAGGACACCTGAGCGTCATGTCCGCACAAGGCTTTACTTCACATCGGTATGCTGAAGCACTTCTTTGTTGTTATCACCCTTCTGGAATTATTTTTTTGAGGGGGAATTCAGTAGGGGTCCCTTTTGGAATTATTAGTGACATCGTACATTTTCTGCACCAGGAATCTCATATACACTCCTTGATGAATGTTCTTCGTTACTGCAATTTGGACGAAAGTCTACAAGGAGAGGAAAGCCTTGTCTGCCAGAGTGCTTTGGACCGTCTACATAGAACTAGGGAGCTTGATTACATGAGTAATATTGTGCTTAGAATGTTTGAAAACACAGAGGTATGGATCTTTTCATCATCTTTATCTGGTCTCTGAACAATACTTCACCTTTCTGGTATAGTGGTCGTATATATTTCCATTTCATGCGATATGAGTAATTTTGAAAGGTTTTGAGCTTCAAGTCCATTTTGTAATAGACTAAGACTCAGCTCCCTTTCTTGAGGAAGCTATCTTCTATACTCAAATGTCCTATTTTCACTAGTGAATCAAACTCCTTGTACCAAATACATTTGAGGGGCTGTTATTGTGGAGGCTTTCAGCTTGTCACTAGTCCTAGGTATCTAATCTTACCAGTATTTTGTCACTGGTAGAGTTTTGTAAGAAACCCAAGAGTAATTCATACAATTAAGAATTTGTTTCACGATCACGAGCAGGTCATCAATTTTTCATGGTTACAGTTGAAATGTAGTTGATGCCAAACAGTCAGTTTACAAGTATCAGTTGCCCAGTCGTATCAATCTACTTACCAAATTTTCATGTTTGCAGGTTCCTTTGGAAGATGAGAAGAGGTTCAGGATTGAAATGACGTTCAGTCGTGGTGCCGATCTCAGTCCCCTAGAGGTGATGCCCCCTCGTGTTCACATTGTTGAACATAAAAATCAGCTGAGCTTGCTGCCAAGTAGAATCACTTGAGTTTACTAACTGAATGTGTGTTGGGTCCAGGACAAAACCAGTGAAAGTTCCTTGCTTCAGGAGCACACCTTGCCCATAATGGGACCCGAGAGACTACAGGAAGTTGGGTCCTGCCTGACGATGGACAAGTTTGAGAAAATGGTGCGACCATTTGCCATGCCCCCAGAGGACTTCCCCCCTGCTGCTCCTCCACAAGCCTTAGGTTACTTCTCCAAAGGGGCAGGAGGAGTGCTTGAAAAGTTGGTTAGCCTGTGGCCTTTCCACAAGAGCGCTAATGCGGCTAATGGAAAATTGCTGAAAGCTACAAATTCCTGAGTGCTTGAAAGGTTGGTTAGCCTGTGGCCTTTCCACTAGAGTGCTAATGCGGCTAATGGAAAATAGCTGAAAGCTACAAATTCCTGAAATCAGTTCATGTAATTATTTCTTGTTTTGTAATACTTCTTGCACAATGGCCCAATTTTGACATTCTGAATCAAGGGGAAAATTTTGCTGGCCCTCTTAGCTGGGCTACATCTACAAGCCCCAACTATGTTTTTATTGAACTGTATGTCGTTGAGCCTGTTTCATATGGAAATTTCAGGGGAATTGTGAAATTGATCCAATAGATTTAATTGCTCCAAGACTCCTGCTTAACATACCCAATGATAGCATCTAAAGCCTAGATCCACCGTTGTGGGTTAGTTTTCATGCCGCCGAGTGTTTCAGAGTTCAGATGCTGGGAAAGATAATTTTAGTTAAACATTTCAAATCTGGACAACGTGACTATTGAACTCATGTTCTATATGCATATAATCTCTGAACAGAGAAGAATTAGAGGATGGTATGAAATGAACCCCATAGAAAATCACCTGGTTCTTGGTAGTGATTGATCTTCCATTGATTCTGGAAGGAGCCTCACGGTTCTGGAATCTGGAGGGAGTTGAGATTGTTCTGTTTCATGGCCGCGAGACATGATTGTGCTATCATGTTGATTGCATGAATATAAGAAAAGTTCACCAAACGGTGTCGTGTGTTACTGGAACTGGAAAGTAGGTGCTCGATATGCTAGGAAGTCAATACTCGATATGCAACTGTGCACATGACATGTCTGGCAGGGTTTTGTTTTCTTTCTTTCTTTCTTTCTTTCTTTCTTTCTTTCTTTCTTCTTTTTTTGACAAGGATACTTGGAAGGGTTGTTTACTTTTGATATTTCGATATCTACCAGTAGACTGGATCTCTCCCCGTCTCGAGTTTGTGTGAGAAAGGCAAGTTTTATTACAGTAAATTCAGGTACATGTCGTAGCTACATTGCTGGTGACAACTGACAAACTTTACCATGCCTGAAAGGCGAGCTTTCTCTCTCGAGAGCAACGCGCGTGGGCGGATTTCGTCACAAGCCAAGCGACAGTAGGAAGGCTAGTGAGTGACTGAAACATGCACGCGAAATGTTTACGTGACGCAAAGCTGCAAGGGTCAAAAGTTTGCGATTCGAGAGAGAGTGATAAATCTCAGAATTTTCTCATTGAATTAATCTTTGAATCATGATTAATGCAAAGTAGATTGTCAATTAGACCAAACCGATTGAAAATTGTTCAAGAATTACACATTGCGCGAATAAAGTGTCGCTCTCCATATTGATGCTTCGTTCAATCGACTAGGAAAAGGCTAAGGAAGAATCATTACTAGTTCTTAACAAAATCACTTGCCTTTCTTTTTGTACAAAAGTAGGAGTGCTAGATTGTTATGGTTTTCATATTGTGGGGTGAGAAGAGGCAACAAGCTAGACAAAAGATGCAGGACAATTTCACCTACCAAACGCTGCTGAAGAGGAGTTGCTTTCCTGCCTTTCTGGCTGCTGCCACAGAAAAGAGAAGCCTCTAGCACTTCAACCCCCCTGTTCGGCTGCTCTTATCAGCACGGCTTATCAGCCGTGGAACAGTGTTTTTCTCTCACAACAAAACAGCCACAGCCGGCTTATAAGCCGCAGAAACAGCCTGCCGAACAGGGTGTCATGGTACTATTTGGCCTGCAAGATTGATGCGCGGGTCTCTGTCCTACTGATCTCACTCTTTCATCATGATAAACATGCATCTGCTGGTTAAAAAGAAACTGCAGTTTTCAACCTTTTATTCTTTCACAAATTGTGATGCTAACCTAACTGCACAAATTAATTTTAGATAAAACACCTGACAATGCAGTACTCCGCGGAGTAACCGAGTAAGCAAAGGCAAAGCAACAACAGCGTCACAATAATACAGATGGACCAGGGTGCAGGAGCTAGCCGCCCTGTAATCCCGACACATTATTGAATTAAGCTGTTTCCAGAAAGTTGGAATGGAAAAAAATGGAGAGTCCTATTTCCCTTGACCAGTTATTACCTCATCATTCCAGTAAGTACCAAATTGCCACTGAACAAAAGAAGAGTTTGAACAAAAGAAGAGTAAGGAGGGTAGTTGAAAAACGGTAATGCTTGTATTGGGTCATCCGTCCGCCCTGCTGGCAGGCCGGGTGGCTTAGAAGGTTCTCCTATATGTTCCTATTCACTCACCTTCAGCCACCGTAGTTTTCTAAAAAAAAACTCACCGCAGCGCCGCGAGCCTGCGACTGCACTCCGCCGCACACCCCGCCCGCCATCTCCACCGTGCCTCTGCCCGCCTTCTCTATATTGTGCCTCCCTCTCCAGCACGCGCACCCGCTCGCCTTCCTCTTCGTTGCGCCTCTCCCTCCACTGAAGCGTCCTGCTACGGCCTTCTCCACTGGAGTGGCGAGCTCAGCGCCACCGAGACGCTGTTGCAGGACGACGTAGCGCGCAGCTGCCCTCTCCCTGTCGTGAAGCCGCTGCCTCTACGCCACATTGCGAAGCCGCCGCCGTTGGCCCGCCGTCTACAAGCGCCGCCGTGCCACTCCTCCGGCACGCCGATGAGCCTCTATTCTCTCAAGCAGCAAGGAGATGTTGCGCTGAAAGCACATGTTGTAAGTGTATGTTTTAAGTGTTTTAGAGATATGTTGCAAATGTTTTATACGAGTGTTGCAAAAGTAGATCGGAGATGTTGCATATGTTGCAATGGTTGTACACGTATGTTGCAAGTGACTGTTCCCAATGTTTCATCTGTGTTTTTCGATATATGTTGCAAGTTCGTTTATCTGGATATTGCATATGTTTCACACATACGTTGTAAGTGTTTTATGTGGATGTTGCGTATGTTTTCAATGGTTTTCAAGCGTTTTTCAGATGTTTTTTTTTCAAGTGTTTCAGATGCATGTTTTAATTGTTTCATTTGTCTTCAGACGTATACTTCAAGTGTTTCATTTGTCTTGAGACGTATGTTGCAACAGTTGCATTTGGATGTTTTAAAAGTAGATTAGTATTTGTACATGTTGCAATGTTACTCGCTCGTTGCAGCTGCTAGATGGGGCGTGAGGGGTCGGGCAGGACGTAGACGCCACGTGAGGTTGGCCGGAGGTGTAGACGCCACGTGAGGGTCGGGTTGGGCGCAGACGCCTCGTCGGGCTGGCGTGGGGGCAACGTGCAGTGTCTGGCCGTGCGCGTTCATCCGGACGTCTGGGCGGTAGCACCACTAGTTGGAAAATCATGTACAATCGCATAACATACTTTCTCACTCCTAATGCGTGTTAATGATGGACAAGATAAGCTCTTGCAGCACAAGGTCATGTCTATCGACCTCCCCCCAACTCCCTAGAATCGACAGGAGATGGCGCGTCAATATAATATGAGACACGTTGGGTCATATCTTAAGGTGTACTTTGCTTCATCATAGCTCAATTTTAATGCGGCACGGTCTCAATGCTGTTAGAATATTTAATAGTAGTAGTTAGTGATCAAGAAGCGTTACGCACAACATCAATGCGGGCAAATTACTACTTGTAGTTTGGTTTGTGTCTTCCTAATTATGGTTTAATTACCGTATTACCATTGCTACATCTCTGCTATAAGGGAACAATCTAAACTATCTAAGGTACACCTAAAAAAATATTTCCCGCTGAGGAGTCCAACCACTATACACCAACCCTAGAAAATCGTCTTCGTTAAAATCAAGGGCTAAAATCCACCCTTTTTTTGGTCCTTTTTTCGAAAGATTATCTTAAATATGCCCCTAGCGGAAAGATTTCAAAAAATAGACCATGTTCTTGGCGCCAAAGTCGTCGGCGTCAAGATATAACTGCATGGCGCCAGGGTCATTGGTCCCAAGCCTTGGCGTCGTGGCCCTGACGTGGCAGGGGTCTTGGCGCCAAGGCTTGGCGCCAAGTTTAGAAATATCCCGTCGTTGTCCGCCTCTCTCTCTCTCACTTTCTTCCTCCGCGCCGAACCAACCGCCACGCCGCCGTTGAAGGACACTCGAGGCCGCGTCGCCCGCGGCCGCGCCACACCACGCTGTCCGCCCGCCCATGGCCGTGCCCGCGCTCGCGCAGCCCGAGCGCACGCACGCGCCCTTGCCGGTTGGTCGTGCCCGCGGCCGCACCGGCGCCGCCCGGCCACACCTGAGGCCGCACTGCCCGGCCGCCATCCGCGCCGTCCGCCCCGCCCCGCCCCGCGCCATGCGCGCCCATGCCGTCTGCGCTGCGATCGCGGCGTCCGCCTGCCTGCCCCGGCCGTCTCGCGCCGTCCGCGTTGCGGTCACGGCATCCGCCTGTTCGGCCCGGCCGTCCGCCCCGGCGCGGCCGCCCCCCATGCCGTTCGCCCCGCCCTGCGCCCGCGCCATCCGCACCACCCCACGCAAGGTAGAACTAGCTGTATAACTTTGTTAGTAGTTGCTAATAGTTAGTCAAATAGTTATATATTTAGTAGTGCTTGACATAGTTAGTTTGATAGTTACTTGATATAGTTAGTTTGATAGTTATTTGATATAGTTAGTAGTGCTTAGGAGTATTTAGTAGTGAATTGATAGTAAATGTGACGACGTTGGTAGTTTATTGATTTAGTGATATAGATATGTAAATAAGTACATACATAGATACATAGGTACTTAGATGTAGTTAGATATGTTGTTATTTTGGTAAGATTTAGCTAATTAGTTATTAGATTATATCCATATACTTAGTTGTTAACCTATTTACTTAGGTTCTAGTTAGTTAGTATGTATTAGATAAGTACTATATGAAAACTACTTTGGACTAAACTCGGTGTATTTGTATTTGTGTATGGAATACTAGATGGACAACCTAGTGAGCATATATCATGGAGGCACTGTGGAACGAGATCGCTATGGATATGTTGAGTTTGTTGCCATGCAAAGTGTGCCTGTGCCATTTAATGAGAAGCCATCATTTAGTGAGTTGGCTACAAGGGCTCGGGAGGACATTGCCATGGAGATGATGGCATCGTAGTTGAGGGTGTACTTCACCTAGGTTCCCCTCCTAACATGCTAAGGAAGATGATCCCAATATGGTGTGAAAATCAGTGGGAGAACTATGTGAGATCGGCTATGAAGAGCCAGTTCCAAAGTTTGGACGTGGTCGTCCATCAGGTGCTAGTTGATCCCATCCCTCTTGGGTTTTCCCGCCAATGGGTGAGCAGGCATACTTCGACCCACCCGTCCCGGAACATGATGTGGATGCGGAGGTTCCACCTACCGTTTCCGATGCCCAATCTGCCCCCAATGATGTGGCAGATCCTCCTTAGGAGATCCCTTTGACACAGAATCATCCGAGTAAGTGTCAATTAGGCATCATTTTTTCTTTGTAGCTTAGTCTCTTCTTTTCATCCACTTTTCTTATCATATCCTCCTATTTATGGCTATGTTGTAGGAGACGTTCCCGATAATGAGGGCGCTCCTCCTACCGATGCTCAAGTCCAGATTGGAGATGGAATTCGTACCTTCAATAGTGTTGAAATTATGAATTATTCAGAGCCATATGAAATCGCAAGGGCTGTTGATTCTAACAATGATCGTCCTGTTGGAGAGCTCATGGAGAGTGACGTTGAGATGCTGAGGTGTATCTTCCCCGGCCGCCGTGATCCTATGGTTCATGAGTTCAGTGATCTTACTCATTCAAATCAGGCGTTTGTAGAAGGGCGTGATGATGAGCTACAGGAAGCTCTAGAGGCTGGTCCTTGCATGGAGATTGAGAAGGGGAGGGTTTTCAATGACCTCCCTGCATTGAAGAGGTAGTTGCAGGCGTTTGCAGTGATACGCAAGAGACCTTACAAGGTCCTGCATTCCTATGTAGAGTGGCGTTACACGGTTGTGTGTGACAAGGAACACTGCCCATGGAGGGTTTGTGCAGGAAGCAAAAGGTCTCTGGAAAAGTGGAAGATCACAAGAGTTGTCGGGCCACATACTTGTGCTTCACATGACCTCAACACGAAGCATCGGCAGATGACATCTACCCTCATTGCCAAGCAGTTGACGAAAGTATTATAGGGAGAGCCAAACATGAAGGTCAGGATAATTATCAAAATAGTTAATGAGGTCTATGGAGGATATGACATAACTTATGGCAAAGCCTGGAGGGCTAAGCAGCGGGCGTGGAAGATGATATATGGGGATTGGGAGGATGGCTATGAGCAGCTTCCAGTACTTCTCAATGCAATCAAAGCGGTGAATCCAGGCATGCATTATGAGTACATCTCTAGACTAGACGCATAGAAGGATGGGAGGCAGATATTCTTCCATGCTTTCTGGTGCTTCCCTCAATGTATCGAGGCATTTAGGCATTGCCGTCCAGTCTTCTCCATTGATGGTACATTCTTGATTGGCAAGTATCGTGGCACACTTCTTATAGCCATATCATGTGACGCAAACAACAAGCTTGTTCCTTTGGCATTTGCTTTGGGGATGGTTCTTGAGGCTAGTTCAGATACATGTGGTTAGGCCTAGCAGGGAGGTGGGCGTCATATCTGATAGACACTAGAGCATACTTAATGCCATGTGAGAGGAGATAGAAGGGTATGCACCTTTGCACCATCGTTGGTGTACTCGGCACCTTGCCGAGAATCTACTCCGAAAGGATGGTATTAAGGATAATTTTGATCTTTTCCAGGAGGCAGCTCGACAGCTTGAGGACAGGTACTTCCGAAGGAAGTTAGAGGAGGTCAGAACTGCATCTAATGGAGAAGGTAAACAATGGCTGACATGTTTGATGAGAGATGTGGAGAAATGGACAAGAGCTCACGATCTAGGTGGTTGGAGGTATGAGTTTCAGTGCAGCAACATTGCCAAGTCTTTCAATAAGTTGCTACTGGGGATTCGTGGCATGCCCGTGAATGCTATCGTGCAATTCACATTCTACAAGCTTGTTGCCTGGTTCAAAGATAGACACACCCATGCATTGCAGTTGCAGAGTGATGGTAAGATTTGGGCGCCAATACCACAGGCACATCTAGAGAAGGCGAAGGAGAGGGCTGGCACACATGAGGTCACATGTTTTGACCACGCCACGAGGAGATATGAGGTGAAACATACCGGTGGTACCACGTCTGACGGCGAGGTCCGAGAGTCGAGGATTCATGTGGTAGTCCTCTAAGATTTCTCATGCACTTGTGGTAATCCAAAGCAATATCACTTTGTATGTTCTCACCTTGTGGCAGCTGCTAGGCATCGCAACTATGATATCGAGGCTAGGATACCTCACGAGTTCAGTGTGGAAACACTTGTCCAAACATGGAGGCCCCGCTTCGTGCCTTTTTAGGACCCTGGAGAGTGACCTCCATACGACGGTCCAAAGTACGTTGCGGATCCAGGTTAGCGTTGGATAAGTGGGGCTCTAGAAAGAGGACGAGGCACAGGATGGTTATGGATCGGATACCCGGCAGAACACGACGTGGGAGAGCGGCCCCATTTCTTACTGACCCCGAGCAGTACGAGTGTGGCAAGTGTGTTAGACTTGGCGACAATTCACGCACTTGTCACTGTCAAATTAGTGAGGTGCGACTAGTAGTTGTTTCTATTATTTAATACTTATCGTATTGCTTGTACAATTCATGTTTTATGTTTCAATGCATATTTAATTTATAACTTACTAACTATCTTCATTTTGTAGGATGGTGCAATTTCACCTTCTGGACCCAGTGTACGATGAGACCCACCGAGGACGTCTCGTAGCGACGGGGCAGGTAAGATTTTACACTTCCATATCACATACTTCGAATTATAAGCGCATATGTGTGTGTCACGTAACATTTGTCTTTTGTTTCTATGCAGGACCTTCCGCTCCTTCATCTTAGAGTACATGGAGGGTTCTTGGAAATGCAGTACCATGACAGGTACACGCTACCTAGCGAGAGCTGGCCTAGACGTCATCTCTTTCTAGATTCGTCGTGGGCTGCCCTGTTCAACTCAGCGGGCTTGACTACGCTGGTTGACAGGTATTTTATGAACACATAGGTTCTATTCATAATCATTTGTTCATGCACTTATATTTTTGACTTGTATTTTTGTTTTGCTAAAATTATAGGTGGCGGCCTGAGACTCACAACTTTCACATGGCGTTTAGGGAGATGACAGTCACGCTATAGGACTATCAGAAGATGCTAGGTCTGAGGATTCATGGGAGGGCAGTGACATGGCAATGTAGGTCAGAGGGTTGGAGAGCTCAGGTGGAGGCCTTCGTTAGATGTGAGGTGGGTGAGCAAGGGGCGCACACTTCTGGTGTTTTAATCTCCTAGCTCCGCGCATAGTTCGCACAGTGTCCTCCAGGGGCAGACAACCAAACAGTTCAGTACTACTGCAGGGCGTGGATCCTACACTTGTTCGGCTGTGTTCTCTTCCCTGACGCAATGGGGGGACAGTGCGTCGTGGATGTGGATCCACTGCCTCACTGACTGGTGTAACACCCCGGGTGTTATAGTGCTAATTAATCTGCCATGTCATCATAATGCATCGCAAAGCATCCAGGATTAGGTCAACCTTGTTATGCATCAACTAAAACGACTTTATTTATCTAGTTTGGATGTGCTTCTCAGTGGTGTGTTCCGAACCGAAAACTCTAATTTCGAATGCCACCGCAAATACTTAGTCCATACCCTGCGTAATTTGAAGTGTGTGACTGTGTTGCACACTAGTGTCAAGTGTAGGGTATGAGCTCAAGTACAACATATAAAATGAAGCTCCATGTTTGAGTTTGAGTTGGAGTCCAAAAACTTGTCACGAGTTTTCCGATTCGAATTTAAATTCAAATTTTGGGGAAAATGTAAAAGAATTTTAAAAGCTAAATTGGTCGACCAAGAGTGGCATTTGGTCAACCATGTCATGTTGGTCCAAATGATGCCCTTGGGTGATGATTTGATCACTAAGTAATTACTAATCAAAGTAGCAACAAATTCCAATTGAAAATTCCTCTGAAAACCCTAAATTTCAAAACCCTATTTTACCCCTTTTTGAATAATTCAAAATCTAAGAAAAATTTAGGAAAAAGTTTAAAACCAAGTTTGTAGAACTTTTCAAGGGCTACAACTTTAGTGTTTTGAGTTTTCAAAGTTTTAGGGTAAAATGTGGAGCAATTTTGAAAATAAGCAAATTTCAGTTTTGACTCATTTTTGTCCCCAAACTAAGATTTTAAAATGGAGGTAGAATTTGAAAATGTTTTGAACAGCAGAGTTGTAGGTCTTGTCTAGATGTGCAACTTTGGTGTTTGGAGATTTTGAAGTTTCAATATGAAATCCAAAGTAATTTCTAAATTACCAAATCCCCAAAATGTGTCCCCTTTTGAATTTAAACTCAAATTTCAAAATCCAGTTAGAATTTGAAAAAGTGTTCAATACAAAACTTGTAGAGCTTGAAATTCCAAAGATTTCATATCTTTGGAATTTTTCAAGTTGTTACATGAATTTGAAAGTAATTTGAGAAAACAGTTTAAAATTCAAATTTGGGGGAGGGGAGTGCTACAGTGCCCGGCCAATGGCGGCCAGCCACCGACCGGTATGGGCGCCGACGAGCCGCCGGACGGCTTCCACGGCCTTCGCGCGCGCTAGGACTGCCAGCGCGACGACGCGCGCCTTCCAGAGCCGAGCACCGTGGCCGTGTCTATAAATACGTCGAGGTCACCGTGGCGTTTTTCGTTTTCCCTGTTTTCGCCACCGCCGCCACCGCAGCTCCGCCACTGCCGCTGCCAAGCCGCCTCTGGCCACGCAAACTGTATCAACAGAATTGCCTCGCCCTCGCGCACCTCGTGAACCACCTGAGCTAGCTTAACTTCGCCTGGATCGTCGCAGCCACCGCTTCCCGTGCTCAACTCCGGCGACCGAGCCGCTTCACGTGGCCAGCACCCTCCGCCGCCTCCCAGTGCCTCCTTGTGGCTTCACTGCGACCGCTGTAAGCTCCTGATGCTCCCCGTGCTCTCGCTTTAGTCGCTACCGCGTTGCATAGCCGGGACGCCGGTCACCGTAGCAGTCGGTCCGCCATGGCCGTCGGAAAGGGCTTCCCGGAGCTGTAGCGTAGCCGTTAGAGGTTAAAACGAGTTCGTGGTGAAGCGTAGATGTTGTAGAGCCGCTCGGTTGGGTGACCGACGCGATGTTCGCCGGCCGGCCACCGCGCGGGCATGGTCGGGTCACGAGAGAGCGAGAGGGAGACGGAGGAAGGCGATGACAGCTGGGGCCGGATGTCAGTGAGAGAGAGCGGGCGCGGGCGAGCGCGAGCGGAGTGGGCCGCGGTGCTGGGCCGAGCGTGAGCACGCGGGCGCGTTGCTGGGCCGCTCGGCTGGGCCGGACCGGAGGGAGAAAAGAAATCGGCCCGAGTTCGATTTTATTTTTCTTTTTCAAAATTATGAATAGTAATACTATTTGTTTATTTCATTAAAAATTGTGTAGAGCTCCAAAATTCATGAAAATTTTTGTGTAAGCTTCTCAATGTGTAAGCTATCTAGGAAAAATGTTAAATGTTTTACTTTGTGCAGTAGATTTAATTAGTTCCAATAAAGATTAAATGTAACTTCCATGAATTTTAATAATTTATTTATTAATCCAAAAACATGAAATTTATTGTGACACTGTTTTAGGTCATTCTTAATCCATAGAAAAAGTTTGAGCTTGTTTAGATAAAGTTTGATCAACTATTAATTATGCCCTAATTAGTTAAATAGTAAATAAATGTTAATTTGATAACTTTAAGTGTTGTGTGCCCTTTTAATTGAGTGATGTCCTTAGGTCACTAATCATTGGTGATCTTTGGCACCTTAATTCTATGTTTGAGCTCATTAGTAACTTACTTAGTGATAAAAGCTGGTATCGCTGAAGTTATCGCTACTAGTTAGTAGGTTTTCTGTTTGCGACTGTACCGCGAAGGAAAGTTGTACTCAAATCGTAAATCGTGGCATATCATCATCAAGCATCATGTTTATCATCGAGCATCATATTGAAGCATGTTATGTACTCGTGTAGTTCTCGCTTTCGAAGAAGTCGAAGTTGCCGAGCAAGCTTCCGGAGAAGAGCTATCGTCAGTGGGTTCCGGACCGGAAGTCGGAGTCGGTGAGTCCGAGTTAGTCGTCGCGTTAGAGAAAGACAAGCCCTTGTGCATTTAAACCCTACCTTGAGTTTTACAAATTTTTATTATTTATACTATGGCTTACTGCATTAAGTAATTAGGAGTTGAGTGATAACCCAATTGCTGCATTATCATCCTTGATTATTGCGATATCACCCTTGATGCCTGTTTTACTGAAAATGCGTAGTATGCTTTGCCATGCTTACTGAATTAAGCTTTTTAAATGAATGTTTATATGGCCATGACAACATACTTAATGAATATTGAAATATGAGAATAAACTTATAAGATCGGGCGGGTGGTTTGGCCACTACTAACTTACATTGAGAAAGGAGTCTCAATGTAATGTTTCCGCCTTGTCAGTTAAGGACCGTCCGTTGTAAGCCTGCTTGTGTTTCGAGACTTTGCAACTAGCCTCATGCCTTGGGTAAGCCCAAAATGTTAGTGATTCCATTACGAGAACGTCTAACCTCGCACTGGGAGTGGAGAGATGGCGGGAGTAGCGTGTACCCTCGGGGCTAGAATCGGGCCGGGTTCGAGGAGTACTGTTCTCTCGGGTGGCGATGGACACGTTCTGGTTTTGGGAGATCTAAATGAGGGTTGATATATGTAAGATTCGGTTCTACATATGTCGTGAAGTTAGAGATCCCCAGCTGGGTATAATCGGTTCGAATCGTCGTTTGCTCCTCGGTTATGGAGACTTGATCACCTGACTTATATCATAGTTAAGAACTAGAATTGAAAGAAAGAATGAGAAAGGTTTTGATGATAATTACTTTGATCTAGATTAGGATCACCTAGAATTGGTTAATAAACCATCAATGGTAAAAGTAAAATATTGAAGATAAGGACTTACTTTAGTAAGATTTTCTACAAAAGAAAATTTAATTCTGGAATACCCGTACCTTGATTTCCTAAAGCTAGCATGCCCTTGAAGTCTTTGTCTTAGTCGGGTAAGTCTTGTTAAGTACTCTCGTACTCAGGGTTTGTTGAGCCCCTTGTTGCAGGTGCGGTTCATGAACAAGTCTGCTTCGAGCCTTGTTGCATGACCGTCGTGGCTGAAGAAAGTGATGACGAGTAGGCTGTGTGGCCTTTGGGCAAGGCATCTCACTTGTGTGATGTAATAAAGTTACTACCGATACTTCTCTACTACTTGTTTGTAATAATGCTATATAAGGTTTGAAGTTTGAAAACTGGTTTGTAACCCTAAGTTATTGTAAGACTTCTGCTACTTTACTCTATTGAATATTTTGAATAAACTGTTGTAATATTGCAATACTCCTATGATTGGATCCTGTTCGGAGGAAAGCATGCCTTTTAAGTTATGAGGAACATAAGTACGGCTGTTAGAGGTCATTATGACTATGACGGGTACATGTGGGCCATCATAATTAGGAGGTTCTATGACAACTGGGACTAGGCGGGTCACTACAGCTGGGGCTCTGTAGTGTTGGCTTTCCTTTACCGCCAGCTTTGCGAGGCATGTCGGCACTCTTCATAGTCAGCCTCACTTGGTGGGTGTGTGTATCTACTCTAGCTGTGGATGTGGTCGCAGCTTCTAGTTGCTCGTCCTATGGTGCTGGCTCCTCGTGACTGGTTCCTAGGTCAGCACGCACATCTACAGCCGACGTGGGCGTACCAGTGGGACCAGGTAACAGTTCCTCACGCGAGGATGGAGCGGGCGTACAAAGAGTACACGGACGAGCTAGACAAGCTCATGGCCTCTAGTGTAAGTATAAATTATTATACATGGTGGATTCAATAAATTATTTATTATGGTATCTAACTTCTTGTTTGGACACGTTGCAGGTGACTTGGAAGCCGTATACAGGCGAGGGCGCACTTCCTTTTCTGGTGAGCAACGTGTGTGGAGACAGCGAGCTCTACAGGGTAAGGTGCCTTCTTATTTGCTTCTATGCTGTCGAGTACCACCTTCCACATAGCGTTGCACGCCAGTTTGGAGCGAGGCAGCTTTGGCCACCGTCTCCAGTGTCGACCGGTGTTGACTTGCACAAGTAAGTGTTCTCTTCTTTTAATTGGACCGTTTTCCTGGAGTTGCACTTCTATTATTATCACATGATGAATGTCGAATAAGATGAATGAAATAATTGTTGGTATGTTTGTATGTGTATGGAATGTATATATGTGTGGTTTGCTTCAATAAACAAAGGAAACTTAGTCAAAATTTTTAACTTTACCATACATGCATGTTATAGTCACATGATGTTCACTAACTTTGGTGTACGTGTTTTACAGGCTCGATCGTAAGAAAAACAGGAAGATCTTTGATTGGGACCAGCACTACCGAGACTACATTGACGAGTGAGAGATGTTCGACGAACGTGGACGACAACGACGACCCGCACACGAACAGAGAGTATAGGCGGTACCAAGCTTGGTACCACCGAGCGACTTGTCCGAGGCTTAGGCTACAGTGGTCACACGATGACTACGTTGACATTGAGTCGTCCGAGGACGAGACACGGTGTATGACCACTTTACTCGTGTAGGTCGCCAGGTGGAAGCAGGACCGATCTTGGATAGAGTGGTATGTCATTTTCTCTACTTTTCTATATCGATTTCCGTATCAATCAATTATAACTTTGAACTTTGTTGTAGGGCAACACCCTCAGTCGTTCAAAGAAATAGAGCGCTTTCGTCCGAGGGTGATGGACAATGACACGCGTAGCTTCCTTGACGTAAGATTCTATAAATATGCAAATAGTAGATTACTAACACGTTTAATACATTCAGTTGACATGATTTTGTGCACCGGAGACTGGCATGTCGGCTACGCAGTGCCGCTACGCGCTGTGGTTGCAGGATAGCCACGACGCAGGACGTGCACGTGCCTTCTGCAGCCAGAGGTGGCGTAGGTTCGTCTAGCCACGCACCTACATGGTCGTGAGGCATTTTCATCGAGGACGAGGATGAGAACGATGACCACGAGGACGTGGACCAGGGGCATGAGGAGCTTGGACCGTCTCAACTAGAGGATGCTCCCTCGACTCAGCCTTCACAGCAGGTAGGTACCAGGCGACGTTGACCACCTGACCCTTACACTCCAGGCACCCACACTCTTGGACAGAAGGGCAACGGTAGGTCTAGGAGACAGTGAGGACTTTGATAGATTTTAAGTTAGATGTTTTCATGGATCGTGGTGGACTTGTGGACTTTTATTATATAATATTATGGACTGTATGGACTATTATTATGGAATGTTCTAGCCTATTATTATATACTCTATGAGCTACTATGGAGTTTATGGCATATTATTTGAGACGAATGTCATGGTGACATATGTTAATGTGGTATTTGTGTTTGGATTCAATCAAAAACAGGAAAAACTCTGCCAAAATTTTCAGCCACATGTCAAGTCGTGCAGTACACAGATAGCATGTAGCCTTTTCAATGATTTATCATGTCACTGTCCTATCGTACATCGTCTTTATAGATGAATTGATTGATCAAAGGAATTTAGCCTTTTTAGATGAGTTTTCAAATAGGCTTTTCAGGGATGGCATGTAGGCCGTTACAGTGTCCTACGAAATAGACTTTTCATTGATACGTAGTAGGCTTTTTAGGAGCATTGAAGCCACACTACAACGGCTTCCCACTTCACTGCTGCCTATATATACACCTTCTTTCATATGATGCAAGTCACTTGAAACCAGTAGTTGGTTACCTGTGAGTAGTAATGTCTGGAGGGTCATCTAGAGAGAAGGGTTAAGGGGGGATAAAGGGAACTCCTATTGTGTGGGAGGGGTCTTTTGGCAGAACTGCCTAATCTAATGCCCTCTCAAGAGTACTCATCTTCCATTAGACCCTAAGTACCCAAGGGAGAACACTAAACTTTGTGATTCTGTCGACCACACCGTACGGGAGAATTCGAAGATCCACATTTTTACATTAGGATCAAAATGAGAGAGTAAAGCTTACAACATCCTTGCCATTTCTTACATCACTTTTAGTACAACATCAGAGTAATTCATTATTTGATTATAACAGCGGAATATAAAATGTTATCAGAGTTCAGCGAAAATAAAATCATTTAATGATAAGATAAACATTGACATGATAACTTTTATAAGCATGAAATGATAACAAGCTGTAAGTATTTTCTTTGTAAAACTTTTGGTGAGAGTTTTATTAAATAAACTCTAATCCGCATCGTAAAGGAAATCCTCGTTGAGCCCACCAGGAGGCTTCCACAATCAAGGGTTAGCTTATCAGCACTTGTGACCTGCAACACGGGGAATAAAACCCTGAGTACTCAATTGTACTCAATAAGACTTACCCGACAGGAGAAAGTAAAAGACTCCAAGATTATGCAAAGCTATTTGGCTTGTGGGTTCATTATAACTGCAGAAAGCATCACTAAATGTGCATCCTTATAATCAACCTTTATTAGCAGTCATAATTAGTTCCTTAACTAACCATTCTATGTAAGCACCTATGCTACTTTTAAGCAGGTGGTAAGCAATTAGAACCATTTTACCATTCTTCCATATTCTAGATATTACTATGGTGCTAGATAGTAGCCAAGTCATACCGTCACGTAGAAACGGCGATTCACGAATCAATGTGTCCAGCTGGGTACCCTAAAAACACACGCCTCATCTGTACCCTGTGCACAGACAAGACCAACCCATTCCACTCCTGTCACGGGGTCTAGGTCCTCGTCCAAACTGGGACTCCAAGCCCCCAACACTGCAGGTCTGGCCTCAGTGTGGTGCTTAGACATCCAACCCGATAATCCACCTATAACAGTCGGTCTGGCAAGAGCTGGAACCCATGATGAGAGAGTAACAAATCTTCCCTCTCCTATAAGTAAGTATGTGCTTTGGATAATAAGGGTGTGACCTGACTAGTGTCCAATGCAACAGATGGTCCTTAATTGACACAGGCAGGGCAAAGGCAACCAGAGCCCCACTCTGTTGCCCAACTAAGTCCAAGTCCACCCAAGCCCAGTCTTGCCCGGTCTCTAATTATTATACATATTTATTTCATATGATAGTAACACAATAATAGTAACAATAATATATTTCCTATCTCTCACGAGTAACAGGTAATCACTCAACTTCTACCGGGATCCTATAGCATAGCACGCTACATGATCCTATCACACTCCTAAGACTCATAGGATAAGGGTATACATATGCAAGTGGGTTTCATTCAACTCCTTTAAACTTAATGCACAAATATAAATTAAAGTGCAGAATAATAGGGGTTATGCACCGGGGCTTGGCTAGGTAAGATATAACCAAAGTTAGCATTCCATCGGTGTGACACCATCATCATGGCACCATCATTTCTGCTACCTTCGGGGGATGCCACGATCCATCGTATTCCTATTATGAGATTCGCGGATACAACGCACAGATGTGAATAATCAATGACAGTCACAACTTAAAATACGATTTTCATCTCTCACGCGAACTAGCTTAACGACTAACGTACTAAGCCACGTACCTTTGCTACCAACAACGTGCTAATACCCCGACAAGTATTTTAGTTATACAAACCCAAGATATTGCTTTATTTATTTCATTGATTTAATGTTTATATTCCAACTAGGGCTCATTAACTTTTCTAACAAATTAGAGTTAGAAAAATTATAGTGAGCAATTAATAATGCCAGCAACCTACTGTGAAATTTCGAGAATTATTACTAGTATAGATTAATCTTGGAAATTCATACAAGTTCATATTTTTGAAATGTTAAGACTCTCAAATTAATTAACGAGCTTCTGAAAACATTATAGGGCTATGTGAAATAAATGCGCTAACATATAGAGAATGATTTTAAAAACCAAACAAAACTTGTTTCACAATTTTTGGTTTCCTATTTCATTTGATACTGACTTTATAAGTTTACTTCAGAACTAAATTAGAAATGCATTTAGGAAAATGAAAAGGCCGTTGGCAACCCATTCGGCCCAGCGTGGGGCGCGGGCGCGCACAGCAGGCCGGCCCAACCGGCCCGCCCGGACATGGACTGCGCACTTTGCAGAAAACGCCATCGATTAAGCTAAATCAACCCACAGCACAACATGTACTATTCATATTGGTCATGATGTTTGCATTGAGAACCCCATAAAAGTTTCTGTTCTATTTTCTCACCCTTCCTCTCGTACACGGAGCAGAGGACGCGCTCGGGTGGTCGATTTCCGGCCGGTTGGAGGCGGACCGACGGCGGGGAGGTGGCGCTCGGGCACACTTGGGCTAGCGTGCACCCGTGGAGGGTCGCGGCCTGACCGGTGGCGTGCCATTGCGTCGTGGCCACGCCCACCCATGGCTCGGTGCTAGGGCGACAGCGGCGCTGCGGGGCGGCTCCGAGGCGCGGGTTGCTACATAGCGGTGCAGTGCACACGCGAGGAGGATGGTGTGGCTGGCGCGATGCAGACGGTGATGATCGAACTCGGGCGGCAGCACAGCGCGACCATGGCGGACATGAGCAGAGCAGGGGAACGGAGGAGATCGGCCAATCCCAGCCGGCTGGGCCGGTCACCGGCTGTGGCGAGGGACGGGAGAACACCCAGGGCCTGAGAGCATCAACGGGGAGGGGGTCGCCCTATTCGGCCCGAAGCGGGCCAGGTCGGCCTGGCCGTGCAGCATCAGCTGTGGACGCTGCTGCGACTGCGGACAGCTGCGCTGCGGCGGAGGAAACGGCCGGTAGGCGCGTGGTGCGGATGAGAGGGTGCTGGGGCGCGCTGTCACCTGGACAGAGGTGGGCGCAAGTGGTTGGACGTGGCGCAACAGTGCTCAGCTAAGGCGACCATGGCTATGGCGAGCACCAGAGAGAGAGTGAGAGAGAGAGACCGAGAGTGGGAGAGCAGGTGAGGAGCCGTGCGCGCTTACCTCATCCTTAAGCACCAACGCAGCAGATAGGGCGGCAGGGGTAGCACGCGGGCGCACGTGGCACGGCAGAGGTACATGGGGGCGAGGACGCCACAGCGCGTGGCCACAACTGGCCAACGTGACAGGCCGGGCCAGCCAACATGCAAGCAGACAACCACGGCCACCCAGGGCACGACAGTGACGTGCTGAGGGCGTGGTGATCACGGCCAAATGGCTAAACCGGTAGGTTATCAAGAGCTTTGACGAATTTATGCGATGGCCAAATCGAAATCCAAACAATCCAACCCTCACACCATCGCAAGGCTCTCACTTTGATTCAACAAACAGTGTGAAGACATGAAATGAGTGTTTAACAAAATTTTACAGAATCTAAATGCCAACAAGGCTTTGCCATCCCATTTCAAACTTTAGAGGGATTTCGGGCTTCAGTTCCGTTAAACAACCATCAACAATTTGACAATACTTTTCTTTTCTTCATCTACCTCACCTGCTCATCAATCCCCACTTAAACAACATAATATATATATAACCTCATTAATTTCAACTAAGAAATACTTCACGCAATAATCCATACTTTATACCAATCCATAGGGACCAAGCATTTAGGCACTACTTAACTCTTTGCTTAATATAATTTGATGCTATTCGCACTTAGAACCTAAGTTCGAGTGTTGTCGATTTAACAAAAAAGTTTATCTTAATTTTTAAATTGGGATCTTGAGTTCCCAAAAATTTTAGTTGCTAACATTTATCCACCAAAAATCCCGGTTGCATTTTCATCTACATACTTGCTCATGTTATATTTTATCTTGTTCATATAAATTACTTTTCGTGCCAATGGTTAAAACCACTTATCCTATCTTCCCTGTTAGGACTTTTATTAACACCTCTTCATGTTAAGTAAGCTAACTTTCTGTACATATTCGATTCCTCTCAATCCCAAAAGTAAGACCAAAGATTTTGTTTTAAAATTTTAAATCCCGAAAACTTGCTTTATTAATTTCTTTTAGGCCTTAACCAAGGCGCTAAGCGAGCTCGTAACACCAGAGGTGTTACAGGTCTCTGGGTCTGGAAGACTTTGATGAACCAGTATATCATTTTCCGGTCGAGACCAAGAGAGATTTCACCAAAGAGTGCCCTCTCCGAGGATACGATAACCGGAAAGAATATTAGCCAAAATATAGGCATGGTGAGGACTGCTTAGTGCAGATGTTCGTAGAGGGTATGGATGGAGGTCGTCATTTCTTTAAATGTCCGCGAGCAGAGGTAATTGGTTTTAAAATTCTTTACTTAAATTTTTTTCTCCATTGCTTTGCATCTTATAGGCCAAACTCACTGCATTGTTCACTAAAATCTTTGAAATGCAGTGTTCAGAGTCAAAAAAAATTGTGACTTCACTAGGTGGGTCGATCCTAGACCAATCTATACACACGCACAGTACATCTACTACTTGCAAGACCATATCTTCAAACTAGAAAGGGAAGTTAGCAGCGGTTACAAGGACGACAAAAACGACGATAGCAACAGTGGTGGCGTTTCACAGGAGGGACTATGCCATGATCCATATTGCACCTACTCTAATCACAAGAACAACGGGCCTCCGCCGCCACCCTCGCCACCTCCACCACCAACAATGGGAGGATACTGTGGAGAAGGGGCAACATAATTTGCTATGTGGCCGCACTACTAGATAGAACAAATCTATCGTGTTCGCATGCCACATTCGTGTTAGGTTTATTGTTCGGTTTAATTACCTAAGGCATGTTAGGTTTAGTCCAAAGAACTATGTACACTTGTTTCATACATGTTTCTCACATGCCATGTAATGTGCTTGTTATTCGCTCCAATTACCTAAGGCATGTTAGGTTTAGTTCAGGACATATGTGCCCTAGTTTGGTACATATTCTGATATGACATGCTCTATGTTATGCGCGTTGAATTGTGAAATTCACTACTTCCTTATGTTTTATGTGCACTTCGAGAACTAGTTTCAGTATCTCAACAACATTAAACCTAATATATGACAACACTATAAAAGGTCTAATAACTAAAAGTGCATATGAAGTACATGACGACGAACTAAATAACACAAAACATGCCCTAATTACATGATTTACCTAAAGTGCATTACATTAAACACATTACATACTACATCGACCACATTGTCTATGATTAAACCATACAACTAGCCAACTACTGAGTGTAACGAGTCCACTTTCCCTTTTTCTGGGCATCGGGATTCTCCTCCATCGCTGCCTTCGCTTGGCGCACGCGCTCGAGCTTCTTCTCCCTCTCCTCCCTATACGGAGCAACATGCCTCCCTTCCTCCTCTTCCTTGTGCTCCTTTTCTATTGCCTCTTCTCTGCGTCTCTTCTCTAATATCTCCAGACACTCCGCATCCACTCCTTCAGGACTTATAGAAGCCGCATGTCAGCCTCCTTGATCTCAGTGTTGATCCACTGCTCAAAATCACAGAGCCGTGGAGGGGTCTGCAATAAAGGCAATTGTTACAAAACCAATTAATATGTAAGACTTCATATGACACAAATTAATTAATAAACAATAGCAATTTCTCACAATAAATATACTACAACGCTGACGCTCTGTAGGCTCCTATACAAAATTGGAGCACATCCAATACATCTGCTTATACGTTGCCTCATCTTCAGAAATGTATACCTTGCAAGGATCGCCATAGAAGCACATGGGTATTGGCACATCGCTAGGGAGAGACTTTGGGACGTAGGGACTTTCGGTCATGCGTCCATAACTACAATTCAATAAATTTTGTTCTAATATAACAAAACAAATAACAATAAACTCTAAAACTTAGGGTTTAACATGTGATGAAAAAGATCGACGCATACCTTTGTTTTCTAGCTTTTCCACGCCTATGCATCCTCCGGTTATACAATATATATGAATTTTAAAAAGCGCATGAACCAATAACATGTGAAGTTTCATAGGTTAAGAATACGACTTGATTTTACCAAATCGATTCGAAATAAAGAAGGAAGGGTGAGAGGATACCTGGCTCTCAAAGATCGACAGATAAAATTCAACTTTCCATGGTCTAATATGTCGATTGAAGAGGTTGGCCGAAGTGGATAAAGGAAAAACCCGAAGAGGAGGAGAAAGAAAATGAGAATGGCTCGGGAGGAAGAGTGGTGTGGGTTTAAGGGGGGTCTTGGCACCAAGATCTATGGTGTCAAGACTTGACGCCCTGGTACCAAGCCTTGGCGCCAATTAGGCTAGCGCCAAGACCCCTGTCATGTCAGCGCCACGACACCAGAGGCTTGGCGCCAATAACCCTAGCGCCATACAGTTATATCTTGGCGCCGGCGACTTTGACGCCAAAAACAACGTCCATTTTTTTAAAATATTTCCGCTAAGAGCATATTTAAGAGAATCTTTTGAAAAAAGGAAAAAAACAAAAAAGCGCCCCCATAGGCTTCAACGCAATCCTACAACCATGATTGGCTGTATCGACAGTGACGAGGCTTCAACGCGCGGCGCTGCACAGGCTTCAACACATTCAACGCATAACCAGCCGCGTTCGAAACCTGGTGTCGCTGCTAAAAAAATAAAAACACCGAAACCTGGTGTCACGAAGAGAAAAAAGGAAACCGTCGATGACACCACCGCCAACGCCGCCAACGAGACCGCTATCACCGGCAGGCCAAGGAACCCTACTCACCGCCCACAGGTGCTGCCGGCCAGCCACATCGCTGGCGCCGTGCCGCTCGCAGGCCACAGTCCACGCACCGCCGTGATCGTACGCCAACAACACATCTACTGCTGGCCTGCGACCCATCACAGGTCACTGCCTCCGTGCCGCCGCGTCATCTTCCCAACAACACATCTTGCTCGGAGGCTGCACCTAGGGCATGGTCGCGGCATCTTCCCAACTGACATGGTCGCCGGCGGCGACCTCAACCGAGCGAGCACAACCTCCGCCGCGATGGGCAGGAGCACTGCCGTCGACTTCACCACACCCTGCCGATCTCCAGCACCATCTTCATCACCACGTGACGCCACCACATGTCAAGGAGATCTCTCAGTTGGAGACTCTTCCAGTTCGAGGTACGTTGGCTTTCTAGCTTTTGATTTCTGACATGCCCACACATGGATTGGAAACTTTAAATTTGGTTGCCTGAGGATGACATACATGCAAGTTGCTTCAGGTCACCGGCCAGTCCAGTATATATTGCCCACGACGGAGGAGGCGCCGCGGTGGAGGCCACGCCTGTTAGAAGACTTGCAGGTTACCATGCTTTTGTGCTTTCTGATTGGCCCAAAACTATTGAGTCAGTGTGCATATACCTTTATTTTATCTGGGAATGACCGAATGAGTCAATCCCAGATAGCATCGGACAGCTGCAAGTTCAGCACTTGCAAAGCATCTTTATTTTAAGCACGAGAATGGTAACACACATGTCAAGCAGTGATGGTTGTCTTTCAGTAAAACCAGCAATGGGTCTAGAAAGTGCATGTCGGTTCAATCCCAGATAGTGCATCTTGGTTCAGTAAGAGTTTCCCTGAAATCCCATGATGAAAAATTGATAATCAATATGCAGAGTCCGAAAATATTCAGCTTGAAAGAATATGATATGACAAATATTCAGCTTGAAAGAATATGATATGACATAAATCCAGTACCTGAAACAATACACATATAACACACTGCAGGTTAGCAACATACCGCTTAGCATTTGGCACTTTATTTTGTCAGGTGAGGAGTTCTTATTTTTTGTCTGTTGACAAACAGGGAGAGGAAATTTATTTATACAGAGACCAAAGCTGTACAGAAATATTTGCAAAGGACTGTACAAAGAAGAACCAAAAAAGAAACCAGTGATTTGTTCTTTGTTACAGATGCTTTTGTACTATTAATTGATTAATTTGTTAGTTACATGCCTTTTGCAAGTCGTTCAGTAGTTAATTAGCTTTGGACTTGATGTGGCCCGTAGCATTAGCAATATCATTAATCTTTGCTTCATAAAAAAACATTCAACAAAAATGATAAATGTCGTCACAGGTAGTTGACAATGTCTACGCCGAGAGTTATACGCGATACGCTAAGCGATATCACCAACATCACAGGTATGTTTTGAATTATCGAGATGTATGGGGCACTTTTCACGATGGCTTACTTATTTCCTACGTATATGTCATTTGCTTCTGTCATTCACTGAATAAGATGCTAATGTGTGGGAAAAGATCTTGTGTATTTTGCTTGTGAAGCCTTCTCAACATAATATTATATGGAAAAAATACCGTCGTTTGATTGTTTTCATATGCATCCCTGAAATGAAGCCGTGACGTTAGCACGGGCACTATACTAGTATGATAAGTGTATTTTGATAAAAGGAAGTTATATAAAATAGTTTTTTTCTTTCACAATAGTAAAGACCGAATTTCATTACCAACATAACGAAATTACAATGTTCATGGTTCAAAATATAAAATAGGTTTTGACCACTAATTTTCTTTTGCAATATGTGACTATTTGCTAAACAGTTAATATAATTTCAGAGAGACTTTAAATATATACAACTCTATTGATGCAAGTCTCATGTCCTAAACTTGTATAATTTGAATAACTGTTGATCAAAATTTGTAAATTTGGTTTGCTTTATATGAAATATGATTATCACGCCGGGACCTAGGGAGTGCATAGTAATTTGCAATTGCAAGGGAGCAAGAGAGAATATTGTCATCAGGTAGCTGGTACTGCAGGCATTAATTTGGTAGTCTCATCTCCATCTTTATATATATTTTTTAATTTAATTCATAGATGAAGTTCCCCTTTTCATTGTCTTCATAAATAGCTTTTGTACTACCTTCCAAAGCTTAGCTTCCTTTCAATCAAAGTATTATGGACATGTTTGGATGCACCAGCTAAATTTTACCTAAATTTAGCTGCTAAGCATTCAAACGGGCCAGTTAAAAGACCAGTTGGGTTTAGCTATTTTAACCCAGCTAAAGTCAGCTAAAATTTAGCTGAGTCTATTACTTGGAGCATCCAAACACCGCAGCTAAAGTTTAGCTGGCTAAGAGCAACTCCAGTGGGAGCACCCAAATTAGGCCCCCATTTCCAATTTGAGTGCTTCTCCCATTTTTGTTGGCCCTTTATTTTGCATTTGCTCCAGCAGAAGCCCCTAAACCAAAGCCCTCAAATTCTCTTAATAGACATTGACCATTGGGACCCCCTTGTCATCTTTAATCTTTCACCATCTGAGCTATCCCAATGCGCATAGAGGAGGGGAGAGGCTCGACGAGCGCCGCACGAACTCCTGCCCCGCGTGGCGGCGTTGGCAGGTCACGGGAGCGCGGTCGGGGGGGGAGATCTGGCCAGGGAGTGGTTAGAGCTCCGGAGGACGGTGAGCCATGGCCGAGCGGCGCTTGAGCCGAGGGAGGAGCTCGCCGGAGGTGAGGGGCCACGCTCGTCGGCGGATGGTGGCGGATGCAGGCGGCCATGCTCGCGTTCGATCGGGCGGTTCCGTACGAGGCGGGTGTGGAAACCGCCAGATGAGATCAAGGGATGAGCCCCGATTCGCCCATAGGAATGAGGTCTGAAGAATGGATTTGGTGCCGACTCCAAATTGGGGGCTCGTAGGGGCCCTCCTGGGACCTGCGTTTTTTTACCTAGGCATCCATATTTAACTATAGGGTCTCAAGTAAGGACCCTACTGGAGTTGCTTTAAGGTTTTACTTTGAAATTTTAGTTAGCTAAAGGCCTGTTTGGTTGGTGACCAAAACCTGCTACGCTAAAAGTTCGTCGTGTCACAGTTTCTTCGGCAACTATTTGGTTCATTGCCACACCTATGGCACGCCACACTTTCTTAGCACCCTGTCTCACATGTCATAAACTCATTTTCGTGCCAAACCTTGCCACAAGTGTGGCTTCGATTTTGGTCGCTATATTTTCTTTGACAGCCATGGTTTGTCGAAGGTTAGGCGTGGCAAATTTTGTCACCAACCAAACAGGCACTGAACTTTTAGCTGGCTAAGGTTTTACTTTGAATTAGTTGGGTGCACTCGCCGGTTTGTTCTGAAAATGCTTGGAACAAAAGCTATCGATAGATTTTTCGTTTTTTTCCCCTTCTGATAAGCTCACTATATATCGGAACCTGTCACTTCGTTCAGTCTCACATATATCCCAGATTCCACTTGATCACTGAAGACAGTGTGCAAATGCCACGAGTAGGTTGTTCTTGTTCCTAAAGACGTCAGGAACCGATTCCAGATTTTTTCTAGTAGTTTTAGCCTTTTAGGCCCATGAATCACTCGTTTCGCCTCCACAAAAGCCATTCTTTTGATGCTTCGTCTAGAATTCTCACTGAGTGATGGATGAGAATATAGGATAGCGTTACTATCCATTCTGAGACCATGCAAGGTAACGCAACCAACTGTAACAATATATAACTTTCCTTGGATTTGGAATACTTTGCCTTATCAAGTAGAGAGAGAGTTTCGTTGAATTTAAGAATTAATCTAGAAAAAAATAAACACCTAGTCGCTCATTTGGTTAGACGCTCCAGTTGTGAGCTTAGCCACCTGGGCTCCAATCTGGTGCCCAGCAAGTATTCCCGTTTTTTTTTTTTTTGAGTAAAGCCATCTGGCGCACTTTATTGATTATGCAAAACAGTTACATCGTTCACCAGGGCTCCTAGTATGAAACTAGGGGGTTCAGTAACCCAATTACAAGTTATCTTCTCTTGACTAGCTACTCTAGCTAACTCATGAGCTACACCATTCGCTTCACGATTACAATGTTCTAAAGAGATAAAGACAAAATCGTGCCACATCATATCGCATTGTTCATAGACCGGACCACTGATGGTAGCTGTGAATCCACCTTGTCTCATTGTCTCCACTACCTCCAGACAGTCTGATTGAATTCTAATTCTGTTGCAGCCCATAGTTTGAGCTAGAACCAATCCTTCTCTGAGTGCAGTTACCTCAGCAGTAGCAGCATCAGACATGAACTCGTAAAAGCTTACTCTGGCCCCCACGAAGGAACCAGTTGAGTCTCTTATAATTGCACCTGTTCCTCCTGATCCACGTTCAGGTGAGTAGCTAGCATCAACGTTCAATAATAGCTCACCCTCAGGTGGTCTTTTCCAGCCTTGCTCCTTCTTGGTATTATTCTTCACCTTCTTCATTGATCTCTGAAAATTCGTTGTCAGTGTAGCAATGGACAGCGCCGCTCTTGTCGGATTTTGAACAGGTTCCCCATGGACATACTGACGACGCTGCCACCAGATATACCAGCTGCCCGTGAGGATCAGTTCAGCAAACCCAATGTGATTCAGCTCATCAATCTGTTTTGGCCTTGTGATCATCTCAGCAACCACAACTGACCCCGAATGGTGAATAGCCAATGCCGTGTTGATCTTGTCCTCTATCCCTAGGATTCGCCAGATCTCTTTTGCTTGACTGCACCCAAACAGAACATGCTTGATGTCCTCACAGTTAGAGTGACAGGCAGGGCAACTGCTAGAATTATCAATGTGCCGATTTGCAAGTACCCCTTTACACGGGATTAGCCCATGCAGCACCCTCCAGCCAAAAATTTTGATCTTCGCTGGCACTTCAAGCTTCCAGAGCTGGGACCATACTTTATCATCTCCCACCCCGCTTGCTTGTTCATTGATTCTATTTTCACCAAACTTATATAGCCACTGTAGGTGATAAGCCGATCCTACAGAGAACAAACTATTCTTTGTGAAATGCCATGCCACAACATCTTCTCTTCCATGCCTTAAAGGGATTTGTAAAATTCTGTTTGCATCCACCTCCCAAAATATTGACCTGATTAACTGAACATCCCAAACACCTGTGATAGGATTAATGAGCTCTTCCACTCTTGTGATCAGATTATTTCCTCTAGGTGTTTGGATTTTCATATTATGGCTCGATGGAATCCAATTATCTTCCCAGATCTTGATCTGGGATCCATCCCCGACCCTCCAAATACACCCTTTTTTGAAACACTCCAAACCTGCAAACACGCTTTGCCAGGTAAAAGAGCTACCACTTTTCAATTTTGCATCCAGTAACTTGCCATCGGGATAGTATTTAGCTCTTAATACTCTGGCACATAGAGATTCAGGTTCCAACAGTAATCTCCAAACTTGTTTCGCCAACAGCGCTTTGTTAAAAGCTTCCAAATCTCTAAAACCCATACCTCCCTTACTCTTCGGAATGCAGAGTTTCCACCAGGCTTTCCAATGAATCCTTTTATGATCATCGTCATCACCCCACCAAAATTGGGAAATGGCATCCGTGATCCCTTTGTATATGTTTTTCGGGATTCTAAACACCATCATCGCAAATACTGGTACGGCTTGAGCAACTGATTTTATAAGGACTTCTTTTCCTCCCATGCTTAGTAGCTTCTCTTTCCATCCTTTGGTCTTGCCCCTCACTCTGTCCACCAAATATTGGAAACAGTCGCTTCGGTCTGCGCCCACCAGCGCTGGCAGCCCCAAATATTTATCTGTCAGGGACTCAGTCATAATATTCAGTGTTTCACACACCTCCACCTTGGTCTCCACTTCAGTATTTGGACTAAAGAATATACTCGACTTTGCATCACTAATCATTTGCCCCGAGTTTGAACAATACCGATCAAGCAAATTCTTCAGAGTTTCAGCATTACTCTTATCCGCTTGCATCAGTATCAGAGAGTCATCAGCAAACAATAAATGGGATACTGGAGGTGCGTCTCTGCATACATGAACCCCCTGTAATTCCCCTCTATTCTCAGCACCTTTCAGCATACTTGACAACCCTTGTGCTACAAATAAGAAAAGATAGGGTGACAGGGGATCACCCTGTCTTAAACCCCTTGTTGGTATGAAGGTGTCAGTTTCACTTGAATTTACTCTAACCTTGTACTTAACAGATTTCACACAGGCCATTATCAAAGTAACCCATCTTCTATCAAAGCCCATCTTCCACATAATTTTCTCCAGAAAACTCCATTCTACTCTATCATATGCCTTGTGCATATCCAATTTTACAGCACATAAGCCTTTTTTTCCTTGCTTCTTCTTAATCCGATGTATACATTCATAAGCTAGCAAAATGTTATCTGTAATGAGTCTTCCCGGTACAAATGCACTTTGGTGGTCACTAATAACATCAGGCAGAATTCCCCGGATTCGGTTTGCTAGCATCTTCGATATTACTTTATACACAACATTGCAGAGACTTATTGGACGAAATTGAGATACCAGTGTTGGATCATTTATCTTGGGGATCAAAACAATTGTCGCGTCATTCCACCCATCAGGGATATGAGCTGAGTTAACAGCTGCCAAAACCTCCTTCACCAAATCATCCCCCACAAGTCCCCAAAATCTTTTAAAGAAAACTGCAAGTATTCCCGTTGGTTACAATGGGAAATGGGGAAATCCTCCTCGTTTCAAAAAAAAGTGAGCATGTTTCACCATAAAAAATCCAACTAAATGAGGTAGGTTCAGTTTGGCACAAGTTTCTCTCTAGTGTAATTTTAGAGAGATTTTATAATGCTTAGAAAAAATATAGACTAACATAAAGAAAAACGAAAGATACAAAATAAGAGGTACCAATGTGAAAATACTCACAAATACCAAAAAGGTAGGGACAATATCAAAATTGGTGGGATCAATAACAAAATATGTGGAACTAAATTTAGGTTTTTATTATATAATTATATTCGGTTATGGGTAAAATAATAATTTTATTATCTTTAACTGGAATTTCCCAACCCATCTTCGTGGCCCTCGCTCTAAAAAACGTGAGGATGAATTGATGGGCGAGTGATACAAAGAGTTAAGAGAATTACCAATATACCCTCAATAACTAAAATTACATTTATAAAAAATCTTCCTTAAATAATTGGTCAAAAAAAGTATCTAAAAGTAACATTGCTACTTTCTTCAACCATTGTAAAAGATCTTACAATTTTATATTTTAATAGTTTTTTCCATTTGAAGTGGAAACATGTGGGCCATAAAAGGGTTGTAACAAGTTGTTGATAACAAGTATATAGGTACACTCGCTCCAGTAAATGTTATTCTAAGTAGATGTTCGTATATAATTGTGACAACTATTTTTTGTACTAGCATATATAATATGTAAGATCGTCAAAACCATTTTAAAAATACATATGAGTTGGTATATTTTCATACAATACTGTAAATCCAAGCATGCTGGATTTTAAGCATGACATCTTATCAAAAAAATCATCGACTTGGCACGAGTGCTCATATTTTCCTAGATTTATTCCAGAATTTAACGGCGCTATACTTTCAGTGGTAGGCGACGTCCCCGTCGACAACGAGGCGTCTGTGGTGACTTCGTGAATCTCGAGATCTGCCGGCTCAGCCCTTCAGAGGTGCTCATAGGGATATGGTTAGTGTACGTGTGTTCATAAGGGTGAGTGTGCGTGCATGTTGTGAGCGTTGACGTTGTACTGTGTAATTCTAAAAAAACATCTACTATATGTGACTAGACATAGGAGGGAGGAATTTTGTATAGAAAATATTATTATGTCGTTGCTATAGATTTTTTTACATCAAAATGTAACTTTGGTGGTATATGTACATTATTATGGTTGTGATCATGTTGGTCGAGCAAATGGGAAGCTCATTCATTAGCCACTTAGACACTTTGTGGGTTATGTAAGGACGGCTCTAATCCTCTAAGGTCCCATTGGAAAGTACTCCCTCCATCTCAAATTATAAGACATTCTAAGAATTTTGGAGAGTCAAAGGATCTCAAGTTTGACCAAATTTATATGATACGATAATAGTATTTATGACACTAATTAAGTATCATTAGATTCTTCATTAATTATATTGATGTTATAATTTTTTATAATTTTCTTTATAATTTTGGTCAAACTTAAGATGTTTTGACTCTCCAAGATTCTTAGAATGTCTTATAATTTGGAATGGAGGGAGTAGGAGGGAGTGACATAGGGATACAAAGTGCGTTGTTTAAGTGTGGGTATGTGTTAGAGCTATATCACTCTTTTTTCTTTGAAATAAGTTTGGGTCAGGGATATATGGTGTTATTATAATACCGCTCTTGTTGAATAGAGTTATTAAGTTGTGTAGCACATACCTCTAAATTCATAAAATGGTGCACGGTAGATTTATTTTTGGACCATACCAACCACTGCGGTGCACCACTTAACAAGTTTAAAATCTAAAATACATTTTTAAAGTTCAAGGATCTATATAACATCCCTTGATAAGTCTATAGACCACTCGCATTTAGCTCCGTTGAAAATATGAGTTTCATAGAGCATTGAGGGCATTTTTGTAATTGCCTACCCTAATTCCACGATAACTCACCTTTTCCATCGGGAATAAATTGGTAAGAAAAGCTCTCATTTTCCTTTCCCAAACCATTACTATTACTATTTTGCAAATCCTATATATAAACATTGGATGAAATCTGTCCCAACCTCATCTCTCATTTCGTGGCCTTCATTTCGCACCTGAGCTGTAAGAAGATCCTATCGCAGTGTGAACCCACTTTTCTCCAATCCGATTCTTGCAGGTAGTGTTTAGTTCTAAAAAAATTTTGGCTTCTATGGTAAGAGGATATATTTATACACATATATAGAGTATTAAATGTAGATAAAAAAAACTAATTACACAGTTCTCGAGGAAATCGCGAGACGAATCTTTTAAGTCTAATTAGTCCATGAAAGCCTTAAGTACTACAGTAACCCACGTGTGCTAATAACAGATTAATTAGTATTATTAGATTCGTCTCATAGTTTTCTGACGGGTTCTATAATTTAGTTTTTTATTAGTATCCGAAAAAACCTCTCAACACTCCTCCAACATATGACGCAAAAATTTTATCCTTCCCAACTAAACACGTACCTACCCTTTTGCACATGCCCTTATTAAAATCCTTTTTTTTTCCAAACTCCATTTTTCGTTGCTTTCTTCCACCTTCTCGAGCTGTCTCTTGCGCGCCGCGTGGAAGTCCCACTCTCTACTCCAGCCGCTATCCGCCGCTCTAGAGGTTTCGTCAGTCGTCACTCATACACTCTCTCAATGTGTTACTTTCAAAAAAAACTCTCTCAATGTGCACAAAGAACCGCTGCATTTACAATGCTCTAGAATCCCGCATTCCCGCATAAAAGTACAGAAGGGGGAGCAGCCGAGCAGAGTGCGAGGGCAGACCGTTAGAGGGAGTTGCTGGTGCGTGGTACTGGGAGGGAGATCAGAGGGGTGCCTCCATGGCCGACAAGGAGGGGACACTGGACGCCGTCCTCAAGGAGGCCGTCGACTTGGTAAATACACTAGCTTTCCTCTTGTTGGGGTTGGGGCTGTTCTTGGGGTCGTGGTGTACTGTGCGGACAAGGCAGCCGTTGGGCATCTGTCTGTTGGTTCTTGGATAGCAGTAGCACGGGCGTTGTTTCGATCTTGGTTATTGCGTTGGTGTACAATCCTTCGGTTATACTATGTTCTCGGATTCATGCGTTAGTACTTCGTTGCTTGATTCATGGTGTCCCTGTAAATGTAAGAGGCTTGGGTTGCTAATTCTTGTTCTGCTGGTGCGTCGGGTGGCAGAATCGGGACGGTTTCTTGTTTAATATTTGTAAAATGTCAGAATTCTAGGTGGTGAACCTAATTTAGGTTGTATATATTGCGCTTACTAATTTTAGAGTTCCGAGTTCTTGCTACGCATTCTGATCTTGACATCCCTTTGCTTGTATGAATAAGTTGCGTCTTTCTTTTCTACTCTCTTCCTGATCATGATATCCCTTTGCTTGTATGAATATGTTGATTGTTGACGTTTTGCTTTAATTCTTTTTGTCATGTCATTTTTTTGTATCTTTTTACTAATCTGCGTAGAGTTTTGTTCTATTGGAAATCATACCTTGGAACCTTGGTTTGATTGGTAGTAAATAGCAGGTTGCACACGGGCAAGTATAAACTAGCATTTTACTCTCTCTCTCTCTCTCTCTCTCTCTCTCTTGTTTTGATGTGCGTCATGGTAATCAAATTGGATGTTTTTTAAGAAAAGAAAGCTCTTATTACAATTATTTTGCAGGAGAACATCCCACTTAAGGAAGTTTTTGAGAATTTGAGATGCAGCCGTGGGGGGCTCACTTCGGAGCAGGCACAGCAGCGCCTGCAACTATTTGGCCCCAACAAGCTCGAAGAGAAGGAGGTCAGGTTTTTCTAGTCCCTTTGGTCATTTCTTGGGAAAAATTATGTTCTTCCTGATTGTCCGAATGATTACTATGATTATTCACTTCTCTATGTAACTTCATATGTCTCATTCAGTTATTCATGGCTGCAGGAGAGCAAATTTCTCAAGTTTCTGGGATTCATGTGGAACCCATTGTCATGGGTCATGGAGGCTGCAGCTATTATGGCCATCGCACTGGCCAATGGTGGGGTAAGAAATATGATAAGGAATCCAATTAAGTTTGTTGTTGTATTTGACTGGCGATAATATATTCGTTGTCATCAGGGGAAGCCACCAGACTGGCAGGATTTCGTTGGTATCATCACACTGCTGCTTATCAACTCAACTATCAGTTTCATTGAGGAAAATAATGCGGGGAATGCTGCTGCGGCACTTATGGCCCGCCTTGCACCAAAAGCCAAGGTCCTTAGTTATCCACTTAGTTCGTGACATTTCCCTGTACTTTCCATGTATCATCTTTGCGGTGCCTATTTGAAATTGGAAATAATGTTTCTTGCTGGTGCATAGGTGCTTCGTGATGGCCGTTGGGCCGAGGAAGAGGCAGCCGTCCTTGTGCCTGGGGACATAATCAGCATTAAACTTGGAGATATCATTCCTGCAGATGCTCGGCTCCTTGATGGAGATCCCTTGAAGATCGATCAGGTCCTTTATGTCTTTGACATTTAGTCACTTCCACACTGTATTTGATCGTATTGGGTCTCTTGATCTCACATTTTTTTGTCTCGTCTCTTATTGTAGTCTGCTCTAACTGGAGAATCATTGCCAGTCACCAAAGGTCCTGGTGATGGTGTCTACTCTGGTTCAACTGTCAAGCAGGGTGAGATTGAGGCTGTTGTCATAGCAACTGGTGTCCACACTTTTTTTGGGAAGGCTGCACATCTTGTCGACTCCACGAATCAAGTTGGCCATTTCCAGAAGGCAGGATTCAGAATTTCCACATACACTCATGCCTGCTGTCATCTGTTCAAATCATCACTAAATTATTGCGTTCATTATCATGTGATTGATGCAGGTCTTGACAGCCATTGGGAACTTTTGTATTTGCTCAATTGCTGTGGGGATGTTCGTTGAGATAATTGTCATGTACCCTATCCAGCATAGGGCGTATCGTCCTGGGATTGACAATCTTTTGGTGCTCCTCATTGGAGGCATTCCCATAGCAATGCCTACAGTTTTGTCTGTGACCATGGCAATTGGGTCCCATCGCTTGGCTCAACAGGTTTACATCTCTTTGATGATAGTGTTAACCAAGTGATGACCAGGACAGAAGGCCCAAAACTTCTATTTTATATAATTAATTGCATTTTGTTTTTTTCCTGCAGGGAGCTATAACAAAAAGAATGACTGCAATTGAAGAGATGGCTGGTATGGATGTACTTTGTAGTGACAAAACTGGAACTCTGACTCTGAATAAACTCACAGTGGACAAGAACCTCATTGAGGTTAGACTTGAACAACCATCATTGGTCCTTCATATCTGACCTTAAAACACTTACCTATATACGCTTGGTTCAGGTTTTTGAAAGGGGGGTGACTCAAGACCAAGTAATTCTGATGGCTGCTAGAGCATCCCGAATAGAAAATCAAGATGCTATTGATACTGCAATAGTTGGGATGCTAGCTGATCCAAAAGAGGTATAATACTTTTTGAACAGGAATGGAATAGGTATACCTATACCTGTCCTGTTTGTTTGGTGATATGAACATCTAACGATATTTCCCACAGGCCCGTGCTGGTATTCAAGAGGTTCATTTCCTTCCATTTAATCCTACCGACAAAAGAACTGCCTTGACATACATTGACAGTGATGGGAAGATGTACCGTGTTAGTAAAGGTGCGCCAGAGCAGGTATTAAGAAACTGGATTGCAACATAGCTTCAAAAGCATTGCTTGATTTTGCTGTTTATAGCAAGGTCTCATTGATCAACAAATGACATGCAGATTCTCAACCTTGCCTACAATAAGTCAGAGATAGAACGAAGAGTTCATGCTGTAATTGACAAGTTTGCTGAGCGTGGACTTAGATCACTTGCTGTAGCATATCAGGTGGGTGAACTAGAAGGATAGCCATTCAGAGTGTGCTTAAACATTGCAGAATCTAAGCTAACTGTAGACTAGGTAGTAATCATAATTATTTTATGGTTACGTTTGTTCTGATGGTGGTGGTTCTCTTATGTCATGTAGGAAGTTCCAGATGGAAGGAAAGAGAGTCCTGGTGGGCCATGGCATTTCGTTGCTCTTATGCCACTCTTTGATCCTCCAAGGCATGACAGTGCAGAAACAATACAAAGGGCACTGAACCTTGGTGTTAATGTGAAAATGATCACAGGTACACCTTTTGTTTTCCCCTCATTTCTCAGACAATCCACAGAGGGTGATCTAGATCCTTTTGTTCTGCAAAGATGATCCAGGCATCATAATGATCCAGATCTACCAGAACAGACACCACAGGTCTACATGACTGCAATTTGTCAATGAGAAATACATGGTTCTGATGTAGTTTAATTATGAGAAAAATGACATGATCCACTACTCTTCCATATTCAGTGGCATTATTGAGACATCATAGCCATGCATCATTTTGTTTTGCAATGTCCCTACTTTCTGAATCAAGGTTGTGTGTGTATTCAGGTTTCCTTTCGCAAACTTGTGCCAATATTATCAGAGTGGTTTGTGAAAGGTTTTATTGTTTAGATTCTGAAAATCACCAGTAGAGAAGTCCCACGTGTGTTTGTTCAGTGGAAATCATGGCTTCGGTGAAATTGTGAAAACTCCTTCAGAAAAAGAACATGTATAGCTTCTAAAAGTTCTGAAAAGGAAAATCACATATGTAGTTGCATGAGCACGGAGAAACTCTGTAATGTGTGATTTAGAACTTTTAGATTTTTTTGGGAGTTTTTTTTTCACAATTCCGCCAAAGAGGTGGTTGCCACTGAATAGTGTTCTTAATTGCATAACCATGTGCTTACAAGCTGATACTGTGTGTATAACATTTCTCTCTGTTAGTTATGCTGTGAATAGGGAATTGTAACACTAAAATGAGCCGTAGTACTAGATGTTTCATTGGATGTACATTGAATCTTTATTCTCAATATAATCATCTGATGTAGATCTAACTTATTTTCTTATTGCCAGGTGATCAGCTAGCAATTGGGAAGGAAACAGGACGTCGGTTAGGCATGGGTACTAACATGTACCCTTCCTCTGCTTTGCTGGGACAGAACAAGGATGAGTCTATTGCTGCTTTACCTGTTGATGATTTAATTGAGAAAGCAGATGGTTTTGCTGGCGTATTCCCTGGTATGTTTCAATTCAGTAGCGGGGTGGGGAGGATCCAGTGTAGATAATGGGGGAAAAAAAGCATGACGACGGGTTAAGTGTTTCTTTTCCCCTTTTTCAGAGCACAAATATGAGATTGTAAAACGTCTGCAAGCACGAAAACACATTTGTGGAATGACTGGTGATGGAGTAAATGATGCTCCAGCCCTAAAGAAAGCTGATATTGGTATAGCAGTTGCTGATGCCACTGATGCAGCCAGGAGTGCTTCTGATATTGTCCTAACAGAACCTGGCCTAAGTGTGATAATTAGCGCTGTTCTTACCAGCCGAGCGATTTTCCAGCGGATGAAGAACTACACTGTATGTCAGAAGGAAACCAACTGAAATAGCTTTTCAGAAAGAAAAATGTTTTTTTTTTCTAATCCAACTTCATGTTTGCAGATCTATGCTGTCTCCATTACAATACGTATCGTGGTATGTTTTCTTGACACATGTTCTTTTGAACTAGAAGTTGTCCAAGTTTATAGGCCTCCTTTGGTTACATTGTTTTTGTGTCATGCATGAAATATGTTTGTGTGTTTATTTGAGTACTTATTTTGGTGGTTAACTTCTTAATCAGGTTTAGTTGTTAATGTTAGAACCACATATTTAATTAGATTCGTCTTGATCCTTAAAATTTTGTGAATAATCTGGGATTAATGCATTTGGTTGCTCAATGTTTAACAGCTAGGATTCATGCTACTCGCCCTCATATGGGAGTTTGATTTCCCACCATTTATGGTCCTTATTATTGCAATTCTAAATGACGGTACATCCCTTTCTTGTTCCTTTCATCCCTGTTGTCTATCACAATATGATGGTGGAAAGTAGTAAACATCATTTTTCATTTTCACCTCAACCATTTTCTGGTATCAACAGGTACCATAATGACCATATCTAAGGATCGAGTAAAGCCTTCCCCTCTACCTGACAGCTGGAAGCTGGCTGAAATTTTCACAACTGGAATTGTGCTTGGTGGATACCTGGCAGTGATGACTGTCATCTTCTTCTGGGCTGCATATAAGACAAACTTTTTCCCTGTAAGGATCATAAAAATGCTAGAGCATACTTTTCCTGTTCTATTTGAATATCCTGTATGACTTTGCAATCTCCATTAAACATTTTGATAACAAAACGGCCTATGAAGCTAGTAGTGCAGCATTGAGTTTTGTGACTGGTTCTGAGACATACATTGACTCTTACTGTTCCATGGTATTTTAGAGGATCTTTCACGTTGAAAGCCTTGAGAAGACAGCTCAAGATGATTACCAGAAACTTGCCTCTGCTGTATATCTCCAAGTCAGCACCATCAGTCAGGCTCTCATCTTCGTGACAAGGTCTCGCAGCTGGTCATTTGTTGAGCGCCCGGGCTTTCTATTAGTTTTTGCTTTCTTGGTCGCGCAGCTGGTATACTCTCTGAACTTTTGCTCTATAACCCTCAACAAAAAATCAGTTACTGTAATAAGTCCCATTGACCAAGTTCTTCTCTTTGAATGCAGATAGCTACATTGATAGCTGTATACGCTAACTGGGGATTCACTTCAATCAAAGGCATTGGATGGGGCTGGGCTGGTGTGGTGTGGCTCTACAATCTCGTCTTTTACTTCCCACTCGATATCCTCAAGTTCCTCATCCGATATGCTCTGAGTGGGAAAGCATGGGATCTTGTCATTGAGCAAAGAGTAATATAAACTGCTCGTTTGTCAGGCACAAGTCACAACACAGCACCTGTTTGAGTCAATTTCATAAATGTGACACTGAAATTGCTGGTTTTGCAGATTGCATTTACAAGGAAGAAGAACTTTGGTAAGGAAGAGAGGGCGCTCAAGTGGGCACATGCGCAGAGGACGCTCCACGGGCTGCAGCCACCGGATGCCAAGCTGTTCCCTGAGAGGGTGAATGAGCTGAATCAAATGGCTGAAGAGGCGAAACGGAGGGCCGAGATTGCAAGGTAAGATAAAATCTGCTGAGATAATCTTCTGCAGAAGAATACTGATACGATAGTATCACTTGGCGAAAGAAAGGACACTCTGATATCTGTTTCCCGTGATCTCTCATATACTTTGGGATATTGATAATCCGCTGAGATCATTCGAAAAAGAACGGCATCCAATTCTTTGTTACTTGCAGCCTAGCAGACATGCCGTTAAGGATGGGAAGCATCTTTCTTTCTTTGGAACATCTCACAGTGTCAACAAATCAGATGTATATATAATGTCGATGAAAGCTAACCATCGGCTGGTTGACGTTCCTTTGCAGGCTGAGGGAGCTTCACACGCTGAAGGGGCATGTGGAGTCGGTGGTGAAGCTCAAGGGACTGGACATCGATACCATCCAGCAGTCATACACAGTTTGAATGTCTGATGACTGGCTTAAATACAGGCATATGTTTCCTGCAGAGGAACACCTAGTTCTAGCAGGTAGCCACCTGCTTGTACTTTCCATACCATAGCTGCACCATTTACAGATCAACATAGTATATAGCACATAATAAGATCTGATATTGCCAGTTGAGCTGTATGTTATGGTGTGTATTGCCTTATGGGGAGCGGAGATCTCCCGTGCAATGCTATTGTGTTATGCTGGTTTCTGGTACAAAGTAACGTAGGTCAGGGATCACAAGCATGGAGCAATGCAAGATAAGGCACCAAAGAAGTGCTCAAATATACAACCATGAAACGTGCTCTTCTTGGGCTTCAGAGTTCTGAACACCATGGAATTTGGAGAAGTGTCACTGTCAGCATCTCCGTCAGATACGGTAAACCAGCAAGGCAACCACGGCCATCAAAGGGCCGGCGTCTTCCGGCTCCGCTGTGCTGCGCCTGCGTGGAACTCCGGTCGGTCTCCTCTGCACTGTACGGCCGTCGTCTCGCTCGGCGCCCGTTTCAGTCAGGGTGCCTTATGCCCTGCGACTCGTCCTGCTCTCGCACATCTGAGTGCCTCCGGGCTCCGGCTACGGGCTACCCGCGCGCGACCAGCGTGCAGATGCACTGCTGCAGCCCGGAGCAGCGCGCCAGCGCGCATGAGTGTCCGCGCTCCGCTGCCGCCTGCCGCCTCGTCCGCTGCCCGACGCAAGTAGCATCGAATCGGCCACTGTCAATATTTGTGCTATTGCATTGTTAAACAACGTTGACAAAATGACAAGTGAGGAGGGATTTTGTTAAACAATATTGACGAAAACAAGAATAACTTACAAATTTGGACGACAGTATGGCACCACCACCACTCAATGCGTACTTTCCCTTCTCGGATTTCAGGCACCAACCACAACAGCGGTTTTCTCTGCCCTTGCATTATCAAAGACAAGTGCTTCTAATGTTACAATAGCATATGGCTCACCAACCAGAGGACAAGTAAATAGTCACTTTCAAATATACAAGAGCATTGACGTTTGGTCATTTCATACCTGCCATAACAAAACCATGATGCATTTGTTCTTTGAGTGTTCCACGTCCACAACTAGATGGTTTATGATTGGCATCCAGTGGACTGTGCAAGGTAGTATTTTTCAAATGCTGACACAAAAGAGAGCACAACTAAATATACCGTGTTTTATGGATCTCTTCATGATTGCTGCGTGGACCATTTGGAAGGAAAGAAATGACCTTATATTTAATGGAAAGCCTCCTTCTCCAACTGCCTGGAAGCAACGCTTTATAAATGAAGTTTGCTCTTTGTTAGCTTCTAGCTAACACCCCTGTATTCTCTTTTGTACTTTTGTTTAATATTTTGCTTTACTGGGGAGCGTTGCTCCACAGTTTCTTTCAAAAAAAAAAGCCACACTGTTGGATAGAATGGAGGGCTCTGCGCCTCTTCCCTAGCAGTCTCAACCTTCCATTACACATTGTATTATTTCTGCATTATTCCTCGCTTCTATTCTTCTTCACTCATCTCGTTCTCTTCCTCTTCATCGCCACCTTGTGAGCAAGTGAAGGGGAAAATGAAGATAAACGAGTTCAGATCTGACAAATAATGCTATTTAAAATTACAATTATAAAACGACAAAGCAGTAGAAGATGATCGAAACCACCACCCTGTTCGGCTGAGCTTATCAGCACGGCTTATCAGCCGTGGAACAGTATTTTTCTCTCACAGCAAAACAGCCACAGCCGGCTTATAAGCCGCAGAAACAGCCTGCCGAACAGGATGCACACCTGCGGACTCCCCCAATTCTTCACTCATCTCGTTCTCTTCCTCTTCATCACCATCTTGTGAGCAAGTGGAGGGGAAAATGGAGATAAACGAGTTCAGAATTGACAAATAAAGCTATTTAAAATTACAATTATAAAACGACAGAGAAGTAGAAGATGATCGAAACCACACCTGTGGACTCGCCCAAGTCTACGTCAAAGGAATACGGCTCCTTGGTGTAGTATATGTGACGGTCGTCCTCATCTCCACCTGACGTCCTCCCATATGCCTTTAGCTGCTGGACGTGTCCCCACTCGGAGGAGTCATCTTGTGATGCAATCAGTTTGAGCAAGCTTGGGCTGCAGTCCACACGCAACTTATTTAGCTTTGTGCCTCGTAAGTATTGTGGCAATGCTTCAGCATCCAATCCCACCACTCGAGGCTCTGGAGAGATGGCAAACTGTTCAATTCCTTTAGTGCTGGGCATTCGCTAATTTCAATCCATTGCAAGTTTGGGTTGTTGTTGATCCTCTCTATTCTTGGGTTTCCATATGACAAAAGCTTTACTAGTGAAGGGAAGTTCTCTATAGAGACCAAGTGTGTGTTATTTCTTAGGTCCAACTCTCTCAGCCCTAATGCATGGTAAGAAAGTCCAGGGGAAGTCGCTGCAGTATACAGTTCCAAATCGTAAGCTCCTTTAGAGCAGGCATAGCTGCTACATGCTGCTCCCACTCCCACTCTGTCCATCTCAACATGCCCTGAAAACCCAGTTTTGCTAGCTTAGGAAAAGCAACAACAGAACCCTGAGAAATACGATGAGGTTGCTTCATCATGTCTTGCGCTCCTGTCAGCCCTGACGTCATGTCCTTGCCATCACCGTTGTCACCCAAGGAGGGGAGGAGCAGTTCATGCCCAATACGTTGGACTGACGGAGCACGCTTCATCCAAAAGTAATCAAGAACGGGGAGCTGCCCCAATCCATTAGGCAGCTGCGTGCAGCATGCGTAGTCCTCTAGCACCAACCGCCTTAACTTCCCAAAGGCTGACATTGTTCTCATCCACTGAGGTAGCCCACGTGCAAAGTAGGCTGTGATTTCAAGTTCTTCTATGCAAGTTGGAGGACAGAGATTAGCCAGGACCTCCTCTGTTCTCTCGTGCTCCGCCTCACTGATGTCGTCTTTGACCTCCCCATTTTCTCCGAGCCTGCTGGTAAACATCAATTCTAATCCTATCAAGTGATGTTTATTGCTAAGCATTGCTTTAGCGGCCATAGAACCAGAAGGAGCCTTCTCCAGACCTCTTATTTCAAGCGCTTTGAGCTTAGATAGAGCACCCAGTTCTTCTAAGCTGCACCAGCCATCTGTGCTATCATTTGAATGTGTTGGAAACCCGCACATGGCTACCAAATCTTCTAGCTTTCCAAAGCCACGAGGAGCTGAAGTGATGGCGGTGCCTCTTAAGTTGAGTAACCTTAGCCTCCGTAGCTTCGTAATGCCATTAGGAAGCTGAGAAACATTTGTACACCCTGCGAGGTCAAGTGCTTGAAGAAATTTTAGATCTCCTATATCTCGAGGGATTGTCGGCATGCTTGTGTCTAAAAGACACAAGTGCCTTAAATGCTTGAGGTGGCATATGGAGTCCGGCAACTCAACTAGATTTACATTATCTAGATATAGTACTCTTAGGCAAGAAAGGTGGTTCAATAAATCCTTCAGCTCAACCGTGGTGCTTCCAAATAACATTAATGTTCTAAGTGAAGCTTGTTTTTGCAAAGTGTCTATCATTACTGTCTTGTTTGAGATAGAGAGGTGACGAAGCTTTGGAGAGCTAATAAGAATCCTATTGGAATCCTGCCCCTCACTAATAAGTGCTCCTTCATCTTTTATTATATACTGAGCACAAGAACGAATGACATCATGCACGATGCATGCTGAATTACTATAGTATGATTCGTCTGGTTCTAGAAGATTTCTTGAAAGTAATCCTTTGTAGTATTCTTCCCCCAGATCTTCTAGTGCCTTTGAGTTCATTTTGTCTTGCATGTAACCTTGCGATCCAAAGTTGGACTATAACTCCCATTCTTATAATTTCATCTTTAGGGAAAAGTGAACAATACACAAAGCATTGCTTCATATGTGAAGGCAAGTCTTCATAACTCAAATAGACAGCTTTGTTAACATCTCCGTCCATTCCTTCTTTTGACCAAGTGTGTTTGTTAAAAATATTTGTCCAAGTGTCTTTTCTTCTGCTTTTGCGGCGCAAGACTCCTCCAAGGACCTTAACTGCTAGCGGTAAGCAATCACAGTTTTCCACAATTTTTATTCCAATACCCTTTAATCCATCGACATCAGCTTCGTCACTTTCATTTACAACTACCTATAGGGAGAAAAAATGCAGCACGTGTGTGAGAGAGAAAGTAGGTGCCAGAATCGAAGTGTTGTCGTGTGCTTGTGAGCTATGTTCTATTCTAAAACATCACATTCTTCAATGCACAGTTGTAGTCAGAAAAAAGAAGATAGACTGGGTACACAAGAGCAACCAATAAAACTTCCCTCATCAAGTGGATGCTCTATTAAAATATGCCCATGAGATACGTGATGGTAAAGTTAATTGCAAACCCACATAGCAGGTGCTGTGTTGTTGCTAATTTGCTTTTTCTAGTGGCCTTTGCCAATTGTAGGGTGTTTGGATTTGAGAATCCACTTTATCGTCAGCTTGATGCAAAGGAATAAAAGAGATGGGCAGGACCGTGACGATGCGTATGTGTGTAGGATTTATTGATTTGGAATGGACTAGATGGTTGACTGAGTGTTAGACGTAACTATGGCTAGTAGCTTGAAAATGTTAAAATGTTATTTTAGGAGAGACGACCGTGCTATTTGGCCCAATACTAAGGTTGTGGCCTTTGTGGTGCTAGTGGGAGTCCATAGGCTTTTACATTGATGGAGGATAGGGACAAGGAAAAAAAGAAAAATGGGCTCTCATGCGTGTGCTCCAATGGAGAAAAGGTAAAGGATGAAGAGAAGAAGGAAATATTGATGAGGAGAGTCATATGTCCCTTCTCAATTTACTGACTAGTTTTTAAGTTGGCTACTCAAAGCCCACTTAATCATATGGTTCCTCTGGAAAGTATGGATAACACAGTTTGTTATCTCTCTAATTTAGTTCTATGGTAAATAAAACCCTACATTTCACTTAAATAATGCGCATAACACCATGTATTGGGAGCTTTGTTCATAGTACTCATGGTGTACGCGTATAAGAAAGCACCAAAATACCACCTCTCCATATATAGAAAACTTGACGTACTTTACGTAGCATGATGCCAATATATGCCTTTTGCAGCTATTTTATTTATATAAAATCAATAAATTTAGGATCTTTGAAAGTTTTTCTCACAATAAATATACAGAAAATAAGTCAAATATTTATAACAAGATGAAATATAGCATATATTTAATAGATAGTAGTATGCATGACATTATTAATTTATACTTCCTCGCATCACAAACAAAACTAGTATTCTACTGAATCAAACTTTTACAATTTTGAATAATAATATACATAAAATATGTTATCCTAAATAAAAACAATATCTTTCATAATGAATCTTGGCATGCGAATATTGTGTCCAGTCTATGCAATGTTTTAGATATTAATTGTGAAAGTTAAGAAATCTTTGCTAAGGACAAATCTAGATGGACTTCTATAGTTCTATATATTTGTAATTGAAGACATATATCACAAGTATTTTTTCTTTGTTACACTATTATTAAATGCTCAAATAATAATGTGATAAATAAAAGTTACCAACCTGTTTTTTTAGTAAAACCTAAGCATATCTTCTGTTTGCAGCTTGTCAACTCGATGGATATGTTGCGCATTCAAATCACAAGCAGCTCCATCATTTCTTGTTGTCACCAAGACACGACTGCCAGGAGCACCATAACTGAGTGGCACTCTTAAGTAGGTCGTTCCACACCTTCTCGCTCCACACATCATCCATTACCAATAGAAACTTCTTCTTTTGCTGGACCGTGTCCTTCAAAGCACGCTCAAGCAGGTCCTTGTTTCCTGCAAAGCCTTCATGGTTGCTACCAAAAGATGCTAGACACTTTGTAGCGCACTGATGTCATTGACCTCCTTGTTAACGCTCAACCATATCCTTTGACCGAAGCTCTCCTCCAGTGTGCTATCATTGAAAACCATCCTAGCAAGGGTGGTTTTTCCTATCCCACACATGCCTGTGATAGCAACTGCAACAACCACGTTGTTGCCCTTGGATTCAGCCGGACTACCCACCTTCTTGATTAGTAGATCAACAATTTTCTTTTTATCCTCCATGATCTTGTCACCAACAACATCAGACTGGAGAATAAGCGATCCAGTCTTATCAGACAACGTACTTGGAGCAACGTTGAGGGAATAACCTGAGGGGTTGATTTCTTGTGTGATGAATCTGAAGCGGGAGCTCCTTTTCTCAAGATCCTCTAGTTGCTGATTGAGGGGTTGGATCTTTCTTCCGATCTCATGCGCGACAACAGGGTTGCGGAAGCAAGAGAACATCTTTCGGATGCCACCACACCACTTTGAAGTGGTTTTTGGAGCAGCCATTGATGACGACGACGAGGGATCTTCTCCGCCCTCCATGATGTGGTAGAGATCAAGGATGTCGTCGGCGTCGCACATGACATCCTTGAGCTCCCTCACCCACCGCTCCGCGGCAGAGTCGCGGATGCGCCTCCTCTCTGCGTCAGCCAGGATGCTGCTCAGGTCACCGAGCGTCGTCTCGAGCTTGGTGATTTCACCCGGCACGCCGAGGAGCATCTCCACCTCGTCCTTGGCCATGCCCGTGAGGATGTCCACCAGCTTGCGCGTCCAGCACCGCAGCCATGAGCAAGGAATTGCGTGGCTACGACAGCAAACGAACAGGGCGGGGTTCCAAATTGTGTATGTGTGTGGTGAGAGGGGTAGAGATAGCGCATGCTCCGTGCTGCTCGTGGGATGCTTTTGTAGTTTGAGAGAGAGATGTTGGCTTGGTGTACAATCGCAAATATATTCGAGTGACCAAGACCAACCCGTGTCTCAATTTTATTCCTAACTTGAACCAGGGGTAGCATGCAGAAACTAAGATTGATTCCGCCGTAGCCGTTTGCAAGGAACTCAGGTTCGCACGCATGGTCTTTCTTTCTTTCATAGAAGAGGGAGGAGCTGAAGACGAGGATTTTTAAACTTTACAGAGAAGGCCCGAATCCCCACCAAAAATTGTACAAAAGGCAACAAGCACCGTCTGACCGTCTCTTCAGCATTGGTGCTTTCTTTGCGAGATCGGAAGCATTTCTACTTTGCTTGAACTTTGGGCAACCTCTAGGCGCGTGTCCCTAACGTGCATCTTGTATGCGTTGCGTGCTGTGTACAACTAACGATGAAAACTTTAACCTCGCTCCGTGGCTTTTGCTGATGTTGCATTGCCGGCATGCAGGGCCAACCAATTTGTAAAGCTCAAGGGGCTCAGTGTGGCAAGCTTGTCGATCCTCCTCAAAAACATCTTCCGTTTTGTTAACACGTCAGAGAGCTTCTAGCATGAGTATGACGTATGCACACCGATCTTGCATTCTCGCCGGCGGTTGCACGCGGACGTTTACTAAGACAAGCGACGAATTTGTTCTGTCCGCCGCGACGTTTTCTGTGAATCTTCGCAGCGTTAAGCAGCGTCCGTCAGCCGCCGCCGTGACATGGGAAAGTAAGATCACGAGGCCGAACAAAGGAGGACAAGTTTCTTTGTATAGCTAATAAACCGAGATAAGCTAGAACTGCCTATAAGATATATAACGTTATTTTTATATGATTAGGGAAGTGTCAAAAAAAAAACTCGGCCTACAGTGGGCAGACAGCCCCACAACTTTGAGCTTAAGATAGAAGACCTCTCACGAATGTCGAGAAACTCCCGAACCCCATGCCTCACTCACACACAGAAGGCCTGTTACCCTATGAGTGTGTCGATTTATTTCGCTGTGCTTTGAGAACATAGGACAGGGGAGAGGATTTTTTTTACCTACGGTAGACGAACGAGCGCACCCGCAGGGGCTCGAACCCTGCACGCGAGGGTGCCGACCAGACATCCTGACCATCTGGCCCGGTCAACAAATTTGGAAGGCGCAGTGAGCAGTTCTATTCCCTGAAAGGAAATGAGCGACTGTCCAACCTGGTGCCGGAGGCTGCGATCGGCTTGGAACGGTGAACAGCCATCCGGAATGGATTCCCTGTTCGCGCTGGTTTCTAGCAAGTGTGGAAGTAGAGGAATGCGCGCTGCTTCAGAGACGTTTCAACCACGGCGAACGAGCTCCTACCTGTTCTATGGGCCGAGGCAGAGTGATGGATAGAAGCGGGTGCTAGGCTGCTAGCAGCTTGGCAGTTGGCACCAGGGAGGCAGGGGCATAATGGTAGCGTCGCCAAAGCATTGTAAAAGGCCGGGTTGCAAGCGGCCGCTTGTAACATTAAAATTCTTCTTCTTAATGCAACGCTCTTGTGTATTTGAGGAAGAAACGCGCTCTGTGCTTCACATTTGAGTTTGTTCGCTCCACATGTGCTGTGCACATGCCCAGTACTTTATCTTTGGCGAAAGGTGAGGAAATGCACCCACAAAGAACTAACCTTGATTGTGAAACTGACTCGGAATTGTGACGATGTACGGTCCGGACTCTGGACCCAGGACCCATTCATCACTTGGAAACCATCAGAACCAATGCAAGTGTTCCGGAGAGCACAATTTATTCTTGAGCAACACAGCGAGTTTCAACACACTCACAGTCACAGGATCAATCAAATCGCTGAGCAAATGAAACACCCTGCCCATGTATCAGTGTACTGCCTGCTGGGGAGCAGAGATCTCCCGTGCTCCATCTCCATGCAATGTGTTATGCTAGTTTCTGGTTGTTGACGCCAAATTAGGTCACACACTTAATAAGGAGCTAGATCGCTCGATGTAGGACCTAGCCGATTTAGGGATCGACCGGCGCCTAGGGGATGGCCACACCTGGACCTTGTGCCTCCAGCGATGAGCGCGATACGCAAGACACGTCGCCGGAGGAGCCTCGCCGGGAGCGCGATACGCAAAACACACCGGTGAGGTCTCTTAAGACCCGAAACCCTACACGTCCGGGAGGGACCTCGTTGGGTCGTGCAGCGGCTATGGGCTGCTCTAGCCGACCTAGCCGCTCTAGAGCTTCGCCGTCATCGATCCACCGTCCATGCAGCGCCGACGAAGAACGAGGAGAAGTAGAGGGTAAAAGAGAGGTAAAGAGAGGTAGTAGATTGATTTTTTGTACGATTGTTTGTGTTGGGCACCTCAATCGGCCATGGACCTTATATTTATAAGCTGGAGGTGGCCTTATCCCTCAAGGAATCGTAATCCCTCCCAAATCTGTCAAAATACGCTTAGATCCGTTCTCGACCTGACAAAGTCGGCTAGGCCGACTTCAACGGGCCCGAGGCACTGTTTTCGGGTTAAAAACAGGAAGAGTCGGCTTAGCCGACTAGGGGACTCGGCTAAGCCGACTTGGCCTGGAAAATTCTGGGTGGAAATCTTTCAAAATTCATAATTAATTCATCCGGCCTCCAAATCAGGCGAACCATATATGTTTTTCGATCAGTTCGACGAGAGAAACACAATGGTGAAGTCCGTTCTAGCATTTGAAGAAGTTGGTCAAGTCGGCTTAGCCGACTTAGGGAGTCGCGGCTAAGCCGACTCTGGTTGGATCAGGCCCCAAAATAGTCGTTTCCTTCGCCCAGGCTCCAAATACGATGGTCCAAGTATCTTTCCTGAACATCTTCACGGTATAAATATGATGGAGGAGTCTATTATGCCCTTTGGACACTTTTGGGTGTCAACATATGCCCCTCTGTTTTTAGTAAAACTTGCGTACTAAAAACATCCCCATTGGGCTCAAACTCAATTTCTGTTTTGAGATGACAAATTCTGTTTTCTGTCTTCGTTAATGTCTTCTGTTTGTTGTCTTAAACTTATTTTTATCAAATTCTTGCATATACACCAAGCGATCAATTGTCACCATCCATAATCTTTCTCGATCTTCATTCTGAAATTGGGTTTGGTGCAGCCAACATCCAGCCTTTGTATTCTTCCAAAGCAGAATATAATTAATCAATTCGGTCTCCCAACAAGTCTGAATCACCATGTTACTTAAATAGACTAAATGGATGAACTCCCAAACTCCATAACTTGACAATAGGATGCATTAAAGTGGCAAACTTCAAGTGGGCATCAACATCCTGAATTCAAGCATCTCAAAAGCAAGCATTCGGCAGAAAGTCATTATTAGTCGTAATACTATTGCTTTCTAATTACCAAAAACTTTTATTAACTTTAGCACTTGGATTACTTAAATAATCCATAATGGGAGTTCTCTAATCATATAAATCGACTCCAACATCACTGGAAGTTATGTTGGGCCGATTTGGGAGCTTCTTAGGCGAATTGACCGGGCTGGTCACAGAAGAGTCGACTTAGCCGACTTGGAGGAGACGGCGTGGCCGACTAGGGAAGTCAGCTGAGCCGACTGGGCTTCAGCAGAGAGGGAGTCGGCTGAGTCGACTGGGGCATTCGGCTTAGGCGACTGGTCTGCACCTACACGGGAAAAACTGAAATTTTTATACATCGACTTTTCTTGGACATAAAAATTACGCCCACCAACGTCATAGCCAGATGCTTGTTGAGCTAACATGTTGGCCTTACAATTCTTATACCTTGGAACATGCTGAATTCAAAATTCAGTAAGTATATTAATCATTTCAAGGCACATATCAAGATGCATATCAAATGGTGACCCCTTTTAATCATTGAAACTTGCTAGCCACTTGCTATACCACCAACAAGGAATCACTAAAAGACCTTAACATGTTTCACCTCCATGGAATGCAATATTTTCAAGCCGAATAAAAGAACTACACATTCGGCTTGAATGTTGGTGCAAATGTGTTTTTAATCGGTTTGGTGTCTTAAACAGCACATTGTGAGAGATAATGACTATGCCAACACCTTGGCCCTTTTTGCAAGCCGATTAATCAAAATAAAGCCTCCATGGGGTAGAAAATAGCTGATTGATCTCATCTCCTAAATTAACTCCATGCTCAACAATCTAATTGACGAGGATTTAACCTTTCAAAATACTCAATGGCTCAAGAGCCAAATCACAGTCAATTAGTGTGTATGCCCATTCGTCTATCCTTCCATGAAGAATTGACCGATATAACATATGCTTTATTACATCGACCTGGCAAACCATCACGCGTGTACTAAATCAATTAATATTTCAATTCAGCACATGCATAGTACAATGCTAAGCATTATTTAAAGCATGGACATAGCTTTCTTAAGATCAAGAAGACATCAACCAACATGGATGATAGCATATCCTTTTCTTTTGTCTTCTTGAGTCAATACAACACTGATACATCCTCTTTGGCAATAATATATAATGTGAATGGAGCTTTCACTCCTAGATGCACGAAGAACCGGTGGTTGATAGAGAATTCTTGAATAGCATGATTAACTTATTTATAATCAGCTTCTAAATTTCATCTGCATATGTCGGCCGTGGTCTAATGCCAAACTCAATGCCAATTTGTTCACATGGGTTGGCCGACGCAATCCCTTGTCCAAATAGAATTTTTACTACATAATGATATGGAGCCGATCATCGATCGGCTCTAGAGAAACAGAAACAAAGCCTTCTTTATTGACTCAAAACCAGCAAGGTTTCTCCCTGACAAGCAAATCATATTATCATGCTCCCAAGCAAAGAGGCATCGGCCATGGCATAGGCCGATGAGTCTACATGGACGATCTCAACTTCATCATCTACCCACTGAATGAGGAATCGGTGCAAGCTAGAAGGCACACATGTATTGCCATGAATCCATTTACGCCCAAGAATCAAACTGTAGCTCCCTTGCACCTCTGCAGCAATGAAGAAGACGGTGGCCAATGTTTTGCTCCCAATAGTAAGCTTCATCAAAGCAAGGCCCCTGGCCGAAATAGGTTTTCTACTTACAATACCTTTGACCATCCTCTTGGTTTTAATTAACTCCTCATCATATCCGCCAAGCTTCTTATAAAGCGAATATGGCATTAGATTCACACTAGCCTCGCTATCCACCAACATGTTGTTGACCAGTTTGCCATTAATGTATCCCTTCACATGCAATGGCTTGAGGTGATTCACGTGGTCTGCTAGCTTCTTGAAAATAGCTTGACCTCTAGAAAGTTTCTCAACACCAACAGGGACCAGGTCAATAACAGCAGGAACTAAATCAACTAGAGATACCCTAGAGGCACCCGGGCCTGAGAAAGTCGGCTTAGCTGACTTGAGGTCGTCCAGGGCAGCAAGGATAGGGGGAGTCGGCTCAGCCGACACAGGAGTCAGCTCAGCCGACCGGGGAGTCAGCTCAGCCGACTCAGGAGTCAGCTCAACCGACTTTGAGCAGGCAGCAGGCTCTTTCTTGCTTGATTGTGGGAAAATTAGATCCTTGTTGAAGATTTGCTTTCCCATCTTCGTTAGACCTTCTTCCTTGAACTTCTTGCAACGAGCACGCTGGAGTTTGCGCTTTTGCGTTCTTGACAAACTTGAAGGGCACCATGTTGGTTGGAAGTTCTCAAGAGCCGATGCGCTAATCCGAGCTTCATGATTATTAACATCATCACCCTTTGATATCTTCTCCACATTAGATTGGTCCAGATTATTAATGACAATCGGTCATTCACTTTCTTTGATTGGAGCACCTACAGGGCCGATTTTGATGACTATTTGCTCATCGGCGTTTCTTGTGGGATTAATGAGAACTTTCTTATCCCTCGACACATACACTTGCATTGCTGATGGTGTACCCTTTCGTTGGACCTGATTAGCAAGTTTATGCAAAACCGGCTTAATCGGTCCTTCCTTGTTGGAGCTCGATTGGCCGTAGCTCAATCGGCTATGAGGGAAACACCATTGCTCATTGTGAGTTACATCAGCACACATCCTCCATCAGTGAGGATTTTGATGTATTAATGGGTAAGGAATCAATACTCCATCTTTATGTGTGCTGCAATTTTTGTTTACAACTAGCTTAACCGATTTGAGAAATCGGTCTTATTGATTTTTCTGTCCACCAACATTAAAATCAATTTGGCTGACTTTTAAAGTCGGCCTAATCGATCCTCTTTGAACAATAGTGTTAGTGGCTGATTTCTACTGGTCCATGGGAGTTTGGGCTTGCCCCCCGAGCCCAGAAGATTTGATAGTGATCTTGAGACTCTTCCGATTATCATTGGATTTTTCTAGCACCATCTCGCGATCTAAATCTTTCTTTCCCTTCTTAGATTCTCTGGGCTCGCCGATTATCACATTCTTTTCGAAAGTGGAATCGGCTTGCTCCGGTTGTATTAAGATGGCTGGATTATTTATCTCCAGAGTTTCAGCCATGGAAAGTGTCTTATTGCAAGGTGAAGGATATGCATCTCCATCATGCGTAGCTTGCATGTCCAACTTTGCCACTTTTGATTTCCAAAACTGATTTATAAATTTCTATGAATTGGTTTGGAAGGCATCACATGAAGTCTCAGGCATTGGAGTCATACACGATGACTTTGGGGAGTTAGGCAACACCATAATATGAGGCAATGAAACATGTGGTGCTGTTGTCCCATCATCGGTTTGAGAAGTACAAACCGAATTGGGTATATATGTAGCAGTAGGAAGAATAGTACTAACGCCTCCTGAATTGGTCCTATCGGTTTTAGGCGCCGAAGAGACCAATTCGAGTTTCTTCCTAAAAATAAGCTTGTCATCTTGATCAAAATAACAATAAGACAATGTCTTACCAGGAGGTATAGTGCTAGCCCCTCCTAAATTGGTTCTATCGGTTTCAGGCGCCGAAGAGACCAATTTGGAATGACTCTTTAAAATCACCCTGCCATGTTGATTAAGATCATAATGAAACGGCCTCTCATATTGAGGTTGACTAAAAGTCGAGGCCGATTCACCAGTATGTGCAGCATGAGGTAAAGTAACAATAGGAGCATCAAACATCCTTTCCTCTAATTCATAAAATTTAGACATAATCTTATTCATAACATGAAAAAGAGGAGAATCTTCAGTAGACCTATGTGCCTTTACCTCAGCTATGGTTGTAGACTTGACAACGCTCTCTTGACCTATTGGATTGGTGAACTCGCTGTTGCGACCGTTGTTCCACATCTTGAAGAAAGGAGATCAAAACCAGATGCTTTCGGCCTTTTGGGCCAGATTAAGCAACGGTAATGAGAACATAAAAAAATATTGGAACCAACGAATAGGCTAGGTCAGAAAGATCAGCTATAGGAGATAGCTGAACCAATCGTTCCCCAGCGGAGTCCCAAAAAGTGTGTTGACGCCAAATTAGGTCACACACTCGATAAGGAGCTAGATCGCTCGATGTAGGGCCTAGCCGATTTAGGAATCGACCGGCGCCTAGGGAATGTCCACACCTGGACCTTGTGCCTCTAGCGATGAGCGCGATACATAAGACACGTCGCCAGAGGAGCCTCGCCGGGAACGTGATACGCAAGACACGCCCGGGAGGGACCCCGTTGGGGCGTGCAGCGGCTATGGGCTGCTCTAGCCGGCTTAGCCGCTCTAGAGCTTCCCCGTCATCGATCCACCGTCCATGCAACGCCGACGAAGAACGAGGAGAAGTAGAGGGTAAAAGAGAGGTAGTAGATTGATTTTTTTTACGATTGTGTGTATTGGGCACCTCAATCGGTCGTGGACCTTATGACCTCGTTCGGCTGGCTGGCTGCCAGCCAGCCAGCAGTACTTTCCTCTCACATCATTTCAGCACCAGCCACCAGCCACCAGCCAGCCAGCAGTATTTTTCTCTCACAATAAATTAGCATCAGCCACCAGCCACCAGCCAGCCGAACGAGACCTATATTTATAAGGTGAGGGTGGCCTTATCCCTTAAGGAATCGAAATCCCTTCCAAATCGTGTCAAAATACGCTTAGATCCGTTCTCGACCTGGCAAAGTCGTCTAGGCCGACTTCCACGGGCCCGAGGCACTGTTTTCGAGTTAAAAACAGGGAGAGTCGGCTTAGCCGACTAGGGGACTCGGCTAAGCCGACTTGGCCTGGAAAATTCTAGGTGGAAATCTTTCAAAATTCGTAATTAATTCATTCGGACTCCAAATCAGGCGAACCATATATGTTTTTCGATCAGCTTGACGAGAGAAACACAATGGTGAAGTCCGTTCTGACATTTGAGGAAGTTGGTCAAGTCGGCTTAGCCGACTTAGGGAGTCGGCTAAGCCGACTCTAGCTGGATCAGGCCCTGAAACAGCCGTTTCCTTCGCCCGGGCTCCAAATACGATGGTCCAAGTATCTTTCCTGGACATCTTCACGATAGAAATATGATAAAGGAGTCTATTATGCCCTTTAGACACTTTTAGGTGTCAACACTGGTACAAATTAGTAGCAGGCTGGGGATCACATCACATCACAAATTAGAACATAAGACACCAAAGAAGTGGTAAAATACTAAAATCTAACCGTGATGCGGGTTATCGGTGGCTCTTGGATTTCTTCAGTTTCGGACACCATTGAACAAGTGTCAGCATCTCCGTCAAACGATGCGGTAATCCAGCAACGCCCAGCCGGCAACTTCCGGTTCCGGCTTCGTTGTGCTGCGCAAAAGTAAGGTCGGTGTCCTTTGTGCGGCCGCTATCTCGCTTGGCGCCCATTTGAGTCGGTCGCCCGCCACCTCGTGCAGCTTTGGCGTGTGCGTGCCCCTCTTGCTTGATCGCCCTGCCCCTGACGAACTGGGGCGCCTGATCCGGCCTCCAGTAGCCCGCCTGATGCCCGCGCGCGACCAGCCCCAGCCCTTAGCAGCGCCGCCATCAGAAGCGCAGCTCCGTTGCCTGCCGCAAGTTGCATCCGGATCCGCCACTCGTGCGCGTGCGTTCCTTTCCTCCTGACTCCCTGAGATAAATATTTGTACTGTTACTTTGTTTAACAATGTTGACATCAGCTGTATGATAACACTAGTATTGAACATCAGTTGCTGATCAGGGAGAGAAAACAAAAACAAAAACAAAAAAAACTTACAAATTTGGTCGAGAGCACGAGTGTATGACAACACTATAGTCCACCACCACACGATTTCTCCACCCTTCTTGGATTTCAGGCACCAAAGCAACCTGCTTAATGAAAACATGTTTTCTCTGCTCCTGCATTTGACAATATACAAGTGCTTCCAATGTCAGAATAGCAGATCACTCGTCATCAAGAGAGCAACGAAATAGTTACTATCAAATTGGCATGTAGCTAGGTATATAATACCATTGACGTTTACACATTTCATACCTACCATAACCAAAAGCCATTGTTGGGTCGAATCGAGTGCTCTCTACCGTAGCAGTCTGAACCTTCCACTGCCCTTTGCATTATTTGTGCGTTGTTCCTCGCCTCTATTCTTCTTCCCTCACCTCATTCTCTTCCTCTTCGTCTGAATCTAGTGAGCAAGTAAAGGGCAAAATGAAGATAAACAAGTTCAGATTTGGTAAGCAAAGCCATCTTATGTTACTGACAAATGTATACAATTACAAAATGACATAGTAGTAGAAGATGATCAAAACCACACCTGTGGACTCGCCCAAGTCTATGTCAAAGGAATACGGCTCCTTGGTGTAGTATATGTGACGGTCGACCTCATCCTCATCTGACGTCTTCCCATATGCCTTTAGCTGCTGGACGTGCTTGATCTTTCCCCACTCGGAGGAGTCATCTTATAATGCTATCAGTTTGAGCAAGCTTGGACTGCAGTCCACACGCAACTTATTTAGCTTTGTCTCTTGTAAGTATTGTGGGAGTGCTTCAGCAACCAAATCCCACCACTCGAGGCTTTGGAGAGATGGCAAACTGTCCAATTCCTTCGATGCCGGGCAGTTGCTAATGTCAATCCATTGCAAGTATGGGTTGTTGCTGATCCTCTCTATTCTTGGGTTTTCATAAGACCAAACCTTGACTAGTGAAGGGAAGTTCTCTATACAGACCAAGTGCGTGATATTTATTAGAGTCAACTCTCTCAATCGACATGCATGGTGAGCAAGTCCTACGGGAATTCTCTGTAGTTTACTATCATAAACCGAAAGCTCCTCTAGAGCAGGCATTGCTGCTACATGCTGCTCCCACTCCCACTCTGTCCATCCCAACATGCCCTTAAAACCCAGTTGTGTCAGCTTGGGAAAAGCAACAGCAGAACCATGAGAAATATGATGATGTTGCTTCGTTATGTTCCGTGCTCCTGTTGGCACTGATGCCCCGTCCTTGCCATCATTGTCATCACTCAAGGAGGGGAGGAGGAGTTCATGCCCAATAAACTGGACGGACGGAGCATGCTCAATCCAAAATAAATCAAGAAAGGGTAGCTGGCCCAATCCATTAGGCAGTTGCGTGCAACATGCGTAGTCCTCTAGCATCAACAGCCTTAAACTCCCAAAGGCTGACATTGTTCTCATCCACTGTGGTAGCTCACGTGCAAAGTAGCCTATGATATCAAGTGTTTCTATGCATGTTGGAGGACAAAGATTAGCCAACACTTCCTCTATTCTCTTGTGCTCCTCCGCCCTGATGTCGTCTTTGACCTCCCCATTTTCTCCGAGCCTGCTGGTAAATATCAAATCTAAGTCTACCAAGTGATGTTTATTGCTAAGCATTGCTTTAGCGGCCATAGAACCAGAAGGTGCCTTCTCCAGACCTCTTATACTAAGATTTTTGAGCTTCGATAGAGGCCCTAGTTCTTCTAAGCTGCACCAGCCATTTGTGCTATCATTTGAATGTGTTGGAAACTCCAAGACCCGGACCAAATTTTCTAGCTTCCGGAAGCCACGAGGAATTGAAGTGATGGACGTGCCTTTTAAGTTGAGTGATCTTAGCCACGAGGAATTGAAGTGATGGACGTGCCTTTTAAGTTGAGTGATCTTAGCTTTCGTAGCTTCTGGATGCTGTTAGGAAGTTGAGAAACATTTGTACACCCTTCAAGGTCAAGTGCTTGAAGAAATTTTAGATCTCCTATGTCTCGAGGGATTGTGGACATGCTTGTGCTGGAAAGATGCAAGTGCCTCAAATGTTTGAGATGACATATGGACTTTGGCAACTCAACTAGATTTACATTATGCACGTATAGCACTCTTAGGCAAGAAAGGTCATTCAATAAATCCTTCATCTCAACCGTGGTGCTTCCAAATAACATTAATGTTCTAACCGAAACTTGTTTTTGCAAAGTTTCTGTCCTTACTGCCTTATTTGCTATAGACAGGTGACGAAGCTTTGGAGTGCTCATAAGAGTCCTATTGACATCCTGCACCTCACTAATAAGTACTCCTTCGTCTTTTATTATAGACTGAGCACACGAACGAACGACATCATGCATGATGCATCCTGACTGATAATAGAATGTTTCGTCTGGTTCTAGAAGATTTCTTGAAAGTAATTCTCTGTAGTATTCTACTCCAAGATTTTCTAGTGTCTTTGAGATTATTTTGTCTTGTATGTAACCTTGTGCGATCCAAAGCTGGACTATAACTCGTTGTATTATTAGTTCATCTTTAGGGAAAAGTGAACAATACACAAAACACTGCTTCAGGTGTGAAGGCAAGTCATCATAACTCAAATAGACAGCTCTGTTAATATCTCCATCCATTCCTTCTGCTGACCAAGTGTGGTTGTTACAAATATCCATCCAAGTGTCTCTTGTTTTACTTTTGCGGCGCAAGACTCCTCCAATGACCTTAACTGCTAACGGCAAACAATCACAGTTTTCCACAATTTTTATTCCAATGCCCTTTAATCCATTGACATCGGCTTCATCACTTTCATTTAGAACTACCTATCGGGAGAAAAAAAAATGCAGCACATGTGTGAGAGAGAAAGTAGGTGCTAGAATCAAAATGATGTCGTGTACTTGTGAGCTATGTTCTGTTCTAAAACATTGCATTTTCCAACATGCCAACAGGCAGAGGTTGTAATGAGAAAAAAAAAAGATAAAGTGGGTACACAAGAGCAAGAATAAAACTTCCTTCATCAAGTGTGTAATCATGTGCGAACGGGCACCCACCGCGGGCACGCTCAGGTTGATCTTGCTGGGGCTATGGTGCCTACTGCCTAGCACCACTAACGTGGCGAGCGTAATCAGAAGCTTGCATGCAAATGCTGAAACGCCTATAGCGTCGTACAGCCGCGCCATGACATGCGAACGGAGCAAGAGCATCAAGGCCGAACACCCGAACGAGAGGCTGAACCCAGGAGACAACCAACACGCACATGGTCACCGTACACAAACAAAACAATAAAGTGGCTGAACCCAGGAGCCTTAACGATATAAAGTCGCAAGTTACCGAATATGGTCTGATATTTTAATCTGACCGTTATCCCAATCTTCAGCGACTGCAGGGACCTGAGCTGCATGCTGAGTTACCGTAATCCAGAAACTCAAGTTAACACCACATCGAGGTCACAGCAATGTTAAATGGTATATGAGTGACTGGGAGTTGAGAGCCAGCAGGCAGTTCACATCTGGTACTAGAACTTTAACGACACTAGGGCAGAAATTCGACATAGACGTGAGTCGAATTGACCTCTCCAAAAAGGAAGACTGGGGGTTCCTACAAGCATTTCTGTTCCATCATCAGAACTTGCTCCACTCATCAGCCACAGCCAGTCATATCCCCACCAGCGTCAGTCACGGAAGTTGTTTGTAGCGCAACGGTCCTGCAAACAAGGCAACCAGAACACCAGAGGAACAAGTCAGATGAGGGGACAAAACAAGCTAAAGCTGCCATGTGCTACGGTGCTATAACGGGCTAGTTTCTGCGTGTCAATTGCAGCAGTCTCTGAACTGTGCAAACATCAGCTACCTTCGGGTGATTCAAATTGTAACACAAAACAGTGATCAGTTGCAGCAGCTTGTGTAATGTGCAAACATCAGCTACTCTCAGGTGATTCAAAATGCAACACAAAACAGTGATCAAGTTAGGGACTGTTAGGCGCATGGCTTCCAGGTGCTCTGGCTCCGGCTCCTCCAAATTGGGCCTTAATTTTGGATCATGTTGCCCAAAAGAAGACAGGGGTCCAAATCTACAATGGCAAAACGTATGCAGACCTGTTGTGCCATTCTTGTGTGCATGGTAAATAGCATATGCAGTACCAAGAAAAGGACACTATACGAGAGCTAGTTTCAGCATGTCAGTTGCAGCTGCTTGTGTGATGTGCAAACGTCAGCTACCCTCAGATCATTCAAAATGCAAAACAAAACGGTGACAGACTTAATGTTGGATCAAATTATATATGTAAAGAAAACTTAGGCCTTGTTTAGATGCGAAAAGTTTTTGGTGAAAATGTCACATCGGATGTTCCATGCAATGTCGGAAGGGGTTTTCGAATACTAATAAAAAAAACTAATTACATAGCTTGCCTGGAAACCGCGAGACGAATTTATTAAGCCTAATTAATCTATCATTAGCACATTTGTTACAGTAGCACTTTAGTGTCAAATCACGGACTAATTAGGCTCAAAACGTTCGTCTCGCAATTTACACGCAAACTGTGCAATTAGTTTTTTATTTCGTCTATATTTAATACTCCATGCATGTACCGCAAGATTCGATGTGATAGTTTTGGGTGAAAAGTTTTTGGATCTAAACAAGGCCTTAGTGTTGGTTCATGTTGCGCAAAAAGAGAGAGGGGCTCAGAACCAGCAATGGCAATGCGATGCTTAAACAGGAAATGCAGTACCTACTACCAAGAAAAGGACACTATAAGAGAGTAAACTGAATGTGGTGCCCTTTTTTTTCCTTTTCCTTAACTGTTAGGTTGTAAGTCATAATTATTTGAACATTTACACAGAACAAACCCTCAACGATGTAAGGCATATTCATATGAACATTTGATACAAAAAATAAACAAGTACATACCTATTTCTTTGGAAGGCGATCCCTTGGATGATGGAATTTGCAGTTCATCTGAAATTTACAGTAGCCATGCTTCATGTAGTGAGGACACTCAAGTTCACCAGGCCTTTCGGGATATATTGCCTGTTCCTGTTGCTGCAGAACACTCTGTGACTTCGTGGCAAAATCATGTCCATAGTCAGTACCATCAATTACTCCCTGAAATAACACAGCTCCACAGTTCAAATGCCAGAAAGGAGAAATAAACCATGTATAGTTGAGATCAGTCAAATCACAATGTGAAAATCTGTGAACACCTAATCCCCCACTCGAACATGCAGGAGAGCTGCATATCATTTCATTAAGAAGAAAGTATATTGCTAGAGGAATGATTTTTCCATTACTTGGCTAACCCTAGAAGGGTAGCTATATAGTTCCATACATGGGCCACATGGGCCTTAGCCTCATGGGCCTACATATACTCCAACACCCCCCCGCAGTCTGAACTACCGTCGCAGCGGAGTTCGAGGCTGAACAAGAAAGAACACACACACAACCCCCCCCACAGACGTAACTAGCCACCGGTGATGTTGAGGCTGGAGCGAAACTCGGCGAAGGTCGAGGACGGGAGGCCTTTGGTGAAGATGTCCGCGAACTGGGAGGTCGTCGGAACATGAAGGACCCGTACCTCGCCCATGGCCACCCGATCACGGACAAAGTGGAGGTCGATCTCGACATGCTTCGTCCGCTGGTGCTGAATGGGATTGGTGGAGAGGTAGACCGCACTGACATTGTCGCAGTAGATCAGTGTGCTCCTGGAGGGTGGAGTGTGCAACTCAGCAAGCAGCTGCCGGAGCCAGGCGGCCTCCGCCACACCGTTAGCCACGGCGCGGTACTCCGCCTCGGCGCTGGACCGGGAGACCACCGGCTGGCGCTTGGACGACCAAGACACCAGGTTGCCACCCAGGAAGACGGCGTAGCCGGAGGTGAAGCGGCGAGTATCCGGGCACCCGGCCCAGTCAGCGTCGGTGTAGACGACGAGGTCGGTGGAGGAGGCCCGGTGTAGGAGGAGGCCGTAGTCGAGGGTGCCCCGGAGGTAGCGGAGGAGACGCTTAAGAGCCGTGAGGTGAGGCTCCCGGGGATCATGCATGTGGAGGCAGACCTGCTAAATTGCATAGGTGATGTCCGGCCGGGTGAAGGTGAGGTACTGAAGGGCCCCGGCAAGACTCCTGTACGCAGTGGGATCGGCCACCGGTGGTCCCTCAGCCTCAGACAGCTTGCCCTGAGTGTCGACTGGAGTGGAGCAGGGCTTGCAGTTAGACATCCCAGCCCGCTCCAGGATATCCCGAGTGTACTGCCGCTGGTGAAGGAGTCCAGCAGGACGGTGCTCAACAGTGACACCGAGGAAGTGGTGGAGCTCACCCAGGTCCTTCATCGCAAACTCCTGCTGGAGAGCTGCAATGATCCGGCGGAGAAGTGGCTCGCTAGAGGCGGTGAGGACAATGTCATCAACATAGAGCAACAAGTATGCAGTGTCGGCCCCATGGTGGTAGACGAACAGGGACGTATCAGACTTGGCCTCCACGAACCCCAGGGTCACCAAGAAAGCAGCGAACCGGTGGTTCCACGCCCGAGGTGCCTGCTTGAGGCCATAGAAGGACCTATTGAGCCGGCAGACCATGTCAGGACGGGTGGTGTCGACGAACCCCGCCGGCTGACTGCAGTACACCGTCTCGGTAAGAAGGCCGTGGAGGAAGGCGTTCTTGACGTCCAGCTGGTGGACGGGCCAAGACCGAGCAAGTGCAAGCGATAGCACGGTACGGACGGTGGCCGGCTTGACCACCGGGCTGAAGGTCTCATCGTAGTCGACGCCAGGGCGCTGAGTGAAACCCCGGAGGACCCATCGAGCCTTGTAGCGCTCGAGAGAGCCGTCCGCTCGGCGCTTGTGAGTCCAAATCCACTTGCCGGTGACGACATTGGCGCCCGGCGGCCGGGGCACCAACTCCCACGTCTGGTTGGCGAGTAGCGCGGCGTACTCCTCTTCCATCGCGCGGCGCCAGTGAGGGTCCAGCAGGGCGTCGCGGACGGAGGAGGGTACCGGAGAGACCACCGCGTCGCCAGTCGAAGCCTCGAGGGCACGAGGCGGTAGGGTGCCAGCCGCGTGTCGTGTCACCATCGGGTGAACATGCCGCGGGTGTCGGTGAAGCAGCGGCGGGTGGTAAACCGGCGGGGCACCACGGGCCGGCGGAGACAGTGGCGGTGGTGTCGGTGTCCCCGGTGGAGAAGGGACCACGAGCGGCGGTGGCCGCGGCCTGCGCTGGTATACCCGTACCGGCGCGGCGAACCTCGACGGAGGCGCCGGAGCAGGTGCCGAGACAGGATCCGGCGTCGGCAACCGGCACGACCCCCCGGGGCAGAAGCGGGGGACGAAGGCCCCGGGTCTGCACCAACTGGAGAGGACGGGGCCGCGCCGGAGGACGAGGGGCCCGGACTCGCAGGGGAGCCGGGACCGATGGCCGGCACTGAGTGCGGCGAAGCGGTACCTGCAGGAGACCACGAAAAAGGCGGCTGAACCACCGGGTCAGTGGGAAACAGAGAGGGTGGGTCAGTGACCGGAGGTGTAGTGGTGCTGGAAAAGGGAAAGACGGACTCATCGAACACCATATGGCGCGAGATGAGAACACGTCGGGAGGTAAGGTCAAAGCATCGGTACCCCTTGTGATCCGGGGAGTACCCGAGGAAGACACAGAGCGTGGAGCGAGGGTCCAGCTTGTGAGAAGAAGTGGCAGCAGTGTTGGGGTAACAAGCACACCCAAACACGCGGAGGTGGTCGTACCGAGACGGGGTACCGAAGAGGGCGTGGTGAGGTGTGGGAGCGGGACAGGCAGCGGAAGGAAGGCGGTTAAGAAGGTAGGTGGAGGTGTGCAGGCCCTCAGCCCAGAAGCGAGCAGGAAGAGAAGCCTGAAACAGAAGAGTGCGCACGGTGTCGTTGGTGGTGCGAATCATCCGCTCTGCCTTGCCATTCTGCGAAGAGGTGTATGGGCAAGACATGCACAACTAAACACCGTGAGAGAGGAAGAAAGCTCGGGAGGTGGAGTTATCAAACTCGCAACCATTGTCACACTGGACGGCCTTGATGGTGAGACCGAACTGAGTAGACACCCAAGTAAAGAAGTGAAGGAGCGTGGTAAACGTATCCGACTTCGCACGTAGAGGAAAAGTCCATGAATAATGCGAAAAATCATCAACAACCACAAGATAGTACTTATAACCAGAAATACTGATAACAGGAGATGTCCATAGGTCGCAATGTACAAGATCAAAAATGCGGGCCGCATGAGAAGAACTAGAAAAAGGAAGACGAATATGTCGGCCCAATTGGCACGCATGACACAGTTGCTCATCATGAGCTCGAGTACATGGAAGACCAGAGCTACGACTGAGCTGTATCAGGGCATCACGTCCAGGATGGCCGAGGCGCCGGTGCCAAGTAGTAGAGGAAGTAGAAGCGGCGAAGGCAGCTGACAAAAGGGACGGCGAAGAAGACGAATGCGCCGCCGGGAAACGAAGGGTGTAAAGGGGCCCGGTGCTGTCACATCGGAGCAGAGGACGCCGGGAAGCCAAATCCTTTACAGTAAGACCAGAAGAGTCAAATTCCACAGAACAAGAATTGTCAGCTGTAAAACGACGAATAGAAAGAAGGTTATGAACCATAGAGGGAGCCACAAGAACATCAGGAAGGCGAAAGGAGCCATGAGCACCGGCGGTACCCACAGATGAGACTGGAATACAAGAGCCATTTGCGACCATAATGGACGAAGGAAGAGAGGAAGAGGGAGAGTGAATCGACGAAAGTATACCGGGGTCAGGAGTAGTGTGGTAGGTGGCCCCCGAATCGGCGATCCACTCGGGTCCGACCGGAGGTGTCAGGCTCATGGTGCCGAACGAGCGAGCCAGGGCCGCCTGGTCCCATCCAGAGACCCCCGGTGGAGGCCTGGAAGGTCCGAAGGGAGGAACCCACGAAGCAGCAGGCGGCGGAGCAGGGAAGGCGCCGAGTGGAGGACCAGCGGGAGGTGCGCCGGTGAGCATGGCCACCGGTGGACGCGAGGCGGTCCCGGTGGCGTGGTAGGGCCACATGGAGATGCGCCTAGACCACGGGTTCTGGAAGGAGGGCCATGGTGCCCCCCCCTGTGGTCCACCGGGTGCCGGGGCCTGTGGAGGTGCACCCCGGCCACCTCCGCGACCCCCTCCGCGGCGACGACGGCCGCCACGACCCCCCCCCACCTCCGCTCGGCCCGGAGGGAGGGGGACCCAGAAGAGACGACGGCGGTGGAGCAGACGTGCGCGGCGAAGTAGCAGCGAGAGCCGTCGAGGAGGCCCCCGGGGAAGCCGTGGAACCCGGCTGGAGGCCCTGCGTGAGCTCCTCCATGACGAGATCGTCACGGACCTCCAGGAAGGTGGGGAAGGACCGCTGGCGGGTGATCCACATCCGGAGGTGGGCGTAGCGGTCGCTGAGCCCCCGGAGGACGTTGAGGACCAAGATGCGATCCTCCACGGGCCACCCGAGGTCCCCCAGCGAGTCAGCCATGGCCTTCATCCGACGGCAGAACTCACCGACGGAGAGGTCACCCTGGACGAAGGTGCGGAAGCTCGCGTCGAGGCGGAGAGCCCGGGCCTCAGCGTTGCCCAGGAACTGACCCTCAAGGGCCAGCCACGCCCGGCGCGCGTCAGGGGAGGTGCGAACGAGGTCGTGGAGGTCCAGGGAGATCGTCCCCAGGATCCAGGCGAGTCGGAGCCACGACGACGTCTGGGCAGTGACCGGGGTGTCGAGGAGGACGTGGTCGTCGAGGGCGTAGCGGCGAAGGGTGAGAACCACCAGATCCCGCCAACGGGCGTAGGAAGGAGACTCCGGCTCGAGGACGACCGGGACGAGAAGTCGAATGTTCTGGACCCCCCCCCGGCCTGGTAGTGGAGCTGGGCCACGAGGGGATCAGCCGGGTCATGCCAGATGACGGTGGTGTGTGAGATGGGACGCCCAGGCGAGGCAGAGGAGGTGGCACCAATGTCCCGGGAGGCGGGCGGAACGAGAAGCTGCTCCGCCTCGGCGATCTGGCGAGCCAGAGCGTCGGCCGCGTTGCGCTCGCGCTCCCACACGAGAGCCGCCGCGCGTACACAAGCCTGGCCTTCCGCCACAACAGCACGGGCAGCCACAAGGGCGGCAGCGAGAGTGGAGTCCGTCCCCGGGGCGCGTAGAAGATGAGGGCCACCGAGAAGAAGATCAACAGAAGGAGCAGAGGCACCGGCACCGGCACCAGCGGGGTCCCCCGGGTCAGCTGTGGGACGGAGGAGCGGCTGGACAACTTCGGGCTGGACCACCCCCGCAGGCGCGACGTCCTCGGTGCCGTCCCCCACCGTGCCCAGGTCAGAGGAGGTGGCCAAGGCATGGGCTGCCGCAGTGCCCTTAGCAGCAGCAGCAGCCTCAGGTGAAGAAGAGGGGGCAGCGCTGGAGGGCGGGGTCAGCAGCCAGAGGGGGGCGGGTGGCGCCTGGAACAGGGAGCAGAGGGGGGCGGGCGGCGCCTGGAGGGGCGGGATGGTGGCCGGCGGCCAGGGGCTGGCCGGCGGGTGGGTGGTGGCCGGCGGCCAGGGGCTGGCCGGCAGGAAGAAGGTGGCCGGCGGCCAGGGGCTGGCCGGCGGGTGGGAGGTGGCCGGCGGCCAGAGGGTGGCCGGCGGGAAGAAGTTGCGTGCCTGGAGAGGAGACCACAGGGGCGCCGGCCAAGATCTGGGCCCAGGATGGAGAGGAAGAAGAGGGGAAGTAGGAATAGAGGGAAGGGGGAGGGGGAGGGCCGCCGGCCATGGTGGCTGGACCGGCGGCGGCACCTCCAGGAGAGGGGCGGCGGCTGGGAGGCAGGGGAAGAGAAAAAAAACCCTATGCTCTGATTACCATGCTAGAGGAATGATTTTTCCATTACTTGGCTAACCCTAGAAGGGTAGCTATATAGTTCCATACATGGGTCACATGGGCCTTAGCCTCATGGGCCTACATATACTCCAACATATATAATGGAGACAAAGGAGATCTCCCACCCCAAACAGAAACACCTTGAGGCCATTTAGGAATAACATTTCTTTGCATAAACATCAGATCAGGATTCAGGAATAGCTAGCACAGATCACAATGCTTAAAAAACAAGCATGCACACTCTTTCTTACCTACATAACAGATAATCAAATCATCATTGTTACTGTAGTTTGAAACCAACTAAAGAATCTTGGAATGAAACAGGTAATTTGAAAAGGTGTGTTCAGTTACTGGCTTGTGCCTTTTCCAGTGATTAAGAAGTAAGGTAGTGACTAGCAATAGGTACTACTAATTAAAGAGAAGACAAGAAAAAGAACTACCACTGAATGAACTAACCGTCAATAATAAATACATACCCCTCTGCTTGGGCACCGATCTTTCGGGTGATAAAATTCACAAGCTGATCCAAATTGGCATGTCCCAGTTTTCATGTAGAATGGGCATTCTGCCGGATGCCACCCACTTGAAAGTTCTTTTGGATGATTGAATATACATGCTGATTCAAATTTACATTTCCCAAATTGCATGTAGTACCGACAATCTGGTTGACCAGGCCTCTCAGGATATTTTTGTTGCTGGTACATCTGATCTTGTGTGGTTCTAGCAGCTGGGTGGTGTTCGTTTGCAGCAACTGACCTTTTTGGACTTGCTGAACCCTGCATGCTTGGGGTTATATCCTTCGGGTGATGAAACTTACAGTTTGCACCAAATTTACAGGACCCGGTTTTCACATAGAAGGGGCACTCAGGTTCACCAGGTCTGTCAGGATAAACCATCAGTTCTCCTGATAGTGCAGGCTCTTTTTTTGGATGGTATCTACTTGATTTTTCTTTTGGATGGTATCTACTTTGGAATTTGTCTTCTGGATGGTAGGTACTTGGAAATTTGTCTTTTGGATGGTAATATTGGCACGATGATCCAAACCTACAATTACCAAATTTCAGAAGGAAAGGGCATTCAGGCCTCTCAGGATAGTCCCCATGTTCCTGCTTGCACAAAGGCCCATCTGAACTATCCGCCGAGCAGCAGCCATCAGAATCATCTGAAGCAGATGCCCAATCAGGATCCTACTTGAAGCAAATGAGAAAAGTTATTAAGAATGCATTACTATGGCCACAGTTTACATAGTACATGTGGAATTCCAAAATTGCAAAAGTGACAAATCTGCTTTACCTGAATTAAAAGGACGCATGTCTAATAAAATCAAATAGTAGCATGCAAAATTCCCTAACACTTCGGCTCAGCTGCCACAGGCTTAGTCATATCAGATATTCAGAATGCCTTTTCACATAAAGGTCCAGGTCTATAGGTTCAACTCAAGCATCTACTAGATTCAACAAATATTGGAAGATACTAGTGCCAAATATTTATTCAATCAACAATATGAAAATACATCTGAGCAGTGTCATGGTTTTTGAGGTCATCTGGCTGGGGTTTGGGTTGATAACATCTGAAAGGAACCAAAAAAAAGAATAAAAACGAAATTGCAGTCCCAATGAAGATTGGAAAAACATTCACCCATATACAAGCAGATATGCTTCAAGAAAATAAACATAGGGTTTCTTTTCTAAAAAAATAGGTTACAGAATTCCAAGATGTGGGGAAATGAATATTTACATATACAGTTACATAAATGTACAATATTCAAATAGACAGCATGTATGGATGTACCTTTTTTATCCTCATTTCCTTTTCTTCTGTACAGGGGGGCACATTCTGAGGAGGTAAAAGCATCCGAAGTATGTTTGGAGGAAGAATCTCAGATCCAGACGATATGTCATCCATGGTTCCATGTTCAGGTGACTTCTTTGAGTGTGGTGAAGATTGCAAGTTAGTATCATCCCATCCCGTTGCCGTGTGGAGTTGAACATCAAGAACTTGCTCTGGATGGTTATAACAACATTTCTTTCCATATCTGCATATACCATTACGCATGTAATAGGTACACTTCCTTGCTCCCTGATCAAAGAACAAAATTTGGCCCAGCAGCTTTAAATGTGAAGCATAAGTTTATGAACCAGCTTAGATGAATAGAAGGAGACAGGAAAATGCATACTTCTCGAATGGGGAGGCCAACACGGTTCAGTTCCAGAAATTCAACTTCATGATTTCTTTGTTCAGAAGTGAAACTTGAAACTTCCAGTTTTGCTTTGAGCTGTAGTGATGAAAACATGTTTCGATATGAAAAAAGGATGAAAGTTATGCCAGATAATGATAAGATCCACAAGTGAAAAATAAAACACTAAACAGGTATACCACGACTTTCTAAAGTGCATATCACACATACTGGAAATACAGCAAGTCAGCACTGAAATCTTTATAGCATGCACTTCAAATTTAGATGGATAAAATGCATTGTGAAGGAAAAGATGCATGCACACATGTAAAACAAATCAAATGAAGTGAGATGGTTGATTGTATATCATTAACCAGATGAGAGAAGGCTGATACTGAAAAGCCAACAGAGTTAAGAAGTTAATGCAAATTTTACCCGTGGATGATTGAAGTGGCATGATGACCCATATGAGCAGCTCCCGGTTGACATGTAAAAACGGCAGTTCAGTTTACCAGGCCTCTGTGGATATCCTTCAGAGAGACCAATCTTCTCTCTGTGCACCTCTTGACCTTCCACAGCATTATTATCTGTGATTGTTCTCAGTTGATCACTGGTGCGTTGCTCCACTGCCTCATCTTGATCCTGTACAAAAACACCATCTTCAACTTGCTCTGCCACCATGATGTCCTCCTCTCGCGATTCTTCCACAGCAATGCCAACCTTGGCTGCACCCAGTATGCTACCAGCACCTTCTTGCTCGAGCACCTCTGGATCAACTGCAGCATTATTATCTGTGGTTGTTCTCAGTTGATCACTGGTGCACTGTGGCACCACATTACCCTCATCTAGTACAGGAAGGCCATCCATACCTTGATCTGGAACCACCATGTTCTCCTCTTGTGACTCCACACCACTGCAATCCTTAGCTGCACCTTGTTTGTCAATGGCATCTTCTTGATACACCTTTTTATCTTCCACAGCATTCTCACCCTTGGTCGCTCTTGATTCGTCACCTGCAGATTGTTCCATTTCCTTGTCTTGATCTTCAACAGTAATGCCATCTGAGGCCACACCCTTTTCAAAAATGGCACCTTCTTGCTCCACCACCTCTTGCAATTCTGCAGCATTATCTTCCATGGTTGTTCTCAATTGAACACTGGTGCATTGTGCCACCACATTACCCTCATCTAGTACAGAAAGGCCATCCACACCTTGATCTGGATCCACAACGTTCTCCTCCTCTTGTGGCTCCACACCACTGTCTTCCTTAGCTGTACCTTGCCTGTTAATGGCATCTTCTTGATCCACCTTCTTGTTATCTTCCACAGCATTCTCACCCTCAGTTACACTTGATTCGTCACCTGCAGATTGTTCCGCTTCCTTGTCTTGATCTTCAACAGTAATGCCACCAGCAGTCATACCCTTTTCAAAAATGGCACCTTCTTGCTCCACCAACTCTTGGAATTCTGCAGTATTATCCTCCATGGTTGCTCTCAGCTGATCATTGGTGCATTGCTCCACCGCATTACCCTCATCTCCTGCAGACATGGCATCCCCACCTTGTTCTGCAACCACCACGCCCTCCCCTTGTGCCTCCACACAACTGTCATCATTGATCACACCTTGTATGTTGATCACATCTTCTGGATCCACATTCTCATTATTGTCCAGACCATTCTCATCCTTGGTTGACCTTGATTCATCACCAGCAGATTGCTCTACTTCCTTCTCTTGGTCTTCACCAGCAATACGATCTGTGGTCACAACCCTTTCAACAATGTCACCTTCTTGCTCCACCGCCTTTTGATTTTCTGCAGCATGGTCATCCAGGGTTGATCTCAGCTGATCACTTGTGTATAGTTCCACCATATTATCCTCATCTGATAGAGAGATGACATCCTCACCTTGCTCTACAGCCACTACGTTGTTCTCTAGTAACTCCGCACCACTGCCATCCTTGATCACATCGTATTCGTCTACGACATCTTCTTGGTCCACCACCTTATCCTTAACTTCCACAGAATTTTCATCCCTGGTTGCTCTTGATTCATCACCATCAGATTCCTTCATTTCTTTCTCTTGATCTTCAACAGCAATATCATCTGTTGTTGCATCCATATCAAAAATGGCACCTTCCTGCTCCACCACCCCTTGACCTTCTGAAGCATTATCATCCATGGTTGTTCTCGGTTGACCACTGGTACATTGCTCCACCACCTTATGTTGATCTTGCACAGAAATGCCATCCTCGCTATGCTCCGCCACCACCACATTCTCCTCTTGTGGTTCCACAGTAACACAATCCTTAGCTGCATCCAGTACACCAACAGAAACTTCTTGCTCCACCGCCTTCTCCTTTTCTTCCACAACACTGCCATCCTTGGCTGCTCTTGATCCATGATTGGTGCATTGTTCTACAGCTTCCACAGCAGTGTAACACTCAGTTTCCCCTTCTAGCTCCACCACCTCTTGATCATGTACAGCATTATCATCTGTTCCTGTTCTCAATTGATCACCGGTGGACTGCTCCACTTCTTTATGTTGATCTTGTGAAGAAATGACATCCTCATTTTGCTCTGCCACCACCAAATCATCATCCTCTTGTGATTCCACGGGAGCACAATCCATGGTTGCATCCAGTAGTACACCAACAGCACCTTCTTCTTCCACACCCTTCTTTTCTTCAACAATATTGCCATCCTTCACTGTTTTTGACCCATCATCGCTGCATACAGCTTCCACAGCAGTGTAACACTCAGTTTCCCCTTCTAGCTCTACCACCTCTTGATCTTGTACAGCATTATCATCTGTGGCTGTTCTCAATTGATCACCGGTAGACTGCTCGACTACTTTATGTTGATCTTGTGAAGAAATGACATCCTCATTTTGCTCTGCCACCACCAAATCATCATCCTCTTGTGATTCCACAGGAGCAGCATCCTTGGCTGCATCCAGTAGTAGACCAACAGCACCTTCTTCTTCCACACCCTTCTCTTCTTCAACAATATCCCCATCGTTTCCTGCTTTTGACCCACCATCGCTGCATTGTTCTACAGCTTCCAAAGCAGTGTACCACTCAGTTGCCCCTTCTTGCTCCACCACCACCTCTTGATCTTGTGCAGCATTACCATCTGTGGTTGTTGTCAATTGATCACCAGCGCACTGCTCCACCACCTCATGTTGATCTTGTACAGAAATGGCATCCACACCTTGCTCTTCCACCACAGCATTCTCCTCCTCTTGCAATCCTACAGAAACACCATCTTCAGCTGCATCCGGTATGCCACCAGCACATTCTTGGTTGATCACCCTCTCATTTACTTCCACAACATTGCTATCCTTGACTGCCCTTGTTTCATCACCAGCACATTGCTCTACTGGAGAGTAGTTACTCTCATCTTCCACCACAGCAGCACAATCCTCGGTGCCCCCTTGTTGCTCCACCACCACCTCCTGATCTTGGGCCACGGCTGCCCCCAACTCATCACCAGGGCACTGCTCCCCCTCCTCCTCCTGACCACGCGTCGGGAAACAATTTCTGTTCGCCGAGCGCCCATCAACAGCAAGACCTTCCTTCTCCCGACTGTCTTCAGCTGTATCCCACCCTTCCTCGGCCGGTACCAACCCTAGCTCCTCCTCCCAAGCACCTGCGCCACTCCCAGCAACCTGATCGTCCTCGTGCTGCCGCTGGAGAGCAGCCAACGAGGGCAGGTGGAGGCTGCTGCCGCCCGAGGCCGCTTCGGAGGAAGGGGGGCCGTCGGCGGATGGAGCGGGCCCCGCGTCGAGTAGGAGCCCGAGGCCCACATTGGAAGGCGGCGGCTTGGGGCTGGAGAAGCGGCCGATTGCGGCGGAGAGTGTGGCGGGGAGAGGAATGGAAGCGAAAAGCCTCCTCCCGAGGCCACCACCGCCGCCGCCGGTAGCGGGCTTGGACTTTGAGGTGGGCTTCGGCGACTGCGAGCAAGGTGGCGGATCGGCGGCCGCCAGGGCGTCCTTGAACTCGTCCTCGTCCTCCACCCCAGCCATGGCGGCGGCGGCGGCGGGGGGGCCTGGGGCGGGGGCGGGGGCGCGGGGTGGAGGAGGGGAGGCACTAGGGAGGAGAAACCCTAAACCCTCGATCAGTCTGGAACTCCACCCAACCACTCCGCTCACCTCGTCCTTCTGTCACCCACTCACGCTTTCTCTTCGCCCTGCCCTCGTCCTTGGTTGGTTGGAGACTTGTGTATCGCAGGGAGCAGTCGTGGCCTCGTGGGAGGCTGGGAGGATGGGGCCCGTGGACCGTGGTTGTTTCTGTTTCGAGGGATTTGTGTACACGTCCATTTGTGTGGAATGGAATGTTGATTACTACGAGATTGGCTTTGGAAACGCATGCATCACAGCATCAGCTGGGAATCCGGGTCATTTTGTTTTGTTGTTGTTTAATGCACCGGGATTTGGTAGTACCTGGGGTATGCAGTACCAGGATAGAAAGTCCTGGTTTGTTTTGGGCGCTTGGCAGAGCCTGTTTAGTTTGCAAAAAGCAAACCCAAAAAGTGCTATAGTACCTGTCACATCGAATCTTACGACATATGCATAGAGTACTAAATATAGTCGAAAGAAAAAACTAATTACACAGTTTGGTTGTAAATCACGAGACAAATCTTTTGAGCCTAATTAGTCCATGATTGGACACAAATTGCCAAATAAAACGAAAAGTGCTACAGTAGTCGAACCCAAACTTTTTCACCAACTAAACAAGCATCTGCGGCTGCTGTTTCCCATGCAAATCTCCTCACGTACTACTGATTAAGCGCTGCAGCCGCAGCGGTTTAAGCACAGGTGAACGAGGTCCTTTGATTTGCACGTTGGTTTAAACTGAATCTCCTTCCATCCTGCAAAAAAAATGTTGCTATTTGATTTGTAAGTTTGACTGTTTATGAAAAAAAAACTAGCAACATTTGCACTTCTAAATAAGTTTATTATAAAACTATTCAATGATTTTTTTAATGATACTAATTATATCATAAATTTTGATATTTTCGTATATATATTTGGCCAAAGTTAAAAATGTTTACATCTTGTGAAGTGAGAATAACGTTGTTTATGGGACGAAGGGAGTCTGGTACACTCCTAGTAAGATTTCATTTCAATTGTTCCTAAACGATGGAAGAAAGTTCATTATACTACTTCACTAGGGAATTCAAGTTAAATCAAGACGGGATGCTGCATCAAGTTGTTGGATGGATGCTTGTACGACCATTGGAATCACAAAGTCTTGTAGAGATGCAAGCATAGTCTCGGATGGAACCTTGTTGCAATGGTTATCCCTTTGCAAAGGAGTAATATCTAACTACAATGTAGAATGATATGTATGTTAAAGACTAAAACTCTTGTGGTGCATGACCTAGGATGACACCAAGCCCGAATAGTGGCCTCAAGGAAGGGGTAAATAAAGGAAATCTCGCCTATGGACAGAGCTAGATGAAATTGGAGACATGAGACGTTCAAGTGAAGGTAAAAGTACAACCTAAGCAAAGACTATCAACAAGTGGAATCGAAAGCAGGGAAGAAATTAGCAATCATATCAAATTGCTTGAAGAGTTTTACTGTATAGCCCTAGTATAAATCTAAAAAATAAGTCGTGCAAACTTGTAGCAACAACGCAAAGAAGGATGACATGCCATCTAAGAAAGGAAAAGAAATCATGCAGATAACGGAGTAATGACCAAATAATGGAGGAGCGAAGTGTTTGGTTTGAGAAACGAACCTATCCGTGGTCTTCTCACTCACGTTTTGAATTTGTTACATAGGTGGGATGAGTCGATTCATCGTTCTTGACATGCACATGATTAGTGTAAGTATAAGGAGGCAAACAAGTTAACAAAAGCGTGAATGAGGTGAAAAGACTTTATTAGAGGTAACCAATATGAGTAGAGAAAAGACGTCTTCCTAGAATAACGTTACTATACCCTTATGTAGTAGTTTTTTAATTGAAAGGTTCGTATAGTAGTTTATTAGCTGCAAGTACATTCGTTAAAAGGTTCAAAACTAGATCGGCAGTGCTAGCGTTCGGACATCCGCGCCTGCATTCTGTCTCCCCTTGTGCACTTGCATCCTGCACCCGCCTACGCGGGGCCCACGCCCTGCCCGACTGCACATGGAGAGTCCCCGCTCGCGCCTCCTCCGCTTCTCACGCGCATGCACGCGGCCAACAGATGCAACAGGTGGCTAAGTCATTCATCCAGAAGAGGGGGAGGGGCGGCGGATGCCCAGCCGGCGCCGAGAGGAGGAGACACCGAAGCGAAGGTGAGACGGTAGAAAAACGAGGACAGAGATGCAACACCCGATCTACTTTTGAAACATCCGGATTTAACACTTGCAACATATGTCTAAAGATAGATGAAACACATGAAACATGCATCTGAAACACTAGCTGCAACACCAGATCTACTTTTGAAATATCCAGATGAAACACTCACAACATAAGTACGAAACAGCTGAAACACTCGAAACATGCATATGAAACACTTGCAAAAAAACACATAAAACACTTCATATGTTTGAAAACATATGTAACTTTCAGATGAAACACTTGCAAACATACATCTGAAAATCGAAATGAAACATTTGGAACGTACACTTGAAACATAAGCGTATAGCCACTTCAACATGTGCAACATTCTGATCCACTTTTGCATCATCAAGATGAAACACTTGCAACATTTATCTGAAACACTTGAAACATACTCCTGCAACATGGGCTTTGCTCGGATGAATGGAGGCACATCGGCGTGGAGGTTGTTGGCGGCGCATGGACCTCGCTGTGCGGCAGCGGCATGGACAACTCGACGGTGGGTGTGGCGTCACACGAATCTCGTTCCCCTCGCCTGCTTGCTGGAGCATTCGTCGTGGAGGCTCACCGGCTCGGTGGACGCGGTCGTGGCTCGGTGGAGGCAGTCGTGGCGAGCGGGTCCGGCCGCAGCAAGGAGGCAGCGCGGTGGAGGCAGGCGAGGAATACTAAGCCTGGTGAGGAATGTGGCGCAGAGGAGGCCACAGGGGATGGGGCGCGCTGCGGGGACCGGCGATGGCAAAGTAGAGTGGGGTGGGCAGACGGGCATGGTGACGCAAGGAGAAAATGGCGCAGCGAGCATCAGAGCACGCAAACGGGACGAATGGATATGGTCGTTGGACGAGCGGCGCGTGCGAAAGTGAGCGGGGGGAGACCTCCGTAATTATATCATTATTGAAACTAGTTCAGCTGAGTCATGGTCACAAGCAGATGCAAAAACTTTTTTTAAGGAGAACATTTTGTATTTAGTTTGAAAGAAATAGTGGATCGAGTGAATAAAGTACTGAAAATAAACTTTTTGATTAGGTACAACTTGGACGTACATAATCCACACACTCCACACTCACATCACACGCGCACACACGCGTGCGTGTCCTTATACATGCAAAGAAGAGATTGGGAGGCACGTCATCTTCAGTGCGTGGGAAACGCGTAGTACCACAGAACACGTACGCGTGCGTGTACCTTAAAATTTCTAGAAAAATTCTAGAAAAAGGTGCAATCACTAGGGTTTGAACCATGATGGATAACATCCCACTAGACAGCCCTACCACTAGACCACAGGCACATTTGCGAAAATAAACTAGTTCAGCTGAGTCAGCGTACACCGCGCCTCGGCGGCTCGGCGCACCGCGTCGCACCGAACTCGGCATGGCTCGCCCTACCCCCACGTCCGGCTCGGCTCGGCCGTTCCGTTCCGTTCCCCTCCCGTTCTTCTCATACACGGCCAATTGGAAATTTTTTAAATAATATTTTTTAATGAATAATTGCAAATTTAGAAGTTGTTATACAAAAAATGTAGATATTGCACCTGTCGGCACCTCAGCAAACGATAGGGGTGACGTGGCAGCCGACGCCGCCCTATCGTCACTGAAGCTGGAAGGCCAACAGGCCCTATCAGCTTTGAACCAACAGGCCTATTGGTTATCCAACACCCAATTACACTATTTCATGTTTTATAATCTGATATGAGCTCTTTTCCGAACATAACCATCACCAGATAGAAAACTAACTTTATCACTACAACATTAAAAACATTTGTTCTCCTTTTCCGAACTTATAAATATATATTACGCACCAGAAATCCAGGAGTGACGGCACCTGAAAAACGTACGAATCTGCAAAGCCTACGTCGTTTGTCCGTTGAATTGTCATTTGCTTCGATGCAGGCATCGGAAGTTATTGGAGCGTTGCCTCCATTGAATGGCCGTAAAGCGACTGATACGGTTGGAGGCATCAGAAATTTAGAAGTACATTTATTCACATACATGAAACCATACAACTAATATAGGTCAACCAGCACGACGCCCACGTTTGACAGCCTATGCTTCTTGGTGATGAATCTGCACCGTAGGGTAAGTGAGTTGGTCTGGAGGATGGTGTTGGTGTGCAGACGGGGTCCACTCTGGAGGCTGCGTACCCTCAGTTGGCTGGGTAGGCAGAGGTGCACCTGAAAGCTGTTAGGGCCCGGCCTCATCGGGGAACCAAGGAAGAGTGTCGTCGGTGAAAAAATCGTGAAGCTGCTAGTACCTATCGTGTAGTCACTGCAAGAAGCACGTCCACCTACCAAAAAATTGTAAGGTCACATAGAGCATGTTACGTACAAGGGAAGGTCATCGCAAAAGTACCTAGGACTCCAACCATCAGGTGCGAAGAACGAGCACGTCCTCCGAATCTGACGACCGGAGGCGAAGGTGGGGTAGTGCTGGAGCCTCACCCTACTGGACGTGAACAACTACATTTATGGTGTGGCAGCACGATGCTTAGCGTACTCCCGCCAAGCAACATTGCCCAAGTCATCGAAGGGCGGCAACCAACTCGATCCTACCAACCGTTGGTGGTTCTGCTCGAACCGTTGGGCATACGAAACCAGCTCGTTGTCCACGTCGTTGCAGATATCTGTCTACAAGGCAGGCATATATTGTTCCATGAATTGTTGTGACTCATTGGCAAAGTAACGATAAGACAAAGAAGTTTACAAATTTACTTACTAGCGCATGGAAAGGAGCGGGTGGCTCCATCGCGAACGGGTCGGTGATCTTGGCCTCGTGCGACGCGACCTGTACCAGCACAGGGAAGCAACGGATGCGTGTGGTAAAATCTAGCGGCCAGGCTAAAACTTGTTTGCCGCTATAATTTAGTGACAAATTCAATTCTATGTCAAAGACCTGAAACTCACTGAGGTCTACCCCGCTGTCCACATATCTGATTTCACCGTCACCATGGTAAATTCTAAAAGAAACTAAATCGGTTGACATTCTTGGTCACATCGTGCAAAGTATGGTGTCAGTCATATGAAGTACCATGCAAACTAAACAAAATAAACTAAAACAAAACTAACCCTAAAAAATAATCCTAAAAATCTAACTAAATATACTAATTAAAACTAATTACTAAATATACTAATTAAAACTAATTAATCTAATCTAATGTACAACTACAAACTAAATATACTAATTAATCTTACCCTAAAAAACTAATCAATCTAACCTTAAAAAACTAACCCTAATATAGGGCTACAAACTAAATATACTAATTAATCTAGCCCTAACCATATCTAACTAAACAAATTAAACTAACAAAATCTAAATAAACTAACGAACAAAATTGAAATCTAAATTTACAAAAAGAAAAGAATAAAGAAACTTACCCGCGCCTGCGTGGAGGGCGGCGGCGGCACAGCCTCCGTCGGATTCGGCGCCGGCAGGCGCATGGAGGGGAAAATTTTTATTTTTAAATCCTTTTTTATTCAATATTTCAATAACAATCACTCCTAAATTTTTTTTTGTGGATTTGACCTGTGACCAAATAACGTTGTCATGCCACATGCATTGGTGCGGCAACATCCATCACGTTAGATAGTGTTTTCGATGTGGAAAACGATGTCACGCCACTCTTGCTGGCGTGACAGTACTGTTCTGTCGCGTCACCGGAAGTGGCGTGACAAGACCAAAACTTTGAAAAATCATAACTCTTTCATACGATGTTGAATGAAGATGAAATTTATATCAAAATTGTAGCTCTCGATGAGATCTACAACTTTTTAGTTTTAAGTTTTTTCATTTGATGATATTAAGATGCTCAAAACATTAATATATAATTTTACGAGGATAATAACCGCGTACAAGTGCTTGTCGTATTAGAAAAATAATATCGTTTTTATGGTGTCAAATGAAGATACTTCTTAAATGAAAGTTGTAGCTCTGAAAGATATCTAGAACTTTGTAGTGTTGAGTTTTTACATTGAGATACTCAAAATGCACAAAAAATAATATAAAATTTTAGGAGCATAATAATAGTGTATTAGCATTTGTTGTGTTAGAAAAATAATATTGTTTTCGTATAGTGTCAAATGAAGATACATTTTATATCAAAGTTGTAGCTCTTAGTGAGATATATAAGTTTATAGTTTTGAGCTATCATCACTGTTCAAAAAAGCGGCATTAAGCGGTCGCTTAAGCGCGCTGAAGCGCTACGCGGGGGGTCTCCGCTTCGCTTCGGGCCAAAAGCGCTCCCTAAGCGGCGCTGGCGCTTAAGCGGACACGGACGCGCGCGGAAGCCGCTGAGGCGGAGAAAAGCGCCGCGGAAGCCCCGCTCCGCGGCCGCTCAGCGAGCCAGCGACGAGGCGCCGCGCGGGAAAGGCTGCGCGCGGGAAAGCAGCGCGGGAGATGGATGCGCGCCGCACAGAACTTCCAATCGGGCACGCGGGAACTCGATTAGGGCGTGCGGGAGAGGAGGACGGAATAAAAGCAGACCTGCTGAAGTCCCGTGCACCTGCCGACGCCCGCCGACCGACCGGTCTCTGCCCCAAGTCCGACGCGGAGAGGACTTCCACGCGGGAACAGGATTCGAGCCGCCGCTGGAGGAGGTCGAGCTCGTCGGTGTCTTCCCCAAGTCCGACGTCTCTTCCCCAAGGTCGAGTTCGAGCCGCCCCCATCTCCGGTGTTGTCTGCTCGGTTCTCTTCCCCACGTCTGGCAAGGTGAGCTCCTCTCTCCTCTGCTTCTCCACTCTGGTTCTCCCTTCCCTTCTCCTTCCCCCCTCCTTTGAGTCCTATGTGTGCTACGCTGCTACTGCTAGGTGGGCTATATAGGTGTGCGCATGTGCAGCATTGGATTGCTAGATTAGTTTATGCCTAATTCCTCCCGTACGGCTGCATATTATATTCTGCAGTTCTGCTTACTGCTTTTGTTGTACAGATTAGTATAATACAGATTTCTTGTGTTTTGTGCTCTTAGATTTGTTGTTGTGTTGTGCAGAACTACAGATTAGTGATTAGTTAGTCTATGCCTAATTTCTTTGCTTCTTGTCCTTGTATAGATTAATAGAATACTAATTAAGTAATTATAGGATGGAGGGTGCTGGGACAGAAGCAGTAGGAGAAGCCCAGTCAGCAGCACCAGAGGAAACTTTATCTCTCAAGAGGAAGTCAGATGATGTAGGATGGGAATATGGGTATCTATGTGATCCTACCAATCTTAACAAGATAAAGTGCAAGTTATGTAACCATGTGAGCATAGGAGGGGTTTTTCGTCTGAAGCAACACATAGCAGGTGTTGGGAAATCTGTGGCTAAATGTGAAAAGAGCACAGATGAAGATAAAGCAAAGTGTAAGAAAGCACTAGACGCAGCAGCAAATAAGAGGAAACAAAAGACTATTCGTGAGCTCAATCTTAGAGAAGAAGTGTCTGTTTCTCGAGTTTCAGGAGAAGGAGAGAAAGAAGGATCTTGTCTTGGAAGCTCAGAGCCTCACAAGTTAGGTCCCATTGATAAGTGGACAAGGCCAATTGATCCTAAATTAACACAAGCCGAAGCCTTGAAGCAACAAAAGATAAACAAGGAACTTTGGAATCAGAGAACACATGAGGTGCAGCAGTATGTTGCAAGATGGATGTATACACATGGTAATTCAATAATCACCTCCCTTGCATATACTATTCCAGTATTCGTGTACATTATTGTTTGAAAATACACATGGTAATTAACTTGTATTCTTTTCTCTATTTCACAGCCATAGCATTTAATGCTATTGACAATGATGAGTTTCTGCAAATGTGTGAAGCAATTGGTCAATTTGGTGTTGGATTTTTACCTCCTTCTCAAGATCATTTAAGGGGTGTTTTGTTGAATGAGGAATATGCAAGAACCAAGAGTTTGCTGCAGGAACGTGATGCTGAAAAGGTGAAGAATGGATGCTCTATCATGACTGATGCCTGGACAGATACGAAGAGGAGAAGCATAATGAACTTGTGCACAAATTCTGCTGATGGAACAAGTTTTATCAGCTCAAAGGAGATGTCAGATGTGTCACACACAAGTGAAGTCATCTTTGAACTAGTGGACAAAGCAATTGAAGAAATTGGCCCTGATGATGTAGTGCAAGTAGTGACTGACAATGCTTCTAATAATATGGGAGCAAAGAAGTTGCAGGAGAAGAGACCAAACATATTTTGGACCTCATGTGCAACTCACACAATCAACTTGATGCTGCAAGGAATTGGCAGCCAAAGGAGGTTCCAGAAGGTAATTGACCAAGCAAAGGCATTCACTACCTTTGTCTATGGGCACACAAGAACCTTGGAATGCATGAGACACTTCACAGAGGGTAGAGATATAGTAAGGCCAGGAGTAACAAGATTTGCTTCAGCATTTCTTACTTTGGAAAGCATTCTAGAGAAGAAAGACCAGCTAAGAAAGATGGTGGTCAATAGCAAGTGGGATGGACTGAGAGAAGTATCATCCAAAAAAGGAAAGGCTGCAACAGCAACAATGATGAATGCAGAATTTTGGAAAGAAGTCAAGATGTGCTTGAAAGTTTTTGAGCCTCTAGTAAAAGTTCTTCGTTTGGTTGATGGGGATGTGAAGCCATCTATGGGTTTCTTGTATGGAGAATTAGTGAAGGCAAAGAGAGAGATCAAGCAGGTTTATGGCAATATAGAATCTCGCTACAAAGATGTCATGGCTATTATTGATAAGAAGATGGAAGGCAGGCTTAATTCCTCTTTGCATCTGAGTGCATACTTGCTGAATCCTCATTACAGTTATGCTGATCCTTCAATATTTGATGATGGCACTATGACAGTAGGGTTTATTAATTGTGTTGAGACTTTCTATCATGATGATGAGGACAAGCAAGATCAGGCTGTAAATGTTGAACTGCGGAAATTTCAGAATAGAGAAGGTTCCTTTGCGAAGAGGCTTGCTAGGACTTATCAAAACTTTGACTTTAACCCAGGTACTTCATCCCTAGAAATATTATTCTGTATTGCAGCCCCTAAAATATTTATGTTCCTGCATTTTTTATTTATTTCAGCAAAGCTTAGTTCTCTTTGTATTTATTTCAGCATCTTGGTGGAAACTCTATGGAAATGAAACACCTGTTCTACAAAAGATGGCTATGAGAATTCTTTCACTAACTTCAAGCTCTTCAGGCTGTGAAAGAAATTGGAGTGTTTTTGATTTGGTCAGTAACCTGTAATCTCAGGTCTGAATATTCAGATTATTCTCCAACCTGATTTGCTTATGTTCTTAATTCTTATGTTTATTTGTAGATACATACTAAGAAAAGAAATAGGCTAACTACAGCCCGCCTAAACTCTCTTGTCTTCATACAATTCAATTCCCAACTCATGAGTAGGAGACAACAGATCAAGTCAAAGAAGATTACTGATGTTCTCTTATCCAATGATGTCATGCAAGCTCAAGGTTTCATGTTTGATGGTGGAGATGATTGTGCAACAGTTGTCTATCAGGATCATGATGATGATGAAGAAATGCCTGGTACAGGGATAAGTTGGACTGTTATTGGAGAAGCAATGGGAGCAAGTGAACAACTAGAGCTGCGTCGAAGTTCAAGAATAAGAGAGCTCTATGCAGAAGAGGAATTTGATTCAGAAGAAGAGGAATTTGATTCAGAGGATGGGCTGGATGGCATGGATGAAGATGAATGAGTCAGCTGGAATGATGGCATCTTTTGTTATGTTTATCTATGCATTGCCATCATTGTTGTTTTATCAATTTATCAGTTGTGTTGTACTGTCATGCTCATGAGTGGGCTGTAGTGATGTATCTTTTAATTTGGAACTAAGTAGGACCTTAAAGTCTTAAACTATGGTTTATGAACTTCAAATGTAATGTTATATTCTTATGAACTAAGTAGTGGTGTAGTACTGTTACACCATTGTTCTTGCCATTGCTATTTGCCTTATCTGTTTATAAATATTTAATCCTGAGGTATATTTTTTGTTTTATGAACCTAATCAACATTTGATGTTTCCCATATCAGTGACTGTTAGGAACATTACAACATGAAACCAACAATTGCTGAGCTGCACCTGTACAAGTCCAATTGCTCAGCTGTGCAAGTCCAGGAACAAGATCAAATGAGGTATGTTTTTATTTATACTTCTCAAGTTGACAGCCTATTACATGAATCTGATTTGCTACAGTACAGAACGCTTAAGCAACGCTTACAACGCTTAAGCCCGCTTAAGCTCTAAGCGGCGGGTCACCGCTCGCTTAGCGCTTAACGCTTTTTTGAACTTTGGCTATCATATTTGAGGTCGTTAACATACTCTAAAGATTAATATAAAGTTTTGGCAGCATGTTAACGACTGAAATTTTATATTATTTTTTGAGCATCTTAGCGACTTTAAATGTGAAAACTCAAAGTAATAAACTTGTAGATCTCACTAAGGGCTACAACTTTGATATAAAATGTATATTCATTTGACGCCATACAAAAATAATATTATTTTTTATAATGCGACAAGTGCTAATATGCGATTATTATCCTGCTGAAATTTTATATTATTTTTTCGTGCATTTTAACAATCTTAAAAGTAAAAATTTAAAACTACAAAGTCATAGATCTCATATAAAAAGTATCTTCATTTGACACCATATAAAACGATATTATTTTTCTAACGCTACAAGCACTTATAAGCGGTTATTATGCTTCTGAAATTTTATATTAATTTTTAGGCATCTTAATATCCTCAAATGAAAAACTCAAAACTGCAAAGTTGTAGATCTGATCGAGGGCTACAATTTTCATATAAATTTTATCTTCATCCGACGTCGTATCAAAGAGTTATGATTTTTTAAATATTTTGTTTTGTCACGCCACTCGCGCTGACGTGACATGAACAATACTGTCATGCCAGCGAGAGTGGCATGACAACGTTTTTCACATCGGAAACGTCGTCTAACGTGGCGGATGTTGCCGTGCCAATGCATATGGTGCAACAACGTTATTTGGGTTAAATCCGCAAATTTTTTAGAAGTGATTATTATTAAAATATTAAATAAAAAAGGATTAAAAAATAAAAATTGTCTGCAGGGAGGCTGCCGGCGCGGCGGGGTGGACGAGCAGCTGCGATCGGCGGCGCAGATGGGAGAGAGGGAGGTAGTGCGAGGGAGAGAGACCTATCGGCCAGCGGATAGCCGATAGAACCTGCTCTCTTTGCCGCACCAGAGGGCCTTGTCCGGACCTTGGCCAGCGGATAGTCGACAGGGCCCGCTTCGCCGTACGAGACTGCTCTCTTTCCCGCACCAAGGGGCCCTGTCCGGACCTGGTCGGCAGCTGGATGACCGATAGGGACTCACAGACTCCTAGATTCAAGATTTACAATTGTTCATTAAACATTATTATCTTACCCCTAAATAAAAATTCCCTAGAGCTATCGTCTGTCGCCCCGCTTCGTCCGTATCGTGTCCGGCCGTCAAAACTCCGTATATGCTTATCGTCTGATTGCCCCGCTCCTAATAATCTCTTAACTAACGACGATACTCGGCTTACTCGGCTCCGAAACGGGACCTCAACGGACTTCACGTGGCGTTCCTGGACCGCTGCAGCCCAGTCCCAAAACAAGAAACAAACGACGGTTGCTCAAAAAAAAAAAAAGAAACAAACGATGGTGGTCTGGTGGCCCAAACGGACGGTCCTGGTGTCGTGCACGAGTCCGTTGCTGCTAGAATAACACCACGTTCGCTAGAGGAAGACGTGAATAAATTTGGAAATAGCTTAGGTTCCCAATGCAAAACATGTATTACATTTTAATTTATTTCTAAAAATGTATATTAATCTATACCTAATAATAAAGAGGCAAAATTTCAAGCTCTTTTTTTTCGTCCATCCATTTTTTAGTTTGTCTTTCTCTAACTACCGAACAATGGAGAGCTTCCTCTGTCCGTACTTATATATATACATATACATATATGCTCATACGAGTTAGAGCTCTTGACTAGCATGATACGGAGTCCGGTTCCAAAACATATTGGGTTATGCATGATCTATGTTTAACCAAAAAGTCCATACTCCTACAAAAAAAAGTCCATACCCAATAAGATTACTAGATATATATAGTAAATTCGGTTTTTTTCTTTTCCTATTTCATCATCTGTTCAGAGGTAAAATTTCTCACCCCTGATTTTGGTCCGCCCCCCAATGTCAAAGCACCGTTGGACATCAACTCGGATCGAGAAACAACAAACAGCTAAGTTTCCTATTCCGGTTAATTCGCGGCTGTCTTCATCGACAACATCTAAGACGACTCGGCGTCCTGAGACGGCACGGCATCTCCCACAGCACGACTTTTGTGCGGCACCTACACAAAGAGTCCTACTCTGACTCAACATGCACGGCGCAGGGGCATTCAACATGCAAGCGGTGACCAAAAATAGCCCCGAAAGGCTTGTAGGCATACTGTACGTGTGCATTAAACATACAAAACCATGCAAGATGATGACAAGATCTTCATCATGCAAGAAGCACGCGGACAACTAGGAAGTCGGTCAAGGACTGGTTCATGAACTACTCAGCTCGATGCTCTGACGACGAGGTCCAACTGATTTACTTCATCAACAACCTCTTACTCGGGCACAACAACCAAGGTGATGCTCGGGGGGCTCCCAAGCTGAAAACGCTATGATGACACGCCGACTACTTTTTTTTTACGGTCACCGGGGGAGGCTTTCCCCACCTGAATTGTATATATATTAGCCCAAAACGGCCTGATAGAAGGTTTTTGTACATTTTGGCATATTCAGCACCACAAAACACCAAAGAGAGCAAAGAAAGAAAGGAGAGCACCGAGACACAAAGAACTCTTCAATGATGCCTCTAGGGAGGTCAATGACGTGGCAACGTAATCATCGTGGATTGAGCTAAGTCATGTTCTTTATTTTAACAAAAAAATCAATAATATACATGTATATTTGTCGATATCTACATGTATCTACGCGATTACTATTGGCAGGAGCCAACGACAGTCCTCATCATTGTAGCCCCTCATCATCGTCGCCCTGAGGCGGCCCTCGTTGATGACCTGTGTCATTCAGTCGTGATTATGTTTCAACTCTCAATTCATTGTTCCGGGTGGCCTCGGCCATCAGCACACCGTGTTCATCGATTCGTCATCCATATCGTCAAGCGCATCATCGATGGACTACTTCGGTCTAGCCATGCCGTTTCCAACAACGTCATCGGCAAAAACTACTCGAGCACATCGGCAGGCATCCTCAGAACGGTCATGATCAACCTCTCATCACGGCTCTCGACCTCCCACCATCTCTCGCTGTAGCAGCACTTGACAACAACAGCACCGACAACCACGGATGCGGGGCACGTGGTGTGCCGCCACTGAGCCACGCCGCCATCATCGTACCTAGGATGCTTCGGGTAAGGTCAAGAGACTGGTGCATAGAGAAGTGCGATCTCGTGGAGTAGAGGCAGGACCGCCGGGCCACCTCACAAGCGTCAGGCTGCCCGGAGCTGCCGCTCCCGTGCCCCTCACCTGCTACGAGATGGCCAGAGCCACCACGCCCACACACATGACCGCACCGGGGTTGCCGAGGCCGCTTGAAACATGAGCTCGGAGTCACCGTCTTGAATCAAATCAATACTTTTCAAGCCAAACGTAGCACGATCTTCCGGTGACTACAAAAAATCAAATGCGCAAGCTACTATCCATATATATCTAACCAAGCAAACACCAAACCGAAGAATATAGTATATTATGCCAAAAATACATAGAAACAAATCATGAAACGACAATGAGCGTGTACTACTCGCCATCCACAAAACAACGAGATCAAGTTAAAACATGCCATATGGAGCTCCGAACAACACGAAGTGCCATGGTAATCATAAAATAAAATATTTTTTAAATTTTATAACAAATGATAAAACATAATTAACAAATATATAGCATTATATTATTGCTTGCCACATGTTTAGTACTTTTTTCTCTCGTTGCAACACATGGGCATATTTGCTATAAATAAATAAATAAATATCTAACATTGTTGTTCTTGTTTCCATTAACAGGGTCATTCGTTTGTAATTGCTACAATCACTCACAGTATCAGAAGTATCACCTGACAAATTAAGATGTCGCGGCCGCTAAAGCACAGCGAGCTGAAGCGAATAGGTCAAACTTTTGATAATTCTTTTTTCTTCTGTTGCAATGCATAGGCTCATGAAAATATGTGATAGTTTTTTCTCCCGTTGCAACGCACGGGCATGTTTTGCTAGTAAATTATAAAAGAAAAAGAAAAAGCGTTTATTAGATTTTTATTTATTTCTAAAAAATGTATATTAATAAATATAAAAGTATTAAGAGCATCTCCAAGAGTATTTTTAAAACTTAGTCTCTAAATTATCATTTGGAGAGCTATTTGAGTAAAAATTGTTTTCTATATGTTTATACCCTCCAAAATCATTTTTTATATGTTTATACTCTCCAACAGCTTTTCTATTTCTTGTGCGCGCTATCGAGAGTCATCCTTGCTCTCCATCTTTAACTAGCAAAAAATACAGAATAGAGGATGTCTATATTTGGAGATCCAAGTAAAAAATAATTGGAGGGTATTTTTTCACCAAAATATTTATTCCTAAAAATTAGGTACGATGTAAAGAATCTCTTGAAGTTGCTCTTATTGAAAAGTGAGACAAATTGTTATAGGTTTCTATAAACTTGATCTGCACGATATACGTGATAAAGATCATGAAATATGCTTCATGTTTTCTATATGATTAGATTTTTAGATTATTAAATATATTCATCTAAACCACAAGCCACATGCATTTCCAGTTATGTGGATAAAAATTTGCTCCGTGCAACGCACGGGATTTAAAAAAAATCCCGGCCGATTGCGACCCTCGACCCCCACACCACCGAAACTGCCCCGCCGCCGCCCGCGCCGCCTCGGGGATGGCCGCCGCTGCCGCCCTCCGCTCCTCCGCCGCACGACGGCTCCTGCGCCTCGCCCCGGCAGCCTTGTCGGCTCTGTCCGCTGCTTCCCGGCCCACGGCCGGGGCTGCGCCGCTCTCGCGCCCCATCACCGCGCTCTCAGGTACTCCTCCCCACGTCTCTTTGACTACTTGTTGATTTTACCGCGTGTGGGTGCCTGGATCAGATTGATCCCTTTACCGGGGGCTTCCGGGTCAATTCCTGGTTAGGATCCTCCTACTCCTAGTCCTAGATATGGTTGCTCTAATTACTAGGGAGATTAGAACTCCAGGTTGATGCTAGTGGGGAGATTTATTGCAATAAGCTATTACTCCGTAGGCAAGGGTGTTATTATGCGAGTTTATGATTGACTGGAAGTTGACATACTCTAGCTCAGAGTATATATCAACATGACTGAGAGAGTTGCCTGGACGTGAAATGTGTGGTCCTAGAGTGTTTCTTTCTAGGCTAATGTCTAATCAAACTTTTTAATGAACTCACTTTCTTATCTATACAACACGAGTGATGTTGCTTGCAGCGAGGCATTTGCTTCTGTAGCAACTAGAAAAAAGGTTGTCTAGCCTTTGTTTGAGTACACGGGCTTCAGGAAATCAGCAACAAAAAAAAGAAGAAGATTATTTATGTTTTTTCACGCATGGGGTCAGGGGCAGCATGAGGTTGTTACTGTCTAGGGATTGGCTCATCCTATGCTGATGTCTGCAAGGAGAGTTGGTTTTGAGAGAAGGTGGATGGGAATAAGGACATGGTTTTGAAGGGAATGGAAGGGGATAAGGGACATTGTGTGCTGTTGCACACCGATTTGGGCGGTGAGGGAGGCAGTGCTTTATGTAACCCAACTGTTCTATTCCAATATATGGTGTTCTGAACCATGGACTTAGGGGTACAGTCATTAACTAAAAGGGATACAATGGTTGCCTCTTTCCTGTTTTCCATGTTAGTTTGCAAAGAAAATACTTGGTTGGTTATTGGTTAACACTAATCTTTCACTCTAATTTAATATGTGCTGGATTCTGTGAGAAAATGGTTAAAGGGGATTCAAAGTGATTGAACTTCCTTTAACGAGATTGAGTTATTTTATGTGAAATCCTTGGAGTTGTGGATTTTTTTTTCTTTGATTTGTGTTTACATATTTGGGAAAAAATGCTAGAAGAGTCAATGATGCCTTATTTGTTTTCATTTTGATGTGATTCTGATATTGCACTTCACTTAAAACTTTTCATTCTTAATTAGCTTGTCCATGTTATAAACTCAGGTGGCGACAATCCTATCTCATGGAAACTGAGACGCTTCTTCAGTTCGAATGAAAAGCACTTGCCTGCAATATCTGATCCAGAGATAGAATCCGCATTTAAGGATTTGTTGGCTGCTAGTTGGAATGAACTTCCAGATTCTCTCGTAGCGGAAGCAAAGAAAGCAGTATCTAAAGCCACCGATGATAATGCTGGTCAAGAGGCTTTGAAAAATGTATTTCGTGCAGCTGAGGCGTGTGAAGAATTTAGTGGAACCTTGGTTACCCTAAGAATGGCTCTTGATGATCTTTGTGGCCTGACTGGCGAAGTCAGTACTTGTTATCTCTGTTTCCTCATGTATTTTTTGGGGTGCTTATATCAGTCTGATCAAGACAAAACTTTTGCAGAATGTGGGTCCCTTACCTGGTTATATTGAAGATGCTGTTAAAGCTGCATATAATCGCTACATGACATATCTGGAGTCCTTTGGCCCTGAGGAAAATTATCTAAGAAAGAAGGTGGAGACTGAGTTAGGGACAAAAATGATACACCTCAAAATGAGATGCAGTGGCATAGGTTCTGAGTGGGGAAAGGTATGTCTTCTGAATGTTACTTGTCCCTGTGGTACAGTTTTACTTAAGTACTGTCTTATGCTGGTAGAAAATTAGAAATATGTTGCCTGATACTTTTGTGATTCTTGATGTTTGTAAAAGTTTCTCTGCTTCTAACTGTGCCATAGTTCCCTTTGAGATTATGTTCAGTTTTTGTTCCATATGCAGTGTTAATGCATTTTTAATAGAATTTTATCTTGTTTATTGCTTGACTGTTTTTTGTATTGTTGATTGAATTTCCCATGATTGGTCTTTTGCCTATCTGAAGAAAATTTATTAAAAACTCAAATCTGTATTTTCTGTAACCATCCATCCGTCCGTTATTTTCCATACCAAGTGGAAGCCCATGATTTCCATAAACTGTTGTGAATTGTTCAGTTGCCAGTGGGATCCTAAACCCTTATTGATTGTATTTCACTTGGTACAAATTTTATTTTTTTGGGGGGGTAACTTGGAGTGGGTAATATGTACTTCAGGCTTCTGAAATAGTTTCATATGTGTTTTTTTCCCATTTGATTTTTTTTAATTTTAAGCAAATTATGCATAACAACTGACCATAGCTGGCTGGCTTGCTGTAAGTGTTCATGCATTGAGGGCTAATTTGGAAGCAAGGGGGAGGCACACCAAGGGATGGAAAACCCTCCTCGAAGAACTAAATAATTATTCAAATTATTTCTCCATGGATTTCCCACCCTGGAAAAAGACAGGGATCCCAAGGGGATTTGAGTTTCCAAATTAGCCCTGAGTGTCATAGCAAGATCTGGCAAGGTTTGTTAAATTAGTTTTTATGTATGTCATAGAAATCATGGTACCGGAATCGCATCCAGTTGCACCTTGCATGTGAATTCTGAAGTACCAAATATGTCTCCCCTTCTGTCTGTGGTGAGGTGACAGCAACCAATTGTTTTGTTACCACCACGGACAAGCTAATGTCAATGCTCTCTGCAGGTAGGATTTTGAGAAAAACTGTATCAGACATTTTGGAATTGGTGATATGTGAGTTAGACTTTGCTTTATTGGTTCAGGGTAATTTTGTTATTTTAAAATTAGTAAATATTTTCCCATTTCTCCTACTTTCTATAAACCAGCAAAACAAGCATGCATTCGAGCTGATTCCTGGCCAATATTGTCTGGTCTTCTGATATGCTGCTGCTCCCTGCCACGTACCGATCGGAGGTTGTACGAATGGACGATCGGAGGACGAGGCTTGAAGGCTGATCGGCGGCGAGGAGCCAGCGGCGAGGCACGAGGGAGAAGAGCGGATTGGCGCCGTGGCGGTGCTACAGTGTCGCGTTTACTGTTCACGCGATGTTTACTGTTCGCGCGATTAGGGAGGGTGGCGGCTAGGGTTTGGAAACTCCCGGCTCCCTAAGGGAAGCCGAGCAATAATAGATTGCTCTTGCTTAATTATTTCTCAACCAACGTTACAAATATATAGCCTATTCAGATCCTAATTTAGGGAAATAACTAAACTATTTTAAGGAAATATATAAATAGATAATCAGCCCACTAACGGGCCTAGCGCCCACTAACGGGCCTAGCGCTGAGCCCGACATAACATCTCTCCCCGCCTGGAGAAACAGCTCGTCCTCGAGCTGAAACCCATTGTCAACCAACACCGGGCTCATGCTGGAACACTGCATCAGTCGCCACCGCAGCTGGTACGTCGTCGTCGAGGAAGTCAGCCGACTCCAAGTAGAACAGTCGCTTACACTGATGGCCGCGGACGTAGGGCTCATCACAATTGTAACAAAGCCCTTGACGACGGCGCTCCAACAGCTCCTCCGGTGTGAGACGACGAAACGAGGGAGCTGGAGCGGGTAGGGGCGTGGGAACAGCCAGTGTAGCGCCAGTAGTCACCGAGGGACCCGCAACCGGGTGGCGCGGCGTCGGCAGACCCGGACGTGGAAGGGAAGGCGCCACGAACGAGTCTGCAGCTGGCTGCAGTGCTGCCGTAGCCGTGGCGCGGCTCTCAAAGGCGCGGGCCAGGAACATCGCCGACTGGAGGTCGGGCGGGGCGCGCATCGCGACGTCCACCCGAATGTGTTCCGGGAGGCCGCCGACGAAGAGCTCCGCCTTCTGGCGCGTGGAGATGTCCCGGGAGTGCGCGAGAATCGCCTGGAAACGGTCCGCGAACTCCTGTACCGTGGAGTGGAATGGCAGCCGGCCCAGCTCAGCCAACCGCGAGCCGTAGATGGGTGGGCCGAAGCGAAGGCGGCACAACTCCTTGAAGCGCTCCCAGGAAGGCATGCCCTCGTCCAGCAAGAGGGCGTAGTACCACGTCTGAGCGACGCCAGTGAGGTGGTACGAGGCCATCCACGTCCGTTGCTCCACCGGGGTGCGCTGGCCCCAGAAAAATTGCTCACAATGTGTAAGCCAGTTCAGCGGATCAACGGAGCCGTCATACGTGGTGAAGTCCAACTTGTAACTCTTCGGCTGAAATTCCGCCGCGCCGAAAGCCGCGGGGGCAGCAGCTGCGCCGAACGCCGCGGGGGCGGCAGCCGCGCCGAAAGGCACTGGAGCGGCTGCCGATGGCGCTGTGCTGGGCACCGGGTGCGGCCAGAAACTGGAGCCGTGGAAAAGGGGGCCGTCGACGCCGCCGTAGAGGGTGCCCGACGCAGGAACGCCCCCATGGCCAAAACCCGCGGTGATGTGGGGCGCCGGCGGAATGGCTGTACGCGCCGGCGGGGAGGAGTAGACCGGCAGCGACTCGCCCGTGAGCCATGCCGGTAACGGGGACGGTGAGTGGGGGAACTTGATCTCCTGGATCGGCACACCAGCGGGGGACATCAATGATGCCGGTAAAGTGGTGGCCGCCGTGTCGTCGGACGGCATCCCGTAGGTAGATGACGCTGGAGGAGGAGGCGGGGATGGCAGCAGCGGCTGCTGCGATGGCGGTGGCGGGGTCGGTTGCGGCCCTAGCAGGAATCCATGGATCCCGGCCACCATCCTGCCGAGGTCGAGAACAGCCGCCGTCAGCTGCTCGTTCGTCATGACGGCCACGGCGGAGGACGAGGAACCCGTGGTCATCGGCAAGGACAGCTGTGGCACCAGGGCCGTCGTGGAGATCGGTAGCGGCGGCACAGCGGTGGGGATGGTGGTGGAAGGCAGGGGCGGCGTGGTGGTGGAGGGCGGCTGGATTGACATGGCGAAGTCCGATACCAGGTTGATATGCTGCTGCTCCCTGCCACGTACCGATCGGAGGTTGTACGAATGGACGATCGGAGGACGAGGCTTGAAGGCTGATCGGCGGCGAGGAGCCAGCGGCGAGGCACGAGGGAGAAGAGCGGATTGGCGCCGTGGCGGTGCTACAGTGTCGCGTTTACTGTTCACGCGATGTTTACTGTTCGCGCGATTAGGGAGGGTGGCGGCTAGGGTTTGGAAACTCCCGGCTCCCTAAGGGAAGCCGAGCAATAATAGATTGCTCTTGCTTAATTATTTCTCAACCAACGTTACAAATATATAGCCTATTCAGATCCTAATTTAGGGAAATAACTAAACTATTTTAAGGAAATATATAAATAGATAATCAGCCCACTAACGGGCCTAGCGCCCACTAACGGGCCTAGCGCTGAGCCCGACATAACATCTTCCTCCATGATCTTTTGCTCACGGCATTACTAGCAGGCAAGCAGCTTTATAAGAATCACATGGTCATGCTTTTTCAAACACCTCGTGCACTAGTGTACCATTTATGGGGAAGGGATGTTCTGGTCTCATGTCATTATTGCTATGAAAATGTACCTTCTCCTTTAGTTTTTTTTTTCATTGGTGCTGAGTGTTGGCCTACAAAAAGGCGACATGTCCAGCAATTGAGTGTAGCAGAGATGCGTATGTTGCGTTGGTGTTGTGGGCACACAAGGAGGGATAGAGTCCGGAACGACGATATTCGGGATAGGGTTGGGGTGGCACCAATTGAGGAGAAATTGATTCAACATCGGTTGAGGTGGTTTGGACATGTTCAACGGAGGCCTCCTGAGGCGCCGGTGCGTAGTGGGGTTCTAAAGCGGGCCGATAATGTAAAGAGCGGTAGAGGTCGACTTAAACTAACTTGGGACGAGTCCGTTAAGAGAGACCTTAAGGAGTGGAATATCTCTAAGGATTTAGCTATGGACAGGAGCGCTTGGAGACTGGCAATCAACGTGCCTGAACCGTGACCTCTTTCTGTCTTGTGCCATTTATGTCCCTTTATGTGTCTCTCTGTTTATCGTCTCTTTTGGGTTTCATCTCTAGCCTACCCCAACTTGCTTGGGACAAAAGGCTATGTTGTTGTTGTTGATGAAAATGAATTATGTCGTACTCAACCTCGTAGCATGTATGGAATTATGTTCTCATTTCGATACACATCGAGCCTGCTTGTTGTGTAAGGACTGAAGCTAGTGAAATAGCATATATATTTAGGACTCCTTACTCATAATCTAACTGTTCTACTTGCAGATCTCCCTGATTGGCACCTCAGGGATCTCAGGTTCCTATGTTGAGCTAAGGGCATGATGGGAAGTCTGCAGATCAGAACCATGGAAATCATCGATGAGCTGAGGAAGTCTGTAGATCAGAATGTCTTTTTGCATTTTCCTTTGCCCTTTGTAGCTACCATGGCAATAACAATGAGATCATCAAACAGCTGTGCATTTTAAGTAACTCCAGATACTCCTGTCTTTGTGTCTGTAATAAGAACGTGTCTCATGTGCGTGAAACCTGTCAATTCTGTTAATTTTTGGCTTGCGCCTGACTTCTTGTTCAACTGGTGTGAATTGTATACTTTGTTCATGAAGCACTTATCATATGCCTTCGCTCGCAACTCAACTTCCTTCAGCATTGCAAAAATACAGTGACCTGTCATTTTTTGATGCAAGGGTTTAACAATCTCAATATGTTATTGCTATTCACTAACTAGTGACTGTAGCATGTTAAATCATCACTTAAAATACAAAATGTGTTATATATAATTAAAATGGTGTGAAAAATGAGATTTAATGTTTACTTATTATTGTAATAATAATCTGAGTTTCGTTTGACCTTTTGTTTAAAATCCCAAGATCCACAATAAATGTTAGACGTAATAAAAGGATTAACTAAATATTTATTCAGCTAAAATAGATCTACTTGTTATGAGGTTGAGAAAGGTGAAAAAACGAGCCATGCCGAGTTGCAATGAACATGGGCTCGTCAGATCAGACCACGACATGTCCCACCACCCTGAAATAGTGTGGTATTACTTCTAAGATGCATTTTATGTGGTGCCCATATTCATATTTGGCAAAGCTTATTAAAAATAAAACTATAATTTGAGGAGAAACTTCTTAGTAGGGTTTATTCTATGGGTACATATGTCATTTGAGTGTTCTTTTAAGTTGTCTTAAATTTTCTAGAATGTGTTTTATTACAGAAACAGAGGGAGTATGTCATAAATATTAGGGAAATTATTTGTTCATTGACAAGTAGCCTTCTCACAGGAAGTGACAAGACAGGTGGCATATAAACGGAGACGGCTAATAAGTGGCCTGGAATTATTTGCTACGGTTTATAAAACCCTGAAAAATAAAAGCTCACTGATTTCTATTTTACACAGTAATGTATCACCGGTACAAGTATACAACATTGGCCAGCTGGTATTTTGCTTACAGCCATCTACCTACGTATCTCCTTCACAAACATCTACAACATGAGGCCGAAGCAATCCAAGAGGAACGCGTGACACGAGCAGCAATCTTCAAGCGGTTGGCCTGCAAACAATAGCAGCATTTTGATTTGATCTGAGCCATCATCTGCCAGCTACATGACCTTCTCTGACTTTGTGACTGATGGGGCTCGTGATGTTTGAGGCAATGGCGATGCTGCTCGTGACCACTGCCAGAATGATCATTGTTGCCACCAATGCCTTGTCCTTACGCTTCGCTATTCCATGAACATTCCTGCAGAAAAATCGTGTGTTAGATTCTAAGCTAACATAGCATTAGTTGACAATAGCATCTTTTTTTTCAATTAGGGTAACAATAGTTCATATAGCACAGCTTCTAATTAAGGAGTAGTTCATATACTTCAGGTTTTGATTGCTATGTATCTGTGAGAATGTGGAGTAGGACAACATAGCTTTGGCATATAGGCGCTATACCCTACACATATACACCACCTGGCTGTCCACTTGGAGTACATTTTCAAGAATTTCCTTAAACATGAATATGATGCCCTTTCTGATCATATTGACCTTGCTACGGGCAAACAGGTTTGCTTTTACGAAATCAATTGCCTGATATTATTTAGTCACACAACAAATAAAAGCATGCTGCCTTACTATCTTATGCATGTATTAGAAAAATCAGTTCCGGCTCATATGTCTGCAATACTTGTTGCTTACCATTACTTTCTTGCTTATTGCATAATGCGGAAAATGACCTATTGCGCCTCTGAACATTAAACTCGACATCAATTAGGTCAGTTATACCAGCTTTGATCTTCTGACCTACTCGGACAGGACCCACACCCTCAGGAGTACCTGTAGAGGAACTAATGAATAACCCACAGAAAGACCTCAGATGCACAAAAACAAGCTGAGCAAAGAGAAAATGTCACTACCTGTTAGTATCGCATCACCCTCCATTAATGTCATGATGGAACTGATATAGCTGATCAGAAAAGGAATCTTGAATATCATGTCACTTGTGGATCCTTTCTGTCTTAGTTCGTCATCTACCTGGATACAGTTGGCAGTCAATTGTAAACCATATGCTCAATCACTTCAGGCAACATTAAAGAAATTCAGTACATATTTGCAGAAATACCTTTAGCCAGAGCTCGAGATCGTCGGGATTAGTGACAGCCGATTTTGGAACCTGATTGATGGATAAATTATCATTAGCTGAAGTCAAAACATGGTGTGTCATACTGATGGGGTTACACATTTCATGTCACTAGATGGCTGCGGAGAACACGGAAGGCAACAAAGATGAGGTGTCTCTTATCTAACAACCCTTCTGCACCGACTAATACTTCTGTGCTGACTAACTTCAATATGGCATTGATTCATTGAGGTGTAATTATAACAAGCTAACACAAAAAACATACTGTCCTGAGCCACCAACCAACTCCAAGCAGATGAAGAAAAATCATTGCTTACTACTGCACTAATTGGAGTGAAGGTGTCTTGTCCTTTAGCCAAAGTCCATGGAAGGCCTGCAGACTGCAAATTAGTGGATGTTGAGTATGATAAGAAAATTAATGGTATAGTTCTCTTTAATATAAAGGGTTGAGTCTACTTAAGGTCTTGGCAGCCAGTTGATGCTACCAGATTTGTACAACAAAATATATTTAAAAAAACATTATGTGAAACAAAATATATTGGATGGATGAAGACAGTAACTAGCTTGACTAAAAGCATCGGAATCTTTGCTGTTCATCAATAGATATGATCATGGAGAGGATCCACTAATGAGACTAAATTGCAAAGTTAGTTACTGAATTTTCTTATGTAAATTGAATGTTTGTATGATCATCATACATAAGATTCAACAACCACTAGGGATGACAGATGACACTACAACAACAGTAATTAACAAGTAGTACTGAGGCTCAGAAAAACTACAGAAGGTAGAACTCACCTTAGCAACAGACTGAAGGTCCCTTGCTGTCATGTCCAAAGCAAGTGCATAACCTGGAAAATCCAATGAAGCAAGCAGTTATCACATATTTAGTTTGTCGCCAACAAATGTTTTAAACTGCTCAATTCAAATCAAAAAACATAAAAAGAATGAGGTAAGCACAAAGGAGACTACATATTGTAAGCTTTTAACTCAAGTTCACTAATGATGAAGAGAACAGAATACAAATAGTTATCAGTCAGGCCATAAAACCATAAATCCACAATTGTACAAGAAAACAAAGTTGAATTCACGAGTTTTGTATTTCTATATTCCATGAAACATATTTTTGTATTCCTGCCTATGCAACAACCATCATCAAATGAGCACGAGCTTGCCTTGGCAATTCTAGTACCTTTTAAATTGCTCGCTTGCACTTTCCACCAAGCTTGTCAAGAAGCTAGAATTGCTAAAATCCATCTGTTTCTAGCTTCCATCACTCCTCATCACAATAAAGCAGTAAGGCCAAAAAAACTCTCAATGATCCTAGTTTCCAGAGCATGAACATATCCTAGAATCCTAATGGACCTTTCTGAAAAATGAAACCATAGGATTTTTTTCAAGCACACTTTGGCACTTGGCATACACACGAACTTTTCTCTCTATATAAACGAGAATATATACAAAGCCTTACTATCTCACGAAGTGTTCATCGTTAATTATCTCAGGTCTAAACATTTCAATGAGAACACAGAGCATGAACGTATCTCACGAAAGCTCCATCGTTGTGACGGAATTCTCAAATTACCTCCGACGAAGTCCATGGCGGACGCCTCAGGAATGTCGCGCCCGCGCCGGGAGATGACGACGGCGAGCTCGACCTCGTGGTGTAGCGATAGCGACTCGAGCGGCTCCGGGATCTCGACGGCGGCGGTGGCCACGCCAGCATGGAGGAACGACGAGGTCGGCTTCAGGAACAGGACGGGCTCCTGCAACACACCCAAACACACGCGAGATCAATCCAGGCTCCAGAGGCAGAAGTTGGAAGCGCGGCAGCGTTTTGGGATTCGAGGATGGGAGGCGCGCGGATCGCACCTTGGGGACCGGGTTGCCGAGCTCATTGGCGTGCGCCCCAATGGCTATGGCAGGGTCAGCGGCGTGCGATGGAGACGGACGGACGACGAGTGAGCGAGCGGCGCATGTGATTGGGACGGGGCGCGGGGCGGTGGGGGAAGGGCACGGCGCGGAAGCCCGCGAGGCCGATGTGCGTCCACGCACTCAGAGCATCTCCAACAGTTTGGTAAATAACTTGCCATCCTTCAAAATTTAGCAAAACAAGCAAAATTCGTTCTCCAACAGTTTGCCAAAGTTACTTGCCAAATTTCCCAACTTGCTATCCCTCGTCGCCACGCGCGTATCTTTACGCGCGCGCATCGGTGTTGCCATCGCGAGCCCGCGCGTCTCGGACTTCTTTCCCGCGCACGCGTGGACAACTCTGCGACACAGTCTGCTCTGCGACACAGTCTGCTGGTAGCCGATGCTGGCCGGCATATCAGTGGCCGTCAGAACCTGCTGCTGCTGCCATGGTCATTCGTTGATGGCCTGAAGTTGCTTTCGGACCACATGCCTGACGCTGCTGTGCACTGATCGGAGGCGCCATCCTGCTTGTGCTGCTGGTGGCCGACACAAACTGTTGATTGTGACGACCGTGGAGCGACCTTCACTCGTGACCTCAACGGGAGGAAGACCGCGGCGCGACGGGAGAAGATCGATGCGCGAGCGGACGAGGCCAGGTACCTGTCAACGACTTTTATGTGGTGGGCCCTTCTATTTTTTTTGTTTTGGCAAGTTAAAAATAGGGAACTGTTGGAGATAGGCTATTTTTATCTTGGCATATTATTTTACCAAGTTGCCAAAACACAACATTTGGCAAGTCAATTTTACCAAACTGTTAGAGATGCTCTCACGCGAGACGGGTGGATGAGTGGATAAGCGCGGTGGATATATTTCTTTTTGAGAGAGAGCATAACGAGGATGAGCCGCATTCGGATGAGATAGACGCCTGTGGCCAAACATTATCGAAAGAGAAACATTGCAAGTTAATAGTGAGCTGAATTTTTGTTTTGAAAGAGAGGGCTATGTTACGCTACGCATGACCGCATGATTACACTAACACTAACACTAACTCTAAAAAGAACAGGATGGCATTGCACGATGGATAGTATGTACACCTCCTCAAGCCTTTTTTTTCTTAGGCTTGTTAAAGGCAGCCTTCTCAGCCTGAAATAGATCATTATTTTAGTTGTTGCAATTAGGAGTGTAGAGTACAAAACAGTAACCCTGTATAGACAAGTCGCCATACTTTGCGCTTGCCCCAGGTCTCTGCAAACTTCTTGGCGTACTCAGGTCTCAGGGTCGTCAGTAACCAGAATGTTGTCAAACAAAGTTTCTCATTGAACTTAGGCCACGTTTAGTTCCCAAAAATTTTCAAGATTCCCCATCACATCGAATGTTTAGACACATGCATGGAGCATTAAATATAGACGAAAAAAACTAATTACACAGTTTGGTAGAAAACCACGAGACAAATCTTTTGAGCCTAATTAGTCCATGATTGGATACTAATTGACAAATACAAACGAAAATGCTACAGTAGTCAAAGCCAAAAATTTTCACGAACTAAACACACCCCTAGTTTTGTTTGGTTGGCTAGCAGGCTAGCCCCATGCTACTTTTTCACCAATGAAGTCAAAATTCAGTAGTGATAACAAAAGTTAACAGCCGGACAGCGGACAGTGCTTTGTATCACAGAGAGACTCTGACTAATCACAGATTACCGAGTGCCTGAATCAGTGGAGAGTTGTTGACAGAGACCTGAGAGGTTGAGACATGCAGGATGAATCAGTGTAGACTGCAGAGTAGTTTCACAAAGATCTGCAGGAAGCTTACTGTCAAAGACATCACAGTATTCGCTACACGATCACTTATCTAGTTATCTATCTGCAGATGCCAATTCAATTGGTCAGCATACTTCTTTATTCCCCTTCATGATGAAGATTAAAGTGCACTCCCAGTCACTTAGAATAAGTACACCATGATGCTAACTTGACCACTTTTTTCCCGAGTTCATGCACACATACATGATGCTATTGACCATTTCTTTTCTGTATCACGTACTAAAAGAAAACTGAAGAAACATAGTTGCTTTTGTTTCATGATTACAGTAACATTTTTTATCCTTTAGCCAACTGACACTGATACTAAACGTAGTCTATTGAACTTAACATTCTTCTAGAGGTTGTAGTCTAAACTCGGTGTACACAGCTCTGTTTTTTCTTTTAAAAAATATCTTGTGGAATTCTTGCCAGCCGCATTAGCGCCAAAAGTAGGATTGTCAAAGAGAGCAACAGAAGTATTGAGGTTTCCTTGTACTTGTACCTTTGGCTTGCAGTTGCAGAGGTGAATAATCGTAGCCCTCCGCTCCGGACATGGCGTCTTCTGACTCATCGGGGCTCCGACGCAGAGCCGCCGGCCACGGCGCTGGATAGGGTGCTGGTGTGGGCGCCGACTTTTTTTTTTTATTATTTTAACTGTGTGGGCGCCGACTTGGGCCGGACAATCTCACTGCAGAAACCAAAACAGGGCAGTTTGGATGGGCCGAATTCCGACCCAATTGACACTTCTTTTTTTTTTTGTGCACTAATTGGTACTTCATCTAGTCACAAAACATTCCCCTCAAAAAAAAAAATCTGGTCGCAAAACAAATGAGGGGTTCCTAAAAAATGAGGTTTTAAATTATTTTTTTTACACAAGTTTAGCGCAAGTAAATAAATATATACGCACATGCATAAACCCACTCTATAAACGCACACAAATACACACTATCCTTACAGATTATGGATGCCATAATCATCTTTAAAACAATGCATATAGAATATTAACTGACAATTTGTAGCTCTTAAATTTGATAGAAAGTGGGAAATATAAATAGATAAGAGTATCTCCAAGAGACTCTTTATATCTTCCTAATTTACAAAAATAGAGATTTTGGTAAAAAAACACCCCAATAGCTTCTTCAATTGGATATCAAATATCCTCTATTCCGGATTTCTGGCTAGCCAAAGATGGAAAGATGATGGCTCTCTAGACTGCGCACAAGATATAGAAAAATTGTTGGAGGATATAAAGATATAGAAAACGACTTTTACTCAAATGACTTTTCAAATAATGATTTAGAGGATAGAATTTAGAAAGGCTCTTGGAGATGTTCTAAAGAACATTATATGTCCCGCTTCTTATAAATGTCTAAGGATTAGACTATTTGCTTTAAAATTTGACATTTCATAATATTCCTAAGCTCACAAATAAGCTTATCTCAAATTTATAGGGTGAGAGATGGAAATAGATTCTATAGATCACTATGCTATAATTCTACTCTCCAATTTATAGCACACTCTTTAATTCACTTCCCTACAATAGAAATGCAACGTATAAGTATGTCTCTTGTATGTATAACAAAAAATATTCAAATATATTCCATATACAACTATATTAGCTTAATTAATCTATGTCTAAATTGTAATTATTAGAATGAATTCAATTCAAGGATCCAAACGGGCCTGATAGTTTTTTTCTCCCATCGTAACACACATATGTATTCGCTAGTAATATTTATTTCATTATTTGATAACTAGCTGTACCAAATATGGACAAAAAAGCCCTTTTGGATCTACCAGGGAAAAGAAATTGGTACCGTACAAGGTGAAGGAACAGTCTCATTTATTTCAATCTAAATTACAGTTCTGGTGTAAAGAATTTTTTTAAAAAAGATTACTTTGTAGAATTCCATTTAAATTTGTGATTGCTATAGAAAATGGTCTAACTCTGCATATGCAAAGCCGTTATATTTATTCAGGTATTTTATTTTTTCTGTTATATTTATTCAGGTATTTTGTTTTCTTTTTTCTTGTCAGATAATATCGTCGATTAAAAATGTCATTTTTTGGGTATTTTTGGGAACTCCTAATTTTAGTAGCCATTCTTCTTGTGGTTTATCAAAGTTTATTCTCAGTATAAAAGTAATAATTTCCTAGCAAAGCAATACCTTGGCATAAGCGCACTTTTTTTGAAAGCCTTGACATAAGCGCACTTTCTTAAATATTGTTTGGGAGAGGCCTATCTTTAGTATAAAAAGGAGAATAGTGCTGAGGTACTCATATTTCTATGTCGTGCTCATCCGTCCTCTGTCCTCCTTTTACTTTTCAAATTGCCAAGGAAAATCTTGAGACTAACCTTTTGTTAATAATTTTTTCATTTATAAATGATTACTACCCACGTTTTAGTACCTTAAGTTTGACCAATTATAGATAAAAAAGTATCTATGCTTATAATACCAAATAAATAGCATCGATTAATTACGAAATTTATTTTTATAATAAATTAATTTAAAGACATAATTGTGAATATTATTCACTAAAAACTTAGTCAAACGTAAACTATTTTTCGTGACACGCAATTCACAATTGCATTTTTTTAAGACGGAGGTAGTATTAGTAGTATCAATCTATCTACACATCGGTAACGCGAACACACCATCACAATTTTTAACGAAAGTTATTTAAATTCAAAACTCGTTCGATGAAAGGAAAATAATTCAAAAAACTTTTAGTTTAGTCTAAAATTTGGATGCGAGAGGAAGGAGAAATAGCGAGCATAAATTAGTTTAGGCTGTGTTTAGTTCCCCATGGAATACAAAATGAAAAATACCAGCTACTTTGGAATAATGAAATACAAAATGCCAAAAATTTCATGAGCGTGTTTAGTTCTATCTAAAATGCCAATTTTTTCATAGGGTGGGTGAGGGCTTTTTGGCTTTTTTTTTTGCTTTTTTGGCTTTTTTTTTGGCCTCTTGAGGCCAAAATCTAAAATGGAGAATGAATACCTTTTTCGTCAAAAATTTTGCATGGTGTTTAGTTCTATTCTGAAAAATAATGAGCCAAAATCTAAAAATTTTTGGGTGAAATATGTAACTAAACACAACCCTGATAAGTCTCTGAACTCGAAATTGTTTATGGGGAACCTATCGAACCTTTGGGGCTGTTTAGTTCCCAAGAAAATTTGCAAAATTTTTCAGATTCTCCGTCACATCGAATCTTTGACACATGCATAAAGCATTAAATATAGATAAAAAATAAAACTAATTACACAGTTTAGACGAAATGGACAAGACGAATCTTTTAAGCCTAATTACACCATAATTGGACACTAATTACCAAATAACAACGAAAGTGTCTACAGTATCATTTTGCCAAATTTTTGGCAACTAAACGCTACCTTTGTACACGTACTACGTGCGGGTACGGCTAACGGCACCGACAATAACTGGTGTGAATGGACCTTGTCAGTGACAGAAGGGCGGATCAGTGCCAGTGCCGAGTGTACTGGCCGCCACCACTCGCCACTCGGCCCCCTCCCTCCTCCCCCCGAAAGCCGGCACGAGCCCTCTCTTCCTTCCCTTCCTCCAACCTGTTCCGATCCGCCCCGAGCCGGCCGGCCATGGCGATTAGGGCTGGCCGCTCGGCCCTCCACCTCCTCGCCCTCGCCTTCCTCCTCATCCTCGCCGCCTGCCCCTGCCTCCAAGGTAATGCCGCTCGCGACATAGCCCCATCTCCCTCCCCTTCTCTCTCTTCCTCGCCCCCTCCCGCCGCTCCTCCGCGGATTCTGTCGGTCCGCGCGAGTCTCGAGAATGCCACAGCGGCGGCGCTAGATCTGTGTGATTTTTCCCTGTTCGCAGCCGGGGAACGGCGCCGATCGTGCGGTGTTGGGCTGTACCGGAGCGGATTGGGATTTTGGGGGAGAGTTTGTGTTGATTACTTGATTTGATTATGAGGTTGGACGGATGTTGGGAGTGGGTTATAGATGCGACGGCATGTGTAATCTGTGGGTTCGCATGTCGGGAAGCAATGAATCATCAACTTGACAGATTAGCAGTTACTGAAATGGTTCCAGTTAAATGATGTTTTGTGGTTAGTGTTGAGCTGTTGATACATTCTTTTTTAGAAAGGTTGGTGTTGATACCCAGGTGCAACAAATCCTCACTGTATTTTTTAGAGCAGTAGAATTCAGGAATAATGGTATTTATAAATGGTTCAAATACTATCAGGAAATATGGATTTCATTGCTAATGCTTCTGGGTAACTTTCCCTATTGTTAGTATAACTGTCCCGTTGCGAGCCCTATTGTCAATAGCTTTTCAGTTTTCTGTGATGCAATGTGGGTGGGCCAGATGGCCTTCTGCACTTCAGACCATAGTCATGTATATCTAAGGATACATATTTTTCCCTCTCTGATACTGTGTGGCTATCCTCTTCCTCTAGTTTCCATGCTGGCAAAACCTCTATAGTTAATGGTTCTAAGAGTTTCATTCTTTGTTTCTATCTTTGAGTACAAAATGTCAATCATCTGAATTGTTAACTGATCAACACTGGTGCACCATCCCCCATGCCTACAGTTAGGGCAAATAAATGCTTCCATGCAGCCTAGTATAAGGTGTAGTAGACTTCGGTTTACGATAATGCTACCTGGATTACCGGGTATCATGGTTGTGAATTCTGATAATAACAAGTTAGAACTTAGAGCGAAATCTGTTGCATAGATTATACATTCTATTCCTTCAAAGCAATTGCATCACATTTCTTCTAGTTTTAGGTTTTTTTGTTTGCTTAAGTTGCCTGGAGTGTGGCTCAGCAACCAAGTCCACCCGTCTTTTCTGTAAAGCACGCGTGGTTACAGAAGAGGGCATGGGGGCAAATGCTGTCTTTGGATGGCTTAGAATCACATCTAGCATTTCATAGGAAAATTTGAATTGTATTTCATATTGGAATGATATCCTTACCCATTTAGAAGATAGCATCCCTTCACCAAACTACTCAATTCATGTCCTAACTAAAGTTTTTGCTCTCTTTCAAATTTGCTGTAATAGCAATGTGATCCTGTTCTCTTGTAGGCCTATGTTACAGTTTGCTCTTGTCTTCGTAGGAACCATTATTTCTGCTGGAACCATTTTGTTGTTTGATAGATATTTTGTCTTCCTCATACAATTATAAGAAACTACACGCTTTTAGACATTTTTTCATGATTGTAGAATATACTTTGAGGGGTCGTGCTAATGCCATTGTTTCTGCTTTGTGCAGCTCGAGTGGACCATCGCAAACAGGTTAGTAAAAGATTCTCCTGCCTTGTTTTTTTTTCTTCTGTGTGAAAAAATGTGTGATTATAGTGGCAGCCTTCTGTGATATTAGATATCTGACTGGAGTAGGCAACCCAACTTTGAATTGCAGAATATCTCCTCGAGTCGGAAGGGTGGGTAACTGAGTATTAATACCATATATTTCTTATACGTGACTACATCACACTCATTTGACTTGGGAACTTTAATTGTTAATGTAGATGGCCCTCATCTCCTGGCCAGATCAGAGGAAATAACACACAGGGTAATTCCCGCACCCCCACCCCCCACCTCCCCGTCTTATCCTTGTAAACTGCAGTATATATATGTAGGGATGATTTAAAACTGCGCTTGTTTCATTCCCAAAGTGCTTAACATTCTGCTTATGTCATTTTTCCATGGCTTACTGTTGTTCTAAAATGTAATCTTGTTTCACCTTATCTTGACCATTTTGATATTTCCTAATTGTAGAAATTAAGAGGGAGAATTGGTGTAAGGAAGAAAATGGAAGTAATGCAGCAGGATGATGAAGCGTTAGTTAAACTTGAGAACGCAGGTATCGAACGCTCAAAAGCTGTTGATTCTGCTGTGCTGGGAAAATACAGCATCTGGAGACGTGAAAATGAAAATGAGAAGGCAGATTCAAGGGTTCGTCTGATGCGAGATCAAATGATCATGGCCAGAATATATTCTGTTCTTGCCAAATCGAGGGACAAGCTTGATCTCTATCAGGAGCTGCTTGCAAGGCTCAAGGAAAGCCAGCGCTCCCTTGGGGAAGCTACTGCTGATGCCGAACTTCCCAAGAGGTGGTGCCTACTTGAACTATTTTTGGGCCTTATTTTCAGTGATACTGTTTTTTCTTTCTCTATTGATTTATCTCTTCTCTAATTTGCAGTGCTTCGGATAGAATCAAAGCAATGGGCCAAGTTTTATCAAAATCAAGGGATCTACTGTACGATTGCAAGGAAATTACCGAGCGTTTGAGAGCAATGCTTCAGTCAGCAGATGAGCAGGTCCGGAGCTTGAAGAAGCAGAGCACCTTCCTTAGCCAGCTGGCAGCTAAGACAATCCCAAATGGCATCCATTGTCTTTCCATGCGCTTAACAATTGATTATTACCTTCTGTCTCCAGAGAAAAGAAAGTTCCCCAACAGTGAGAACTTGGAAAATCCTGATCTTTACCATTATGCTCTTTTCTCGGACAATGTTTTGGCAACATCAGTTGTGGTCAACTCAACCATCATGAATGCGAAGGTTAGTGTAATACCATCTTCAAGCTGGAAGTGTAATCTCTTCATTGTGTGTACCATTGAATGACCAATTATATAGCACTCTTGATTTTCTTGCTATAAATTTGCAGGAGCCTGAAAAACATGTATTTCATCTTGTTACTGACAAACTGAACTTTGGGGCCATGAACATGTGGTTTTTGCTGAATCCACCTGGGGATGCAACAATCCATGTGGAAAATGTTGATGACTTCAAATGGTTAAACTCTTCTTACTGCCCTGTTCTGAGGCAGCTTGAGTCTGCAGCCATGAGAGAATACTATTTCAAGGCCGGTCCGAAAACACTCTCTGCTGGCTCTTCTAATCTGAAGTATCGAAACCCAAAATATTTGTCCATGCTCAACCATCTAAGATTTTACCTCCCCCAAGTTTATCCCAAGCTGAATAAAATTCTTTTCCTGGATGATGACATAGTTGTCCAGAGGGATCTAACTGGACTCTGGGAGGTTGACCTTAATGGAAATGTAAATGGAGCGGTGGAAACATGTGGAGAGAGTTTTCATCGATTTGACAAGTACCTCAATTTCTCAAACCCAAATATTTCTCAGAATTTTGATCCTAATGCATGTGGTTGGGCTTATGGAATGAACATGTTTGATCTGGAAGAATGGAAGAAGAAAGACATTACTGGGATTTACCACAAATGGCAGAACATGGTGAGTTGGAAATAAGATTTTACATTAGTTGCATCCTGACATCTGCTTTTCTTTAGAATATTGCATTTTGTGTTCCTACACAACCATCTGCTGATATTATGGTGCTTCAGACTTTTCAGATATTTTGATTTTGTTCATTTTTATGCATATATGACTATACCGTGTACAATATAGATGAACAAATGCTAAATAATTATTTTTAGTATGATTCGTTGGAGTCCTTAATTAATTTTCATAATACCAATTTTCAGTTATCACAACTCTCTTAATTAGTTATTAACTGATGTTTGATCATTACAAAGAGTTAAGAGCTAGTCAAATGCACTGCCTGAGATGTACACATCAAGGCATACATTTGCTGAACTCCATTTTCACACTGTTTTATGTTCTCTTTGTACAGAACGAGAACAGGCTGCTCTGGAAATTGGGGACATTGCCGCCAGGGCTTCTAACTTTCTACAAGCTGACACACCCTCTGGACAAATCATGGCATGTGCTTGGCTTAGGGTATAATCCAACCATTGAGCGCTCAGAAATAGACAATGCTGCGGTCATCCACTACAATGGTAACATGAAGCCGTGGCTGGAAATCGCAATGACAAAGTATCGGCCTTACTGGACAAAGTACATCAATTATGAGCATCCTTACATTCATGGATGCAAGATCAGCCAATAGAAACCACCAAAAATATTCTTCTGTGATGAACATTGAAGTTAGACGGGACTCAAAAGAAGTCCTCTGTTAGTAGTATAACTATCACATGTTCTTTATTCGTGCTATATTAGATTTGTTAGCTATCATGTGTATGTAGTTTCATAACAGGCTGCTCTGTATGTGGTGCTTTCTCCCCTAGCCCGTTGTTGGTTCTTGTCTATTTTTGTCATGAAAAGAACGATGAGCTCTATGATTCTCATCGGCTGATAAATGAATGAATTTCCGTTGGTGACAAATTAATGATGTCATTCAAACTGTATTAAGTGTTCCATTGAACATTCATGGCAGCATTTAATGGCCAGTTGAGAGCTACGCTAGAATTATAACGAAATTTAGGGCTTGGGCCTTGTTTAGTTCGTGAATTTTTTTAAATGGTATTGTAGTACTTTTGTTGTTATTTGGCAATTATTGTCTAATTATGGTTTAATTATTCTTAAAAGATTCGTCTCGTAAATTTCGTTTAAACTGTGTAATTAGTTTTATTTTTTATCTATATTTAATGCTTTATGCATGCGTTCAAAGATTCGATGTGACGGACAATCTTGAAAAATCTTGCAAAATTTTGAGAACTAAACAGGCCCTTGTTTGGACCTGCTTTGCTCTTTTTTTTTTAGCTCCCCATCCAAAAGCAGTTAACCCCCAAACCAGAGGGATTGAAGAGGATTGAGAGGGATTTTAACCTGTAGGGGATTTAATCCTCTTCAATCCCATCAACCCCTTTGATTCTAAGAAGAACGGAACAAGGCCTTAGTTTTTTAATGGAGCTGTCCACGATAGAGATAATTAAAAACAAACCTATAGGCATACGTACACTCATGGTTGAGAATTGAGATTGTTGACGTGAGATGATCCAATGGGTGCGGCTGGGTTTTTATATCAGCTATATATATATATATTTGCTTTGGATTTATGGATCAGGCCACGAGTAAAAAATTACGGACTGAACTCGACCTACTGGACTACTAGGGTGCGCTTGGTCAGAGAAGTTTGATGAAATACGGTGATCCATGAATACTAGAATAAGGATATTCACGATGCATGTTTAGTTGTTTAGTTGAATGGATGAGATGAATAATTTTTCTGTTTAGTTCGATGGATGAAAATGGATGGGATAAGAATAGTTTACTAATTATATCTATCATTTTAAATTAATAACAACTAATTAGACACTGATACATATTCACTAATACTAATTTTGTCATGATAATCACTAATTTAAAATAAAATATGTTAATTAGCACCACTGATATCCTAATTAGCACACGAAACATACACTAATCAACGTATTAGCACTTATTAAAACTAATCCTATCATCATAATTACTAAGTAATAATATAATATGCTAATAATCCTTAATTTATTTATTAACGACAAATATTAGAAGACATGGATAAACTAGTCTACGAGATTTTTACGAACCAGAAAATCCAGCATGTTATGGTATATTCCCTATCCAGAGATTTCCTCATCCCAATGATCCAACAAACCAAACACTACCAATTTACAGATGGTCCCATCCCATCTATGTAAAGTCTTGTTTGGATGCACATGTATTTATCTCAATTCATATGTATTGAAGTGGATTAAAGTGAAACTAAACTAAATTTCATTTTATTTCACTCCAACACATATGATTTAAAGTGAATACACATATATTCAAACAAGCCTAAATCCAACCAACCAAACAGCCCTAGTGGATCAGGTTGGATTGAGTTTTTTTTTTCTGACAGAATCGGGTCCTTTTTTTTTATGCCAAACCAAACAGCCTACGAACAAGTCTAGCCCATAGCGGCTCGGCACCTTCCGTCAGGCCCGCAGCCCCCGACGCCTTCCTCCGCGGCTCCGCCTCCACCGAGCGCCCCTCCGTCGCCTTCTGCCAATTCCTCCGCCGATCCCCTTCGCTGAATCGAATAGAAGAACCGCTCGCCGCTGCCGGCGAGGGGCTCGGCGCACAGCGCGGGATGGCGAGCGGCAGCAGCAACGGGGAGCCAAGCACGGCGCCGCAGGCGAACCGGTGGTACGACCTACGGCTGGGCTCCTCCTGCCGTGACCCCTCCCCCACCGCCAAGTTCTGCACCCTCCGCTGTAAGCCCTTCGTCCCCTTTCTTCCACTCCCTTCTTTTTTCGGTACCTAACCTTCGGCGCAGTAGCCTGGGATCCGCATCAGCGAATTGACGAGCGCTAGTTAGCACCACAGGAGGTAGGGTTCTTTGACACTGATGGCCCAGGATTCCTGGCGTTTAATTATTTTGCACCATGGGAAAACCTGAATTTCATTACTCCACACTCCACAGCAACGAAATTACACGAAATATCTGATTGATTTGACCAACAGCTACTGAAAGATACTAAAAGTGCAGCTCACAAGTCTAAAACTGAAGTACTGAGCTGAGAAAGTTCATGCTAAAAAAACAGTTTGACATAAAAAATGCAATAATGGTCTACTTCTACAATATCTGCCAATAGTACATGCAATGCACAATAAATCTAAAAATGGTTGAATTTTTTGAAGACCTATTTTAATTTTTTACTAGTGTTATCAGATGATCATAATTTGGAGATACATCATATGCCTCTTTATCAACCAAAAAACAAAGATACATTCAGCAAAACAAAACCAATCAACAGCTGGTACCTCGGAACAGGTGCTAAAGCTCTGAAGGATGCGGCGCTACACTTCCATCAACCGGAGCATGTAGAGGGAAGACAGGAAACACATGGAGTCATCTTGAACTAGGATGGAGCTTATGTTTTGTGCCGATCATCTTTGAGGGCAGCCTGCGTATTGTGATCTGTCCGCTGAAATTGTACTTGTCCATCAGAAGTTTCGCCATTCATACGCTGTGTGCCTTTTGCTTGGGGTGTTATGTAGGAGTGCACTGTATTGGTTGGATGTTAGCAGTTTGGTTTGTCACACATGTTAAGCCCTCGGTGCTTAAATTTACTTTGGATAACAATATAAGCGTTGAACGTTGGGCTCTACAGCTACAGTGACTGAAATGGGCCATCTATTTTTAGTGCAATTCAGCCTCCTTTGAATAATGGTCCTTACTTTTTGTGCAAGCTTTGCTGTTGATGGGATATTGTGTTCCTTGTCAACATTTCACCAATCTTCTCATGTTCTTCATTGTGTTCATGTTCCTCATAACTGTCTTAACTTGTTGATCTCTGAGTTACTCTTACCTTGTTTGCCTTTTGCTGCTATTTCTACAGTTGCTTGTATTTCATCATTAGTGTCACCCAACATTACATTACATTCTATAGCGACATTAGCTAAAACAATATTATCTAAAGACTATTACTATGAAAGGATTGGTAGAAGTACCTTCTTGGTTCAGTACAGCCCATCTGTTCTCAGCTCTTAGAGGGACATGAGTCCCATTCCCTGGAGACCTTGTACTTGCTCTAGACATCACTGGAGGTGGAGCATCTCTTCAGCGTGCTTGTTTTAGTCTTCTTAATAATCTCATTTTTCTTACGGACATTATCAAATTCAAGAGAAAAATCCACCTGCCTTTCTGCACCATCTCCATCATCGCATACAAGTATTTCCTCAAAATCTGGCATCTTCACCCCAGAACTCAAAGGACTCCAGCTTCTTTCAGTCTCTAGTAAAGCTGTCATCCCCTCCATGGTCTCCTCTGCAGTAAGTTGGTTTCTTGCCTGGGTTGAAACCTCAAGGTTGCTTGATCATATTCTCTTTTTCGTGTTTATCAGTGTGGCAACTGTTGTTTAATGCCTGCGTGGCATTATTAGCCACTTGATCTTCTCTCTGGTCATTAAATAGATGTTAAGAAAAATATGGCTACCTTTGTTATTTATTGTCATGGATGGTATGCTGAGATCTTTACTGCAAAGGTTATTATTGGCATAATACTAGGGATCAACCAAAGCTAGTTTCTGATACCATCTAGCAGCCTTCCTTTGTATTATTGTGATCTGACAAAAGCTCATGCCATTTCTTTATGTTGTAAATAAAAAATCAGGGTCAGCAATAAATAGTTTTTATTACCTTTGATGTTGCAGATGAATTTAAGCCAGCATCAATTGACAAGACTCAAGCTGGGTCTCTGCAGAGTACCAAAGATAACCGGGTTACTGTGGAATTCCATAATAATCAGCCTGGCAAGCCAAAGGTGACATTTGAGGGAAGCCAAGAAGAGTACAAGGATAATGATGGTGTCTTATTTTTTGATGGTGAGACCTTTCGCCTTGAGAGGTTGCATAGGGCTGTCAAGAGGTTAAGGCATGTCCGAGTTCCAGGAGAGTCTGCAGCAGTTAATTTGGCAGCTACAACTACTGGAATGGGTGCAGAATCACAGTCTCCTCCATTACCTAAAGTCAGCAAGTCACAGACCGTGAGCAAACCTGCTGTTCACTCAGTTCCAGTGAGTTCTGTTACTACTTTTATTATGCCTTAGATAATGGTTTGTCATTGTTCTTTCTTTTGTTAGGTTTTCACTTTTAAATTGAGTAACATGATAACACCTGCGATATAGTATTAAGTAATAAAGTTTGAAGATTTCTAACAGGTTCCATTTCTAAAAATACATGATATCTTTCTCCAGATATTTTGTGTTCATTGATTTATCATCTGATGTACTTTGAAGTCATCAACAATCTTCCTTGATACTTGATAGTATCTTAACCTAGACAGATTATGGGAAATTTAGGATGTTATAAAATATATTCTACCCTATTACTTCTCTATAGAAAGGTGAAATGTTTTACTAGGAAATGTGATCCACAAGTTATATGTTTTACTACCTTCAAATCTAGCTAGTTCGAAAGTTTATTTGAATTAAATAAGCTGCAGTCATACCCTGTTGTTTCATAAGATTAGTGTTATATTGGTGGTATACAAAGTAATTAATATCTGATTTGATTTTAGTAGTTTACAAAAACATTGGTCTTCAAACTTATAAAGTTATAATTGAAACTTCAACTGGATATGCTTAGCTTCGTTAGAGGTCGGGTGTGAGAAGGGAACTCACTCTCGCGCGTGTAGGAATGTTACACTGGGATAACTAATTACTTAAAACATGCAAGGGTGTCAACTTGACTTCTCAATGTGACTAAGGACCCAACTTAATTTGAATTACTTCACATGATGATCAATTTGGACAACTTCACTCAAGCGAGGGGTAATGTCACTGTGAGTGTGGGATCTCAAGTGACGTAGCTCGCAGACAACAGATTTGTAATTTAGAAGCAAAACATTGGATAGCAAGTATTCTTAGCACTGATTACCTATGAAGGTTTCTTTGGCAGAATATGGTAGTTGGCTTTACCTTCTTAAGGTGTGGATGTTAGCAACTTGTTAATAAATGACAGAGCTACTCTTTTTTGTTTGTGGAAACCTTATTTCTGGTCGGCATGTGAAACTTAATTTGCTACTTGCGAAAACCTCTCATTGTGATCATTTTTAGGGCCATTACGTACGCACTTGGTCACTGAATGTGAAATCTTTGTTAGAGTGTTACTGAATCATTTTTCAATTGAATAATGGCCCATAACATTATGTTTCTTTCAAACTTGGGTCATAACTCTGAAGGCTGAACCATGGCAGCTGATACTGCTGAGTATGCAGCGCTAACTTTTAGCATCAAAAGGGAATGTGGCCTTGTGTTGGGATTTAGAAGATGGAATTGAGATGGAAACAAATTCTCCAATGCAAATCTTATATACATTGTTTCAATCAAGCTACCAAGCTATTTGGGCGTCTGCTTTTGTTTAATATAAAAGCTTATTATATCATTTCTAATTTGCTTCGTCATGTATGGGATGAAACTGTATGTTGAGTCAAATTTGTTAATATATGAATATTTTGATATACTCACATTAGCGCTATACAGAACTTTTCCACCATCATGATGTGATCTTATATAGTTTCGAACTCTCAATTCAAATTTTGATGTTTCAGTAAATCATACTTCTGATTCTGATTCTGACTCTGATTCTGACTCTGCAGGTTGAGGTTGAGCGTATTGACATTGGTGAACCAGAAAAACCAGAAAATCCAGGTAGGCTCCGTGTGAAATTAATCCTATACCAGGATAGAGATTGTGGCCACACCTATCCTACAGTTTGAGAATGAGTTGGATTAACTGTTTCACTGGATGTGTAACACCGTGGCATGCGTAGATAAGGAACATGGTAGTTTGGCTAGGGATGGATTTCCATACATTAATACATGTCGCCTGGACACCCTAATATTGATACGTGATACGCAATACTCCAATACGCCATGTATAGGAGTATCACTCACATTATAAAATGGGGGAAGAGAAGTCATTATCACATGGCCATGGAGCCATGCCACTTGCAAGTGCTTGGGAAGCAGCATGTGGGCTCACTTTGTCTACTGTCCCCTTTCCTCAAAGTTCGGTATAGAAGAGAGATAAGGAGGGAGCAAGTGGAAGTGATCTAGAGGGGAGGTCTTGACTAATAGAATAAGGTTGAATGGGTGATAGTCCTAGGGTGTCGAAAAAGTATTATAGAGGTGTCAACCATGTATTGAGATTATTTTACTTGTTCGAAAATTATGAGAATAATAAGTATCGTAGGAGTATTGGTGTTTGATAGGTATTGAAAGAGTATCAACATCTGATAGATGAACGAGTCTGTAAGTTTTTCTTTGTCTTGGATGAGTTAGGGAGGGCCCTCTCTCGTACTATTTTTCTTTATTAATGAAATGACACACTACTCTCCTGCATTGTGATAGGCACACACTAGTGGCAAGGAAACCGGACATGTATTGATATCAATTAGTTTCTGTAATATTGATGGGTTGATTAGTTTTTTTAATTATTATTTTCCTATTTTGTTTTGTTTCGTAAAAGTTAGTTTCCATTAATTGTTGTAGGATTCTATTAGCAGGGAGAAAAATTTGAACTCTGCCAAATGTGCTGAACTAAGGAGAAGAAAGAAGTTAGACTTTTAGTTTTGGTAACTAGTAATGGTGGAAATGTCTGTAGTTGCCCCTTTTTTACCTTCATTTTCCACACTATCTACAAAGAAAGAAAACAACATTAGGTCTCCAAATACATGTTATTCTACAATGCACAGGCATACTGGTGCCATGCATCCCCTTAATACCATCCTTAAATACTTTCACTTATGTTTCAAAGAGACAGCAATAACTTAGAGATGAAAGAATGGTGGATATAGTTTTATATGAGTGTCAAGCAAGACTAATGTGGTGATTCTTTCCTTCCCTTATTTTGCATTCTAGACACATAGTTTGTTACCTAATAAAAATGGATTAATGAGAAAGATAATTATGTCTTGTTGTTCAGAGGTTACAGTGTTGTCTAAATTATGCATCATCTGTTCTCATTGCTCTCATGTTTATTGCAGGCCCAAAATACAACAACAGGAGTACATATCAACCTGTTACCATAGACCCATTTGCCCGTTCACCTGATCCAAATGAGCAAGAGAACCTTGACATACTTGGTGATGATGATGGCAATGCTTCACCGAATAACTTGGCCGCAGGACAAGGGGCATCTGTTCATGGTTTTGACATCAACTTACCAAATCAGGTTGATATGGATGATGAAATTGCTGATGTAGATGTAAATGACGAGGCAGATGAGGGGCTCAATGCAGCTGATGCGCTGCGAGCTCAAGTGAACGCAGAGGGGCAGCAGGAGGAGCAGGACAGCTCAAGCTCTAGTGGGAGTAGCAGTAGCAGCAGCAGCAGCGGAAGTGGGAGCGGCAGTGGAAGTGGGAGCAGCAGCAGTGATAGCGATGGTAGTGATGCTGATACGGCAAGCTCCGGAGGTGATGTTGATATATGAGCTTGATATGCAAGCTTTTGTTTTGACACATCCCTTGCTTCACAATTTTTCGTTCACAAGGGAGGTGTAGGGTATGTATATGTTCGGCTAAAATTGCTCCAGTGAGTGCATCAAATTTCCGCAGGTCATGGTGGGCTTGATCCGTTTTATGTTTGCTAGACCTGGCCTCGAAGAATAGAATCTGTAAACATATCTGTACAACTATGTGCTTATGTGACACTGCTGTTACCATGGATGTTACAATTGTTCGGTTGAAATGATAAAAGGTTTAAAAAGGAGATACACTGTTAATCTGCTATGCTAGCCTGTTACTCTTGGTCCGGGACATAGGGGGTGTTTGGATGAGAGCATGGATATTAGTTGCCTGGTCTGGAGAGAGCCTGGAAGTTGCCTGTGTGCAGCGCTTGCTTGGAGCCCTGGTCTTCAGCCTGGACCAGGCAGGCGGCACGCTAGCCCAGGCGACCGAAAATGGCTGCCTGGCTGCGGAGAGAAGTTGCCTGGTATCACGTTCACTTTAATCATCATGCTTTATATATAGTAATATATTTATACAATTAACCATACTATTAATTGAAACAAAATAGTACTTTTATCTTTAACGAATCAAGTGGACGCCTTTATCTTCTTCCACGTGAAATTTATTACATGAACAGAATAGAAGTATACTTGTCTTTTTGCCCTCTCTAATAAAATAATACAGAGATCTGCCATTAGAAATATTAATTTCGAATCAATTTTTTAATAAATAAAAATAATCTAAGTAATTTATTCTGGAAAACACACAATAATAGTGTTCATTATTCATGTACATACAATTAAAAAAATATAAATTTCTCTCGGATAACATTCTCAAGCACAGACTTCCAAGTTCCAACCAATCGAACTTTCTGTAGTCTTGCCTCACCAGGCAAAACTCATCAATTTCCCAGACAACTTCTAGACAACACTTTTTATCAGGCAAGTCACCCAGGCCTCCAACTAAACACGCCCTACCACCTCTGTCCCTAGATAAGAACACACAGCCTCCCCCACAGACGCAACTAGCCACTGGTGATGTTGAGGCTGGAGCGAAACTCGGTGAAGGTCGAAGACGAGAGGCCTTTGGTGAAGATGTTCGCGAACTGGAAGGTAGTCGGAACATGAAGGACCCGCACCTCGCCCATGGTCACCCGATCACGGACAAAGTGGAGGTCGATCTCCACATGTTTCGTCCGCTGGTGCTGGATGGGGTTGGTGGAGAGGTAGACCGCACTGACATTGTCGCAGTAGATCAGTGTGCTCCAGGAGGGCGGAGTGTGCAACTCAGTGAGAAGCTGCCGGAGCCAGGAGGCCTCAGCCACGCCGTTAGCGACAGCGCGGTACTCCGCCTCGGCACTGGACCGGGAGACCACCGGCTGGCGCTTGGACGACCAGGTCACCAGGTTGCCGCCTAAGAAGACAGCGTAGCCGGAGGTGGAGCGTCGAGTGTCCGGACACCCCGCCCAGTCAGCATCAGTGTAGACGACGAGGTCGGCGGAGGAGGCCCGGCGGAGGAGAAGGCCGTAGTCGAGCATGCCCCGGAGGTAGCGGAGGAGGCGCTTGAGAGCCGTGAGGTGAGGCTCCCGGGGATCATGCATGTGAAGGCAGACCTGCTGAACTGCATAGGTGATGTCCGGCCGGGTGAAGGTGAGGTACTGAAGGGCACCAGCGAGACTCCTGTATGCAATGGGGTCGGACACTGGGGGGCCCTCAGCCTCGGACAGCTTGCCCTGAGTATCGACCGGAGTGGAGCAGGGGTTGCAGTCAGTCATCCCAGCCCGCTCCAGGATATCTCGAGTATACTGTCGCTGGTGAAGAAGTAACCCGGCAGGACGGTGCTCAACAGTGACCCCGAGGAAATGGTGGAGCACACCCAGATCCTTCATAGCAAACTCTTGCTGAAGAGCAGGAATGATCCGGCGGAGAAGGGCCTCATTAGAGGCTGTGAGGACAATGTCATCAACATAGAGCAGCAAGTACGCAGTGTCAGCCCCATAATGGTAGATGAACAGTGATGTATCAGACTTAGCCTCCACGAACTCCAGTGTCAGCAAGAAAGCAGCAAACTGGTGGTTCCACGCCCGGGGTGCCTACTTGAGGCCATAGAGAGACCTGTTAAGCCGGCAGACCATGTCAGGACGGGAGGAATCAACGAACCCCGCCGGCTGACTGTAGTACACTGTCTCGGTGAGAAGGCCGTGCAAAAAGACATTCTTGACGTCCAGCTGATGGACGGGCCATGACCGAGTAAGCGCCAACGAGAGCACGGTACGGACGGTGGCCGGCTTGACCACCGGGCTGAAGGTCTCATCATAGTCGACTCCAGGGCGCTGAGTGAAACCCCGGAGAACCCATCGAGCCTTGTAGCGCTCGAAAGTGCCATCAGCCCGACGCTTGTGGGTCCAGATCCACTTGCCGGTGAAGACGTTGGAGCCCGGCGGCCGGGACACCAACTCCCATGTCTGGTTGGCGAGAAGCGCGGCGTACTCCTCTTCCATCGCGCGGTGCCAGTAAGGATCCAACAGGGCGTCGCGGACAGAAGAGGGTACTGGGGAGGCCAGCGCGTCGCCGGTCGAAGCCTCAAGTGCCCGAGGCGACAGTGTGTCAGCCGCGTGCCGTGTCACCATCGGGTGAACATGCCGCGGGTGTCGGTGAAGAAGCGGCGGGTGGTAGACTGGCGGTGCACCACGGGCCGGCGGGGACTGCGGCGGTGGTGTCGGTGTCCCCGACGGAGAAGGGACCGCGAGTGGCGGCGGCCGCGGCCTGCGCTGGTACACCTGTACCGGTGCGGCGAACCTCGACGGAGGTGCCAGGGCAGGACCCGGCGACGGCAACCGGCACGGCCCCCCCCGGGGCAGGAGCGGGGGACGAAGGCCCCGGGTCTGCGCCAATCGGAGAGGTCAGGGCCGCGCCAGAGGACGACGGGCCCAGACCCACCGGGGAGCCGAGACAGGTGGCCGGCAAGGAGCGCGGTGAAGCGGTACCTGCAGGAGACCACAGAAAAGGTGGCTGGACCACCGTGTCAGTGGGAAAGAGGGAGGGGGGGTCAGGAACAGGAGGGGTGGTGGTGCTGGAGAAGGGAAAGACAGACTCATCGAACACCACATGGCGAGAGATGAGGACCCGTCGGGAGGTAAGGTCAAAGCACCGATACCCCTTGTGATCCGGGGAGTACCCGAGGAAGACACAAAGAGTGGAGCGGGGGTCCAGCTTATGGGAGGAAGTGGCAGCGGTGTTGGGGTAACACGCACACCCAAACACGCGGAGGTGATCGTACCGAGGAGGGGTACCAAAGAGGGCGTGGTGTGGCGTGGGAGCGGGACAGGCAGCGGAAGGAAGACGGTTGAGGAGGTAGGTGGAAGTGTGCAAGCCCTCAGCCCAGAAGCGAGCAGGAAGAGAGGCCTGAAACAGAAGAGTGCGCACGGTGTTGTTGGTGGTGTGAATCATCCGCTCAGCCTTGCCATTCTGTGAAGAGGTATACGGGCAAGACATCCGCAACTGAACACAGTGAGAGAGAAAGAAGGCACGGGAGGTGGAGTTATCAAACTCACGACCATTGTCACACTGGACGGCCTTGATGGTGAGGCCGAACTGTGTGGACACCCAAGTGAATGTTGACGATCCTTAAGTACCAAATATAGTTATCAAATAAATAAAGAAAAGGATCCAAATGCAACCAACACCTAGACTTAGGGTTTTATCTAACAGAATTCCACGAGTTTTGGTGTTTGTCTGTTTCTGCAAGGGGTTATCAGAAAATACGGAGGAAAGGCCCACACGTCGGGTTTACATAGAGATAATAACGTGTTCACCGATTTTCTATCATCTAGAAGACTCCAGAAGCCACGAGATCGAACGGGAGGCGAAACGGGCCCGGAGGCAGGGCGCCCGCCCTGCTCCCTAGGGCGCCCGCCCTAGCCTGAGAGCCAATCAGGCTCCGTCTCGCGGATTATGCTCCACCGACCTAAGGGATCAAGGAAAACCGTGCGATTAATGTCGGTTTGATCCGACGGCCCACGTTCACTTGAGGGGGCTATATAAGCAGGACCCCTGGCCCCTGGAGGAGGCACTCCCTCATTCGCAATTCCTCAAACCCTAATCTCAGGAGGAGAGTCTCTGATCAAGCCCTAGAGCCACCACATCAACTAGATCTCTAGTATAGCATAGCTACATAGGATTAGAACTAGAAGGAGTCAATCTTCGATTGGTTTCCGGATCTGTCAAGAGGATTCTTGGTAATTCCTTTACTGTTCTTCATTGTTCATCTTTGTTCTTCAATATTATGAATACAACTTTATTTTATTTCAATATATTGATTATGACTATGCTCTACTTGTTTATGTTTACGATTATATTGTTCTTAGTTTATCGTAGTTATACGCTTGGCTTAGTTAGATTGGAATTATATACATGTTTAGGATCGTATAGCGTTTATCCATCGGATCCATGGGTAAATGATAAATATTGTGTAGGCGTGGTGCTTAGACCATATTTATCTGCGATTGCACCTTATATGCCGGATCGTGGGGTGGTCCGCGATGGTGACAGCTTCGTTGGTTCTTATATAGTCCCCCTCCCGTGTGTAAGGCGGGCAGAGCAACATTATTACGGGGGAGTGATTGCTATGTTTCTCATCTTCCTTGATAATATCACTATGCATGGGCGTAGTCCTTTCTCGCAATAATTGCCAAGTGTACTTGCACTAACTATGATATGCTAGACTTTATAGTTAAGAATAACTTAGGAAATATCCTTGTAGTTCGTCCTAATACCATGCTAATGACTTGCTAGAATATCTGTTGAGGTGCTTATCATTATTATATGTGGCTAGCTGATCAGATTAATTATCTTTGTCACCATTCATACTTTATCTATATTTTATGTGACACTTACCCCTGTATGCAAGAGATAGATGAATGCTCTCACTTATACATGCAATGATTGATACTTATTCCTATATTCCATTCCATAATCAACATTGATGTTAGTAATCCCTTCCCAGTGGTAAAAATATAAATAACGATACCTAGAATACTTTCTGGTTAAAATGCTACATCGATATTAATCTGTGCGCTTGCAGATCTTATTTATTATTTATTTAGAAGAGCAGTTGCATATTTCAATACCGCGTCTCTCATGTCATGCTGGGGATGACAACTTGGCTTAAGTGGCATGAGGGATAGGTTCGACATTTTTGGCGCCGTTATTAGAATTAGAAAACTAAGTCTACTTTTGGTAATGACGTTAAGAATGTCCAACAAGCATTTTTGGCGCCGTTGTCGGGGAAGGTTGATTTACTAACAAGGAATGAATACGGAATTTGAGTCATCATTCGCATCATTAAGTGATTGAGATCATCAATTCTCCCATACAGATTTACCCCTGTATTTTTTTTCCATTCTTATTGTTTTGCAGGGTGATGTATGAATAGAGGACATCTTCCAGAAAATTTTGTTGACAACCCCGAAACATTAATCGGAGGGGCAAGAGCCAAGCTCAAGAAGTCAACACTTCGACGCAACACTTCATCCAATTCAGAAGACCGTCGAAGTTTCATCCGGAATTTGTCAACAGAGTTCGCAGCCATGGCAAACAAGACGATCCGCGAGTTCTCAGCTCCCACTACGGACAACATCCGCACTGGACCTGCCGCGGCCATCGACAAGAACTTTGAGCTCAAGCCAGGACTCATCAACATGGTACAAGCCAACCAGTTTTGTGGGAAGCCGCACGAAGATGCAAGTGCTCATCTCCAATACTTCCTAGAGATTTGCAGCACATTCACTATATTAGATGTTCACAGAGACGCCATACTACTTCGCCTTTTCCCATTCTCACTATTGGGGAGAGCGAAGCAGTGGTTCTACGCGACGAAGGATAAGAACACTACGTGGGCACTCTGCTCTATGAACTTTCTGGCTAAGTTCTTTCCCATGGGCAAGACCAATGCTCTCCGTGGGAAGATTACAAGTTTTCAGCAACAACATGATGAATCCGTTCCAGAAGCATGGGAGCGCTTTCAAGATTACATCCTAGAATGTCCCCATCATGGAATGGAGAGCTGGCTACTTATGCAGACTTTCTATCATGGGCTCATCACTAGTGCTCGTGAGACCATGGATGCTGCAGCTGGAGGCGCATTTCTATCACTCACCATACCACAAGCTACAGCCCTTGTGGAGAAGATGGCGTCCAACCAAGGTTGGAACGAAGAGAGGACTCAAACACGCAAGAAGGGTGGAGGTATGCACCAGCTCAAGGAGGTAGACATGCTGTCTGCAAAGTTAGACCTACTCATGAAAAAGCTCGATGACAAAGCTGGAGACAAAAGAGAAGTCATGAACATCTACGACTCTCACATGACTTGTGAGAAATGTGGAGACACTGGACACTCAGGCAATCACTGCCCTGAGATGCTTGAGGATGCAAGGTACATCAACAACAACAACAACAACTACAACCGTCCTCAACAAAATCAAGGTTGGAATCAACAGAGGCCTAACTACTCAGGTAACTACTCAGGTAATTATCAAGGTAATAACTCTAATAATTTTCCACCCCTGAGAGAGTTAGTGTCTAATCAAGGAAAGCTAATGGATAACTTGTCTAAGAAATTGGCATCCAATGATAAAATACTAGAAAACATAAATAATAGAATGGATAATTTCTCTATTGCCATCAAAAACCAAATTAGCTTTAATAAAATGATTGAATCTCAGTTAAATCAAATAGCTGCTGCTATTCCTGCTACTAACCCCGGTATACCATCACAACCGGAAGGATTAGAATCTGCAAATCTTGTAGACATGTTTGATGCAGGTAACTATTGGAGTAATCCCGCTGTCAGAGTACGTAATGACCTTCTGCCAGTCAAGAGAGGCGATCTAGGACGCCCCGTCATCCCGATCTCCATCGGCATGGTGGACTTCCCAGAAGCACTCTGTGACTTTGGCTCCAGCGTCAATATTATGCCCAGGGTACTCTATGAAAAATTCTTTACATATCCTTTATCAGAAACAATTATGTGTTTGCAGCTTGCAGATCGGACACTAAGCTTTCCTAAAGGAATATTAAAGAACATGTGTGTCCGAGTTGGTACCTCGTATGCTCCAGCTGACTTCGTGGTGATAGAGACCGGGTCCGATGAGAGGTCACCAGTTATTCTGGAAAGGCAATTCCTGAACACCTCGGGAGCTGTCATCTACGCCAGCGCTGCGAAGATCAACTTCAACATCAAGGGGAGGAAGGAGACATTTTCCTTCAAGAACAAGATTACACAAATCCCAGAGCAACCCCAACATGAACCAAGGAAGAGGACCAACAGGAGGATCAAGCAGAACAAGAACAACCAAGGATGGACCGAATCAGCTAAGATGGTCACTGCAGTTCAAGGAGGTCAAGACCGACGACCCAAGTCGCCGTTCCTAATCAAGAAGGACGACCCAGGTATGCCAAGCATTGAGTGCTCAATCAATGGATACTCCTTTCAGAAGGCGCTCTGCGACACTGGATCAGGCGTCAACATAATGGCCACAGTCACCTATCAGCTCTTGTACGAGACCATGCCCTTAAAACCAACATACACTCAGCTCCAGATGGCAGATCAGACATCCCGAAAGGTTGAAGGTATAGTAACCGATGTCCCTGTTAAAATTAACGATCATTTTGTCCATACAGACTTTCAGGTCATTGACATGGGAGACGACGAGTACGAGCCACCCATCATCCTAGGAAGACCGTTCCTAGGCACCGTCAAAGCAATCATCTACATTAGAACCGGAGAAGTCCATATGCATTTTCCCTCTGAGAAGGTACGCCGCTACTTTAATGACCCTAACTGTATAGTTGAAGATTCTAAGCAGGTCAGGACAAGAAGAAGGCGACGTAACCGTAATCAAAGGAGGCAAACCATCAAGGACGTATGGGCAGACTATGAAGGAGAGGTCATAAGGCCCGAGGATACACAACAGGAGACCGAAGCACCAAGTCGGGTATGGAAGGCGAAGACAGTTACACAAGAAGAGGAGGCGCTGCCGGAACCACCGTCTACGCCACCCAAATCCCAGGACAACTAAGAAGAAAAGAAGTCCTGTTCGGAGGACTTAAAAACACCGAACGCCGTGCCAAGAGGTAAACTTGGTAGTTATCATTTTCCCTTTAATTATTACTCAGTTAATCATATTCATTCTGTCTAAAAAAATGTTGAAAACAGTAAGCCCCATGTGAGTATGCGAGTGGCATAAAACCCATAAGTACATTCACTGTGGTGGCATAAAAAAATAAATAATATATATTTTTCTGTTCTATAAAAATGAAAATGAAAATAGAGAGTGACATTTATCAAGGAAGCTCAAACATGATAAAGGCTAGATATTTATGCTAACGCTTAATCAAGTTCCACGAAGCTTTGTTGTCTATTTGAGCTCCACAGAATTCAGGAAGACTAGCAGATGGAGGACATCCTAATCGTTGTCAGGGTGCTGCCGACATTCAAATACACCTCTGCACCTGCTAGCTACATCAGAAGAAATTACGTCAAGATCCAGCTTGGGGGAGAGCACCCCCATTTATCCCGATAAGTATTTTTATCTACATTTATACCTATGCTTTATTAAAATAAAAAGATGCATAATCATGAAAACCCAAATAAATATTTTGTGTTTATATATATTTGCTTAGTTTAATAAATAAATAAAGTAGCTATGCTAAACTGAATCTTGAAAATAAAACTCTAGCATGGATATGATGAATAGTTGCTCTGCCTAATTTTTAAATTTGTTCTCTCTCTAGTTTAGACATAACTGTTATAATTTAAAACTGGCTCTAAATCTGAACTAGTGGGAAGAGAACTTGATCTGAAGTCTAAGTTGTTAACGGATATGATATGGGAAGGTTGAGCTGCTGTTTATCTGTTCCTAGAGATGCTAGAATTCTGAAGAATTTTATCTTTGAAAATCTTTAAAATGTTGCATGATGAGTTCCTGTATGATGAGAGTTTAAATTCCTACCACAGCCATATATACATGCTTGTTAGATTAAGAGCCGCACTTTTACTACTTACTGCTTATGGGCATTGAGTGTGGTCAAGCTGTGTAGACCCTTAGGAACTTGTCATGTGGTTAAAATCAAGATTCACTTGCACGTTCACTCATACATGCTGCTTCTACTCCGGAAGTACGCATCCACATATATCCACTCATTTCTATCTCCAGATTCACCCAAAATTATTCTACTCCTGACCCGGAAGAGAATAGCCAAAAATATTATCCCATTCCTGTTATTCCCTGTGAAGTTAATGCTCAAGTCATTTCTACTACCACTTGCTATATTTTCAAAAGAGGGAGATTGCTCTAAAAAAATATAAATACGAAAAAATAAAAAGGAGCAAGTGCTCGGAACCTCGAAGAAAGAAAAAGTGAGACGAGAGGTAAAAATGGACAAGTGTCCGACAGTAGAATTAGGGGTACAAGATACCCACCTGAGAAAAAAAGAGAAAAAAAATAGAGCATCTCATTCCCCTCAAAAGTTTTAAAAAGCAAGAAAGGTATGTATTCCCTCAAAAAGAGCATTAGACTTTTGTTATCACCATACACCACTCATTCACCACACATGCACATCTTGATTTGACTTATTGACTTGTTTCTCTGGATCCATGGTTTGACTATGCAATAAATGTTCTATGAGTATGTATACTGTATCTCCCACCTATGAGCTCCAGATATCAAAGCCTTATTAGAGTAGGGTGAGAGAGAAGGCAATGTCACTACGCCTTATACCATAAATACCACATACTTTTAGAGAGAAGGCATATACCATTACTGCCTTGGTAAGGATCCAGAAATACTACAAAAGAGAGGCCCGAGAAAGTCATATAAGGAATCTCTGAGTTTTATTTGAAAAATTTGCAAAAACTCCAGAGCTATAGCTGATCAAGAATAAGAGACATGGCGTTTGACTAGACTGTTCTATCTTTTAACCACTCAAGATGCAGGTGACGGTTGCAAGCCCCATGGTGAAAGGTAAAATAAGTAAGTTTTAAGTCTTGACAGTTTACTCTAACTCAGGGATGAGACCTTATTTGAAAGCATATGTACCGTCAACGTTCAAAGGCGTTGCAGCAACTTCTGATCCATAATGAGTCTATCCTTGCTCAGGGACGAGCAAGAGGTAAGCTTGGGGGAGTTTGTTGACGATCCTTAAGTACCAAATATAGTTATCAAATAAATAAAGAAAAGGATCTAAATGCAACCAACACCTAGACTTAGGGTTTTATCTAACAGAATTCCACGAGTTTTGGTGTTTGTCTGTTTCTGCAGGGGGTTATCAGAAAATACGGAGGAAAGGCCCACACGTCGGGTTTACATAGAGATAATAACGTGTTCACCGATTTTCTATCATCTAGAAGACTCCAGAAGCCACGAGATCGAACGGGAGGCCGAACGGGCCCGGAGGCAGGGTGCCCGCCCTGCTCCCTAGGGCGCCCGCCCTGGCCTGAGAGCCAATCAGGCTCCGTCTCACGGATTATGCTCCACCGACCTAAGGGATCAAGGAAAACCGTGCGATTAATGTCGGTTTGATCCGACGGCCCACGTTCACTTGAGGGGGCTATATAAGCAGGACCCCTGGCCCCTGGAGGAGGCACTCCCTCATTCGTAATTCCTCAAACCCTAATCTCAGGAGGAGAGTCTCTGATCAAGCCCTAGAGCCACCACATCAACTAGATCTCTAGTATAGCATAGCTACATAGGATTAGAACTAGAAGGAGTAAATCTTCGATTGGTTTCCGGATCTGTCAAGAGGATTCTTGGTAATTCCTTTACTGTTCTTCATTGTTCATCTTTGTTCTTCAATATTATGAATACAACTTTGTTCTATTTCAATATATTGATTATGACTATGCTCTACTTGTTTATGTTTGCGATTATATTGTTCTTAGTTTATCGTAGTTATACGCTTGGCTTAGTTAGATTGGAATTATATACATGTTTAGGATCGTATAGCATTTATCCATCGGATCCATGGGTAAATGATAAATATTGTGTAGGCGTGGTGCTTAGACCATATTTATCTGCGATTACACCTTATATGCCGGATCGTGGGGTGGTCCGCGATGGTGACAACTTCGTTGGTTCTTATATAGTCCCCCTCCCGTGTGTAAGGCGGGCAGAGCAACATTATTACGGGGGAGTGATTGCTATGTTTCTCATCTTCCTTGATAATATCACTATGCATGGGCGTAGTCCTTTCTCGCAATGATTACCAAGTGTACTTGCACTAACTATGATATGCTAGACTTTATAGTTAAGAATAACTTAGGAAATATCCTTATAGTTCGTCCTAATACCATGCTAATGACTTGCTAGAATATCTGTTGAGGTGCTTATTATTATTATATGTGGCTAGCTGATCAGATTAATTATCTTTGTCACCATTCATACTTTATCTATATTTTATGTGACACTTACCCCTGTATGCAAGAGATAGATGAATGCTCTCACTTATACATGCAATGATTGATACTTATTCCTATATTCTATTCCATAATCAACATTGATGTTAGTAATCCCTTCCCAGTGGTAAAAATATAAATAACGATACCTGGAATACTTCCCGGTTAAAATGCTACATCGGTATTAATCTGTGCGCTTGCAGATCTTATTTATTATTTATTTAGAAGAGCAGTTGCATATTTCAATACCGCGTCTCTCATGTCATGCTGGGGATGATAACTTGGCTTAAGTGGCATGAGGGATAGGTTCGGCATTTTTGGCGCCATTATCAGAATTAGAAAACTAAGTCTACTTTTGGTAATAACGTTAAGAATGCCCAACAGTGAAGAAGTGAAGGAGCGTGGGAAACGTATCAGACTTCGCACGTAGGGGAAAAGTCCACGAATAATGCGAAAAATCATCAACCGCCACAAGATAATACTTATAACCAGAAATACTGAGAACAGGAGATGTCCATAGGTCGCAATGTACAAGATCAAAAATGCGGGCCACATGGGAAGTAGAACTATGAAAAGGAAGACGAACATGTCAGTCCAATTGGCACACATGACACAGTTGCTCATCATGAGCTCGAGTACATGGAAGACCGGAGCTACGACTGAGCTGCACCAGGGCATCACGTCCAGGATGGCCGAGGCGCCGGTGCCAAGTAGTAGAGGAAGTAGAGACGGTGAAAGCAGCCGACAAAACGGACGGCGAAGAAGACGAAGTAGCCGCCAGGAAGCGAAGGGTGTAAAGGGGTCCGATGCTGTCACATCGGAGCAGAGGACGTCGGGAAGCCAAATCCTTTACAGTAAGACCAGAAGAGTCAAATTCCACAGAACAGGAATTGTTAGCTGTAAAACGACGAATAGAAAGAAGGTTGTGAACCATAGAAGGAGCAACAAGAACATCAGGAAGACGGATGGAGCCATGAGCACCGACGGTACCCACAGACGTGACTGGAAGACACGAACCATTTGCGACCATAATGGACGAAGGAAGAGAAGAAGAGGGAGAATGGAGAGATGAAAGTATACCGGGGTCAGGGGTGGTGTGGTAGGTGGCTCCCGAATCAGCGATCCACTCGGGTCCGACCGGAGGTGTCAGGCCCATGGTGCTGAACGAGCGAGCCAAAGCCGCCTGGTCCCAGCCGGCAACCCTAGGTAGGGTGCCGGAGGGTGGAGCCCACGATGTAGCAGGGAAGACTCCGGGAGGTGGAGCACCAGGAGGAGCTCCGGTGAGCATGGCCGCCGGTGGATGAGGGTCGGTCCCGGGAGCGTGGAAGGGCCACATGGAGATGCGCCCGGACCACGGGTTCTGAAAGGAAGGCCATGGTGCCCCCCCCTGCGGCCCACCCGGTGCCGAAGCCTGGGTGTGACCCCCCTGGCCACCCCCGCAACCCCCGCCCCGGCGACGATGACCGCCATGACCCCCCCACCCCCGCTCGGCCCGGAGGGAGGAGGGCCCAGGAGAGACGACGGCGGTGGAGCGGACGACCGTGGTGGAGCAGACGGACGCGGCGGAGTAGCAGCCAGAGCCGTCGAGGAAGACAAGGACCCCGGAGAAGCAGTGGACCCCGGCTGGATGCCCTGCGTGAGCTCTTCCATGACGAGGTCGTCACGGACCTCCGGGAAGGTGGGGAAGGGCCTCTGACGAGTGATCCACGTCCTGAGGTGGGCGTAGCGGTCACTGAGCCCGCGGAGGACGTTGAGGACCAAGATGCGATCCTCCACGGGCCAGCCGAGGTCGCCAAGGGAGTCGGCCATAACCTTCATCCGACGGCAGAACTCGCCAACGGAGAGGTCACCCTGGACGAAGGTGCGGAAGCTCGCGTCGAGGCGCAGAGCCCGAGCCTCGGCGTTGCCCAGGAACTGTCCCTCAAGGGCAAGCCACGCCCGGCGCGCGTCAGGGGAGGTGCGGACAAGGTCGTGGAGGTCCAGAGAGATCGTCCCCAGGATCCAGGAGAGGACGATGCTGTCGAGACGGAGCCACGATGGTGTCTGGGCGGCGACCGAGGCGTCAACAAGGACGTGGTCGTCGAGGGCATAGCGGCGGAGAATGAGAAGCACCAGATCCCGCCAGCGGGCGTAGGAGGGCGACTCCGGCTCGAGGACGACCGGAACGAGGAGGCGAATGTTTTGGACCCCCCGGCCTGGTAGTGCAGCTGACTCACGAGCGGGTCGGCCGGGTCGTGCCAGAGGACGGCAGGGTGTGACACGCGGCGTCCTGACGAGGCGGAGGAGGTGGCTCCAACGTCCTAGGAAGCGGGAGAGGTGAGGAGTTGCTCCGCCTCGGCGATTTGGCAGGCCAGGGCGTCGGTCGCGTCTCGCTCACGCTCCCGCGCGAGGGCAGCAGCGCGCACGCGAGCCTGCCCCTTCGCGGTGGCAGCCCGAGCAGCGACGAGAGCTGCGGCGAGGGCGGAGTCCGGACCCGGCGGAGGAGCTGTGGGAAGAGAACCTGCGGTACCACCAAGAGGAAGAGGCGCCAGCAGGGAAGGCCAGCCGATGCCGGGCCACGCTGGATCTGCCAAGGTGCCGGTGCCAGTGCCAACCGCAGGAGCGGGATCGGCGGCTGGGGGTGGCGGGCGGAGAGCCAAGGCGCCAGCAGCAGTGGTGGAGTCGGCGGCTGGGGGTGGCGGGCGGACCCCAGCCAGCGGCAGATCGGGTGCGGGCGGCAGCCAGGTGGTGGGGGAGAGGGAGCGGGCGCCAGGGGAGAGGGAGCGGTCGCCAGGGTCCCCGCCCCGGCCACCGCGGCCAGGTCAGGCGCGGGAGGGGAGGCGCCGCTGCCTTGAGCCGCGGGCGTGACAGCCATGGCACCGGCAATAGGCGCCCCCTAAGAGCCGACGGCGCCAGGAGAGGAGTTGGAAGCGACCTGAGCCCAGGATGGGGAGGGAAGGGAAGGGAAATAGGCATAGTAGGAGGGAGGAGGACTAGGGGGGCCGGCCATGGCGCCGGCGGCGGCTGGCCGACCGGCAGACCAGGTGGCGGCGGCTGAGAGGGTGATGGGGAGAGGAAAGGTTAACCCTAGGCTGCTGATACCATGTTAGGGAAAGTGATTCTATTGATTAGGGCTAACCTAGAAGGGTAGCTATATAGATAACCATACATGAGCCACATAAGCCTAGCCTCATGGGCCTAATACACACACATTCCAACAGATACGAGCAATCGGTTACTCCTAGCTATTTTAGGACCCATTAAGCTGGAAGAGAAGTCCTCTATAAGCTAGGACCACATTCCAATTGGTATAACTGTAGGCTCACTATTTGATAAAGCGTTTTGCCTCTTCTAGATACATAGCATTGTGCTTGTTTTGACAATTATGCATGCTTTCATAAATTCTTTGCATCAACCAAATATGGACAAACAACACTGCACAAGTATGGAAATTGGCTATGTAAGCAACAAAGTGAAATGTTGGGGGTTGGCCTAGTGGCACTCTACCCCCTCTTGGTGACAACCTTTTTCTAATATTGTTTCATGGACACCATGACGAAGAGGGCCCAAAAGACCGCTGTGGAAGGAGCAAAGAGGAAGGAACAAAGCCAAAGATGACTGATTCGAAGATGCTTTGGGATGTTCCAGGCTAGATGGCGAAGGAGCTTGATGGAAGTCCAAGTTGAGAGCATTTGGTGTGCACAAGTGCTACACTCTCATCAAGTCAGAGCCAAAGTGGCCCAATCGGATAAGTTTTAAGGCACAAATCTCAGAGACGTTGAATTGGACGATATTGACTTGAAATGAGCTCAAAATATGCACAAGAGTGCACCAGATGATTGGTACCAGCCAGACGGGTCATCCAGTGGCATTATGCACATTGGTAGATTTAACTTTGCCACGATGCCGAGTGTCACCACCCCGACGGGCGGAGGATCATTCAGAGCCTTGACTTCTGCAAAGTGGCCATTCCACTTTGTACCACCGTACGAACCAATGGAGAGACTTCGTGGTGCCTCGGCGGATCGTCGGTGCGGCTCAATTTGACTTCATGACAAGTTGGCCAAGGCACGGATGTGCACCATATGATCCAAACTTATCAGCCATGATATAATATTTTTACCTCATAGTAAATCAGTAAAAAGTACTTTTCAGCAAAGCGGATCATTCAGTGATCGGTATCGGTAGTGTCTGCGACTTTTTCCAGAGCGAACCACTTCATGCAGCGTGTGCCGTGCATGGTCCTGCGAAAATCTGGCACATGCAAAAGAATCCAAAACCATATCTATCCCCATGACTCTACTGAACATAAAACTTCCATGTATCATGTATGCACATATTGATACAATGCACACGCTCCAGTATTTTGAAACTGTTGATTTGTGCGGTATATATACTGACTGTAGACTTCCTATGATGCATACTGGCAACTTCCACCGGTAAAAAAAAAAGGTTACAGGACCTTCCAAAAAGGAAGGCTATTCATTATTCAACATGATATCAGCTAATGGTTATAAGCAGATTGTAGAGCATTTGCCTTTTTAGATGCTACTGAAGCATCTGCGCTTCTGCCATCCAATGAGTATCCTTTCTCCTGGTAAAAATGAGACAAAAACAAAAAGTTAATAGCTTTATAGAGTTGAAAGTATGTGGATCTCATGAGTTTCTTGTATCTAACGATGTGAAAAATTACACATAAACTGATTGGTTTAGCTGAATAAAATGTCAAGGCAGCTTTGGTTTGTCAGGATCACAATGTGTATTCACACTTTCGGGCAATTCTGATCTTAGTGTAAATTCATAGCAGTATGATAATGACAGTACTATATGACCATCTGATACTGAACATCCAAACACAAAAAATGAACCCACAATACCCATTTATGGCTGAATAATATCATAATGTTATTAAGTTGTCTGGCAACACAAACTGTAAGGAGAAACAAGGCTATAAATAGTCAAAGGATCAGTACATTTGTCAGGATGGTAGTGATATACTGATATGGAATGGGAAAGAGCTGAGAACCAGAATAAAGGCATGGATAGGGTATTGTTCATGTGTATGTGAAAGTCTGAACTTGGTCTAATTCTTGCTTAACACCATGACCACCTTTGATTGTCAGGATCACAACGTGTATCCTTAACAATCCTGCCTAACAAACTCCAGAGGAAAAACTAAAATAGAAATAAAGCAGTGCGATTGTGTGAGCACACTTACCAGCAAGCGCCACAAGAAAGGTGCACCCTCTCGTTTCCTAATTTGTTTGCCAAGAATCTCAATTGCTGTAAACCGTTGAAACTGCATTAGCTACTAACATAGGTAGACATAGAACAAAAAAATTCAATTTTGCAAGTAGCGAAGACTTTAAACCTTTGGAAGTCTCTCCAGCATTTATTAGAACAGTGTACCAAACTTCATTGAAGACATCCACTTGTTCATCTGATGCACCAATCATCTAATTGTACCATTTGTTTATCTTTAGCAAACATAAACAAATTTTATAATTACTCATCTTAAAGTAATAAAAAGCTTCCAGTTCCTACTTTATAATCTAGCGCATCAAAGTCTGGACCCAGAGTGTCAAAGACTTTCATGTGATCTCCTTTCCCATATTCATAAGCAGCCTCCGCCAGCTACATGAAAAAAAGAACAATTAAAAGCAGCATTATCAATCTTCCAAGAGAAGATTTGTGATGTAGTAATGTTACAACAGACAAACAAGTAAATAAAATTAGTAAAGAAAACTACAATAATAACAGGCTACGATATATTGCCACTAAGAGTATGCATTGTGTGCAGCGATGTTTAGCTGCCCGAATTGGACCTCCAAAAAATTTCTTCAGAAATACTAGATCATTATATGGCTCTTCTTTTTGCTCTTTTTTTGTTCTTTTTTTTGTGGCTCTTGTTGGGTTTCATCTTGATCCTACCCCAACTTGCTTGGGACTTAAAAGCTTCATTCTCGTAGAGATTGCTTTGTACTGTCAATGCTTATCCTTACAAGAGTAACACATATTGCAAGTGACGAGAGCTTCAAAAAAAGTTGCATACCTTGATTGCCTTCTGCATCACTTGCTGCCGATTCCTGTCCATTGAATGGACCCTGCAATCAGGTTGCTTTTCTGATTTAGTAACTTTTCTGATTTAGTAACTATTAATAAACCTTCTTGTGTTCCTACAAAACACAAGACTTAACATATCTGACCTTGACTTCAATGATTCCAACATATTATGTGCACTTTTTAGTTCACTCATACTTGCTAGTGCCCACAATATAAGCAAGTCAAGGAGCCATTCCACATGCCATATAGACTGAAAAAAGTTCAAACTGACAGTCAAAAGAATGTCTCATCTAGCTTTAATTTGTATATGTAAAATACCCAAAAGGAAGCTTAGTTATATATGCATCACACGTACTCAAAGATGTTCCTGGGAGTCAGTACCTCATTCTTTAGTGCATCTAGCAATGTCGTTAACCTCTCTTTAGCTGAATCTATATGACCGCGTATGTATAATCGGAGCAGCAACCCTAGAGCATTCAAATAAACCTGAATGGATGAGAAATTATTTAGTATCCCAAGCAATCTATGTCTAAAGTAAAATAACCACCGATAAATAATACCTCTGCTGCCTCACAATCACTTTTCTCAAGTTCCTTCATGATGTTGTGATCATATATCTCCAGAACTTTACACAAAGGGGATTCAGCTTCTAAGTAACAAACAGCGATATGCCACCAGTTGTGGGTTAACCTGTGAGAGACAAAGAAATCTAGAAAACTAAGCTTGTAGCTGTTGACTTGCATCGGTAGAATGCACACTGCATGGAGAACTACATACAGAAATGATGTGCATGCCTCCCATGATGGAGAACATGATTCCATGAACTCGGTAGCTTCTCTGAAGCGACATTCCTGCTGAAAAACATGGCACAGCTACAAGAAAACAAACATTTTGTTATTGGATCATGCACACAGCTACAAGAAGAAAATGATTTTTTTTGTTATTATATCAACTAAGTGAAAACTCTTACGGCTAATATAGTTGTTCCAAACTTAACAAGAAGTTACAGAGTGCCAGCATGAGAAGATTCAGTAATCTAAACTGTCCCACCCAATATAGGAATTGTAACAGTTATCTCAAATGACGACACAATTATGACTTTCTTTGTACTCAGAAATAGCACTGTTTTCTTCTAAAGCAATGAACAAACCAAAATGAAGATGCGGGGAGATGTTGGACCAAAATTGGTGAACCAAGGATTCCCCACACAGGTACATAATTCAACAGTTGACTAGTTCAGTTTCCTAGAGCCAGGTTAATGATGACTAGGTACTACATTCGAAAAAAAAAAGACTAGGTACTACCTGCTAGTTGCCACTTGACAGTCAGTTAGATGTGGAAACACAGAACGGAACATTTAACTAAAGATCTGAAATTCCTTGCTTTGCTGCATCATGCCAGTATGATCATGGTTATAGATGCTATGTAGTATGTAGGCTGAATTTTATTTTTCAAAAAGAAGTATGATCAAGTTAGCTTTACACAAAAATCATCAAAAGTTTTAAAAGTTTCTGATATATTTTCAATAGATCCAGCTAATCTCAAATCACAAATTGTAATAGTTAGATCCTGGATAGGAACCCTTTGATAGCTATTCCTTTATTTCTATTTCTATTGAACACATCCTGTATGGGATGCTTTTAACTACTGAAACTAACTATAACCACATCATGAACATACATTATGCTGTGACCAGAAGTCATTCTTGTTTATAGCCAAGCCTTTTCGAGCAGCTCTCTCAGCTTCATCCATCCGTCCAAGCTCTAGCAAAGGGAAGGCAAGCATGCCATATATGAAATTTTGATCTTGATTCTTCGGCAAAACCTGATAAGCATGGAGTACCACAAATCTAGTGAACAAATGAGCCTGTTACAACAGTATTTTTTAGAGGGTGGCAGGGTGCTGGGTTCATAAATATTTGATTATTGCTACATTCACAAGTTCTTGCAATGCACCAATTTGGCTCAGTAAAAATGTTTACAGGAAACGATGAAAAGGAACACAAATATGCAACACTACTTTAACTACTGACTACCATGCAGTAAGGGAACAGTGGGCATATAATGCTCTCAGCAATTATTTGATCTTATTTTGATACAAAGATACCATTGTTGATATTACTTGAGATGAATCAACACAAGGACATCTAGTGAAAAAGAAATGCCGCATCAACTTCAACTTCATTCAGCGAAGCACAAAATTTTAAGCCCATAAATACACAGGAACCCCGTTTGGCTTACTTGTTGGACGAATTTCAGGGATAAATCTGGCTTTCCCAAATAGAAGCAGATGAGCTGCGCTCTCTTGAGAGATAGGATATCCCTGGGGAATTGCTTGAGAAGCTGTCATAGACGACCATATTACAAATTAGCAATTGGTATCTGTTTACTGACTCCGCAAGTAGCAGCATTAGTATAGCCAGTCCCCCAAATCAACAAACTTAGGCATGTCAAACCTCGAAGTGCCGCTCGATCGCCACCTCCACGTCCCACCCCTCGCCCATCAGTGCGGAGAGCGTCCCGAAAACGGCCCTCTCGTACTCCGTCGCTTTCCCCTGGAAGCAGGCGCGCAAACGCACGACAGGTTAAGGTTGTCGGCTCGGCTCTCGGCTCAGGGAACGAAAGGTGGGGAGCGGGGGGAGGTGATCGAAAGGGAGGGAGGAGGACGCTAGCTCACGAGGTTGTCCTTGGCGGCGGCGAGGAAGGCGGCGGCCCCCGCGGGGTCCCTGGATGCGACGGCGTGCGCGGCGTGCGCGGCGGCGAGGGCGCAGGTCGGGTCGGCCGCGGCGGCGCGGAGGACGGCGGCCACGCGGCCGCGGCCGAAGGACAAGAAGGCGGCGTAGTAGGCGTCGAGCGCCGCCGCGCAGTCGGCGGAGGACGTCCGGTACTCCTGCCCCCACATGTCCCGCCTCACCTCGCCCTCCGCCGCCGCCATCTGCACGTGAGGGCGGTCGACTTCCGATCGCTGCTTGCTCCGTCGGCGAGGGGGATGAAGGGAGAAGGGTCGGTCGCGACCGCGGGCAGCGGCGTGGAGCAGCACGGGAGACTGTTTGCTCTGACGACACGGGCCCAGATGGTTGCTTGTCGTTGACACGGCCGTTGTTCGGCGGTCCGCGTCAGTTTGCTGGGTACGGTGGATGATAGTGCCGGATGGAGCGGGGACTGGGGTGGGTGGTTGGGTGATGGGGGTTCTTCCGATGGCCAGGCGCCTCGTGGGTGCCGGGTGCCGACGCCGGACGGACGCGGCACCACGGGAAACGAGCGCGAGGCAACGAGCTGAGCTGCTGAGGTGGCAGATTTTGAGGGGGTGGGAGAATCCGGGGGATAGGATCGTAGTATCGTACCGTGTCCTTATTTTTTTCGATAATGCTTTCATGACACGGGCGTCCGTCCTTATCCGGACGCCGCGCCCACGCACACTCGTCTCACTGCTCTGCTGCTGTTATTTTCCCACGGCTCGCACCTGCACGCAACGTGTCCGCACCGGTGACGCTGCGCTGCATCTTGCAACGTGCCGCGCGCCCCATCTTCTCCCCTAGCCGGCTAGCCCCACCTCCACCGCCGCATCTGTCCCCGATGCCATCGCTGTCCGGTCGGCCGGCTTCAACGGGTACATGCTGTCGGCGGCGACAAGGGTGCTGGAACAGCCCACAGCGTCAGGTGGCCTGGGAGATGTTCTCCCTGCGGGGCCCTTTTGGGCGGCGGCCTGCCTCGGCCTCATTGTTCGGCTGGGGCTCGTCGTCGCCGCTCCAGCGCCCCCCGCCAGAGCGGCCTCCACCCCACCAGGTAGCCGTGGTCTCGCAGGCGAATGTTATCTTTCAATTGTTTTAGACGTTTTAATTTTTGTTTTAAGTGTTTCATCTGTATATTGCAACATTATATCTGGGATGTTGTATATGTTGCAATGGCAAAATACACATGTTACAGGTCTATGTTTCAAGTGTTTCAGGTGACATACTAGTATGATGCAAATGATTCGTCGGATATTTCAAAAGTAGATCTTAGTGTTGCATATGTTGCAATGGCTACACCTGCATGTGTTTCAACTGTTTCATCTGTTTCAGACTTATGTTGCAAATGTTTCGTCTGGATGTTTTAAAAGTAGATCTAGTCTTGCATATGTTGCAGTGGCGCCGGTGGCTAGCGGATAGCGGCCTGCTGCAGGACTTCGGCTCCTACCTCATGCTTTCCTCGCTTGGCGCGCCTCGGCCTTTCCTTTCCTCTGCCTCCCCTCCCTTCCCTTCCCTTTCCTCCCCTCCATCTCACCGTGGCAGTTCGAGCTCGACGGAGAAACCCTACACGACGAGCGCATGATCGTTGGGTAGGCGCAGCAGCCAGCGCGGGGCGAGCGGGAAGCGTAACAGGTGCAAATAGGCACACCAGGCGGGGTGTGCGCAGACGTCCGGACGGGGCTAGCGTCCGGACTAGCCACACTGTTTTTTCCCTCAAAATGACCTTGCATTCTTTTTTTTACTCCTGGTACTCGTAAAACTGTGATTTTTTAAAAAAGCGCTAACAGAGTAGTAAAACTATGAATATTTTTCTTCGCCTACAGAGAGCTCTATTTTTTTATTGATGAATACAGGTTGTTGGGTGTGCATGACGCAACAAAGCCAACATCACGAGTTCCCCGAGCGATAGCTCGAGTGGCTTGGCTCCGGGTGGAGGACCAGCCGGTCCTGGGTTCGAGCGGTGTTCGTCTCAGGATTTTCATGGGGGGTTTTCTCTATTTTCAACAATTGCCTCTCTCGCGTGGTGCTACAAAGGGATAGCGGCGCGCCCGTCGCCTACGGAGCCTCGATGGTTTCGGTGATCTCCATGAGGACGCGATCTTCATATCTAAGTGTAGTTGTAGAATCTGTTTGTGTACTAGAGGTGTGAGTGAGGTGTGCGTATGTGTAGTGTTGGCGTGTGTATGTTCATGAACAGATGCTACAGCTGTACCTAGATGAGAAACGTAAAAAAAAAAACATCACGAGTTCCCTCGTGCTCTGGGTATGTTATCAAAAATATTTACGATCTGGCCGTAGGCCTCTTCTAACTCTCATTGTAAACTCTAATTGTAATTTTACTTTTATCATTTTAGTTTTGTGATTTTACTTCCACTTTTTAAAAACGAAAGTAATTAATGTGATTTACCTTTATTTTGATAACTTTACGAGTTTACTTCACTTTTTTAAACTGAAGCTCGCCCTCCTTTCCGATGCAAACACCACATATGCGCCGCTCTCTCTGGTGACCCAGTGTTCTTTGGATTGTTGTGGATCTCGACAGGATTTGTTGTTGCTTTTGTTCCATCATCGAGACATGTACTACGAATGAAGACCCTTACTTTTTAAAAGGTTTTTGTCTCCACAAATTTTAATTTACATTCACCCCCCCCCCCCCCACCTCCTCAAATTGCAATAAATTTCAAAATTATGTCCACTGTCTTTTTTTCGACCACGCAAAAGGTTTGCGTGTCTATGTATTAAGGTAGATAAAAAAAAGATTCGATACAACACGACTTCGGACGTCCTAGGGGTCAGTAAAGATTTAAATTATATCCACTGTCAAAATTTAGTTATATTCAAAAACATATGGACAAAGCCCTAACAAAAGCTACGGCAAATGTGCAAGGGCAAATTTGTCTTCTTATAGCTCCTTTGACACTGTTTAAGTGCCATTGGCAGAATATGGGCAATCTCGAACTTCAATTTGAAAAGGTAGGGAGAAAATCATAAAGTTGAAAAACGAGGACAAAGTCATCAATCGCCTTGAAAGTAGCAGCACGGACAGCTTTGTTGTTATTGTAAAAGATAAATGCCAAAGTTGTGCATCAAATATTATTGATACTCAAAACTTCTTAGAAACAGAGGGAATATAATTTCATGGAACCAAGCAATAGAGCAGGCATATACTTCTCCTTCTTAGTGTCTAAGATGGTAAAATGTGAGATCGTCATACTTGTCAAATTTCAAGACTAGACAAAACTTTGGAACCATATGTGCCCATATCCAACACGTTGGAGACTTACAGGCTGTATTAAAGAAGAAGAAGAAGATCATAGTAAAAGTTTACCAAAGCAATCCTTATATAACAGTCTCTTCCTACAAAACCATGTTGTATGTTGTAAGAAATTATTACCTCCTACTCACAAAATATTCCCACGCTATGGTTAGATTTTGACAAGGTCTTTTTAGCAAAGAGTACCCTTGCAACATGTAAGGATAGATGAACTCATATCTTTTTATTTTCTTGAAAGTGCACTACATATAAGGTATATACACACTGCTGCTCCTATACATGTCTATGGAGGATTGGACCAGTAAGAGATTAACAAAAAAAAAACAAATGCGTCACTGTCATCGAATATGTTTTCTATCACTAACAAAAATAGCTACTCTCTCCATTCCAATTTATAAGACATTTTGACTTTTCTATTCCAATTTATAAGACATTTTGACTTTTCTAGAAACATTGTTTTTATTATATATTTAAACATAGCGTATATCTAAGCATAAGCTACATATGTTCCAAGCATCAAGTATACAATTTTCTATCCAGACTACTGGATTTTGTATCCAAACTACTGGATCGACGAAAAGAGAAACATAGGCGGGGATGAGATCCAGGCTTTGCTCTAGTTCAAGTTTCTCATTTTCTGTATTTGGAATTTCTTGAGGAATGATTGGAAGTCTTGCAGCGAGATCCATGGTAATTTGACTGTTTCTTTCTTGTCCCCCAAAATAGAGAGTGCGCCAAAGCTTCTATTTATAGGCGACCCTATTCTTTACCATAAGAATTTCTTATTAGAAGTCCTTTTTTTAATAGAATGTAACATTGATAATTTGCCCAGAATTCATGGCTTCCATTAGTGTAAAAAAACAATGAATCTCTTGAGTTCGGCTCGCTCGGGTATGGACATGTGACTTAATCCCGATCACATCCTAAGGTAATAATAGAGTGAATAATTAAAAGAGTACTCCGCCACGAGTAGTGCGAAAGCACACTCAGTCAATCCTCGCTCGACAGCTTCACCCTTCTTAGAACAAAGCCATATGGATCTTTAAAAAAACCAAAGTATCTTGTAATTTAGAATGGAGGGGGTATATCAGCAGGAACACATGGCATCGAATCTGGAATCTTTTGATTTTTATTTAGTCTGTTGCCCACGTATGTATCTCACTGAATCTCTACAACTAAAAAGAGCCAAATGTTATCGTCTTAGTAAGAGTAATCGCCCCGCCTCCCCTGAATCGCGCCCACTCGGGAAAAAAAAACGGCCTCTCACACCACCTCCGATGGAATAGAAAAAAAATCGGAACTCTGACCTGCGACCCAGGTCATCCGCTCTCACATCCTCCCCACGATCCCATGTCGGTTCGTCTTCCTCCCTCCAATCCGCCGGAGATAGAGTTGGTGTGGAGGCTGAGGACGCAGCACTCATCGCCCATTCTCTCGGCTATCGTGCTAATCGGCGACACAGGCGGCGCAAGCGAGGAAGGGGAGTAAGAGGATTGGGCTACGATCCAGCGCCTCGCGAGGAACTGCCGCGCGGCAGGGCGGCAAGCGCTGCCGCGGTCCAACTCGACAGGCCACAGCGGCGCCAGCGACGGCGGGATGGAGCGGTTCGCGCTGCAGCTCCCGGAACACATGCGCCTGGAGCTCCTCAATCCGCTCCCCCAATCCGCGAGCTGCTCGGCCCTGGCCTGACGCTGCCCCCGCGCACGTGGCACGTCCCGCCCCTGCCCCATTGCGCCGCCACCCATCACGTGCTCCGCCCCGCCTCCACGGCCCTTCTCGCCGTTGCGAGCGTCGTAGCCTTGGGCATCAGCACGACCCCGACACGCCAAGGCCGTGCCATCTCCGGGACACGCCGCCCAAGGATCTTCGGCGGGACAGACAAGCCACGTCGACTACGACTGACACGGCCGCACGGAGTCTCCGCGGCCGGCTAGGGCGACACCGTGGCTGGCCTGGCGGCCCGCTTGGCTGGCTGTTACACTGGCTCCTTGGCTGGGGGCGCAGCTAGCCGGGCCTCCGCCGTCGCTGGCCACGTGGCTGGGGGTGCAGCCCCCTGGATGTGGCTACTGCTGGCCTCGCTGGTGGCGCGCCTCCCCTGGGCGTGTGCGCAGGCCGCCGCCGCAGCCGGGCGACTCCGCGCGGAGCCGGCTACCGGGCGAGTCGAGACCGAGGCGGGGCGTCATCCTCCCCCGCACCCGCCTGCCGAGATCTGTCTCTGCGGTTGTTGGTACGTGAAATCCCATCCGACTGTGATTTTTAGAATTTTTTTTCTGATCGCCGATGCCTTTTTGTGCATTGTGCAGTTGGGTCTATTAATTTGTGGTTTTTTTTATTTTTGTGAATGATGGTTTGGGCATATAATTCCTGTGATGAGCAGGATTGAAATTAGTTTGCTCGTCACTTACCTCCTGTTCTGTAATGCAATGCAAGTAACTTTCTGATAGATGCTGCAGGTGCGTAGGTGCCGGTGGAAATGTCAGTACAAGATAGTAGATTCAGTAAGGAATTTCCTCCAGTTATTTTATTACTTGTTAATCTTTGATCTTTTGTAAAAAGTTGTAGCGTCAAATATAAGCCTCATAGCTTGGTTTGTTTTTGATGGTACTACTGCCCTCAGGCTTATTTAAAGACCCATAAATCTCTTTGGCCAGGCAAATTAGTTTATGTTAAATCAATTAACTTGCTTCAGGCTCTTGTAAACTGTTAAGAATACTGATAGCATCTAATGCTACATGTTTTCAGAAAGCGCAGCTGCGGGACTTTTGGCCGCCCGCTACAAGGCATCGACGGCTTATGAAGCCATCAAGAAGCTAATTAAATTGGCTGAAGGAAAACGACGGCTTGTTGTGGTCATTAGTAATGTCTTTTTTAGGCACTGAACATATTCAAGGTAATTATGTCCAATCAATAATCAGAGAATTAAGTAGCATGCGAGTAGACTTGGCATTCCAAAATATACTCCCTTCGAATGTTGGAATCTTTCTGCAAGCTCAGACCCTACACAATCAAACTCAGAAATACCATATTGTTGCAACATGAAGCTACATGTGTTGCCTCTGATACTGTGTTTGTGAGCATTTAAACATTTCCAGAAGTCTGCAAGTGCAACTGTAGGTTCACATTTTGATAAGAAGTCTTGCAGTAGCTTTTCTGTTAGCGCTGATGGACTGGTGGCGCTGTGTTTCTTTGCAGAGAAACAAGTGAAGAACGAGAAGAAACGAACAAGCTGATTGAGACCTCAGGTATCTCAAGTATCTCTGAATCTCTTTTTCTCTAGATCAAGAACATGCTAATTCATTTTTTTCATGTGTTTGTTGTCTGATTGTCTGAAAATTATAATAACCAAAGTTTGTTTATGATAAAATTTAAGCCTTTTGAACTACACAGCATGGTTTTTTATTTTTTTTAAACATCTTGTGCGATATTTCTTCCTCCAATTATTGCTATAAATATCAATTCGCATCTTGATGATGGGGATTAGCAGCAACGTGCCATTGATTTCTCAGCATTGTGGTGCCAATTATTTCAGTGGTGGTGCCACAACAGCAAGTTCAAGTCAGGGCAAGGGTCCTAATCTGCCGTCATCGAACGGTATTGCCACTATCAGGTGGGCTGAACCATCCATACACTTATTGTCAACTTTAATTTCCTGCTGCAGTGAAGGAATAGTTGTTGTTTAAATTTTGATGCATATAAATAGCAGCCATGTCTGCCAATACTATTATGTGTAGTTTGTGCTGACCTCAGTAGTAAAGTATTGGCCATGATGAAGGCATTAGGCTTGAGATGTGCTCATATCTAAGCTTGCAAAAATTAAGATGGCTCTTTAATCCTTCCCACCCCACAAAAATTCTACTGGGTGGATTTTGTCCTTTGCTTCCTAGGTTTTGTTTGCTGGCCTCTAATCTGCAGATAATCTTAGTGCTTTTACAGTAGGATTTTCATATGGGATAAGAATTATTTCATGTTTGCTTCTTGATGTATTTTTTGTCTGATCCCCCATGCAAAATAAATCAGAAAACCCAGGGAAGCAAATAAATCAGGCTCACTTCACCTATTTATTCCATAGTGAGTCCTTTATGTTTAAACTGCAGTGAAGCATTTCCTTTCCACTTGCTCCAAATTATTGCTTGGTATGAGAATTGAGAATAAGTCACTTGATAAAAATAGTTACTGAATGCATCGGTGACTCTGGAGTTTTTGATTGATGGCAGAGGTAGAATAGAACACATGTGTTGGTCAAAAAATAATGTTTCACTTTATAAGCTCTGCATTCTTTGAAGCAAAATGTCAATGTGTGATCCACTTCTATTTGCTTTTTTTTAAAATCTCTGCTGGATTTTGTAAATCCAGATTGCTAGGGATGCCTAAAATATGCTACTGATCTATACTAAGCCAGCAAACCTTTACTCTAAAACAAATTTGCTGATCGTTGTGCTTACTTATCCCATCATTCAGGTTCTTATTCTATCAATTTGCTGATCGTTCTGCTTACTTATCCCATCATTCAGGTTCTTATTCTATCAATTTCATTTCCCTGTCGTGGAGTTGGACAGTGGGAGCACAATGAAAGACTCCTATCTGAATGCACGTGGCCACTGATTTGTGCAAGCAAAGGAAACGTAAGTATTTCTAGGCCAGCTCTTTATCCTTCTTCTATAGTCAGCATATTAAAATGCTGACAATTTTCATAGATATAGAGCCCTGGTCATTAATTGATTGGTGTTATTTGTCACCTCTTTCATCATGTAAAAAATAAATTTCTTTTTTATTTTTACATTATAATTTATTATGCTGACTTAGCTGACCCCTTTAATGTTCTGTTACATTTCTTCTAGTGCAGTCATGCATATGGCCACTGATTTGTGGAAGCAAAGGAAAGGTAAGTTTTTCTAGGCCATCGTCTCATGATTGTACTGACATAGAGTTTGCTTCTTTCAGTGACATAATAATCTGCTTCATACAAAAGAACTTTGTCCGTACCAGGAAGAAAAAACAGAAAATGGACACATAGAGCCAAAATCAACACATGATGCTTAATGATTTATTGAGGTCCTTTCATAGTTTGATGTCATCCCAAAAATATCTATTGTATCCACTTGCTATGTGTGTGCTACGTCACACTCTTGCCCTATACACTTCAAATGACTACTGTGATACATGTGGCTGACGGCGGCGTGGCTTAAAGATGAGGGTGAGGAAGGATGTGGACGTGGCCAGCTAGCAGCCGGCTGGGCAAGGCCGCGGCAAGCCAGCGACCAGCTGGCATGGCATAGTGAGGCGCTTCACGGCTCTGGCGAGGCTGAGCAGGGGCGCCCGTGGCGGTTGCTGGTCTCCCATCCCGTGGTGGTGGCGGCTGTCCCTGGGTGGGGCATGTGTACGTACGAATGTAGTTGTAGCGTTAGCACGGGGAATATAAATGTGCATGTTTGACTTATTAAGCTTTGTTATGCATGAGTGTTTTTCGGATTATATACATGGTCATATACAATTGTGTGAAACTTAAACTATGGATAAAAAAATATCGTCATCTGGTTGTTTTCATGCTGTGGTTAGTTTGGTTGGCTGGTGCCTGGTGGCCCATGTGAGAGCCTTGGCTGCACTGGCATACTCAAGCATAGGGCAATATGCAATGCAGATCAAATTTAAACTCTCTAAGTGTATCTTGCTATGTAATTAACAATATAATAACTCTTTGAACTGTTGCTTTTTTGTTTAAATCGTAAATCTCTCATCGGCAAAGTGATTACCAAAACACATACTATCATTCTTTATGGTTTCATTTGTTTAAAAAATTCTTTATGGCTTGATTCATGTTACAAAATATTCCGTAGCGCTAGCACGGGCACTAACAGTCTCATACAAACTTATCAGACAAAACTTTCTGATATGCCATGCATTGTTATTTCATTTGTTACCTAAAAAAGAGGCATGGATGATAGATTAATCATATTTTATTATAGAATGTGGTTAACGGGTGTATACTATTCATAATTACAGGCAGTCATAATGCCAGCCCTGTGCTTCCTGAAGATCACACAGAATAAAGCAACTTGTTCACAGGTAAATGATCGTCAAATTGCAGTTATCACAAAATGAATTTTCGTCTATGCATATCGGGCTCTCAACTGGAGAACTCTGATGATACTGCCTGGTGGAAGTATTCTTTTTTTTTTCGAAAACCTGAAGTATTCTTTACGGTGGCAATTTGCAAACTTGGTCGCTGATATGGTTACTTCTCAATCTCTAATTTCAGGTAATCGCAAGTATTGGTGTCATAATATTGGGCGTCATCAGTGCTGCCCTGGGGACGTACTCCTCCATGAAAAAGATTGACAATTGCTGTCTGCAGAGGCTACCACCCGATTCCAAGCATGGAACTCGAAATGGTCAGGTTTTACGCACGAATCAAAATTTTGCTAGAACTACCGAGTTTCCTGTAGATTATTACTATTATTATTCGGACCACAATAGTCTATTACAGTAAAAAAAACTGCATCATCACTTGCAATAATGTAATCATGCGCCCTTTTAGCTGCTTCTCTATCATTTCCGTGTACTGTAGCAAGTTCCTGTGCTGCCGAATGTTCCTATAAGATCCTGCTTTTTACTACTTGAGGTATCTATACATAAGCTTTATCTGGGCTTTTGGAGTCAATGAATCAACTTTGAAAGTTTGAAGATATACCTTTCGCAATATTGTTATCTTATCGTGCGATCCGTGTGTTTTAAGTATAAAAATTTAGTTGTCCCGTAACAACGCACGGGCACGCTACCTATAACTATAAAAGGGCCGAGTATTTTTAGGACAACTTCCCCTTTAATCTACCTCCGATCAAGGAGGGATTTCATTGGAGCCTTCTAGCACAAATTTAGAGCGATGTGTGATATGAGAAACTTAGAGCGATGTTTTAACTATTAATCCATCTATTTTAGGTAACTATATAACACACGCTCATACATATATTTATGGTATTACACGCTCCCGTCGCAACGCACGGGTATTTACCCAGTTAGTCCTGAATCGTGAAACTCACCGGCTGATCCGCAAGCAATGAAGCAACTCAGGAGGCGGCTATCGACCAGTCAGCTTCCATCTCACCTGTCCACTTCCAGATCAAACGGTCCACGTGCGACGGTTGGCGACACACGCAGTCACGCAGCGCAGGCCCTCCTCTGCATCTGAAATATCCTGCCACACCAGCTGCCGCGACAACGACAAGATCCAAGAACTCACTCGCGCGCACGGACAAGGGCCGGAGCCCGGAGATCGAGACTGATCGGCAGTCTGAGGCGCCATGAACGTGGAGGAGGAGGTCGGGAGGCTCAAGGAGGAGATCCAGAGGCTCGGCCAGCAGCAGCCCGATGGCTCCTACAAGGTACCCCCTTTCCTGTCTGACTCTCATCCCCTCGGGAGCCACCGCAGATCTGAGCCACCCGCGTCGCCGCGTTTCCTTTTTCCTGTGCTGTGCTGCCATCTCCAGGATGGCCCGCACCAGGATTCCTCCCCTTCTCTCGATGCTTAGGGCAATGTGCAGTATGATCTGCACAGACCAGTCATCCTGCGTGAAGCTGCGATGGGCGATCGAGTCGACCCATGGAGAGGCCGTTGCCGACTTGATGGACTTCGAGAGGTCATCTTGTGGCGCCGCTGATGGGTAATATTTAGCAGGGTCTTGCTCAAATATGATGACATTTATCCTGACGGTCTGGTGGATGCTCGAAACGATATGCGCAGTGCAGATCCCCAAATGTGCGGGACTCTCGCAGTTACCTAGTCAGCTAGTGGACCTTGTTGTGAGTATTGGCGCCGAACTGATGATGCAACTGAAAGATGATCCTTTCAGTCGTTTGCATTGTGGGTAGCATTTTGTGTCGGTTGTTGTGAGATGATCACCATAAGCTTTGGAATTCGTATATTATCCCCTATTCCATGGAACCCGATTGACTGCGAAAATTTTAAGAAGCCTGAATAAATGGAAACTCTGTTTACAGTGTCCTACTTGCCCAGTTAAATGTTGGCCTGTGTCCATATATGTCACATTCATAATGAAGATGTTCAATGTCATTGTGAAAAGAAGAGTGTTAACAGATCAACGACACAGTTCTTTCATATCACAGATATTTGTTTCTTTGACCACTATGAACCCTGTTTATTGGAGAATACTCTCCAAATTCAGTAGAGTTCTCCCATCTAGGTTATTTTGGTTACTTATCTATTTTTGCTTGCTTAATAAAGTAACATGGAGTTAATATTCCTTATGTGTAATCGTGTGTTACCTTCTACTTTTCTTATTATTTTTCCTAGTCATTTGTTTCCATGTTGTGTCTTAATCATGTGTCTCTAAAGAGCATATGATAGCTTACAAGGGCTTATCACAGTGATTCACTGATTCTCCTTTGATTCCTCTTAAATGAATTCAAGGTTTATTATTTTTACTATTTAAGATTTGGCTTGTTCTTTTCATGTATGGCACTACTAATTTGAACTTTGCAAATCCCAATCTTGGCTCAGTTATTCGTCTGTTGCCCATTTTCCCTATTACTCTTAACATATTTTGACATGTGATCTTTAGCTCCTAATTCTAGCCAAAAGTCAACAGTGAAAAGGATGAATGGATTCATAAATAATCTGGTATAGTACATAGGTGTAATCCCTGGAACCATCCATGTACTGTGAGCTTTTGAAATTCTTAAATCATAACAGTACTTGCAGGGTGGAGCTGCTAACCTGCTATGACTTTGCTTAGTGCAGACCTTGCTTTGCTAAAAGAGTTCCACCATTCTCAGCTGTACGCCTGTATCCTATAAACAACACTGTTTTTTTAAGAGTCTATAAGCGATATTGTAAATGTTATAACCATTAAAGATATATCATTATGATGTTAGTGTAAATAATTATACATGTTAAGAATTTTATTGTTTCTGTACTGTACCTTGTGAATGTGCACAGAGGATATCAATACCGTGTTACTGAGCTATCAGTTCGCAGGTCAAGTTTGGTGTCCTCTTCAACGATGATCGGTGTGCAAATATTTTTGAAGCACTAGTTGGCACCTTGAGGGCCGCCAAGAAGAGGAAGGTTTTGACCTATGATGGTGAGCTGCTTCTGCAAGGCGTTCATGACAATGTGGAGATAACCCTGTTGCCTCCTCCCGCAGTTGCTGCCGCTTAAAGCGCACAGCATCACCAAGTTCTCAATTCCATACACCTCGTATGCTTGTATTTTGCCGTGCCTAGATTCTCACGAACCATTTGGTATTCCCAGAAGACTGCTATTGTGTGATGTATGGAATTATGATGCTTAAGAAATTGCCTTGCTTGCATATGGTTGTGTTGCTTAAGACATTTCACCCTGTTCGCTTGTGCTTATCAGACCTTATCAGCTAGTCATTCAGCAGTGTTTTTCTCCCACAACAAATCAGCATCAACTAGAATCAGCCAGCCAGAAACCATTCAGCGAACAGGGTGATTCAATGATGGTATAACATTCATGTCATGAGACATGAAAGCGGCAGGTTGGAGGCAATGGCCGTGGGTTATTGACATCTTCCAGACTGGATGATTTTCTTCTCAAAAAGTTTCTTTAAAGTTCCATACTTTCCCATTTTTTTCCTTTATATTTTCTCTGTGGATCCTTATCGACAATTACTTCCCTCACCAGCTCCTGTTGTCACCCTGATCAATACATCACCTACTTTAGCAATCACACATATAGTACCAGCTGCACCTATTTTAGTTTGGTGAGGTCGTGTCTTATAAACGTCAAGTGCATATAAATAGGTGAAAACATACACTGAGGAAGCAGATGGTGTGGAGAGTTATATAAACAGGTTTGTTTCTTTGAGGAATGCATTCACAAGGTTTGGTTGCCATGTGCACTTTTCTTTGTTTCTACTAGTATGAGGATGGGAGGCACAGGGAAACATACACGGAAACGTCAAACCCCGCTCCCGATCTGAGCGTCCACGGTTCCGCCCAGCCACCGGCACTGTCCCTAGCGCTGGCGAGGCCCGCTCTGCTTCCTTCTCCCTTCAGGGCGCTCATGGTTCACCCTCCACCGCCACTGCTGCCCTAAGGCCCTCCACAGTGTGCATCCGATGCCCAAAAATGGATGGGTCTCACGATGATCAAATGGGGGTTGAACTATGAAGCTGCAATCCTGCAATGTTTGGAGTAGCAAGAAATAAAATAACTCCATCTTCTGAATCTTATGCTTGGAGTAGCAAGACTAGCAGCAGTTTTGGAGCAGAACTAAATAGCTTTTTAATGATTGGGCACGGATGCCTCTATTGCTTCGCTCTTAGTTTTGCTGGCATCACTCCAAATTAACATTGCTTGTTGTAGTGGTTGAAGTGATGCCTGAATCTTCTCTCTCCTCTTCAGGCACCACTTTGGGCACACACTGTGGAGGGCCTTAGGGCAGTTCTCGTTCCTAAAATTAGCTTAGAAAGATGATCACGCGAAACATCTGGCTGTTGATTTTGCTAACATATTCATATTTGTAAGCATATATTTTTAGATCTTCAAATTGACTTCTAACTTATTATAGACCATTGGACCTAGCCTGATGTATGACGTGAGGTGCTATATATTTCATCTTCCAAAGACAAGCGCCATTGGCAACCATCATTGTTCATCCTTTATTTTGGTTTTTGAATAGCATGTTCTTGCTTCAAACAATTTGGCTGCTGTAAATGATCGTTAGCTAGACGAGAAGTTGAAGCGGTGTTTTAAATAATGAGCTATAGCATTTAGCAGAGAACTCCACTCAACCACTATGGCCCGCTATATTTAGTACAACATTGATGTGGCGTCAACTGGCTTCAGCTGCCTTAGCACATTATAGCTTCGTTTAAAACATTGAGTTCAAACAAAAAAATTATCATTTTGCTAGGACAGTGAAAAATTATATAATTAAGTATGATTTTTTTAGCAATATTAGATCCTTTTTGTATTATTGTGTATGCATATTTGTTTCTTTATCTAGCAAAACATTAGGTCCCATTGGTATCATTGCTACAACAGTGAAAATATAATTGAGTATGCATCTTTCTGCTATGAAATTATTAATTGTGGGCAAATTATGATTAGTCAAAGGGAGAAGCACGCACATGCATGCACATGGGGAGCAACAAAGAAAGTTAACAAAGGAGGCTCGAAGAGTTCTCACCTCGCTGCCTCACGTCTATAAAAGGGAGCCTGAGGGAGAGAGCTCCTGGGCTCCGTGGATTACATTGTACTCATACAAGAAAATAATAAAGAGCTTTCTATTTCCCCGGCCTATCTCTATGGATTCAATCTTGTGCTTGATCGATAGAACGATTTCTCAATACTTTCCACGTACTGAAGCTTTATTGCGTACCTGCTGGTGTAATCATTTGGCTAGATTGTTCACTGACTACATACTGTATTTGTCAGGGTTGCACAAAGATGCAATGCTTGGTCTTCATATTTCCGGCGTGGATCAAGCCTGTTTAGAATAGAGGAATTAAAAATACCGGAATGGTAGGAAATAGAGGAAAGGGATAGGAATAGAGTGTGAAAACAGAGGATTGGGAAAATGCAGGAAAGTAACAGAGAGAGGTGTTTGGAACACAGGAATTTTGAACATAGGAATTTGAAAATTGGGAATGACAAAGAAAATATTAGAAGCATCCAGCAAAAGATTATACTAGTAATAAGCAGACTTTTAACATGCACTTGGGGTTAGCAACTTTATCAAAACCTTAATGAGTAAAAAATAATAGCGAGAAAAAATGACCATGCACTCTTATTTGTTGTTGTTTTTCTCGCTTGATCTGTTGCTGTCTTGCTGGCGGGGAGAAGCAAATGAGTTAGCCACGTGTGAGCACCAAGTGATCTACTGGGCCACTGCAACAGTGGCGTGGCCGGCCTCGAACAGCCTTCTTTTCTCTCCCGATGACGCACTTTGCATCGGACTTACGCGAAAGGAAGAGAAACCAAGAGGTTACAGTATTACAGAGGAAATGAATCGCTGCTTCCTGCAATCCAATCGCTCACTACAGATTGCTTTCCTCCATCCTACGGTTCCTGCAATTTTCCTCTAAAAATCCTCCAATCCAAACGAGGCCTTATTAATTGGGACTCAGCCAGCGGCGTGCGTACAAAATTGTAAAAGACTGCAAGTCCAGGCACAATTCTTTGCACGCACGAGGGGCGTTCGGACACAGACATATGCTCTGTGACATGAATGAATAAGTTATAGGTACGTGATGACCTATACTGACCTGAGCTGGATCAAAAATGTTCCGCCTCAAAGCACAGAGCCGGAAAACATACATCTATTGGCCGGTTTGTTGACATATTGTGGGAGGCCGGAATATTTCATACTCCCTAATCTAAAAAATAGAGTAGCACCCGCATGTACCTACTTATCTCTACTGTAAGGGACCAATCCAAATTATTTTAGATACATCAAACAATACGTCCCTCGCTGAGGGAGTCGACCATTGTGCACCAACAAAATTGCACCGAAAATTTTAACATCATTAAAACCTATGGCTCCTAGTTCTCCCTCACAGTCACAGCCTTCAACTCAATCTGATGGTCCATGTTATTTGGATCTCCCCCCGGCTTCAACGCCCCACGCACACACCCCCGCACGCCGCGCCCCGGGATTGAATCCCACAAGCAACGGAAGAAAAAAAGAAAAGAAAACGAAGATAGCACTCAACATCCATGAGAGGCAGGCGACCGGCAGCCCTTGCTGCAACGGGCGGCATGCGAGCGCAATACGCGCGGAGACGCGCCGCGGACGCCGCTCGCGCCGAAGACGAGCCACGGACAGCGCTCGCGGATAAAGACGCGGACGGTCACGACCGGCGACGAATCACCGTGCATGGACTCACGGACGGCACACGTACGATGACGCGACTCCCGCGGCGGGGCCGCGACGTGGGCAGAAGTCGGCGACGGGCGGAGGTGGACCAGCAGGCAGGCATTGACATCACGGTACACACCTGATCCCTTGTCCCCGGCCGTACTCCAATCCTGTGCGGTTAAATTTGATGGGAGGACCCTGGTTCAGTTGGGTTTATGGGTTGTTTTGATGGGGATCTCGCCATAAGGTGGATTGAATTAGAAATCGGGTGCCTTTATGATTCGTGATCGCCTGATGCGATCTCTTGCTTATGCACCAGTTTGGCGATCTAAAATATTTGTACGATTGGCACAAGGCTTTATATATATATTGTCTAGCTTGATGAATTAGGAGTGTTCGCTGCTTAGGAGTTGGTTCAGTAATGGGTTTTGCAAAGTTCGGACCTTTTGGGGGACTGGACACATACAGATGCCAATCAGCATATTCAAACTAAATGTCATCATTCCTTTTGTTTCTCAATTTGTTTACTAATACAATTGTTGTGGCCATGCTTTGCAGTAAAGCCGTGAACACTGCAATGGATTTGTTAAATTATTTTGGCAGCAAAGGAAGCATTCGTCCGGGTACTGTGTGACAATGCTCACTTTATATTTGAATTATTATCTCGGGGACTTCCCATACCTGCCTGCTCCTAAGAAATTTAACTTCAACAATGTGCACAACAAATGGAGTCTAACTCAAAACGGCCTTATGCACCATGCATTTTTTTTTGGAAATTATGCACTATGCAATTTACTTTAACTTCTTTATGGTTTATAAGCATTGTATTTGCTTCTGATTTTACTGTATTTCTGCCAATCTAGATTGCCCAATTTATTGGATGGATAACTCAACCATTATATTTTAGTATTTTCTGACAGGGAAGAGTATATTATCCTTACTTAAAATTAAAAATTATGCGGCTGTGCATTGGTTGATTCTATCCATTCTCACAAAAATAGTGTATGGCTGCATTTGAACCGCTCCCGCACCGCCGACCTGAATTCAACCAAACTTTTAATTTTTTAGAAACATTTGAATTTCCAAGGCAACTTTGCCATCGTGTTGACTTAGTCAACATATTAACGAAGAGGTTGTTGTTGCAAAAAATTGAAGTAATGATTTTGAAATGGGCGAGAAGGGGGCGCGGTGCGCAGGTGGTACCGTCAATTTTTTTTTAAAAAATATGAGAATAATAAATATAGAGATTTTTTGTCATTCTATATGAATTTTTTAAAACAAGATTGAATTCTAACTTTTGCAACAAAAAAGTACATCTATGTTTTTTGAACTCTCATCGCTTCAAAATTTTTTGGAGCTACAGAAATATGCTTTTGTTCGAATCTTTATGAAGTACTTCAAATTTGATAGAATTAACTTGGACTTAATATGTCTCGTAGCGTTAGCACCGGCCAATACACTAGTGCATGTAATAATCTTAATAAAGGCCAAATAAGTACTCCTTCCATTCTAGTAGAATATAGCTAGTTTTTTTTTACCTTCTCAGATAAATTAGGAGTTGGTAAAAGTTATAGTTTGCTTTTCGTTAACCATTGATCATGTCTCGCTACATGCCATCATGAGTTCCATGTTTGCCAATGTCTGTGGAAGTGGCGCTGGCCAATATAATTTGCATTTCACATGTTTTTTTTAAAAAAAATCGAAAATGTGCATGCTACACATATATGATACATGGCAGCGACAAAAAGGAAACATGTACTTTGCATATCAACAAATTAATTTATGATGGGGAGGGATGTAGAGTTCAATGCTAATAGCATCTACGGGAACAAACATGTTGCGTGCCACTATGAAAATCAAGTATACATACATAAATGAGACTATATATATATATATATATATATATATATATATATATATATATATATATATATATATATATATATATATATATATATATATATATATATATATATATACTTTAGCAATCATAAAAATGTTCATGAACTAATCATATATAAAACTCAACTTCATGAAAATAAATTATGCTAGTTGTTACTTTAGATAAATTTATACACTCTGATTCAAACATTACATCATATTTATATCAATAGTTTAGTTGCAGGTGGTTTATTTATAAAAAAATAATGTCGGATACATAATTCTTTGGTAGATGAAATTTAACATCTAGAACACCAAAATGATTGTTGATACCATTTGTAGCGACTAATACATATTTTTAGAAAAAAATGATTATTTTGAATAAAATAACAATAAGCACTAGAGTTTCAACCGAAAACATGGATAAAAAGTTACTGCAACTAATAAGATCAAAATTTGTAAAGAAAAACTATATTCATGATGTCACGACATATGAGGATACAACAAGAGTTGATATAACTTGAATTAAGGTTTTAGTTGAACACATATTGAAGAAATGTAGAGGTGTAATGCAAGAGGGAGGGGTGGAGGGACTACAAATATGGATGAAAAACGTACATAGAATTGATAAATCTATCACAACTAGATAAAGATTACAAAGTATCCATATAAGTATTTTATTAAAAATGAATAAAGAGAATGCATAATGATAAGCAATTTTGATTACTTGTAGTACTAAACGTATTCAAGAACTTATAATGCTTGCGTATTATCCATGCAAAAGCACGAGTCGATGAACTAATTGCTTAATAATGGCAGTATAACCCGACGAAGATACATACCCTGGGTATACTTATCTACACGGTAAGTTTCGTGGATAGGTGGATGAGGAAGGCTCCATGCTCGTCTAATCTCGACAACACTGCCATCCCTCTAGACATGATAAAGCAATCGAGGTCAATCGTCATATGGATGAACGAAGGAGAAGACACCCCTAACTGCAACGCCCATAAAAAAGGACACCGCCCAGGCAACTAGTCGAGATCAATGATGTGCAAGGCATCTAGTTGAATGAGTCTATGCAGAGTATGACGACATCACCACCAACTCATAGTACCTGTAAACCCGATCCCCCTATCCATATAAGGGTTTGTTCGATTAATCTCTAAACCGAGATGATTGAGGGGGCGGATTAGAGATCAACTGAACAAAGCCATAGGCCTCGTTCGTTTTCTCAGGATCCAATCCTGGACCTGATTTGTTCCACCCCAGGAATGAGTGGATCCATGCTTGTCACTCATTCCCTGCCTGTAACCATTCCTGCCTGTAACCATTCCCTGCCTACTGTTCGTTTGCTTGTTCCTGCACATTCCGGCAACCATCGCTGACAGTCCAGGAACAGGAAAACGGCTTTGATCTCTCTAGGCCACGTTCGTTTGCTTGTGGTACTTAACAACAAGTGTTGGAGTACTACAAATACATCTCATGAAATACATTGCAAATACATTGCAGCAAAAACAAGTTCTCATACATTGCAGCAAAATAAAACGGATAAAATCTCCCATGTTTTGGAGTTCTTTTTCTGCAAGTCTCTCATCATGTTGACATCGTTTTTAGCACGTGTCAAGATGATCAGGAAGGGCTAATCAACAAAGGAAAGATTACCGTGTAAATTGATAGCCAAGGAGAATAAGTTTGTTTTTGAGTGGTGACAGTGTATGGATTTAATTTGAAATGTTGCCGATGAGGTGAAGGGTGTTATTGCCGATACCGATGAAAGAGGGTTTGGAGACTGCTGCCGATGAGATAAAGGGATATACCGATGAAGGAAGGTATGAAGACTGCAGCCGATGAAACAGGGGATGTACCGATGGAAGGAGCTCGAAGGCTGCTGCCGATGGAACAGGGGTTGTGCCGTTGAAGAGGAGGTCGATAGGAATACCATCGTGATTAAGACGGACTATGAAATAAAATAGGAGTTAATTTCCTTATTTACGATTAGTAGAGTCTGAGTTGTGTCAAAGTCATGTTTTTTCCTTAGATTTGGATTTAGTGTCCTAGTCGTATTTGGTTATGTTTCTATAGATCAGGGTATAAATATAGAGTGAAGGGCAATGTAATAGAAAATCAATCAATACATCAAAAAACAGCTTTTACTCTTATTTACATCTACTTTTCGACGACTTCGTCAATTTACATATTTTTCCTTTTTACGAGTTCTCATCGATTCGGCGAGTTGCATTGCTCTAAGTGCAACCTTCGTTGATCCTCGAGTTCCGCGTGAGTACCTCTTGGCCGTGACTTCCGGGCGTATCGCTGTTGTCAGGACCAAAGTGCTCGTATCTTCATCCTTATCGATTAACAGGTCAAATCGACTGGCACGCTTTGGATATCGATTTCGGGTATTAGCCCTTTGTGTTTGCAGATTCACTTTTGCATCAACACATCATGCTCTCATACATGTAGAGACAATGGGCAGCAACAATAACAGAGTACCACAGATAATGTGCAGCCACATACAAAGGACATGCTAGCTACTGCCAAAGTGACAAAAGGTGCACCAAATGGCTGCCAAGATCCACTCATGAAATTACAATCTTCATAATAAACCAGTAGATGACTCATCTAAGCCTACTCATGTGTCCAGGCACTTTGTCCAATCCAATGTTTCTCCATCATTGCCTCCTCCCTGAAAATGACAGCAAACTTTCTTTTACAATTACTGAATAATTGAACGAAAAATGACTCACGATGTAGTCAACCAAAGCATAATGAAATGGATTTTCTCCCTCGGTTACACTATCACTCATAAGAATTAGGAACTCAAGGGATATGCCAATAACTTTTGGATAGCACATATGAACAAACAACTCAATATCTCATTGCAAACATGGTTGTCACAATTAAATGAAATTAGAAATAAAAGGAATTTGTCACTTCAGACTTCATCATTGCCAGATGATTTCTGTTCTTCAGACTTGCTCTTGTGGTCTGTGGCACCAGCTTCTGAAGTACCTTCTGGAGTTGGTACGGGATCCCAAGACGGCGGAGGTTCACCTTCCCCAACTCTAAATGGTGCTGGAGAGATCTACAGGTAACAAGAAACCATTTGGCAAATCAAGACATCATCTAGATAATAATACAGAATTATTTGGCAAATCAAGACATTGACACTTTACGAATCATTTACTGTCTATTTTCAGTGTCACTTCACATGCACTGCAGGAACCATGAAAAATTGGAAAAGCATGCCTACTGCTCCAAAAAATCTGTAGGTCATCATATTGTGCCAGATTCCAGCACCAGTATCAAAACATGGCCATGGTTTGGTAACATTCAAGTCAAATTAAGGACAAGGCATCCAATTCCAGTTACAAATTGCTACTAGCCGATAGAAGGAAAATAAAAATATTGAGCAAGAGAAAAAAAAATTAGTACTCAGAACTTTCGGTGTGAATTTCTCCAGAAAGCATTCTGTGGCAAGAGGATTATGCTATAACACACATGTGTTATCGCTAGCTGATGAAATCTAGCGAGTGTTGGCAGACAAGGATGTAGCACACATGAGCTGTCCTACACGCTTGAACCTGTTCTGAAAGTGACGAGATGCTGCTATCCAGTAGTGTACCCAAGCTACTAGGAGTAGTATTCAGTTTGGAGTATTAGTTTGGCAGTCAGATTAGATGATCCCAGCAAACAGCTATGAGTAGTGATTTATTCATGAGTTCCTGGCCGCACTGCAGCGTTGCGCGAGCTACGCCTTCATGTGCTGCAAGTTGTTTACTGCACGGGATCCCATCAGTTACTGAAGCAAGAAATAGATGTGCTAGTAGCTAGGTCGTTGGTGGGTTGGCAAAAAACATAAACTACCTTAAACTTTTTTATCGATCGATGGTTTACATCATTCATGCCTACAACCTTTACAATCACAGTACTCCACTATCAATCTTATACTATCATGTATGTATCCAAATTAAAACAGTATTGCCGCACAAATGGAAAAGAAAAACATCCAGGCACTGGCAGTTCATTCTCTTGTGAAGCTAAGGTTATATTATACACAAAGACATTCATTCTCTCGTGAAGAAACAAACAGAGCTACTTTCTCGAAATGAAAGAAACAGAGCTATGCAAGGGAAACAAAAAGGAAAACAAGAGAAAGGCCTCCTTGCTAGATTCTTCAGAGCTACGTGTATGTAAGAAATGAAGGCCTGTTGGGAAAGTATAAATCTTAATTTCTGAACTGAACAACTACGGAGACATACATCCAGGGCAGCAGCTGCGAGCGAGTCACTGCAAAAGCACCACGAAAGCAGGGAACACAACGAGCAGCGGCAGCCATGCCACCGCGCTGCAGATGGGGCACGCCGCCGACGGCAAGAACCCCGGATCCTGAGGGAACACCGCCACTGACGACGGCGACTGCTGCTGCAGCGACCAGGGGAACGGCCCTGTGGAGACCACGGGCGGCCGCATCGGGCAGATCCAAGAACCGAGGGAGAGAGGACGAGGACGAAGGAGAGAGCGAGTGAATCACCGGCGAGAAGGACGAGGAAGGGGAAGGGCGCCGCCCCGCAGTTGCCCCTCACCGCTCCGTGGCCGCCCCGCGCCGCCCCGCACCGCTCCGTGGTCGCCCCGCGCCGCCCCGCCGTCACCTCTGCTCGGCAGCTCGAGTCGTTGCGTGCTCGCGTGTGTGCTGGAACCGATCCGGAGGGCAGGAGGTCCGGTTCCGTTCCGGGCCGTGGAGACGAGGAAAAGCAAGGCCAGTTTTGGTTCCGGACCGATTTTTGTTCCAGGTCGGACCGAAACGAACGCACGTTTCCATTCACATCCGGATCGAAAACAGGTCGTAGCATTCCAGCCGGAACGGGCCAATCCGCCAGAAACGAACGAGGCCTAAAGGGGATGGGGAACCCTGCTAAGGGAAGATGAACGAAAAAACACAACATGCATGAAGGGCTCTATCTCATGAACCAATATAATCTTCTCTGTCTTGTGTGCTACCCATGAGAACTTCGTGCGTGACACAAAATTAAATTTTTACTACAGGTAGTACGAAATAACAATATTACCATTTTGAGATACTTTATATAAGCAGGCACTGATCTTCAATACTCAAATTCAGTTATGCCTCACCAATCCTCAATAAATAAACTAGAAAAAAACGCAGGACGTTGTGCAATACATATGGTTAATAGCGCTGAGTAAATATGACAACATGCACTCACCCCTTCTCTGCTGCCATCTCCGTTCAATACATGTACCTGGCTCTTCTATCTTGACCTTTCCATATGTTCACACCAGTTTCTCCTTATATATTCATCCAAATGGTGAAAAGGAAGGGACAAGTGGGGACAAATGTCAAGCCACAAGAGTTTTTTTTTGTGTTCCTATGAGAGAGTAGCATCCAAGAGAGCTACGTTCCATTTTGATCCCCACCATTTCCAGTATCATACAGGTTGTATGCATTTCGAGAATGGGAAGCATGGGGAAAAGGGTGTACGAAGGACCTCACTGAGTGGGTAAGCAGCAATTGCCTGAATCACCATCTTAATTCCTTGAGGGAAATTAGTACACGTGCATGACTGATGAAGTTACACATTCTTCTTCCCAGGGACAAGCGGCGACACTGGTGCCACTTTTAGTTTTGTATCCACTATTCAAGGCAGCTCAAAATGGGCGGTTCTTCTCCTCGAAGTGTTTTGCGCCCAAGGATGTGATGACCGACGGATGAAATGGCACGCAATGCCTCCTCAGTTGGCTTTGTCCTAAGTCTTTTTTTCTCCTATTTTGACAAAGAATTTTATGAAACAGATTTGGCATCGTTGATATTGATAAATTTTTCCTCAATCTTTTGATGAAAGTTAGAGAAATTAACTTACGAGAAAACTAGAACAAACTATAGTTTGTAATGGGAGGAGTACTAATAAATCAACAATGAAGCCTCAATGGTACAGTTCTTTCAAACACACTAACGCATCAACCAACCTTGAAAAGTGGCATGACACACACTTTGGAAAACAAAAACGCCAATGCAAAGAAAGTTTTGGCAAAAAAAAAAACAAAAAAACCGTACTTTGACCAAGTTTATAGAAAACAAGCCTCTCTTAACTGCCTGCAGCTGTCTACTATGGGAGAGCGCGCATGTAAGCTGTAGTTCTTTCTGTAACACTCTCCTTATTATCAATAAAATACTAGGTAATCGGATCTTTCCAAAAAAAAAATATATCAAGCCTCTCTAGTAGTTACTCCCTGTTCTAAAACGTGAGGCTTTCTCTACTACAGAAAAAAAAACTTCTGAGGTGGGCAAAATCGATTTACCGAGGCGGTTTTCACAACCGCCTCAGACCAAAAGTCATCGTTAATAGGCCATTTTCCGAGGCGGTTTGATGCCCGCCTCGGTTAATCACACAGAAAAAACAAAAAAAAACCCGTGGATAAGCCCGCCGAGCCCATCCACGGGCAGCTGCCGCCGCCGCTTGCCGGTGGTGCTTCTCCGCCGCCAGTGGAGCCATGGAGGGAGGGGAGGAGGCCGGATCTGCCGTTGTAGGCCACGTCTCCGCCGGACGCGCCGTGGTGGCTCCATCCCGCCGGATCTATGACGCCACCCGCCGGCGGAGCCATGGAGGGAGGGGAGGAGGTCGGATCCGTAGCCGCTGGGCTCCAACCTGCCGGATCCGCTGCCATAGGCCACGTCTCCGCCGGATCCGCGACGCCACCCGCCGCTGGAGCCATGGAGGGAGGGGAGGAGGCTGGATCCTCGCCGCCACCCGCTGCTGCCACCTTGTGCCGCCGCCGGGAGGGGCTGGGGCGACCCGCGCACGGCCGGGAGAGCAATCGCTCTCGAGGGCACCGCGCGACCACCAAGCGCCGCTGCCGGGAGCTAGGCCTGCGCTCGCGAGGGAGAGTGGAGGAGAGAGGGAGAGTTAGGGAGGAGAGGCTGCCAGGAGGGGAGGGGAGGGGAGGCGCCGGTCTCTGCGACTTCACGAGGGGAGGGGAGACGCTGCGCGACTTCACTGGGGAGGGGGAGGGATGTCGGGTTGGGGAGTGAGGCGGCTGGGGAGGGAGAGAGTGAGGGGGCCGGTTAGCTAGGAAACCCTAACTTATGTTTATATACTGCTCGCTCATATCGGGCCTCTCTCTGGTATTGGGCTGAGAAATTGTAGCGGGCTGGGCTAGATTTTAAGAGGCAGACCTTATAAAATAATCGTCTCAGTTAATGATTTACCGAGACGGTTGCGTTATAATGCCCACCTCGGTTAATAGGCATTAACCAAGGCGGTTATATTACATTGCCCGCCTCGGTTAATAGATTTTAGGAGACGGTTATTTTTAACCGCCTCGGTTAATAAAAAATGACCACCTCGGTTAATCCAAGCATTAACCGAGGCGGTTGAAAGTGCTGCCCGCCTCGGAGGGTGTTTTCAAAAGGTCACGGTAAATCTTTTTTGTAGTAGTGTTTTATATTTACTATAAGTTAAGTTATCTAACTTTGACTAAATTGGTGGAAAATGCACCACATCTAGGACATCGAATTAATTTTACTAATTCCATATTAAATATGTTCTGATAGTGCACTTATTTGTGTATTCTAATCTCTCAGTTCTAACATTCAAAATTTGTGCACAAACGTAAGCATTTCTGGCATAATCCAACCACTTCCTTCTCCATTATCATTATTTTAGTATCATTAGCGCTTGCCATTTAACTAGTGCATATCAATGCAATCCTGATGCTTAAAATTTTAGTTAGTTCCTGCCACCTGATGCTGTTAATTGCATTTATAATATCTTGGCGATTAGTTCTGGCGTATCAGTCATTTCTCTTTCTCCTTAATCTTCCCTACTCGTAAAAAAATACTTATATTTATGTAAAGATGAAGTAGGTGTTAATATTTTTTATAAAATTAAATAAAAATAGAGAAATTTGACTTAAAACAAAGTAAACACCTTACATTTAACAGGAACTAAGGAAGTAAGCTCACCGCTACTACTCGTCTTGCCATCACTGACAAGTTCAGTAACCCTTCTCATTTAAGCAATTTTATTGCACCACCCTTGCTAGTACCATTAATTCAATACATAGCGTGGCTTACCTCTTTTCCTTCTTTCTTTAAAAGTCGACTAGCACCAGGGGGCGCACTATGCTGCGCCGGCTCAAAGAGGAGGAAAAAAAGATGAGAAAAAAAGAGAACAGTACATGTAGGACCCACATAAACAGTGACAGGTCCACATGAACAGTGAAAGTACCCGCCTGAACAACTCTGGCTACAGTGGCAAAAATAGTGCATGAGTGCCTGGGAGTCCGGGGATCCATCTTCCTTATTTAAACGCCAACCAAATTGTGGAACAGGAAGAGAGAATAGAGGCCAAAACGCAAGCAACAAGAGTTCATCTGTATTTTTGGGTCAGCGGTCTGCCACTCTAAAAAGCCTTTCTGCCATTTTTGTCTTCTCTGTTGTCTTATGCTTTGTGAGAATGCAAAGCACCGGGAAAAAGATATGCACCGAAGCAGCATGAACAGGTAAGCATTAAACTTTTTTTATTCTGCTACCTCTAATTTTCTTAAAGAGAATAGACAGGAACTGTTTTCATTATCTAAAAAAAGTATGCCTGACAGTATCCTTATTATCTGCCTAGTCTATATCTATCTCTATACTATAAAGGAGCCAAGAAATTGAAAATAATTTTCACCTAAAAAATTCTTACCCACATGATATCTATACCGTTGATGGCTCAATCTCTTCAAATCTAATGGTTCTTGTTAATCTGCAGTGGGCCCATAGTAAAATCTTACATGTAAGATCTTACGTCTTCCCTTGTGCGGCCATACTCGCCTCGTGTTTTTTTTTCACCGAGTGACTCCTTACCCGCCCGCGTATACCCACGGTGGTTCTTCCTAGGCGGTTTCTTCCTCCGTGGCATCGCATTCGTCACCACGGCACCGCGTTGTCCATCTCCCACCCCATACCCGCGCGTGCCTCCGCCTCCGTAAGGCCATGCCGCCAACCGCTCTCTCCCCGCGACCCCTCCCGTCGGACGAAGGATGCACTCCGGCATCGCCCCTCCCCTACAATGTTGACGCGGCCGCCGGCCTCTGGGCACGCAACTGCCCTCCTCTCGTGTGTTTCTCTCTTCGAGCGACGCATCCGGTGGAGCCAGGGGACGAAACGAGCGTTGTGCGGCCCTGAGCACAACCCGGGGCGTGGTGGCGGATCGAGTGACAGGGCAGCAACAACAGTCAGCGCCACCGGTTGCATGCATCTACGACAGCCAGACGCTGACGGCCTTCACGTCGTCGCTGACTTGCTGTACGTGGCCGAGCTGGTGGCGTCGCTCGTGGCCAGCCGCGTGATCATGGCGATGGAGGGCAGGCCGTCATGCAGCAGCGACCATGGGCGGCGCCCTCTTCTTCTCCGTGACATCAAGATCAAGTTCATGGAGACACTGGTGGTGCCGAGCGCAACGCACAACATGGCAGCGCGGCGGCCGAAGATTAGCACGGCGGCATCACTGATGCGCGCATGGTGCAGGCGCGATGGTCGCATGGCCACATCTCAGATGGCGGCGACCAATCTCATGGCTGCTCATTGAGATACGGTTTGGGGATTCTTCTTCTTTCTTCTTTTTTTTAATGATTTGCATCTCAGGTCACATGTTAGTCCCATCCCCTTCCTGTGAGCTGTACTCCCAGTATCCAAACTAATGGATCAGCTAATCATACTTGAGGTTTCTTGAATTTGGGGATTTGCATCTTACTCTAACAGAACACGAAAATGGATCTCAAATAAGCCGATTGCTAATTGTTTCTTGATTCATCACCCTGAGATATATAATCTCATTGTTAAAAGTATGGACCAATTGATTTAGGCAAGAAAACTCTCCTTAATCATGTTTAAAAATTAATCTAATTCTTAGGGGTAAAGCTAGACATCTTTACGCATGAAAAAAAGAATTGAAACATGCATTCTCTCCTGGAAGCCTACGCGCTGCGGCGACCACTGCTATTCCCGAATCACACCAAATGGTACTTATTTATGCTTTAAGTTTCAGGCATGATTTATTGATTTTCATTGCATGAACTGTTTGATTGGTTTATTATGCGTGCCACTGCCAATATGTAGTTCACTGAAATAAAGCAAAAAGCATGAATTATGGTCTCTGTTTCTCACCACTTTCTGAAAATTTGGAATCTTCTATAAACATTTTGTCCTCTGATACTTTTCTATTGACAGATTTAAACCTTGTGCTCTTGCCTACTATTGCATTGTACTCTTGCATTGTGATCTGGCATATGCTGGATGCAACTAATGTATGAGAAAGTCCATCGATGCACTTGGCATGGATGGCACTCTGCTCCTACAGAGTTTGCGGTTTTATAGTCCCCTTGTTTTTTTTCGCTCAAAAAATTTTAGTCCCCTTGTTGGTCATATATTTAATAATTCCAAAATGTGAAGCCTTATTTCTTCATATCAATATTTAAAGTATTTTTCTTCACACCCCCGTAATACACATATTTACCTAGAGAAAAATATTAGGCATTTTTTTAGTTTAAACTAGATGAGGCATCACAGTTTTCTCATTTGTACTATTAAATTAACCACTACTGGCTATTGAAAATTTTGAAAAAGTAGTAATCCTAGGAAATAAAATGTACTAGCAAGTCATGTCTCTTTTCTAAATGGCAAGATTGAGTTCACTTCTATTACTGTAAGGTATCCGTTTAACTGTATTGACTATTGTGACTGAGTAAACTAACTGCCTCCTCTTTTTGCAGACAAAATAAACATAAGTTCGTTTCATTTTCATTTTAGCTTCAGTCAATAGTTCATATATGGCCAATTGTTTATTTTAACCCTATGAATATAAATGATCATTTTGGTGTTGGCTGCAAATTAGATTGCCACACCATCATATCCAGTTTGTTGAGAACAGTCCATATGTACGTGCTAGAAAGGTAGACTTCATGCATGGTTTTTTTCTATTCTTTAATGGGAGACCTGAAAGGATCAAGATGCCCAAGAGGGGGGTGAATTGGGCTTTTCTAAAAATTAATTGCAAGAATTAAATCCTACAAGCCGGAATTCACCCCTAGTGCCTACTTGTGTTCCTAGAGAGTCTACCGTTAAAAAGTTTTGCACCCTAGTTTCCAATCCTAGTCTAGCATGGCAATTCTAGGAATGTAAAACAAGCAATGAAAGTAAATACGAGAAAGTAATTGCTTGAATGTAAAGGGGCAAGGAACACGGCGATGTTTTTCTGAGGTATCGGAGAGTCGCCACTCCCCACTAGTCCTCGTTGGAGCACCCGCGCAAGGGTGTCGCTCCCCCTTGATCCGCGCAAGGATCAAGTGCTCTCTACGGGTTGATTCTTCGACACTCCGTCGCGGCGAATCACCCAAAACCGCTCACAACTTGAGTTGGGTCATCCACAAGCTCCGCCGGATGATCACCAAACTCCCAATCACCACCAAGCCGTCTAGGTGATGGCGATCACCAAGAGTAACAAGCTAGAACTCTCACTTGATCACAACGAGCCCAAATGAGGAGATGGATGCACACTTGCTACTCTCTAATCACTAGTGAGGAAACTCAAACTTTGATTCTCAAATCTCTATCCTCACTAGAGCTCTTGCACTCCCTTGCACTCTAAAGGGTTTTCTCAGATGTTTGAATGAGCAAGAGACCTCTAAAAGAGGTGGAGGGGTTGTATTTATACACCCCTCAAAGAAAACGAACCGTTACTTTCTGACACGGGGTCACCGGACGCGCCGGTGCAACGCACCGGACGCGCCGGTCCCCCGTAACGGTCAAAACGCGATTTTGAAAACGAACCACCGGACGCGCCGGTCAGAGGTGACCGGACGCGTCCGACGTGCAAGGGTGCTTACTGTACTCGCACCGGACGCGAGGCCGCGTCCGATGCCTGAAGACCGGACGCGTCCGGTCCTCTCTGGACCTTACTGGACTCGCACCGGACTCGCTGATCAAGTCCAGGTCGCGTCCGACGGGCGTTCTCCCTGAAAGACACGTGTCAGCCACTGACCACTGCGTCCGGTCCTCGCGAGGACCGCGTCCGGTGGTCAAGGCCGAAACCCTAGCGCTGATCGTACTCACCGGACGCGTCCGGTGCTCCCGAAGAGCGCGTCCGGTGACTGGAAAACAGCCCGAAACTTCTCGAAACGCGTCGCAACTTCGACCAAGTTGCTTCCAACTGAACTTTGAGCTATTCTAGGGTTGCCTAGCGCCAAGTTTAACAAGTGTGCACCACACCTAAACATAGGACTCGCCTAGGTCAAGCTACCCATTCATGCCCCCCTTTATAGTACGGCCAAAAGAGAAAAACGAAGATCCTAACGACTATTCCGAATGAGTCTCAACTCCTCGACATCCGGAACTAACCGTCCTTAATCTTGACGTCACTCTTTTGAAAACCGAAACGATTTCCATCAAGGGACACGAATACCACATTGCTCAAAGCAGTTATCACCTCCATGACCTAACTTACCAAGTTTCTGCAAAACACACGTTAGTCATGGTAATAAAGTGTTGTCATTAATTACCGAAACCAAACCTTGGGGCCTAGATGCTTTCAATCTCCCCCTTTTTGGTGATTGATGACAACACTAAGTTTCAATGGATTAGAGTGAAGGTTTTCGAGCATGCTTGGTTCACATAAGCAAAAGACAATAAGCATAAAGGGTTAGGAATTGCTTATGTGCTCCAAGCCAAAAGAGTGTACTTCATAAGATAAGACAAAAAGCGTTAGTACACAAAAAGATATAGCTCATAAGTAATCGGAGTAAGGCACGGAAGCACAACCTTAGAGCTATAGTTAAAACGGTGACATATATTAAACACTGAGACGAATAACACATTAAGACTCAAAGTTTTCGACTCGACGACAATGTCACACGAATGCAATGCTGAAAATAAACATGATATGCATGAAAGTAGCACACGAAAAACGAAAACCCACTAACAAACTCCCCCTGAAACTACTCTCTCTCCCCCTTTGGCATCAAGCGCTAAAAAACTAATCTAATCTGACGGGGGGACAGACGGAGTCGTGTCGGGTGCCGAGGTGCGCGGAGTGATCACGAAGTGCAGTGAATCGCCCTCGGAGTCTGAGCTATCTGGCTAACCCTCTGAAGAAGCACGTGGCTGCGAAGCGGTCTGGGTCTGAGCAGGAGCAGGCACTGACTGTGTAGCAACAAGTGGATCTGTCTGAGTAACCTGAGCCTGAAGTGCGCCAGTAGCTGGGGGGTCTGTCGAGGCAACTGAAGAAGGGAGGGTCTCTGTAGTCCCAGTCCCTGTCACTGGTGGAACGACTGCCTCGGAAGCTGACAACCCTGACGAAGTGTGAAACGTAGTCGTGTGCGAGGGTGTCGGCTGACCAGTCAACTCGCTGTAGGTGGCACTGAAATCACCCATAGGTGTGCCTGTCAGAAGGTGCGGGCGAGGCTGGTCTGACGGTGTGAACCCCGTATGGATAGGAGTGAAGCTCGGGGACTGAAAAGACTGGGGAACCTGCTGCTGTGGAGATGTAAACTGAAAGCTCGGCTGTCCCTGACTCGATGGACCGCTGGAATGCAAAGCCGGAGCCATGATAGATGCAGGCGGAGGAACCCCAACTGTGATGAGATGCCGCAGAAGATCCATGTACTGCTGCTGACTCTGTCTCTGCATCTCAACCTGCTGCCTCTGGATCTCTAGCTGCTGTCTCTGAAACTCGTCCTGGCGAGCCTGTATCTGTGCTAGTGCTGCAGCTGTATCCTGTGCCTGGCGCTGTATCTGCTGCTGCTGCTGCTCCTGAGCCTGGGTCAGCCTCTCAAGGATAGCCACCATGGCTGGGTCTGAGCGGGAGGCTGAGCCAGATCCACCGGCCTCGTGGTCGTGAGACCGAGGAGACCGGTACCTGGGGATGGGCTGGTAGTCCTCATCTGTGCTGTCAGAAGTGACATCCTCAGGTATCTCAGCAGTCTGAGCCTCAAGGTCTGCGAGCTCTGCCTCGGCAAGCTCGTCAACTCTAGCGTCCTGCTCAGCTGCTGTCTCAGGAACGTCTGGGCGCTCACGCTGTCCTGGTGCTAGAGCCGGATCTCTAGTGATAGAAGCCCAAAGCTGTCAAATGTCATAATCAGGGAATGCTGTAGTAGTGTTAGCAATCTCTGCCCTGATCTCTGGTGGCATCTGGATAGCAGATCGGATGATGAAACAGATCCAGTGGGCATAGGGAAGCTGACGGTTACCCTTGAAGCCCTCAGCAATGGTGTCCTCCATCTCACTCAGGATAAGATCCCAGATATCAAACTGTCGCTGTGTCACGAGGTGGTGAACAACCCAAAGCTGCATCCTCGTCAGTCCCTCTCTGTAACCAAGTCGAGGCAGTAGAGTGCGTCTGAGTATGGCATCCAAGACTCGGGCAAGAGGCGTCAGGCTGGCAGGTGTACGACGTGACCCTTCACCAAAAGGCTCGCGAAAGCAGGGTCGAACCAGGTCGGTGGGTGGCACTGAACCGCCGTGAGGGCGTCTGGGAGGTGGAGTCTGGCCATAGCACAACTGATGGATCCTCGTGTCAGAAGCAGGTAGTCTGAGGATCTCTCGGGCTCTGGAGCTGTAGAGTCTGTGATCGCGGCCCCTGAATGCAAAGTGAATAAACTCGTGGGCCGGATCAATCCAAAGAGAAGCGTAGAACTCCCTGACCCATGTGCCGTAGTAAGCACCAGTCCGTCCAAGAAGATCTGATAAGCCAGGCAGATAGGACAGGTGCGGACGGAGCTGCTCTCCCACAACATCAACCAATGCCTCTAGTCGACATACCCTCTGAGGTCTGAAAGCTATGCCACTGTCAACTAGGGCCCTGTAGAAGTCCTCCTGAAGTGGGGTATAGAAACCCTCTGAAGCTCTGGGATCTCTGACAGGTGGAAACCATCGGCTGACCTCCACAAACCTCAAGCTCTTCACCTGACGTGCTGAAGCACCCCTCAGGTCTAAGTGCTCGACCGGGGGTGACCCTCTAACTCTGGGAGGAGGTCGTGCTCCACGACGCGGGCCCTCTGGCCTGGGTGTCACCTGTGAACGAGCACGTGTGGATCGGCGACGTGGTGGAGACTGAGCTGCCTGCTCCTCTGTATCCTCAGTGGCCTGTGGAGCCTCAGTGGCCTGGGTAGACTCAGTAGCGGGTGTAGTCTATGTGGCCTGTGTCTGCTCTGAGGGTGGATCAACTGACATCTGCTCTGAAGGTGCAGTGGCCTCGGTGCTCTCAGTAGCCTTAGTGCCGAGCTGTCGACCTTCAAGATGAAAGCGACGCTCGCCTATGTGCAAGCCACTGCGTCTGCCACCTCTCTCTGCCAGCTCTGCAGCATCTGCCACGGCCTGAGCAATCTCTGCATCTGACGGTGCCTTCCTCTTCTTTTTGGCTGCAATCTTGATACGCTTACCACGCGCAATCTCATCACGACGGGGAGGACTGTTGTCCCCGTCACCAGGAGCACCACCGGCGTTCTTGCAACGCACCATACTGATCGACTGCCTGAAAACCTCTGTGAGATGATGAACTGACACTCGAGAGGCTTGGCCTCAATCCGTATCCGCAGGCTTGGCCTCGGATTTAGCAAACAGATCTGACCCGACACACCGACTGACTCGCTGCACGTATGGAATAGAGAGATATACTATAAGCACATATATATCTAAAGATGCGAAACCCTAGATAGCAAGCATGTGAGATACGAGGTGAAACGACGCTAAGCTACCTTGGATCGACGAGACGACGGTGAAGGGACGAGGTGACCTAGTTCGCGAGAGCCCCCGAGATCGGCGATCGAGCACTGAAACGACCAATCGAGATAGCAATGGAGTGTTATGGTTAACGTCAAGCCCTAACGATGAAAAGGAATTGAATGGACTTGAATGAAAGAACGGAATCGAGACGATCGAGTCGTTACCTCGAGTTAGGGTTACCAAACCCTAAGCTAGAGTTTAGGGGTAAACCCTAGGTGAAAGCCGAAGAAAACACGGGCAGTTCGAGCTAGGGCACGCAAAGGGGGGAGGAGCTGCGGGCAACAGGAAGCTGGTGCGGCTCTTGGCGGGTGCTGGCTCGCCGGCGGCGAGGGTGGACGCGCGAGCACGGCGGTGGCGCGGCAAGCAGCGGCAGCGGCGCGGGCGCTGCGCGAGGGAGCAAATGCGGTCGAGCCGGGGGCGAGGTGGCGCAGGAGTCGCCGGAGAGGAGGAGGAAGGCAGGCGCGCGGCGGCTCCGGCGGATTCGGTCACGGCGGGTCGGCGAGAACAGGCGTGCGGCGGCGGATTTGTACGGTTGAGGAAAAAGGAAGAACACGAATCAGTTTTTATGAGGACGCAGATCCGCTCGATACGGTAGCACCGGACGCGGTGGTCAAAATCACCGGACGCGGTGGTGCAGCGTCCGGTGACACTCCAGTAAGCGCCTGGAGTGACCGGACGCGTCCGGTGTGGACTGACCGGACGCGGTCAGAGTCCGATGGCTGAGTGCTCGGGAATTCATCGCGGAGCACCGGACGCGGTGGTGGTAGCCGGGACCGGACGCGGTGGTCGTCAGAGGCGCGTCCGGTGCAGCGTCCGGTGCCTAGATCTGGACTTTGTCTTCTGGATGACCGGACGCGCTGGTGGACGCCGGGACCGGACGCAGTGGTGAAGCAACACTGCGTCCGGTGCAGCGTCCGGTCGCTGTTTTTCGCCATTCTTCGTTCCGAACTTCGACGCGACTTCTCCCAATCAAGTTCCAATTCAAAGAGACACAAATAAACACCAATTGGAACCCGATATGAGTGACCTCACTCAAACCCTCAAATTTTTAAAATATTTTGCCTTAGGCTAGTATTATTTTTTACGAAAATAGGCAATAAACACCCGAGGAGCAACGTATGGCCATGCAATAGAGTTTTTGGACCTTTAGGAGCGTCAAATGCTCTCTCTATTCATGGACGAACACAGAGGTTGCTCAAAGCTAAACCGAAAAGAAACGACAAACAAACAACCATGCATATGCAATGCAATACAAGAAAGTAAAGCTAGGTTGCTTGTCAAGTTTGATCCACGGTTAGGCTTCTTCACTCCTCCAAAGGAGGGTTATCGTAACCGTGTTAGCCAAGCCCTAAATGCATTGCGATAAAGTAAACGTGACATATGATACAATGCAATGCAAGGGACAACACGCGCTCATTTTTTAAAGTTACTTGAATCAAGCACATTAAGTTCACTTCTTAGTCTACAAAAGGTAGCCTCGTCCAAAGGTTTAGTGAAGATATCCGCTAATTGATTTTCACTTCGTACACCTTCTAGTGATATGTCATTTTTAGCAACGTGATCTCGTAGAAAGTGATGGCGGATATCAATGTGCTTGGTGCGAGAGTGTTGTACCGGATTGTTAGCAATTTTAACGGCACTTTCATTGTCACATAAAAGTGGCACCTTTTCAAGAACAACTCCATAGTCTAGGAGGGTTTGTTTCATATATAAGATTTGTGCACAACAAGCCCCCGCGGCAATGTATTCCGCCTCGGCGGTGGACAAAGCCACACTATTTTGCTTTTTAGATGACCAAGATACTAGTGATCTCCCAAGCAAATGGCACCCTCCGGATGTGCTTTTTCTATCAATTTTGCAACCGGCATAATCCGAATCGGAATAGCCAACTAGTTGGAATCTAGCTCCTTTGGGATACCATAGACCAATGCTTGGGGTGTGCTTAAGATATCTTAGGATCCTTTTTACGGCACTTAAGTGAGGTTCTTTAGGGCACGCTTGAAAGCGAGCACACATGCACACACTAAACATGATATCGGGCCTAGATGCGGTAAGGTACAACAAGCTACCAATTATAGAACGGTAGAGAGTTTGATCAACCGGTTTACCTCCCTCATCTAGGTCGAGATGTCCATTTGATGGCATTGGGGTCTTGATTGGCTTACATTCTTCCATCTTGAATCTTTTGAGAAGATCCTTGGTATACTTTTCTTGAGAGATGAAAATCCCTTCTCTCATTTGCTTGACTTGAAAACCAAGGAAGAATGTGAGCTCACCAATCATTGACATCTCGAACTCCTTCGACATCAATTCACCAAACTCCTTGCAATAATCTTCATTTGTTGACCCGAAGATGATATCATCAACATACACTTGACAAATGAAGATCTCCCCATTAAGCTTCTTGGTGAATAGTGTGGTGTCGACCTTCCCGATGGTGAAGCCCTTCTCAATGAGGAAGTCCCGAAGGCGCTCATACCACGCTCTAGGGGCTTGCTTGAGCCCATATAGCGCCTTGGACAACCTATAAACATGATTAGGATATCTAGGGTCTTCAAACCCGGGAGGTTGATTGACATAGACTAGTTCATTTATAAATCCATTTAAGAATGCACTTTTCACATCCATTTGATATAATTTCATATCATGATGTGATGCATATGCAAGGAGGATACGAATGGCTTCAAGTCTTGCAACGGGTGCAAAAGTCTCTCCAAAATCAAGGCCTTCAACTTGAGAGAACCCCTTTGCAACTAGTCTTGCCTTGTTCCTCACTACTATGCCTTGGTCATCTTGCTTGTTTCGGAACACCCACTTGGTTCCAATGACTCTTGCACCTTTAGGATGCTCTTCAAGTGTCCATACTTGGTTGCGGGTGAAGTTGTTCAATTCTTCATGCATGGCATTCACCCAATCCGGATCTTGAAGAGCTTCTTCTACATTCTTAGGTTCAACACAAGAGACAAAAGAGTGATGTTCAACGAAAGAAGCTAACTTTTGAGATCGAGTCATTACTCCCTTTGTAGGACTCCCTATGATGAGTTCTTGTGGATGAGCTTGAAGTAGAGGTGAATTTCTTCTATCAACCACTTGAGGAGGTGGATTGGGAGCATCAACATCTTGTGCTTGTGCCTCGGCTTGTTCATGAGAGACATAAGTATCTTCATTTTCAACTCTCTCATTCTTGTCATCATCTTGAGGCACACGTGATGAAGATGGTGGATCAATGATTTGCACATCGTCTTCATCATCCTTTGGCTTGATGTCTCCCACGGGCATGTTCTTCATGGCCTCCCTCAAGGGTTCATCACCTACATCATCACAATCTCAATTGCTCCTTGGGAGCCGTTAGATTCATCAAATTCCACATCATATGTTTCTTCAACCAAACCGGTGGTATGGTTAAATACTCTATATGCTTTGGACTTTGATGAGTAACCAACAAGAAAACCAATATCACAACGTCTTTGAAACTTCCCTAGGTGTTGACGCTTCTTGTAGATGTAGCATTTGCAACCAAACACCCGGAAGAATGAGACGTCCGGCTTCTTCCCATTAAGCAACTCATAGGGGGTCTTGCCAAGAAACTTTTGGAGGAAGAGGCGATTTGAAGCATAGCATGCGGTGTTGATTGCCTCGGCCCAAAACTTTTCCGGAGTATTGTACTCATCTAACATTGTTCTTGCAAGAGTGATCAAGGTCCGGTTCTTTCTCTCAACTACACCATTTTGTTGAGGAGTGTAGGTTGAAGAAACTTCATGCTTGATTCCAATTTCATCACAATAAGCTTCAATGTTGGTGTTGTCAAACTCTTTGCCATTGTCACTTCTAATCTTCTTTATCTTGACTTCAAATTCATTTTGAGCTCTCTTTGCAAACTTCTTGAAGCAACTTGCCACTTCGGATTTGTCATGAAGGAAGAAGGTCCATGTATATCTTGAGTAGTCATCCACTATCACAAGACAATAGAGATTACCACCCAAGCTCTTGTATGTTGTAGGCCCAAACAAATCCATGTGAAGAAGTTCTAGCACTCTTGAGGTTGACATGAAAGCCTTGGTGGGATGAGTGTTTGCAACTTGTTTGCCCGCTTGACATGCACTACAAGGTTTGTCCTTTTCAAACTTCACATCCTTCAATCCTCTTACTAGTTCTTTCTTCAATAGCTTGTTGAGAGTGCTCATTCCAACATGTGCAAGCCTCCTATGCCAAAGCCAACCAAGTGAGGTCTTGGTGAACAAGCATGTCATCAAATTTGCATCTTCGGAGGTGAAGTCAACAAGATAAAGGTTGTTGTATCTAAAGCCTTTGAATATCACTTGCTTGTCATCTATCTTTGAAACTTCAACTTCATTTGGTGTGAACAAGCATTGGAAGCCAAGGTCACAAAGTTGCCCAACGGATAACAAGTTGAAACTCAATGAAGCAACATAGAGCACATTTGAGAGTGAGTGATCATTTGATATTGCAATCTTGCCTATACCCTTGACTTTACTCTTTGAATTATCTCCAAATATGATCTTCTCTTGGCATATCCCATTCTCTTCAATGGAGGTGAACATACGAGGATCACCGGTCATATGTTGAGTGCAACCACTATCAATAACCCAATGAGATCCACCGGTCTTGTAGTTCACCTACACACAAGAGATCAAGCTTTTTGTTTAGGGACCCAAACTTGAGAGGGGCCCTTGACTTTCTCAACTAGTGACTTGGCAACCCATATTTTCTTTGGCCTATTCTTGTTTGGGGGACCCAAAAACATGACTTTCATCTTTCCATTTGAATCTTTTCTTAGCATGTAATGAGCATTGAAGGCAAAAGGTCTAGCATGCTTGGGCAAGGGTTGTGGTGGTGGAGTTTTGCACTCATGAGCAAAATGACCTTCTTGACCACACTCAACACATCTCTTTGGCTTGGGCTTTGACTTGCTTTGTTGTTGAGCTTTTGCTTTTTTCTCTTGATTTGCCAAGTACCCAATACCACTTCTATCCATCTTCATTACGGTGTTCATGAGGAGCTCACTTTGCAAATATTGGCCTCTTGTGAACTTGCTTAGGCCGGTCTTGAGATGCTCTTTTTCTTGCTTGAGCTTCTTGTTCTCTTCAATGAGTGACTCATTTGTTGTTTGTTTCTCAAGAGCCATCAAACCTTTAAGCTTCTTGTTCTCATTTGCAAGCTTCTCATTCTCACATTTGATCTTGGCATAATCATCATGGTTGCATGACTCAACCACACTCTTGCCTTTGCTACTAGAACCTTGCTCAATGCTTTCAATGATCAAGTCATCACATGATGTAGCTATATCACACTTAACAACATGGTTAGTAGCATCATGTGTCTCAAGAGCAAGTTCATTAGCAACCACAAGACTATCATAGTCAATTTTTAATGTGGTGTATTTGTCTTTTAGAGAGCTATGTCTAGTGATGAGCTCATCATGCTTCTTCTCAAGTTTATCATGTTGATCTTTAAGCTCTTTGTTAGAGGTTTTGAGCTCCTTGAGAGTAGAAGACATAATTTCATTTTGATCTCTAAGCTCACCACTAGTCTTTTGAGCATTTTCAAGCTTAGATGAGAGTGATTCATTTTCATTTTGAAGATCATCATTTTCACTTCTAGTCCTTCTTATGATTTTAGTGTATTTGTTTAGCAATTTTACAAGTTCATCATAAGAAGGTGCATCAAATTCATCATCACTATCACTATCATCATCATCATCACTATCATGGTTTTGTACCTTTCGTTCACCCTTGGCCATAAGGCATAGGTGAGTAGTGGATGATGATGGTGAAGAAGGCGGTGAAGGTGGTGGTGAAGATGTCGGTGAAGATGATGGCCCCATCACAAATGCGGCAACCTTCTCTTTCTCATCATCGCTCTCATCTTCGGAGGAACCACAAGATGATTCAATGTCGGTGAGCCAATCACCAACAATATAAGCCTTTCCACCCCTCTTCTTCTTGTAGAACTCCTTCTTCTTGCCATCCTTCTTCTTGTATGGCTTGTTCTTCTTCTTCTCATCTTCTTCATCACTTGAATCATTCTTCTTGCCCTTGTTCTTGTTCTTGAACTTGTCTTTTGGTGGTCTAGGGCATTGATGAGCTAGGTGGCCAAGTTCACCACAATTGTAGCAATCCATCTCCGAGATGGGCTTTCTCTTGCTACTTGTGAAGAATTTCTTTTTCTTGCCATCGAACTTGATGCCACTCTTGTTAAGCTTCTTTAGCATCTTGGTGGTCTTCCTCACCATGAGTGCAAGTGATTCATCATCGATATCACTTTCACTTGAGCTTTCTTGCACGATCATTGCTTGGCCCTTCTTCTTCTTCTTGTCATGGCTAGCTTTGAAGGCCAAGTCTTTCTTCTTGGAAGATGATGAGCCCTCTTCCGGAGTGATGTGCATGTACATCTCATGAGCATTGATCTTCCCCAATACTTGAGTCGGTGTTGCGGTGGAGAGATCACTTTGATGAAGCACGGTGACAATGTGACCATACTTCTCAACGGGAAGCACACTCAAGATCCGCCTTGCAACATCCGATTGACTCATTTGAGTGAGTCCAAGAGCATTGAGGTCCTCTACAAGAACATTCAAGCGAGTGTACATGTCATTAGCACTTTCTTTGGGAAGCATCTCAAAAGAATTAATTTTCTTTAAAGCAATATGATAGCGTTCCTCACGCTCACTCTTAGTTCCCTCATGGAGAGCACAAAGATTTTGCCACAAATCATGAGCGTTCTTTGCATTACGCACACGATTGAAGATATCTTTGCCTAAGCCCCGGTAGAGTGCATTTTTGGCCTTTGTATTCCATCGGTCGTACTTCTCCTCGTCACCTGTGGGGTTTGCGGGATCCTTGATAGCGGGAAGCCCTTCGGTTGCGGCTCTAAGACACCCGACATCTATGGCTTCGAGATGCGCCTCCATGCGGATTTTCCAATATGGAAAATCATCCCCATCAAAGGTGGGAGGTGGTCCTTCCCCGTTAGACATCTTGCTCTAGGCGGTAAAGCCTAAATTAGGAGCAACACGGCTCCGATACCAATTGAAAGGATCAAGATGCCCAAGAGGGGGGGGTGAATTGGGCTTTTCTAAAAATTAATTGCAAGAATTAAATCCTACAAGCCGGAATTCACCCCTAGTGCCTACTTGTGTTCCTAGAGAGTCTACCGTTAAAAAGTTTTGCACCCTAGTTTCCAATCCTAGTCTAGCATGGCAATTCTAGGAATGTAAAACAAGCAATGAAAGTAAATACGAGAAAGTAATTGCTTGAATGTAAAGGGGCAAGGAACACGGCGATGTTTTTCCGAGGTATCGGAGAGTCGCCACTCCCCACTAGTCCTCGTTGGAGCACCCGCGCAAGGGTGTCGCTCCCCTTGATCCGCGCAAGGATCAAGTGCTCTCTACGGGTTGATTCTTCGACACTCCGTCGCGGCGAATCACCCAAAACCGCTCACAACTTGAGTTGGGTCATCCACAAGCTCCGCCGGATGATCACCAAACTCCCAATCACCACCAAGCCGTCTAGGTGATGGCGATCACCAAGAGTAACAAGCTAGAACTCTCACTTGACCACAACGAGCCCAAATGAGGAGATGGATGCACACTTGCTACTCTCTAATCACTAGTGAGGAAACTCAAACTTTGATTCTCAAATCTCTATCCTCACTAGAGCTCTTGCACTCCCTTACACTCTAAAGGGTTTTCTCAGATGTTTGAATGAGCAAGAGACCTCTAAAAGAGGTGGAGGGGTTGTATTTATACACCCCTCAAAGAAAACGAACCGTTACTTTCTGACACGGGGTCACTGGACGCGCCGGTGCAACGCACCGGACGCGCCGGTCCCCCGTAACGGTCAAAACGCGATTTTGAAAACGAACCACCGGACGCGCCGGTCAGAGGTGACCGGACGCGTCCGACGTGCAAGGGTGCTTACTGTACTCGCACCGGACGCGAGGCCGCGTCCGATGCCTGAAGACCGGACGCGTCCGGTCCTCTCTGGACCTTACTGGACTCGCACCGGACTCGCCGATCAAGTCCAGGTCGCGTCCGACGGGCGTTCTCCCTGAAAGACACGTGTCAGCCACTGACCACTGCGTCCGGTCCTCGCGAGGACCGCGTCCGGTGGTCAAGGCCGAAACCCTAGCGCTGATCGTACTCACCGGATGCGTCCGGTGCTCCCGAAGAGCGCGTCCGGTGACTGGAAAACAGCCCGAAACTTCTCGAAACGCGTCGCAACTTCGACCAAGTTGCTTCCAACTGAACTTTGAGCTATTCTAGGGTTACCTAGCGCCAAGTTTAACAAGTGTGCACCACACCTAAACATAGGACTCGCCTAGGTCAAGCTACCCATTCATGCCCCCCTTTATAGTACGGCCAAAAGAGAAAAACGAAGATCCTAACGACTATTCCGAATGAGTCTCAACTCCTCGACATCCGGAACTAACCGTCCTTAATCTTGACGTCACTCTTTTGAAAACCGAAACGATTTCCATCAAGGGACACGAATACCACATTGCTCAAAGCAGTTATCACCTCCATGACCTAACTTACCAAGTTTCTGCAAAACACACGTTAGTCATGGTAATAAAGTGTTGTCATTAATTACCGAAACCAAACCTTGGGGCCTAGATGCTTTCAGAGACCTTTTTTCATTTCGGAGTATTTCTGATAGCTTGTTTCGTTCAACAAAATTGGGATGCACTATTTTGTTCATGATCATTTGAATCAAGATCAATCTTGTATAAATTCTTTTGTGACCTATCTATTTGTAGGTTTCTCATAGCGCTTTGGTGTTATTCAGCTGTTTTAAAGATCAAATAATGTGGAGCTTATGTTGGGACATTTTTCAAAAAAAAAAACATGCGGGGCGAGAATCTTCCCCGTAAAAATGTTTCTTCTACATCTCTTGGAAGATAGATTAGAGGATCCTTTGTTAGTAAAGATTTAACCTGCTTATAAAGTAGTGTTTATATATGGATGCATTGTTATAAAGCAGGCTCAAAAGATGTCACTGAAATGATTATTCATGTAGGATAAATGATGTCTGTTCCTTTTCTTGTGACTTATTAATTGATGTCCTTACTCAATAATCTAAGTAGCAACATTGCTTTTGTTGAGCATAAGTTTTAGCTACAGAAAATAAATATTTTTGTCAAGGTACATGGTGTATCCTATTGTACTATATATGAAAATAAATACCAAATAAGTTTTTGTGACCTCTTAAAATCCCTTCGCCAAAGTTGTCGTCAATCCTGTTTATTAGTTATTTGGTTATTTTTAAAAATAATAAAGATAATTTAATAAAATATTGTGTACTTAATCCCTTGTGATGTATTTTTTAGACACGTGCGTGTCGCACGTGCATATTCACTGGTTACTTAAACATTCTTCTTTTTTTCCTGCTACTTAGCCACGTGAGACGAATTATTCTGCCGTAATCATATCTGCCGAAGCACCACTCCGTGGCTCCGTGCATCTGAGCAAGAGCCAAAATGTCTCTGCATTCACTGCTTGGCGCTGATTGCTGTGCCGGGTGACGACCACGGCGCCGCACAGACGGTCAGGCTTGACTTATGCCCTGTTCCTTCTCTTTTAATCTGTATATTTAGCTAGTTTTTTTTAGTCGAAACAACGTTTTTCTCTTACACCAAATCAGTGAACAGTACTTTCAGTCATGACTTTTTAGCGAAATGAATGAGGCCTTAGCAGATTCTAACCATTGCTGCGTTCGACAGATCAACTCTATTAGGGGGTGTTCAGTTCCTCTCAAAAAAATTTCACCCCGTCACATCGGATGTTTAGACACATACATAAAGTATTAAATATAGAAAAAAAATAACTAATTACACAGATTATGATAAATTTACGAGACAAAATTTTTAAGCCTAATTAATCCATGATTTGACAATATTGTGCTACAGTAAACATGTGCTAATGACAGATTAATTAGGCTAAATAAATTCGTCTCGCGGTTTATAGGCGGGTTATGTAATTAGTTTTTTTATTAGTATCCGAACACCACTTCCGACATCCCATAAAACATCCGATGTGACACCTTAAAATTTTTCACCCCAGCAACTAAACACCCCCTTAGAGCAAGGCTAATAATACAACCTGCTGCTGGCTGTATAGGATCATTCTAGCCATCTCTCAGCTCACCCATATAGTAGTTGGTTCTTCTCTATTAATATATGGCTCACTTGTCTGTATCACAGACTTTCTAGGTTCTTGTGTCTGAGCCGACTATAAGCTTACAGCTCATTTATCATCTCTCTCCTCTTCTCTCTCCTGCACCTCAGCATACAGCCTGCTTACAACCCTTTATTATACTTGCTGTTAGGGCCACAACTTCCTTTCCACATCACCAACAGCACCCATAGTACAGTTCCATAAAATATTTTGACCAAAGATTGACGCAAACATAAATGGGTGAAATTTTCTGAACCTTATGTAAGATTTTAAAAAGTAGTAGATGAGCCGTCCACGCTAAGCTGTGCCCAAACATAATTTTGTGTAAAATTATATCATGAATAGTAATGTTCATGTGATTTACGGTTCAGGAGGAGAAGATCATGAGAACCATGTAAATATAAAGAGAGACATTAAGTTGAGCAGTTTTATGGGGTCTCTTTTTTGGGAGATCACGCACATATGAAACTCTATCGCCATAAGCACCTCATAAAATTGAGCCGACATATCTGAAAATTGACAAGTCACCACAAACATCTCGTTATCGATAGGCACATCGCTTACCACTGGAAAATATCATCGTTAAATTCTAAAATAATTTTAGAAAATTACAAATATCGGGCAGGTGCTCTCGTGGGCGACTGCTGGAGCTCGCTCTCAGTCCAGAGACCCAGGTTCGAGCCCTGCATCCTCTTAATTAAAAAGCAGGGGTGCGGTCTACTCCTCCGTGTCGAGTTTTTTTAATACAAGTATCGATGGCCATTCAAGCCGCCCGGCTAGGGCACGACCCGAGGGTGGTCGGACCGGCACGGCCCGTCAGGTGCATCATGTCGTGCCAGCCCACGGGTTGCACCAATGGCCCAGGCACGGCCCTTTAAGCTTGGGCTGTGCCGGCCCGGCCCGGCCCATCGTGCCGTAGGCCGCCCAAACGTGCTGCTATGATGCTCCGTGCTCGCCGCCGCTACTCCGTGCCACTCGCTATCTGGCCATCGCAGTTGCACGCTGCCCTGGTGCCGCCGATGCTCCACGCTGCTCACTGGCCATAGCGGCCGCGCACTGCCCCACCCAGCTGTGCTAGCGCTGCTTCTCCACGCCGCTCGCTGGCCGTTGTGGCCGCATGCCACACACGCCGCCTGATGCGAGGACGACACCCACCATCATGAGGGAAGGGAAATCCCAATAGACAACTCAGGCGGCATGGGCGCTAGCTTTCGTCCAAACGCCCGCGCCTGCCCGCATGATCCGCATGCTAATAAAGTCTGGCCCACATGCAAAACTTGCTGCCTCACATACAAAATTGCTACGCTGCTGCCTGTAACCCCTCCTCCCCCGCATGCCACATGCGCCTGCACGCTCGGCCCTAGAATGCTGGTGCGCGTAGAGCTGCGTGCCCATGCTCTGATGTGCAGGTGAGGACCACCAAACCCACTTCGCTTGTCGTGCACGTGGTTGCGCCCGTGGGGACCGCCTCCGCATAAGCCCGCTTCCTGCACCTGTTAATATTGCAACATGAAGCACTTCTGCAACATGCGTCTGAAACAGATGAAACATTTGCAACATACGCTTGCAACATATATGTATAGCAGCTGCAACATATGCAATATCCAGATAAAACATTTGCAACATACGTATGAAACAGATGAAACATTTTAAATAGACGCTTGCAACATATATGTGTATAGCCACTGAAACATATGCAACATCTAGATCAAAATGCTTGCAACATATGTCTGAAAACAGATGAAATAGTTTGAACAATCGCTTGTAACATGCCTCTGAAACACTTGCAAAATATGCAACATGTGCAACATCCCACGATCTACTTTTACAACATCCATATGAAACTATTGCAACATTCCTCTGAAAGGTTTGAAATAATTAAAATGTACATTTGCAACATAGGGGAGACATGCCTGTACCGATCGATTCCGGCCGATAGGGTGGGAGCCAGCGGCGAGCGGCTGTGCGCGAGCACCATCCAACACCAGCACCAGAGGCGCGCGCGAGCACCACCACTGCCGCTAACGGCACCGGGCTTGGCTCGGAGGCGACAATGAGGGATGGGGGCGGGGAGTGCCATGGCCGCCGGGGTGGGGGGAGCTCAGCCACCTCCATGGACCTCACCGGAGTCGGGGGAGGGCCACCGGATCCGCGGGGGGACGACCGATGGGTGAGGACGCCGGGTGGGGGGAGGGGTGCCGCCAGGGTGGGGGAAGAGGCCGTCGGGGTGGGGGAGGAGGACGCCAGAGGGTTGTTATTTTTATATCTCACAAGCTCTAGACCTCCAGCCAACATGATTCTAGTTGCGTTAGTTCAAGAATTTCATTTAATTTAGTCTGTAAAAGTTTGAGGTCATCCAGAGCCATGAATTCTTGTCTAGATTATTTTTAGTGGAGACAACATGTTCTGTCCAGAACTATAAACCAAGCTTAAATAGGTTTCGTGCTTAGGAGGAAGTGTTAAGATTTATTTTTGACTTCCATAATCATTCATCCTCTCTGATTGTCTTTTTTAGTGTGAATCGATCCTATAGGAGGCAACGTTCCATGATCAGATGCTTGAAGCATTCTGATACACAAAACTACGAAAGGAAAAAACCGAAAAGAAAAATACTTTGAGAACTTGACCATGGAGAGAAATCACCCTTTAGCTCTGTCAATAGGAGGGTATGAAAACATTAAGACCCTTTCAGAACGCAAGAATTTTACAGGAATTATGTAACAATTTAATAAGGTTTAGTTTATTTTTATAAAAAATGCAAGAGACAGAAAAAAATCCTACATTTTAAAGTGGACCTAAGGAGATTATTATATGACCTGCGAGCACCCGGATTGGAATCAAAAGTAAATGGCCTTTCAAACTCGCTAGGTACTTCACCACTGCACAAGGAAGCAGGTTCGGTACCACACAATGTACGCAGGAGACGGTCTCCACTCTCCAGGACAAAGTCCAGCCTAAATAACCATGCTCACCATAGTAAGGCAACCTTTCAAAAATCATTTATTTTCTTCTTTCACTTAAATTTGCTTCCTGTCCCTGCGGTCTCCAGTATTAAACTCGAGTTCAGTTCTTGGGAGTTAATCAGCATTGCGCTGCTGCCAGAAGCTTATTAATACACCACCTGCTCGGCCAATATATACAGTTTCTCTCCCTTCATATCTTCTTCATATAGTAGAAACCACCCAAACGTCATGACACAGGAAAGAATGCGGATGATGAGCGGAGACCAAAGAGCTGAGCCTGATAAAACACAACAGAAAGAAAGCATGCACGTTTAGAGATATATCTCTACAGTCCAGTTACTGAAACAAGAATGGGAGGTATTGGGGAAAAGTTTCCCAGGTTCAGTCTGAAATCCCAATCTGGAATTGACAATGTTCCGAATGTCAGAACCTATTTCAGAGTGTTGATGATGTACCATGTTGTTTGTGTCTTCCAGTCACAACCTGTGTGATCGGAAATGTACTCAAGGGCCAGCCGCTAGACTTCTCGACCGACCTTACGGTATGCTTGGATCCCTTGGACTAATAACTATGCCATAGTCCATCCAAAGATGAAGACTAATGGGTGGAGCAATTTGTTACCGTCCTCGTAGTTGTTATCATCCTTACTATACCAACAGGCGGATACATCGCATTCAGTATAGTTGGAGGATGGTGTTGACTCAAACCACAAACAGTGTAGACTGTAGAGGGCCCTGATATGAAACCAACTCATTTACACAACCAATATATTGGCCCTGAATCCCTGATTTGGTTGCCGGGATGGTGGTGACTACATTGATCTTAGATTGTTTCTACTCCTCACTATTTCTTAAATGCAATTTGGTGGCGTTCAATATTGATTGATGCTGATGTAAAAGGCAATTATTTATGGTTCTGTGCATAGGCCTTCCAAATAGTGCACAGAAAAGGCCAGTCGGCTTGTTCTGCGGTGAAAAATTTAACCAAGATTAAGCTGATTCAGGGAGGCAAGTTTCAGCGCTCAGGCAGTTTGAAATCAGATGATACGCCAAACACAAGGTTAGTCACTACAAACTGAAGTACATGAAGTAGACAATAACCCACAGGACAAGACCAGAGACTAAATGTGTAAATGACCATACATGCCCAGTACAAAGTGTGACGACCAAAGATTCTGACATGATATTATTTAGATCTACTTAATAATCAACTCTTCAAAAACCATTTATAATATTATAATAAATGGTTTTTCCAGGCAACTTAAATTATCAGCAGTTATGTGTGGTGGCATAAACAAGTAAGCCACATATCTCAAACTCTAATAATGTAGACTGAGGGGCCTACTCTCCTTCGAGGAGGCTGAACCGGGAACCTCTATTTACTACTCCCTCCATTCCAAATTATAAGACATTCCAAGAATCTTGGAGAGTCAAAGTATCTTAAGTTTGACCAAAATTATAGAGAAAATTACAAAAATTTATAACATCAAATATGTATACTATGAAAATATAATTAATGAAGAATCTAATGATACTTAATTGGTGTCATAAATATTATTATCTTATTATATAAATTTGGTCAAACTTGAGATCCTTTGACTCTCCAAGATTCTTGGAATGCCTTATAATTTGGGATGGAGGGAGTATATCTGAAAAAAAAAAGTTATGAGCAGTGAAGCAAACGTTGTACTAGTGCCATACATAACAATACAACACCAGCCCATCTAGTAATTAAATCTGTTGTCCATCTAGCCATGACGGTGATATATACCAACAATCCAAACATCACAACTCAAAAGAGGAAAGAAACCAGAAGAAGAGCTGAGCTTGAGAGCAATGAGTTGAGAACATGGAAAAGCAAAAGAGGCAGCATGCACTTTCTTGTACCAAAAGAGGCCACCACAACATTTTTTAGCTTGCATATTTAAGGGTGGAAGGCATTAGGAAAATGGTTCTTGTTAGTAATCCTTGTGCATGTGTTAGTTAGTTAGTTAGTTGTGCATGTTTTCAGTTCCTGTTATGCATGCGCACGAGCACCGTGGATGTGGTTGCCATGCTCGTGGGAGGGCACGGTGAGAATAGCTCGCACATGACCCTGGAGTGATTGGTTTGGACGCAGCAACGTGAATGTGGGGATGGACACGTTCCAGCACGATGCTATCCACCCAAGAGCTTCTGCTGTTTGTAATTCATCTGAGAATAAAAGGAGAACAAGAAAACATAAATTGTTTGCTGATTGTGCGAAGAACCAAAACCTTTGTGCTCCAAGAGTTCGCATTGTGTTTGTGCTGTGTTTGCTTTTGCGATTGTGATCGTGAGTTTGCCGTCCGTCAAAAGAACGCAGGGAGAGCGCTAACAGGTCTTCGCTATCATGGGAAATTTTGTGCCGGCAGCAATACAGAATGTGATGGCATGATCTTGGCTCAAAGCCCGAGAGCTTTTCAACGGAGGCAACCATGGTGAAAACGGTTATTTGTTCATATCTAAGCACAAGGCCCGTTCTTGTTTCTAAAACTAGCTGAGAAAGATGATCAAGTGAGAAATCTGGCTGTTGACTTTGCTAACATATTCATATTTGTAAGCAGAAATATTTCTATCTTCAAATTAACTTCTAAGTTATTATAAACCATTAGACCTTGATGTACGATGTGAGGCAACAATTCAAATTCCAAAGACAAGTTGCTAGTGGTAACCTTCTTAGTTTATCACTTCATTTTGGTTTTCGAATGGCATGTTCTTGCTTCAAACAAGTTGACCGTTGTAAATGCTTGTTAACTAGAGAAGTTGAAGCAGTTTTTTTAAATAACAGGCTATAGTATTTAGCAGAGAACTCTGCACAGCCACTATAGTCTGCTACATTTAGTACAAAATTGTTGTGGTGGCACCTGTCTTTAGCTGCTATAGCGCCATATCAAACTTCTTACGCACTCTGTCATGGGTAATAGGAGACAGGTTTACAATTGTGCCTGTTGTGCCGCTTTGCATCTCACATGTGGAGACGGGTGTTAGCATGGGAGAATCTCCCTCTACTTTCACATCTCAATGCGATCAATTACCACACCATCGCGGACTGGTGGGAAGCTACCGTAAAGACAGTACCAAAATAGGAAAAACGGAAATTCAATGGGATAAGCATCTACGTAATGTGGAATTTGTGGAAAGAGAAAAACCAATGGATCTTTCAAAATAAACGCTCCACGCCTTTAATGGTTGCGCTACAAGCAAAAGAAGACATTGAACAACGGCGTCATGCTTTTCGAAACTTGTAACGGGGGCTTTCGAGTTTTTTTCTTCTGTTGAGTTTGTTTTGCTTATCCTTGTCTGAGATAGTTCAGTACATAGCAGCAGCTTCTTTGCCATTGTGACCAGACTATGCTTTTCTACTTCTATTCTTACTTGAATGCAAAGCAGAGCTCCTGTCATTTTTCTCTTTAAAAAAGAAAATTATATGAACTGGTATAATCCTCACTGTCTCATGTGTTACCCAATACCCATCGAAACTCTGTGCATGACACAAAAATTTTACTGCCATCGGTATGATATATCGATATTACCACTTTGAGATATTTTATATAAGCAGGCACTGATCTTCCATATTTGAATTCAATTGTGCCTCACAATCCTCAATAAACTAGGAAAAAAGAACAGGATACTGTGCAAATAAATATGGTTAATAGCGAGAGATGGAGCAGATAATTCGATAACCTACAATTTTAGTATTATTCACTTTTACAAAAAGAGCCAATTAAATGTCCCTGAGCATGACCCAATCTTAATCGAAATCCTGCTGAAGAAACAATACATTGAGCTTTGAAAAACTAAACCTAGAGTTTTCATTATCCAAAAATCATGATCTCTACCAATCTGGAAAGCTAATGAAATGTACTACAAGTATATTACAATTTATAAAGTCCTATCATGCCTCTAAGGTTCCCAAAATTGTCCTAGATCCAGTTCTGTCCAGATCATTGTCAGAGAATGACAGCCAGCTTAGAGAAATCATATCTCTTAAACCATTTGGGATAAAATCTTGAAATTTCATGAGCTAATAGATCTGAAGGTCCTCTACAACTTTTCTATTATCCACTTTCGGATAAAAAGACATTTAGATCGTGGAAAATACAAGAACAGCTACAGTGCTCACTCTGTCAAGCAGTAGAATCCTAGATTGAAGTCCAAGGATGATTCCTCCCACAAAACCACAAGATTTGAAGACCAACGACCATCTAAAACACCTCAATCAAACGATACAAGGGTAGAATCATCTCACCTTGGCCGTCCCCAAGCTAGGGCAGAAAGAAACGGGAGGGGAAAAAGTCAATCTGCACCAAGATTCAGCTCTACTCGGTCCTCTCCACCTCAATCCATTTTCCTGTTTTCCCTTGGCTCTTGCTGATTGGAAGGAGGGTATAGAGAGGGAGGGGCGCAGGCAGAACACTCACGCCCCAGGAGCTTGACCTACATCGCCAGTTAAAAGCAAGGAGCACCGGTCTCGCCGCTATCGAAAAATCAAGGATCAGGCAACGCTCTAGACCGGCACACATCCGTAGTGGAGACGCGAATACAAAATTGTTCCACATAAGAGCCAGCACGAGGTTAAGAAAAAATTACATACACTGCCTACACACGAACGAGGGGGTGGCTGTCACCCATGACGACAAAGAGAAGGTGGTGGCTGATTATTTCTCAAACCACCTTGGTTCAGTGCCTCCAAGATCTAGGACTTTCAATTGGAATGCGCTTGGCTACATCCCAAGAGACCTTTCAATGCTGGAGTCAACATTCACATAGGAAGAGATAAAACACATAATCAACTCCATGCCATCTGACAAAGCGCCTGGCCCAGATGGATTCACAGGTGCCTTTTTCAAATCCTACTGGAAAATAATTAAAGAGGACGTCACAGCAGCACTAAACAGCATGTTCATGCTCAACTCCCAAGGCTTCGGCAGATATTGTTCTACTCCCAAAGAAGACGGAAGCCAGGCGAGTAACAGACTTCAGGCCCATAAGTCTCATTCACAGCATCGCAAAAATGTTCGCCAAGCTGCTTGCAAATAGGTTGGCCCCCTGCTGGACTCCTTGGTCTCCAAACGCCTAAGTGCTTTCATCAAAAAGAGAAGTATCCATGATAACTTCCTCTATATGTCCAAAATATGGTGCGGACCATGCATAAACAAAAGTTGTCATCCCTCTTCTTGAAACTTGACATACATAAAGCTTTCGACATGGTTAACTAGAGCTACCTCCTGGAATTTCTACAAGTGCTAGGATTCGGACCACGATGGAGAGAATGCGTGTCGATCCTTTTCCATACCACTTCGTCAAAGGTGCTGCTAAATGGACCGCAAGGCCCGGCTTTTGATCATAGGAGGGGGGTTCGACAAGGTGACCCCCTATCGCCTATGCTCTTCATTCTAGCCATGGATCCACTGCAGTGATTGCTGGACAGGGCGACACAGCAGGGGGTCCTCACCAATCTACCTCTAGCCGCAGCAAGATGGAGAACTTCCATGTACGCCGATGATGCAGCAATATTCATTAACCCTCTCAAAGATCTAAAGGCCATCATGACCATCCTTCAGGAATTCGGCAGAGTCTCGGGCTTGCACATAAACCTGCAGAAGAGTTCGGTTCACCCGATCAGATGCCAGGACATTGATCTTGATCATGTCTTAGCCTATTCGCTGGGACAAGAGAACCTTTCCCGTGCCGCTATTTAGGTTTGCAGTTGTGTACTAGATCACTGCAGAAGGTCCATGTGCAACCCCTCATTGAGCGCATCGGCCAGAGGCTGCCAGGATGGAAAGGCAAGATGCTAAATAGAGCAGGCAGGCAAACCTTAGCCACCACGGTGCTATCTTCAATGCCTACTTACCACTTGATCGTGTTCCCCCTAGCGGTCTGGGTGAGAAAGAATATTGACAAAACCCGAAGATCCTTCCTCTGGAAAGGTGAGGAGAACGCTAATGGGGGTCACTGTCTAGTGAATTGGCCAACGGTCTGGAAGCCAAAAGATCTAGCCGGCATGGGAGTGCCAAACCTAGATAGATTTGGGAGGGCCCTACACCTCCGGTGGCTGTGGCAGGAATGGGGTGACAACCCCAAGCCTTGGGTGGGAACGGAAGTCCCCTGCAATGACACAGATCGCCTCCTATTCAACTCCTCCACCACAGTCACAATTGGCAATGGTGACAAAGCACATTTCTGGCACCACAAAACTGGCTGGAGGGCGAGGCACCTAGGTATCTAGCGCCACAACTAAGGCCGGATAACGAGCCGAGCTGGCTCGGCTCGGCTCGGCTCGTTTTGGCTCGTTAGGATAACGAGCCAGCTCGGCTCGGCTCGTTATCTTAACGAGCCAGAAAGCCAGCTCGGCTCGGCTCGTTATGAGCTCGAGCTGGCTCGTTAGGCTCGCGAGCCAGGTATAAAAAATACATAAAATATAATATTTGCATTTATCTAAAGCTTAAAAATAATATATTCAATAACCTTAAATCGAATAAAATATTCATATGAGCTAACATATCATCCATTTGTGAAGTGCAAGACATGAAGTAATACAAAACTAATATAAGTTATGATGACTTTTTCCCTAAAACTACGGCTCGTTTGGCTCGCGAGCGGCTCATGAGCCAGCTCGAGTTGGCTCGTTATAGCTAACGAGCTAAAATACTGGCTCGGCTCGGCTCGTTATCATAACGAGCCGAGCCGAGCTGAGCCGAGCCAGCCACGAGTCGAACGAGCTTCGAGTTTTTCGTCCAGTCTTAGCCACAACTATTCAAGCCGGTGCGCAGGAAGAATAGGACGATTCGTCAAGAATTACACAGTGGTAACTGGATTAGAGCACTACGAGTGCATATCACCACAACAACACAACTCCAAGAATTTGTTGGCCTATGGATTAGATTACAGAATGTTCAGCTGCAGCCTGATATGCAAGACACAATTATTTGAAAATGAACGGCTGACGATGCCTACTCCACAGCTCGGCATACAGGATACAATTTCGAGGCTCACATCAGAAGTTCCAAAATGAGCTCATTTGGAAGGCATGATCGGAGAATAAGTGCAAGATACACGCCTGGATCCATATGCATGACAAATCCTAACGGCTGACAATCTACGAAAGAGGGGTTGGCCGCACCATGAACATTGTGTATTGTGTAATGGTCCTCTGGAAAATAGGCTTCATCTCTCCTTGCTTTGCCCCTTCGCAAAAGCCGTCTAGGATCAAGTGCTAGCTTGGGAAAACTTTGTGGTGCAATGGCCACAACAGGACCCTGCCTCAATTGCCGAATGGTGGGAGTAGGCGGCAAGCAAGATTCAAAAGTAAGACCGCAGGCTGTTCAATGGCATGGTGATATACATTATGTGGAATTTGGAATAGAAGAATCTTCGAAAATGTGCACAGGACGGCACAACAGGTGGCATTTTTGACCAAAGAGGACATAGTGCAAAGGCATAGGTCACTCAACTTTGGTGAGGGGTAAAACTAATAGTGTGTGACATGTTTTCTCCTCTTCGGTCTTCGAACCATGGTGTTCAGGCACCTCAGCTGCCATTTGTACATAAACCTCTTTTCCCGTTTTAATTGAGCGGCAGAGCCCCTGCCTTTTATTTCAAAAAAAAATGACAGCATGCACTCACCCCTTCTCTGCTGCCATCCCCATTCAATACATGTACCTGACTCTTCTCCCGTGACCTTTTCATATGTTGACACTGGCTTCCTTATATATTTGTTCAAATGGTGAAAAGGAAGGAACAAGACGGGACATATGTCAAGCCACAAGAGTTCTTTTTGTGTTCCTATGAGAGAGTAGAGAGCTTCGCCCCATTTTGATCCCCACCATTTCATTTACCATACAGGTTGTATGCATTTTGAGAATGGGAAGCATGGGGAAATGGAATATACCAAGTGCCTCACTGAGTGGGTAAGCAGCAATTGCGTGAATCATGATCTTCCTTGTGTAAAATTAGCGATGCGTTAGCTTCAGACAACATGACTGAAGTAACAAACAACAGCCTGAGTGTCCCAAATATCCTGCTTTGTCTAGTTACTTACATATTCTTCTTTCCAGGGGATAATTGGCGACGTTGAAGTTGATGCCACTGTTAGTATCCTATGCGCTAATGAAGGCAGCTAACAATGGGCGGTTCTGCTCCTCGAAGCTTTTTGCGCCGAAGGATGTGATGGCCAATAGGTGAAATGGCATGCGAGGAGAGTGCACATTGGTCCTATGCTTCATCAGCAGATAACGAAGCGTCACAGTGGCACTAAGAAACTAAAGTCCTCTTTGGAACTCATGCATACAAAAATATAGGAATAGTAGAAAGATAGAAATTCTGCATGAATGTAATTACAAAACAGAGGATTCAATAACAGAGACAAACTATACAATGTGGGTCTTTGGATGGGGATAGGAAATTCGTAGTAATAGAAATTTTAGGAAGTGTAATGATCCCCAAAATGCATTGGTTTAGTAACTAACAGCGTGACAATATGTTGTTATTTTCTAAACAAAAAACATCACATCACAATATTTATTAATTATTAGAAAGAGGAACGTCGTCTACATATGGATGATCAATCCACAATATCGATTTCATCCCTTATGCATTTTCATCCCCTCCAGTCAGTCTTTTGTCTCAAGCTGTTCAGTTAGCTAGCTCTTTCGGTAGCCACAGCGATTTATTTTTAACCTTTTTTATAAGACAAATTCCAAATCTAACACCGTTGCTTTTTTATTTTCAAATCTAACCCGTTTGGCCATGCCTAAGCCCGTGGCGCGGCCAAAAAACGCTGCCGCGCCACATGCATTGGCGCGGCATGATCCGCCATGTCGGACAACGATTTCCACGTGGAAATCCTTGCCGCACCACTCCCGTTGGCGCGGCAGCACTGTAGCGCCGCGCCAACCAGTACAAGGAAGACGCAACACCCGTCTGATCAATCTTGACAACACTACCATGATACCATCCCTCTAGACATGACCAAGCAACCGGGGTCAATCGTCATGCAGACTGATGAATTAAGGAGACTCCCCCAACCGCAACACCTGTCAAAAAGGACACCACCTAGACAACCAGCGAGATCAATGACACGCGAGGCAACTAATCAGATGAATCTTTGCTGAGTATGACGACACCGCCAAGGGAAGACGAACCAAGAAAACACAAAACAAGCATAAGAAGCAACTGCTCTCACACATAGTTTATTCTCAATATCTTGTAACTCGCACCTCTACCCAAACTTTGAGCGCATGGGCACAACAATAGAACTCTACTTTCCACACTGGACATAGAGCTCGATCACTCGAACTAGTATAATGGACACAATAATAGAACTCTACATTCCACAGTAGACACAAGGCTCAGTCACTCAAACTAGTATAAACTTTAGTTTCTCATGTGCTACCCCATCGAAACATTTTGCATGACATAAATTTTACTTAGCTTGACGGTGGTACAGAACACCGACACTACCATTTTGAGATTTTTTTTATAAGTAGGCACTAATCTTCAAATCCTAATTCAATGGTGCCTCACCAATCCACAATAAAGTAGGGAAAAAGCAGGACACTATGCAAATAAATATGGTTAATAGGGCATATATAGTGTCGTGCTCATCTAGTTTTCCCTACTGACATATTCACCGACTTTTCTCAATCGGTAAATATGACAACATGCACCTCACCCCTTTTTCTGTTGCCGTCTCCATTCAATTTCACCTTTTCATATATATGTTGACACCGGCTTTCTTACATATTCGTCCAAATGGTGAAAAGTAAGAGACAAATGTCAAGCCACAAGGGTTCTTTTTGTGCTTCTGAGAGAGAAATAGCATCGAACTGTTTTTAATGGTTGAGGTAGTTTGGTACATAGCTGCAGCTTCTTTGCCATTGTGACCGGACTGTTTTTTATACTTCTATTCCTACTTAAATGCAAAATAGAGCTCTTATCATTTCCTTTTATAGGAAAGAAAAAAAGGTATACGAACAATTATAATCCTCTATGTCTCATGTGTTACCCATCGAAACTCCGTGCGCGACACAAGATTTTTACTACCATTTTTTAGATATTTATATGAGCAAACACTGATCTTCAATATTTGAATTCAATTGTGCCTCACCAATCCTCAATAAAATAGGAAAAAGCGGGACACGTGCAAATAAATTGGTTAATAGGGATGAGCGAGTAAATATGACAACATGCACTCACCTTTTTCCGCTGTCATCCCCGTTCAATACATGTACCTGAATCTTCTCCCTTGACCTTTTCATATGTTGACACCAGTTGCTTCCTTATATATTCGTCCAAATGGTGAAGAGGAAGAGGCAAGAAGGGACAAATGTCAAGCCACAATAGTTCTTTTTGTGTTCCTGTCAGAGAGTAGCATCGAAGAGAGCTTGGTCCCATGCATTTTGATCCCCCACCATTTCGGCATTTCCTGTATATGCATTTCGAGAATGGGAAGCATAGGGAAAAGGGCCTCACTGAGTGGGTAAGCAGCAATTGGCTGAATCACTACCTTCCATGTGGAAAATTAGGACTGCGTTTGCTTCAGACATGCATGACTGAAGTAACAAATGATAGACGAGTGTCCCAAATATCCATATCTTGCTTTTATCAAGTTCTTTGATGTGGCACTTTCAGTCTTGTATCTTCAAGGCAGCTAAAAATGGGTTCGCTGTCGCTGCGCACGATAAACTGTTCTACTCTTTCCAGAGAGGGGTATTATCACCGGAGTCATGTTTTCATTCCAACCGTAGCGTTGACATAGCCAACTGATCCAAGAGGTAGGAGAAGCACAGCAAAATTTGTAGAGAATTTTTCTAGGAGACTAGTGTTTTTGAGTTTTGTTATAAGGATCCAGAACGCCAAGACCACCTTTACTTTCGCGGAGATAAACATCTTCCCAAGTAAATTTGCATTGCCCTCCTTTACAACTATTTTGCACCTTTACAACGAAGTTCACCACCTGTTATTGCAAGTTTGCAACCGATGGCATCAAGTCATACAGTATGTATGTTCAACAGGAAAGGTCTTCTGTTTGTTGTGTAGTGTTGATGAAGGCTCAACGGGACACATGGTACAGACTTACGTACAGAACAAGAAATTGGTGGTAAATAAGAAATATTATTATAGGCAATGCTTTTACAACATCCATCAGATCCGTGAAACCTGCAAGATGCAAGGCTTTCATCAGTTTGAAGGTTCTTTTCTACAGTTTTGATGCATATTTCTTTAGAGCATCTCCTGCCCTCTTGTGCTCCTCCGGCAACGGCAGGTTAGACAGCAGCGTGACTCTGGATTCGGCGATCTGAGGCCCCTTCTCTCCTGTGGATGGATCCATCTTCCAGAGCTTTACCTCCCAAACCTTTCCAATCGTTTTTTTCAGAAAGAGTTACAGAGGAAAAAAAAAGGAACGAGTTGTAGACTTGTAGTAGCAGATCATAGTATGAATATATTCAACAGCAGAACTCCCACAAAAGAAAACATGGATAAAATAAATGTAAGACATGCAAAACAAGCACATCATAGAGTTTTGCTTTTCGGTAACGTTTGGTTTGGGAATAGTAGGTTGGGATGGTCTCGTTTCAGTTTTTTAAAGATTGGATTATTTTATCTACTGTTCGTTCGCGCACAACCCAACTATTTTCAAGAATAGGATGGCTCCATCCCATCCACCCACGCTCGGAACTCTCCGTCCATTCTCATGTCTCAAAGTGGATAGCTGCATTTCAGAAATTATGGCATGAACTGTCTATAGAAATAACCAAAAAAATGTAATGCGTATCCCATTTCCCATCTTGTCCTTGTAACCATAATAACGGATAAGCCAAACACGCCCAAGCCAGGAGCCCAGGACAGGGAAACTCAGTAATAACCAAAGAAACAAGCGCACGGAATACCAAATCTCGTTTCAGATAACAGCACTACTGAAAGTAAAATCGAACGGACCACGCGATCCGTGCTTGCAGTTGAAGTGGTTTGTGGCAAATAGCGCCGGAACCAGCCGGCTGCCGCCATGGCGTCACCTGCCGCGGGGTAGTTGGGCTAGGACTGGGTGAAGGGACTTGTTGGTGTGGACGGGCCGGGCTGACCGGCCGAGACTGACCGACGATCAGATCGGGATCGGTGGCTCTGCACGCAGACCGCCGCCGGCCGGCAGCCGTGTGGGCTCCTCTGTCCTCTCTAGTTACCGGTCACGGTCGTCTTCGACTTTCATGGTGCATTCAGATAGTGCCAGTAGATCTTTTCCATTTTTTTTAGATGATCCAAAATACTAGTCCAAACATGGTCAGGTACTCAGGTCACCAACGCTCTTTCGCATTGCTACTCCGAATTGAATGGCTGGGACCGCGGTCCCGCGGCTGAGACAGCGACCTTGCCGGTGGCCCAACAGTGCGCCGCCATGGTGGACCACGCATGTTCTCGGAGCCCCGGTTCGGATCGGTTGGTGCTGCGTCCCGTGATGCACGAACAGATCAGCTAGCCGCTACTGCCCTGTCCTGCTCACCGTGTGCACGTTCAGTCAGTTGCATCGCATTGCTGTTGGAAGGACGGAAGATTTCAAATCCATGCTAGTGTCTAGAGACGTGGACAGCCGGTGAAAACGGAACGGAGCCGGCCGGCGGCTGCCCAGCCCAGGTCCAATCCGCCTCCCGCAGAAGCGTTGACGCGGCAAGCCCGCGACACCTCCTGGTTCCAGGCTTCCAGCCCTCCTTCCCCCTTTTCTTTCAAAAAGGTACTCCCTCCAAATTTCAAACCCTTTCTGTTCCACTCCATGGTTAGTTGGGATGGGGCGAGAATGAGCATAACATTTGGCTAAGGCTGTGTTTAGATGCTGCTGTAAAATTTTTGGAAGCACAGTAACTCTTTCGTTTGTATTTGGCAATTAGTGTCCAATCATGGGCTAATTAGGTTCGAAAGATTCGTCTCGTGATTTACAACCAAACTGTGTAATTAGTTATTTTTAATCTATATTTAATGTTCCATACATGCGTCCAAAGATTCAATGTGACGGAGAATCTTGTAAAATTTTTGGAACTTTGAAGCAACTAAACAGGGCCTAAGACCAAAGCTCTGCGTAGAACATGTCAGATTCAAGTGAGAAATTAACACCATTACTCAAAGCAGGGAATGAATGCTCTGAGGACTCACTGCTGGCTCTTCACTCTCTTATGTTTCCTCTCTCTCTTTCTCTTTCTCTCTCTCTCATCGAGTCATCATCCTTCTCCCTCTCTAATTTGAGCGGATTTGGCTAGTCAAGTTCGAGATTTTCACCCTGATCGCTTGAACCACTTTTCAGTCAACGAACAATGTTTTTCTCTCACATCAAACATGAGCCAAGTTTCAGCATAAGCGAACAGGGTGTTTGTTGTGTGTCCGTGCTTCAATTGATAGGTTCTGCTTGACACCATTATTCATCAAGCCTTTTCGTGTCCAATCTGAAGGATTGGATATGGTTTGAGCTTCAATGTTTTGTTTACAAGTTCTGAAGTTCATTTTTATTTTCTGTTTGAGTGGATTCCTGGGAACGAATGAAAGAGGGTTGAGCACCACCAATCTAACTCTGGTTCAGTTCTCACGTGACATTCGCCCCTTGATATATAGCCAAATAAGCCCTTAGGGTTTTGCCATCTCCATTCCTCACTACGCTAGCCCAAAGAGTTAGGTCATGTTTGATTGCTGCCCTGACAAATTCTGGCTACCAGACACTCAAAATCAATGGCCTAGATTACTATCTGGCTCAAGTAACCAAACTAGTGCCTCGCTTTGCTTCCCACCAAGCTCTATTATTGGTAACTGATGCTCTACCTAGACCTGACGACATATGTATTATGTGCTAGTTAGAAATAAAAAGATTTAGTCAATTGAAGAGGAGCATAGCTATATATTTTTCTTAAGAAAGTGTATGTTGATGTTTGTTCTTTTCATCAGGAGGTAAATCACCGAAAAACAGTAAGCATCGCCATCACAAGTGTTGCATGTGGACAGCAAACCACCAAAGTCTTCATCTCTTTTTTTTATTTACAAGGTGTAATGTATTTTTTGAGATTAAAAAATAAAGTATTTCACAGGGTTTTTCATTGCGGGATATGACTTTAGCACAACTAGATTCATATTTGAAATCCCTTTCATATGCAATAGGTTTTATAGTCATGAACGATATAATATATAGGTGATTCTGTTTCACAGTGTTTTAATTGAATAAGTCAAACGGCATCTTATATATTTTTTAATAAAATATAGGGAGTGCTAAAGTAAAGAAATCTCCTATCTCGAAATCAGAAAACAGAATCTCTAATGAATATATAGTTTATTATCAAATTAAATTTAACGGAATCCACACGGTCCGTGCGGTGATGAGCACGGCCACGCAATCGAAATTAACAGAGATAGAAGTAGAGGGTGTTTGATCCCATGACTAAACTAAAAGTTAATTGGGTTTTATACGCTAAATGCTAGTAAAAGCTAACGGGCCTCAACGCTCCAAACCCACTTGGGGCTGGGGCCTGTGGGGTCGTTGACCAGCTAGTTCACCGATCGTGCGGGGAGCACTGAGCAGTTTGGAGGCGTGGTCGAGATGGCTAGCGATGGTCGTAAAGGGGAAATGATGCAATCATGGATGATGGAAGGGAAAACCAAGGGCGGCGGACCTGGGTGGAGCGTCCGACATGGACGGGGACGGCCTGCGCGAGGACGGTGTCGCCGAGGGCGGCGCTGCGGAAGTGGTTGATGCTGAGCTGCACGCCGGCGATGCGGCTGTACCCCGACGCCATGTGCGCGCCCATGCTTGCCAGCGCCTCCGCCACCAGCGCCGACACGCCGCCGTGCAGCACCTTGAACGGCTGGACCATATTATATCAGCGAGGTTGGCGTGGCGATGTCAGCTTGTTAAGCTCGCTCGCCGCGAGGAGGTAGCAGGAGTGGAGGAGTACTAACCTGGCAGCAGGTGCGAGTGACGGGGAGGCGACCGATGAGCCGCGACGGGGAGAGCTCCTCCATCTCGAAGCCGAGGGCGTGCAGCGGCGCGTCCAGCTCCGCCATCATGGCCCTGCCCCTGGAATCCTTCGTCGTCGCCGGCGAGGGCGGCTGCTGCTGGCGCTGCCGCGATGCGACCGTGGCGTCGTCCATGGCACGACCAGCAGCGCGCGAGGTAGTTGGGGCGGGCGCAGCTGGGGAAAGTGCGTGCGTGGAACTGGAAGGTGGAAGGCTTGGCCCTTTGCACCCTCGGTCTCGGTTCGGTATCTGTCTGACCGACGATCGGCAGGTGAGTTGTTTTCAATGGAAAAAAATTGAGTGCGGATCGTCCGTACCCGGCACTGTGTGGACTTCCAGGCGACGCGTGGACGAGCTTTCAATCGGCTCACCCGGCCTCCCAGCGCCCCTGTCCGCTACCCACCCGGCTAATTGGCTCGACTCGCCGCCATTGAGGATGTGCGCGCTCGACGGGAGAGGTTGCGATCACAGCCGCCGTCATCACACACACAGCAACTAGGGGATCACGGCCGCCGCTATCACTGAGAGCACGATCAGAACTCGGAAGTTTCTCCTTCGAAGAGGAGGGAAGCATCATCACAAAGCGGTGGCTAGCTTAGATAATAAGCTCTTGAGGATTACATATAATCCGGCGATGGGGCGATGAACCGTGCGCGATGGGAGAGAGACCGAGAGAGGGCGGGCAGGCTCAGTCCATCAGTCGCAGTAGCCACCAGCTGGGCGGACACCGGACAGGACTTTGCGTCACGGATTCACGGTGGCCGCGTCGGCAGTCGGCACGGTGTCCGGTGCCGGACAGGCTCAGTCTGAGGGGCGTGCCGCTCGGTGTTCGGTGGCCGGCAGCCGGCAGCTCGACGAGGCAGGCAAGTGGGCAGCGCGGCAACGAGGCAGGTGAGGCGTGTGCGTTCCGAGAGCAGCCGAGCCAATTTGTCCAGTTAGCAGCCAGCCAGCGCTGGGAGGCGAAGTGAGCCGATTGATTGGGCTAGGAGGTCGGGTGAGCCGGTTGTAAACTCATCCACGCGTCGCTGCCCGATTGGAAGTCCGCACGGCGCCAGGTATAGACCATCCGTTCCCAATTTTGAGTGCGGATCGTCCGTACCCGGCACTGTGTGGACTTCCAGGCGACGCGTGGACGAGCTTTCAATCGGCTCACCCGGCCTCCCAGCGCCCCTGTCCGCTACCCACCCGGCTAATTGGCTCGACTCGCCGCCATTGAGGATGTGCGCGCTCGACGGGAGAGGTTGCGATCACAGCCGCCGTCATCACACACACAGCAACTAGGGGATCACGGCCGCCGCTATCACTGAGAGCACGATCAGAACTCGGAAGTTTCTCCTTCGAAGAGGAGGGAAGCATCATCACAAAGCGGTGGCTAGCTTAGATAATAAGCTCTTGAGGATTACATATAATCCGGCGATGGGGCGATGAACCGTGCGCGATGGGAGAGACACCGAGAGAGGGCGGGCAGGCTCAGTCCATCAGTCGCAGTAGCCAGCAGCTGGGCGGACACCGGACAGGACTTTGCGTCACGGATTCACGGTGGCCGCGTCGGCAGTCGGCACGGTGTCCGGTGCCGGACAGGCTCAGTCTGAGGGGCGTGCCGCTCGGCGTTCGGTGGCCGGCAGCCGGCAGCCGGCAGCTCGACGAGGCAGGCAAGTGGGCAGCGCGGCAACGAGGCAGGTGAGGCGTGTGCGTTCCGAGAGCAGCCGAGCCAATTTGTCCAGTTAGCAGCCAGCCAGCGATGGGAGGCGAAGTGAGCCGATTGATTGAGCTGGGAGGTCGGGTGAGCCGGTTGTAAACTCATCCACGCGTCGCCGCCCGATTGAAAGTCCGCACGGCGCCAGGTATGGACCATCCGTTCCCAATTTTTTTCCGTAGCTCCGGTCTCCGGAGGCCGCAGCCTGCACCAACCCCGGGTCCTGACCATGTGGGCTCCTGATCGACAGTGACTAGCCAAATCTTTGAGCCCATGGGTCCGGGCCCTTTGTACAAGCCAGCCCGCGACATCAATTAGACGGTAGGGGGTAGGGCTCACTGAAGCCTGCAAATCCCTTTAGGCCTAGGTGGAGCCCCCTGAAGCTTGCAAATCACTTAGGCCTAGTTTTTTTTTTAGCAAAAGGCCTAGGTGGCTCCGTGGGTACAGGGAGCTAGCTTAACTGGGCCAGTTTTACTCAGGTATAGAGGCTGAGATAGGCCCAAATTGCGTTCGTGCACGCCCCAGCGTCAGCACGAGCCGGAGCACCTGCTCCCACCAGCCAGAATGGCAGATTGCAGAGTCCAGAGTAAAGATGAAAACGGACGGGATGAATCCCGTTCCGTCCGCAACCGTATACTGTATTTTTCCGTTCATTTTCGTTTTTTGCGGGATAAGCGGAAACGAGACTGAAAACGGGACGGGGTGCACCGGGACCGAGACCGGAAACGGGATGAGGAGTTTTCCGTCCGTATTTACGGAATCCCGTTTTCATCCGGGATGATCCCGTATTCGTCCCGTTTTCTTTGTAAACAGGATAGGCCCAGTACTTTGCTGCCTCCCGGTTGGCTTTCCGTCTAGCCACTCGACGGACTGCAGGAATGCAGAATTGCAGCGTGTCAAGCTGCTGCTAGCTGCATGCATCCTACATACAGTACGATGCAATTTTCATCCCCTAGCCACATGCCAACATCCAAATGAACTTATGTAATTAGCCGTCATGTTTTTTTTTGTCTTCTGTAATTAGCTTTGGCGCCTTGCTTTTTGGGCATGTAGCTGTGGCCGGATGCAGGTGAGCAGTATGTGTAAGCAGTTTAGACGGAGCAATGATTTATAGTACTTGCTGACTAATCATGCGAGGTTTCTTAATATCTACTGATTCACCTCTACTTATGTATTGGGACTATCATATTTAAAAATGTAATTTTGGCTTAAGTTTCCGTTTACCGTTCGTTTTTGTCTATTTTCCGATCGTATTTACCCGTTTTCGTATTACCGTTTATCCCGCAACCGTTTTCGCTCCCGGTTATCCAGCTCCCATTTCCGTTTCTGTTTAAAAATATAAAAACAAAAACGGTAGAACGATTTTCCGTCCGTTTTCATCCTTAGTTGAGAGACTGCGGCGCCGCGCAGCCAATTTCAAATCCTGCAAACATGGAGGGCCGGTAAAAACGGAACGGAGCCGCCGCCCAGATCATATCCACCTCCGCCTCCTGCGGCCGCGCCTCACCACCTCCTCCGTCCTCGCTCCCCATCCCAGGTAAATCCCCCGAAATTTCAAATCCTTCTCGTTCCCCCCCACTCCACGCTAGGGTTTCGCCATCCCCATTCCCTACTGCGCCACCCCAGAACCGACCCTTGGATCGGCGCCGCAATTGCTCGCTCCGTCAATGCCGAGCCCCTAGCCTCCTGACCCCTCCATGTCCCGTTCATTCTTCCCGACCTGCTCGTCCCAGAAAGGTGTGCCCGCCGCCCGCCTCTGCAGCGCGATCTGGTTAATTTGCTTGGGTCTTGTGTTGACGTTTTCCTTTGATTTTGTTCCGGCAGCGGAAATGGAGGAGATGAGCAAGGAGCTGGACGACCTGCGGGCCGAGGTGGAGGCGCTCACCGCCCAGCTCCGCGCCAAGTCCGACCTCGCCGACGGCCTCAAGCGCGCGGGCGCGGACCAGGCCGCGCGGCTGCGGGATGCCCGGGCGGAGGCGGAGAAGAATGCGGCGGAGGCCGCGGCCAGGGCCGAGGAGGCCGCCGCCGCCGGGGATCGGTGCGGGGTGCTGGAGTCCAGGCTGGCCGAGAAGGAGCAGGCGCTGAGGCACCTTTGCGCGGCGCACGAGGCGCTCAAGAGCACGCTCCGGGAGAAGATCGAGGGCCTCGAAGGCGACAAGAGGGGCCTCCTCGCGGCGCTCGAGGACGCCGAGGCGAGGCGCGTGGAGCACGAGGCCGCCCTGCGCGCGCGCGACGACGAGGTCGCGCGGCTTCGGGGGCTCCTGTCAGAGAAGGACAGGAGGTGCGGCGAGGCTGAGAAGAGGGCGTTGGCGCCCAGGGAGGTGGTGATGAGGGACGACATGCTGGTGAAGCTGGAGGAGGAGAAGGCTGCCGTCCAGGGCAAGCTCAAGTGGAAGGATGAGCAGTTCAGGCACCTCGAGGAGGCACTCAAGAAGGTTCAAGATGACTTCAGGGCTGCCAAGAAGGAGTGGGGCTCAGATAGATCAACTTTGGTTGATCGGATTGGCACTCTTGAGGCTGATTTGGATTCCAAGACCAGGGTTGCGGAGGATTTCCGGTCGAGGCTGGATATGTGCAGCCAGGCGTTGGCCCATGAGGAAGGCCGCAGGAAGCGAGTTGAAGCAGAGATGTCGGAGTTGCGCCACATGTATGGCAATGTGATCTCTGAATATGAAGGGGCCAAATCAATTGTCGAGTCGTTGAGCTCCAACACGGATGGGGAGATAGCATCTTTGAGAAGCTCACTGGCTGAGAAGGCTACATTACTCAAGGAAATGGGATACAGGAAGACACGTCTTGAACAAGAAAATGAGGATTTGCGGTCAATGCTCAAGGAGTATCAGGAGGCACAGATTGGTGGTGCAGATGCTGTTGTGTCATTGAAAAGTCTGCGGGAGAAGTTTCGAGCCTTGGAGCAGACACATAGAAGTTGCACTGAGAAGCTACGAGATAAGGAAGAAGAATGGAGATTGCAGATGGCAAAGCTTGTGAATGACTTGGATGGACGCTTATCACAGTTAGAATCCAAAGATATTCTTATCAGGCAACTGCAGAATGAGTTGCTGGGTAGTTATGGGTCCCTTGAGCTACAAATAGTGGAGAACTGGGAAGCTTTGATAATTCTTACTGTTGTACAGGCAAAATTTCATGAGGCCTGCTCATTTGTTGATACTGCTCAACTGAATATGCAGCATCATTGTCAAGAAATTGAGAAGCAAATTGCTTCTGCCAAGAAACAGTTAGAAGAACAATCTTGCACTATTGTCCAGTCTGAAGCTGAACAGAAACAACAGTCTCAGGTTATAGCAAAATTGCATGCAAGAATCGAGGAGTTAGAACATATGGAACAAGAACAAAAGAAGATGCAAAGGCAGCTTGATGCGTACAAAGAGATGCTGGACAACTCATCAAGAGATGCTCACTGCCTAAAAGATGAAGCTTCAAAGAAGGAAAGCACCCTACAGGAGAAATTGAGGGAGGCATTAAGTGCTCTCGGTGAAGCAAACTGTGCCCTTGCTGACAGGAAGAGTGAGCTGAGCCAGTTAGAAATCAATCTCCATCATCAAAAGCAAGCCATTGAGCATTTGGAAAAACTGAAAGTTGATATGGAAACTGAAGTCGAGAGCTATATGTATGACAACCGTATCCTGAAGAGAGATCTGGATGCTGCTCTTGTTGCCAAAGTGGAAGCTGAGGAGTTTCTTAGACAAGAAAAGATGAAGTTAATATGTGCTCTCGATGAGGCAAAATATACCCTTTCTGAGAGGAACATTGAGCTGACCCAGTTCGAGACCAATTTTCATCAGCAAAGGCAAGCACTGGAGAATTTAGAGAAGGTGAAGGTAGATATGGAAACTGAACTCAAAACGTGTATGGATGAAAATTGTGTGCTGAAGAGAGATTTGGATGTTGCAATTATTGCCAAAATGGAGGCTGAGGAGTGTCACACAAAAGAAAAGGAGGAGCTATGTGGTATAATTAACGAGAAGGGAATGATGATTGATAAACTTCAGCAACACATCACTGTGCTTGAAGAAGAAAATATGGTCCAGAAACTTGATTTGGGAAGTCTTATCAAGATGGAGTATGAGAAGTCCATTCACGAAGTGAAGAACAGGTACTCTGAAATTGTTGAGGTCTCTGACAAAAAACTTTTGGAGCTGGAAGAAAGGCTTAGATTCGTTGAGCAGAAATTTTCATGCAGGGAGCAGGAGCTCATGAAAATGTTTGATCAAGAGGAATCAGATTGGTATACACTAATTGCAGAGAAAGAAATTGCTATTTCTGATATTCAACAAACTGCTGAATCTGTTCAGCTTGACATCAAGCACCTTCTTGAGGCTGCAGCAGCAAAAGTGGCAGAAGTTCAGCTAGAGGTGAATCAACTTTATGGTTTTGCAGAAACTCTGAATTCACTTAACATTGTCCAAGAGCATGATACTGCTTTCAAGGATATGCTCATTGCAGAGTGCGAAAGAGAACTTGACTCCCTGCAGGTGAATTTAGTGCAAGAGAAGCATCAGTCAAGAAATTTGAAGAATCTTATTGAACAGCTGAAAGCTCAAACTGCTTCAGAAATGTCAGAAAAGGCAAAGGAGCATCTAGAAGTTACAACTAAGCTGAAATCATTGGAGGAAAGAAATGAAACATTAGACAAGCATCTGCGAGAGCTAAAGTCTAGAGCAACTGATATGTCTAATGTTGTACTACAAGAGAGGAATCAGTTGGTCGATGAGTTGACTGGATTAACCAATACCATTGGGGAGGTAATTTATGGAGGTGAAAGTATGATGTCAAATTTGAGAAGGATCATGCAGAAAGTTAATGAGGAGGAACCATGCAATGACAGGCTTACCTCAGAAAAAACTAATGGTAGAAGTTCTGCACCTTTGATCAGGAACAAATCAGGGCATGTCCTAGATAGAAGGTCGCCTCTGAAGGAGCACAACTATTAGCCTTAGTATAGGTCAGATCGTGTACTGACATTGCTGTAACAGTTGTACTCTGTTTTCCAAGAATCCATAACACTTATTTTCCTTACCCAGTGCCTTTTCTTTTCCTTACCCAGTGCCATCTGTGTTATGTTATTTAAACACAGTGGCTGTATTACCCAACACTAATTTTATGGATTGAATTTGAATAACATAGTTTCCCAAGTGTTGAATGAAATGACACAGCTAATTTTATGGATTGAATTTGAATAACATAGTTTCCCAAGTGTTGAATAAAATGACACAGTGGCTGTATTACCCAACACTTATTTTATGGTGTTTGCTGCCACTTCATTGTTCTGGACAGTGCACAGTTGGATTCTAGTATGATTTAGCTTTACTGGTTACATGCTGTCATGCTGCTATCCCTTGTGTTCTTGTTTCCCATCTGAATCTCTGATTATGCAATTGTTTTATGGATGTCATTAAGGCTATAATAAATGGATACTTCCACTCTGGCTTTGACAAATTGATCTGTATTTACAGATTTCTGAGTACCTGAACGAAATAGGGAACCATTCTTTTTGGCTGCGGCTGACAAATAAACCACAAATCGTCCAAAGTAAACTTTGGATGGATAAATAGATGACATTACATTTCAGAAATTTTTACAGCTTATACAGTCTACTCCTAGCAAATGATGATGACATTATTGTCACCGTAATCTAAACCCTAATAGCAAAGACTCGCTCTGTTGCCTTCGCCGCTGGCATCCAAGGAGGAGCAACTTTCTTGGACATGTAGGGCAGTGCGCACACCGGCTGTGCTGCCGTCGGCGCAGGTGTGCACACGTTGCGGCGCTGGTAGGAGCTGCAGCACTGCTGGTTGCAACGGTGGTGAAAAGACGGCTGCAGGCGGATGGCCCCTGCGAACTCCTGCGTGCTCTGGACGCGTCGCATCGCCTGTTTCGCCTGTTGCTGGTGTGCGCGCACGGCGAGAGCTTGCTTGCTCTGCACGCGCCGCATCTCCAGCGGCAGGGGTGGAAGTCCGGCCGCCGATCTCCGCCTGCAGACAACGCCGCCGCTGGAGCCAGCGTGAGTGGTGGTCGTGACGAAAATACGGAACGTCGCGGACGGCCGCGTAGCCCGCAGGCGGTCGTACTCGTCGTGCATGTGCGCGAGCTCCGCGTCGCACGTGACCGACACGATCACGTCCTGGACACCCTCGTCTGCGAGGCGGTGTCTGACCGCGCGCACCTCCGCGCAGCCGGCCATCTCCGACAGCCGTGCCGTCAGGTCGGGGAAGGTCGCCGCGCGTGGCACGACGAGGACGCGCGTCTCGCCGCCGACATACCGCAGCGCCCCGTCGGGGCTGCAGGGCAGGAAGCGGCCGCCGTGGCTACACATCAGCCTGATGCGCGCGTCGCTGCCGTCGCAGGTCGCCTCTGCCGCAGCCATGGGGTCGTCGGTCAGGTGGGACAGTGGAGTGGATCATGCGGCTTGTTGAATCATGAGTTTATAACCCCCGCCATGGCACCATTGAGGCGTGAGCGAAGTTTACGCGATCGAATTGGACTCGAAGACCTGATCAAGTCCGAATCGAGGTGGACGGTAGTTGCCGGTGCCGTTCGCGGGACGTGATGCTTCAGTAGGATGAGTCGTATTCGGTACGGGACACTTCGGTTCACCGTCGGAATAAATTCCAATAGATCTCTGCATGCTGTGCAGCGTCGCTTTAACAGTATTTTTCAGCAAATGAACCATATTTTTCTCTCACAATAAATTAGCACAAACCAATTTTAGCAATATTGAAACGCTAACACGTGGTTGACTGACATATACCGGAAGAGAGACACTTTTAGGTGAAGCTTCAGTTTGTACTGTCAAACATACCGTGCATGTAACGAGACATTAAATTTGTTTTACGGTTAACCTAAAATTTATTCGGCAGCCATGCCATGCATTTCAATTAATTTAGAGATTGAGATTTATCAACGATCTTATCATATGTTCATGTATAGATGTGCCTCCACTTGTATCACAATGCGCAAAACAAATTCTTAGACATTTGAAACTTCCTTTTTTTCTCTTGAATGCGAAAGATTTGTGCATCATTTTTAATTAAAGTAGAAGGGTTGAACATACAACACATTAGTGACGAGCGTCATAGGAGGTCTACAGGATAACCTATGGCTGGATCATCCTAGCTTACAAATTCAAGTTTTGATACTATAGAAAATGTGGACAACCGAGATTTGGCCAGCAATACAACCTAAGAAGTTGGTTTGCGCCTTCAATGCTTCCAGCGCTCGACCCTGTCTCGACGACCGGGAAAAGCGATTCCTGTGCTTCGACGTTAGAAGTGTTCATCTCAGCTTTGAAGAGCCCCTCGTATGCCTCACGTCAAAACTGCTAGCGCATGGACGTTCAGACAGATGCCCGCGGCTACAGTTGTTTTTCGTGTGTCCACGCGTGGGTCCGCGTCACCCAAACGTCACTTGACCGTGCCTACATGTCGGTGTTTTGTAAACTGGACTAGTAAACCTATACGATAGTCACGCTGCTCTAGGTAGACAATAGTAGCATCCAAAAGACATGAGGATTTATACTGGTTCAGGCTGGAGCCCTACGTCCAGTCTCAGAGATGATCGAGTGCATGTTCCTTGCATGAATGCTCTGAAGTTCTTACAATAAGGGTGCAAGAATGGTGGAAGAGGTTGGAGAGCTAGAGCTAGGAGATGGACTGCCTGAAGGGAAGCTCCAAGAGCCCTACTACGATGGAGAATGAGTGAAATGATAGATGTCTGTTGGCTGCCCTTATATAGAGTCCGAGGCCAAGGCTGATACAAAGCAGTAGGTTCTCCCGACCAAAGGGTCATGAGTCTGAGGGAGGGCCCGGCTAACTTGGCTTGCAAACTATGCCATCTTGTAGAGCACGTCTGGGTGTGGTTGTCGTCATGGTCTTGTGGTCACGTCGCGGCATGGTGTGACGTGGTGCTACTGTGTCGGCCGTGGCGGCACTGTAGGCACGGTGGTGGTTCGCTAGCCGTCATGTGTGACATGGTCCTCGCCGTGGCCTTCGTCATCGCCTCCTGGTTTCCTAGGGCGTCGTACAGGAGTTGGTAGCCACCCACAGGTCACCGATCGCCCTGTTGGTTTGTAGAACTGAGGGCCACAATCCCGATCGACGGGGTCGTGGGATCCCGATCACCGGGGTCGTGGCTCCCGTTGGTCTAGATAGCCTCTAAGTCAAGGCCTTCGTCGTGAATCCCATCCCGCGGTGGGTAGAATCGTACAAACGTCCTGTCGGACCGTATTTGGACGGTGGGTTGCCGTACCGGTTGTCACTGTCGTGCGGTGTTGTCTTGTCTACACAACGTGGTACAAGGATGGCGTCTAACCGGACCGAGGTGACTGGTGTTCCCTCGGTCCTTGCGGGGTTAGTACGGCGTGCTTGTTCTTGTCAAAGCAGACATGCTTGGCTGCGCTCAACCTCTCCTCGTTCCTCCCAGAGGTCGGAGCGGTGGAGAGGTCGTGCGTCTATCGTGTATCGTGCGGTTAAGGCGGGAGGAAGGGTCGTGGGCGACCCTGGCCTCGGCGTCTGGTCCGTTTTGTTTGGCTTACCTAGGCCTCAGTCGTTCGGGCTTTTGCTAACTGATGTGTCGTGGGCCGCTCGGCCTGCTAACTAATCGATGCCTTAAGACACCCCGGTGTTATAACCCCAACAGTAGCCCCTGAGCGTTTTTTGTGACCACGAAGTGATCGTGAAAGCACTGAGATGCGCGTGTGTACGAACGTGGGTTCATAGTCATGGCTTGTTCAAACTTCGTCGCTCAACTCTTGCGGGCTAGTGCATTCAATGCGGTAGGTGGTCATTACGTTCCGCCCGTCAGGACGCCCTAACGATGTGGTATGCGACTGCTGAGCCTTGTCGTGTCAGCGTGCTACGTATCGGGGTTCGGACCCGGGCAGGGCTAGAGGGTCTCGATTTTCCTGACCTCACGCGGGCACCTGACACTGGCTGTGACCTCCCGTGGTTTGCCACGCGGCGCGAGGGTCCGAGGCCGCTTAGTTTGCTTCTAGGCCTATAAATGGCGGCCTTTCCACCGTTTGAGGCACTCTTGACCATGACTACAAACTGTCCTTCACCCTTCTGGGTGACCAGATCCTGAGAGTGAGGAGATGGGGGAGAATCTTGGAGAGCACCGTGGCTGGTGGTTGGCAGCGCCCTCTCCAACGGCAGGTGCTAGAAGGTGACTTGCGAGCCGGGGAGGATGAGATGTTGTGGAGGGTGGCTCCGTGATCATGCGACCTTGGTTTTACCTATGCCTGAGTGGCAAGGGTACCCGTGGTGGCTGTTGATCAGGGAAAGGTTCGGCCCACTACCGTGAGCCATCAGAGTGCGCAGGCAGCGAGTCGGTTCTCTAGAGAGAACGTCCGTCGCTCCCTGGCCACTGAATGATGGACCTGGGGCGTCATTCGTCACTATGCCTTGTCGTGGCATCGTGACGACGCGGCGAGATGCTCTGCGCTGAGGGCCGTTTCACCTTCCTCTCCTCCCCGCATTCTTTAGTTTCAGGGGATCACGATGCTGCGAGGGAGCCTTCAAGGTGTTCTTTTCCACCCTGTCCGACCGTGCTCGCAGTTTGTACTCCCGGTGGCGTCGTCCTCGAGGCGAGGTTGAGCTTTTCCCTTTCTTGCCTCCGTGGCTTGGCCACGTGTGTAATGCCCGTACCCATGAAATGTAATATTCAAATTTTATATTCCTCCCTCGAGGTCGTGCCGAGCCCCTAGGCCGCGAGGTCTGGTTACGGGGCTTTGTTTTCGAAGTTGATACTTCTGTGCATGTTGTTGACCTCCATTCCTGCGGAACGGGGAGGCCGCCCTCAACTCGGAAGTCTTCACCTCGTTCGTGCTTTAACTACGTTGGGCCAAAGGCTCCCTGTGTACCGACGGGTTGAAATCTCGTTTTCGAACGACGACGCAATCATGGGATGTATCCCCCTAGCCAAAATTTGTCACTCAGGCTTAAGTGGGCCTAGATCGTCTGTGCTCGGACCATGGTTGGTTGTTTCTACGAGGTTTGGCATTTGTGAAGAGGGCATCGCCGTGAGCCCCGGGCACCCGAGTGACCATTCGCGAGGGGCTGTTGATCCCTATAGATCTGTCGGTTTCAGGTCGTGGATCTGGGATCCCGGAAGGGGCTTGTCACGGGGATTTAGCTCGGCTTATTTCAGGATCCCTGGCGGCCTCGGAGGTCGCAGCGGCCTGTTTTTCGGTCAATTTTGATTTCGCCCCACGCGGAGAGAGGCATGTCCACCGTAACCACGCGGTCGGAGCGGTGCACCTCGTCGAGGTCAATGGGTAATCCGAGCGGGACCCGATATCCTCCCCAATCGACGTGGAGTTCGGCTGTGCCTCGTCGAGATACATCCCATAAATCGTCGGCCATTAATCCCGTTGGTCCCCAACCTCCTTCGCAGCAGCCAGAGGGCAAGATGCCTTTCCCCCCAGAGGGGGTCAACGGGAGAGATGGTCGTGTGGCTCCGCACCACCGATTAGAACCGCGGGGGCCCATCTCCTCCCTGCCCCTATCCTTTTGTGGCCTGGAGTCCTTCTAAGGACGGGCCGAAAGGATGAGTTCCTAGATACAACGCGGGGGCGTGGACGCGGCAGGTCGCTCTGCGCGTGGACTCAAGGGATCATTGCCTCCCTGGTTGCTGCGCAGCTTAACGACATCCGCTTTCACATGAAACAAGAAAAGGTCACGTAGGAAATTAAAGATATGGGTGAGGGGGTGCTGGTCTTACTTGTTGATGATGCGAGGAAATGCTTCCTCGACCTCTGCGCGCGGTCGCGAGGCTTTTTGCGAACACACGTTGGCTCGTAGGTCTTGGACCTTTTTGCGCGAACAACGTTGTGGCAGCTTGCAGGTTGCCACCCGGTGCGTGGTGGAGAGGCAATTGAGGCACTTGCCGTGTAGATCTGCAGGAATACTCGGAGGTCGATGGCTCGCCGGCCGCTCGGGTCCTGTCCGATCACCACCACTTGTCGTCTCTCGCGACAGGACCTTGCGCCAGCCATCAGCGTCTGGGGTGGAGATGTGACGGCGGTTGCCGGCAGGTACTCGTGGCCTCAGATGGACTCGTCATTAAAAATGAGAGGATCAGCGAGTAATCCACGGCAATACGCAAATTGTCTCCATGGAGGTCCCTTGGAACCACTCGACGAATCCTCGTGGAACCCTCTTTCGCTTTATCCATTTGAGGTCAGCAACATATGCAACCGCTATAATCAAGTCATTGTTATTGGATTCCTCTTCATTTCGCCATTTCTCAATTAAATCCTCATCATTCAAGGCATATTGGTTCTATTACAGCACACATGTATATTCACTAGTCTAATATAAAAAAATGAGGTGATTCCTACAGTATATTTTTACTTCTCAAAGTACTATTCCCTCCGTTCCAAATTACAGTCGCTTTGCACTCATCAGCCGACGTTTTGAATGGCAGAAACGCTGAGCTCACTTTCCGTGCCGTGAGCCCGTGAGGTCTCTGGTTGTCTGCTACTCTGCTAGTAATATTTGTTCAAAAAGTTTACTAGTATAGGACTAGGAGTACTATTATCTCTTCATTTTTGTTGTTGTTGTAGAAGGCCTATGTTATTGAGTATTGACTTTTGTGTTACGCCTAAGGCTGGACGAAAAACTCGAAGCTCGTTAGCTCGCTTGGCTCGTGGCTGGCTCGACTCAGCTCGGCTCGGCTCGTTACGATAACGAGCCGAGCCGAGCCAAGATTTTAGCTCGTTAGCTATAACGAGCCAACTCGAGCCAGCTCGTGAGCCGCTCGCGAGCTAAACGAGCCAAGCTTTCAGGAAAAAAAGTATCAAAACTTGTATTAGTTTTTGTATTACTTCATGTCTTGTACTTTACAATTGACTAGTAACTGGTCTAGACCCTATAAATTGACTGGTAACTGGTCTAGATGTATTTCTTTTGTATTATTATTATTCTCAAACTTTAAATAAATACAAATATTATATTTTGTGTATTTTTTATACCTAGCTCACGAGCTTAGCGAGCCAGCTCGAGCTTTTAACGAGCCGAGCCGAGCTGGCTTTCTGGCTCTCCTAACGAGCCAGAACGAGCCGAGCCCAAACGAGCCGAGCCAGCTCGGTATCTTGGTTACGCCCCACTGATCGCTGTAATCAGTTGACGATGCTCTCCACGCATAAATGCGTGGTGACTTTTGGTGATCCTGAGAAAGCAAAGTCAAATAGTATACACCCCATTTCCGTTCTCACTTTTCAGGTGTCCGCTTGCATTCATCCTCTAGAGTCAACGGCTCAACGCAGCGGCAGGAGTACGACAATCGAGTTCACACAGAGGAATATTTACACATTTTTTACAGTCGATTCCAAGATCTCCATCCTCATTGTTTTTGCAATTGATAGTAATAGTTGGTAGTGATAATTAAGTTCATCACCACCAGTTAGTACAAACCAACAGTAATACCAAACTAAAATCGGCCTCTGAATTTGTTAGATCTATAAATTTTTTAGATCTCTAAACATGTTAAGCTGAACTTGTTAGTACTCCGTATAGTAGTAGGAGTGATCACATGAAGTCAAACCCGTCGCCGTCGCTCGAGCGATCAGGCGTAGACAAATGTCTCCCTTCCACTTGCCGTTCATATTTAAACCCAACTTGGTCAACATTCACATGCCATGCTGCCCATGCCGCCTCTGCCCTCCCTCGTCTTCCAATAAGGCCTCGTTTAGATTGCGGAATAGGGGTGAAAAACACTGTATCAGAATTCCTGTAGCATTTCGTTTGTATTTGGTAAAAATTATCCAAATTTTGACTAACTAGGCTTAAAATGTTCGTCTCGCAAAGTACAACAAAACTGTACAATTAGTTTTTGATTTCATCAACATTTAGTACTCCATGCATTTGCCGATATTTTGATGTGACGGGAATCTTCTTTTTGCATAGTGGAATTTGGGGGAGAATTGAGAAACTAAACATGGCCTAAGGCCTCGTTTAGATGGGTGAATTGGGGGAGAAAAACACTGTATCAGAATTCCTGTAGTATTTCGTTTGTATTTGGTAAAAATTATCTAAATTTTGACTAACTAGGCTTAAAATGTTCGTCTCGCAAAGTACAACAAAACTGTGTAATTAGTTTTTGATTTCATCAATATTTAGTACTCCATGCATTTGCCGACATTTTGATGTGACGGGGAATCTTCTTTTTGCATAGTGGAATTTGGGGAGAGAATAGGGGAACTAAACAAGGCCTAAATCTACCTGCTCCCCGACGCGGCGGGGCTCGGCCATGCCCGTACCGCTAGGAGCTGTAGGCGGCGCACCCACAGGCCGCAGCAGAAGGCCTACGGATGAGGAGGCCTCCAATCGCAGCGCGCGTGCGCCGCTCACTCTTCCTCCTCCTCTGCTGCTGCTGCCTCGCCGCCTGGTCACCGCCGGCCGTGCGCGCACTCCCGCTGTGCACTGACGGCCGTGAGCACCTACCGCTTCCTCCGGATTCTCTCCCTCTTCCCGCGGGCGTGTTCTGATTAGCTTGTTTTCGCAGGGGCGCCGGTGCCGCTGAACAGGACGCTGGGCTTCTGCTCCGCTTACGGCGGGGACAGCAGCAGCAGGAGCAGCTGCTGCGACGCCGCCGCGGACTCCGCGCTGCGGAAGAGGTTCCGCGCCATGAACATCTCCGACGCGGCCTGCGCTGGCGTCGTCAAGTCCGTCCTCTGCGCGGTAATCACCGACCGATTGATTTGAGTTGCCTGCCCACGGTTGCCGGTTAGCTTGGCTGAATATCCGTGTTGTGTACTTGTGTGTTGACTGTTGACTGTGACTCTGGGCTGCGGGATCCCCAGGTTGCACGCGCCGTGCTCGATTATTTGCCTGATGAGGGGGTTAACGTGGTTGCATTTGTTCTACTCCCTTTTTTTTGGTGAATACTAGGTAGTTTTTCCTTCTTAAAATATTGCCACTAGCGTTGATCCGTCATTTAAGTACTCAGTCAAATACTATTAGATCTCGAAGTGCTGGACAGCTAGTTGGATCTTCATTGAGATACGGGCGCACTGTCTACCACTATCACGCCTATGTTAATACCAAGAATCTTGAGAAGAGTATACTAATAAACATCGATGTACGTCCTGAAAAGGGGAAAATAAAACAAAGAGATTCATGTTGGGTATGTTCAGGTGTGGTGTTTGCTTCGATAGAGGAGTATGTTTATTCCACTTGTTCACTGCAATTAATATATAGTTGAGATGAAAGCATATGTTTATAGTTGAAGATAAGCCTTTGCACTCTTCTGTTTTGAATCTAAAAGCTTGTCATGATGAAATTAGCAAGGTCAAAGCTCTAGCAGACAGAGACAATCCTCGTTTCTTTCTAGGTACCATGACTGTTGGAGAATAAGGAAAAACTCATCGTACAGAGAGAGAAAAGGACTTGTACAAAGCCACTCTTATCTTTGGGAATAGAGATGTCAACCCTATGTTCATACTACATGTCCGAGTGTCACTGTCAAGGGCGTCGGTGCTCAAGGTAGCAGGCCCTTGACTACGAAGCTCGTAGCTTGGGTTGGTAATGGCGTGGGGTTTATCCCCTGGATGCCCTATGTTGAAGGGGATGAGATTAAGATGAAGGGGATGAGATTAAAAGCAGCAGAGGTAGATTAGGTGATAACTTGTTTCTTGATTGCCTTCTCATAAGCTGATTGCAGGGTATACATAGAACTGCCCAACCCCTAGGCGCCAGCCACAAGCTCCTTGGTTCTCTCCTCATTAATCATCCTTAATCTCTCATTAATTCTATCCTTTCCCCAGACTACTAATTGTCATTAACTACAGCTGGTGCCCCCTTGGAGACTGCCCTGGCTGCGTCTCGAGCCCTAGAGTGCCTTTGATATTGGCGCCCCCACATGACATCTACCCCTCCCTTGACGAGCAGCTCGTCCTTGAGCTGGAAGATTGGAGAGCTGTCGATGAAGTTGTCGATGTCCTCCCAGGTGGCTGATGCAGTTGGAGGGGTGCCGGCGGACTTCTTCACGAGCCAGAAGACCGGATGGTCCTTGTGCCAAAAGGACATGGTGAAGGCCGCAAAGTCCGACAGGATTGGGCTGAGTGTGGCTAGCCATTGGGTACCCAGCACCACGTCGTACCCCGGCAAGGGGAGTGCGAAGAAGTCGGCTGAGAATTGATTGCCATTGATGGAGAACGGTTCCTGCCTATACACACCTGTGCACGGCACGCGCTCGCCACTGGCCATCGTGACGGACGCAGAGCTGCAGCTGACCATAGGGAGTCCGGGAGTCCGGTGCGGCCGGCAACCTTCTCGGCGATGAGGTTGTGCGTCGAGCCCGAGTCGATGAGGGTGTGGACATTGACATCGCCCAACCGGAGGCGCACTTACATGGTGTTGCTGGTGTGGACGCCGGTGATCGCGTGGAGCAACATCGGCGGTATTGGATTGGCGGGGTCATCGGAGGCGGCGTTAGTGGCATCATCTGCCGCTGCCAGGTCCAACAAGAACAGGCGCTGGCACACTTTGTTGTGACCACGCCCGAACTTTTCGTTGCAATTGAAGTAAAGGCCAAGCTAGCGGCGTTCTTCCATCTTGGTCATTGACAGGCGCCTGACGGGGTGGCCCTCCACCATGACGGTGGTGGCTGCAGCAATCGCGGCAGGTGGCGGAGCTGGTAGGGCGAGACATGGTGGAGGCACTGCGAGGAGGCCCTGCTGCTGGTCGCGTGGTGGTGCGGAAGGCGGCGCGACAGCAGCAGCGCACTGTTCGCGCAGCTCCAGCTTGCGGGCGAGGCTCATGGCGACGATGAGAGATTGGGGGTTGTGGATCTCGACGTCAAGGCTGAGCGGCGGCTGTAGACCAGCGGTGAACGGCTGCACCCGCTGTGCCTCCGTCAGCGTGCCCACGCGAGGCAGTAGGGCTTCAAACCGATCCTGGTATTCGGAGACGGAGCTAGTCTGCTTGCACGCCATGAGTTCGCCCAGAGGATTGGAGAAAATCGATGGCCCGAGCCGGAGGTTTAGGAGCTCTGAGAAACAGTGCCATGAAGGTGTGCCCTCGTCCTGCTGGACTTGGAGGAACCACATCTGGGCGCCCCCTTCCAGATTGTAGGAGGCCATACACACTTGCTCCTCTACGGCGATGCGCTGCTGGTGAAAATAGGACTCACAACAATTGATGAATGCGAGGGGATCAGACTTCCCGTCAAATTTGGGGAAGTCGAGCTTGTGGAACCGGGGCGGCCGATCACCCAGATGGTTGCCTTGGCCAGAACCTTGGGAGCTTGAGAAGGATGCTGCTGGTCGCTCCTGTTGCAGGGCCGCCACCTGACTCTGGAGGGTACTGATGGAGGCGTTCATGGAGGTGGTCAAGGCCTGGATCATCTTGGCCAGATCAGCTGTAGATGGTTCGGCCATGGGTGAGGATATGGAGGCGGCTGAGGTGGATGGTGCAGCTGAGGTGGGAGGCGTGGTGGTGGCTGCAAGGGGTGGTGGTGGTGCAGTAGCGGATGAAGAATGCCTGGAAGCCGATACCAGGTTGTCAAGGACGTCGGTGCTCAAGGTAGTAGGCCCTTGACTACAAAGCTCATAGCTTGGGTTGGTAATGGCGTGGGGTTTATCCCTTGGACGCCCGGATGTTGAAGGGGATGAGATTAAGATGAAGGGGATGAGATTAAGAGTAGCAGAGGTAGATTAGGAGATAACTTATTTCTTGATTGCCTTCTCATAAGCTGATTACAGGGTATATATAGGACTGCCCAGCCCCTAGGCGCCAGCCACAAGCTCCTTGGTTCTCTCCCCATTAATCATCCTTAATCTCTCATTAATTCTATCCTTTCCCAGACTACTAATTGTCATTAACTACAGTTGGTGCCCCCTTGGAGACTGCCCTGGCTGCGTCTCGAGCCCTGGAGCGCCTTTGATATTGGCGTCCCCACATGACAGTCACTTCGTCAGTACTATCGCACTGTGACTTGTTTTTAAAGATTTATATTGCTTTATGTTTTCCATTAAGCGATACTTTGCTGTTCCTTGTTGCTTTTATATATACTAAATGAAAAAAAATCTCGGTCTACCTTCAGGAATGCAATCCATTTTCTGCTGAGTTGTTCAACTCAAGCTCAAAGATTCAGATGGTTCCTCTCCTGTGCAACTATACTTCCTCAGCAAGTTCTGCTCAGTCAAAAGATTCTACACAAGACTACTGTAAACTAGTTTGGGAGACTTGTAAAAATGTGACAATAGTAAATTCTCCTTTTCAACCTCCCTTGCAAGGAAGTGCAAAACTGCCTAGTTCATCGTCAAAGCTCACAGATGTCTGGCAGTCAGAAGATGAATTCTGCACATCATTTGGTGGCTCATCTGGAGACCAGTCTCTATGTTTCAATGGAAATGCAGTTTTCTTCAACAGCACAGAACCATCACCCACACCTAAGGGGATATGCCTTGAGAGAATAGGCAATGGATCCTTTCTGAATATGGCTCCACATCCTGATGGATCCAACAGAGTTTTCTTGTCTAGCCAAGCTGGAAAGATATGGTTGGCAACCATCCCAGAACAAGGCTCTGGGGGCACTCTACAATATGATGAGGAAAATCCATTTCTTGATATAACTGATGAAGTTCATCATGATTCTCAGTTTGGCCTCATGGGTATAGCATTTCATCCAAAGTTCGCTACCAATGGACGCTTCTTTGTTTCTTATAATTGTGATAGAACTCAATCGCCTAAATGTGCTGGTAGGTGTTCATGTAATTCTGATGCTAACTGTGATCCATCAAAGCTCGGCCCTGACAATGGTGCTCAGCCATGCCAGTACCAAGTTGTTGTTTCAGAGTATTCTGCAAAAATCTCCTCATCTAACGTTTCTATGGTATGCTTTGTTTACCTTCACCTGTAAAAATCTTGATACTCTAGTTATATTTCTCACTGTTATTTTGTATTGTAGGCAACATCTGCCAATCCATCTGAGATTAGAAGGATTTTTACAATGGGACTGCCGTATACAGCTCACCATGGAGGGCAAATACTATTTGGACCAACAGATGGATACCTTTACCTTATGATGGGGGATGGTGGAAGCGAAGGCGACCCGTTTAATTTCTCGCAAAATAAGAAATCACTTTTGGGGAAAATAATGAGGCTTGACGTTGACAGCACCCAAAGTAAGTTGGCGATGATGGTTTCTTTAGCAAAAGACGACAATGTTTTTTGTTCTGGTTTGTTGGCTTGTTGCTAATATTGGTACTCCGTTGATGTTTACCTTGAGTCATGTGCTTGAAATCTTAAGTGTACATCTGCATATCTGTTGTTACTACCACTGAAAACTTACACAGACTCTTCAGTTAGCAGGTTTGTAGTTGTTTAGGTTATAGGTTTACTGGTTTAGAGTTTATTCTTCAGAACGGCATTTGATTATGACCTACCATTAATGAAATGTATTCCCTAACCATACAGTTTATACTTCATGGGCAACCATTCCATATGTTTAAAAGGAAAATAAAAAAAATTAAACCTACAAGATAGGTCTTTTCAAAAACCCTCCTGTATCATTTTTTAATGGTCTAACGCCTAACTTTTATAAGTTTTCATATCCTCACTAGCAAAGTTGACTGCTCAATATTGCTCACAATTAGCCTCCAGTTACTCCACTACTGCTCATGTGTTGTATAATTCTCATGGACCACACTAGCATCACAAATTAGTTTCTCTTTTTCCCGTCTAACACATGGCATTACCATAGCATCATGTTTCAAATTCTAATGCCTGAATTGAAATTCTAGTGACCCACATTAAATTAAAGGGTGATCGATATGGTGAAGTACCTGAAGTCATGCTCGAGGCAAAATGAGATCCATATTGAACTGTCAACAGTGTCATGGGGGAATATGAAAGCTCATTAAAAAAAAGCAGGCACTAGACTGCAACAGTCGGTGCCCTACTTTAATGTTAAAAATGATGTCAACTGAATCTAAAATTCTAAATCTGAAACATTAGAATGACAAAAAATCCTCATAAATTTGATAACAAGATGTTTGGTATGTACATGTGGTTGTGGATTTTAGTTATACAAATGTAGTTGATGATTCTCATTTGGTGTCTGGCGCCGCTAATTGTGACATCAGAATGGCCATTTCTTGCTGATTTCATGTTTCCTTCTTTTGAAGTCAAGTGACTATTCTGAGATGTCAATTATTACTTACGTTCAAAAAAAGATGTCAGTAATTATAGCAGATAAACACTGAGATATTCGAAGCTTTCTACATGTGGGATGAAGATTTAATTTGATTTGGTTGTGCTCAACCTTTATAATGTTGTAATTTTTCAGGCCAGAGTCAAACCACAAACCAGAGTTTATGGGGTAACTATTCTATCCCAAAGGACAATCCGTTTGCTGATGATAGTGATTTTCAACCAGAGATATGGGCCTTGGGTTTTAGCAACCCATGGAGATGCAGTTTTGACTCTGAGAGGCCTTCGTACTTCTACTGTGGAGATGTTGGGAAGGTATCATTCCATTTCTAAGTTTATCATGCCTCATGTTTTGACCATGAAGTTTTCTGTACTCTTTCTTTTTGAAAAAGTAGCATATATATAGTGCATAAATAAAACTAGTTGCAGTCTCCCCTATACATTCGATCATTAAAGCATTCAAATATAGGAGGATAAATGTCTTGCTTTATTTTCATTGACTGTTAATTTATAGTATGAACTATCATTACATCAATCATCTGTGATTCTGAAACCTGAGAGCTAATATAGGCTTATGAACAAAAACATAGTTTCCTAGCTTGAAGTCTTGAACTCTGCGAGGCGCTGCGTTCTGCTGATCTTTTGATTTTGCCTTGGACTTTTTACCTTACACATGAGCAGGATGCATACGAAGAAGTAGATTTAATCACCAAGGGTGGAAACTATGGATGGCGTGTATACGAGGGGCCATACATCTATCACCCACAAAAGTCGCCTGGAGGGAACACTTCACTTGAGTCCATAAACGCAATTTTCCCTGTCATGGGCTACGACCATTCTACTGTCAACAAGGAAATTGGATCTGCGTCAATAACAGGCGGATATGTTTACCGAGGCTCTACTGATCCTTGCTTGTATGGAAGGTATGTCTGCAGTTACTGCCTAGCAAAACACCTGCGTATTTTTGCAGTTTTACTCCCAGCAGCAGTTGCTTGCTTCCCACATTATGCAAGGTATGTCTGCGTAGTTTTAGGAGCTCTGACATCCGCTGATTCTCTGCCAGGTACCTTTACACCGACCTGTACTCATCGCTGATGTGGACCGGCACGGAGACCCCAGAGGGGAGCGGGAACTACACCTCGGCCGTGAAACCGGTGAGCTGCTCCAAGACCTCCCCGATCGCCTGCGAATCCACCGCTGGGAGCACAGACCCGCTGCTCGGATACATCTTCTCGTTTGGGGAGGACAACAGCAGGGATATCTTCGTCCTGGCGAGCAAGGGCGTGTACCGAGTCGTCAGGCCCAGCCTCTGTGGCTACACCTGCCCTGCAGAAAAACTGGCGACCGACAACGGCACGACGCCAGGCGGGCCTTCATCTTTCGCTCCCGCAAGACGGGTAGGGAGGTCGGTGGCAGTAGCATTGGCGTTGATGATTGTATGTGTACTGTAACCTTGAGATGTGCAACCCAGCCCTTTTCGTCCTGGCGGTATAATAGTTCCCTTGGCGCTTGCTGTGCAGCCTTGGCAGGCGACTCAGCTTGTATTGCGTGTTAATGGAGTTGGATTGGTCTTAGCTGAAGTTTTGTGGGAAAGCACGTCCACATAGCGTGTAATCATATTTTGGTGTGGCATGTGAAGCACTGATTGGTGTCGTTTGTAGCGCGAGTAGTAACAAACGCTGAAAACGGGATCTGTTCTGTGGATGCCTATGGACAGTATTATTCTGTGCGTTGTTCTGGCGCGGCACTAGAGCATTGGTTCGGCGAAAAGGTTTGGAGGCGCGGAGGGAGGAATCGGCTGGCCTGGCTGTTTTCTTGTCCTGAACGCAGCGGCTCCTCTCCTCGGTTCTGGCCTCAGGGAACGTCGCTCTCGTACTCTCGTGTGGCAGTTGGAGTTGCTCGTCCCCGTGCTGGAATGGGTTGCCGCCGTCGCGTCGGCCCCATCGTGCGGAGGTGTGGGCGCCCAAACGGGAAAACAGGAGCAACATGGCCTTGTTTAACAATCCAACAGCAGACGGAACAAAAATCCAAGGATGCAATGCAATCTTCTCGCTGTCAACGATCGGTTGTAGTCGCGAGTATTACAATGGGATGATCGCAAAAAAAAAAAGGAGTATTACAATGGGATGGTGCGGTAGGTGTAGGCGCACTGCAGGCTGCAGGCACGCACAGGGCACCGCACCCGTGACTGCGTCAGGTACGTGTAGGCCTCGGAAGTCAGAACCCTGTGGCGGTGGCGGTAGCAAAGATCGAGGCTTGATTTCGCCTCGCACAGCGGCACAGGACGCCGCCGCTGGGTGCGTAGGAATGTTCTCTTTTTCATTGAGAAGCGGCATATCGGGTGATAATTCCGTCAAGAATTATGGAACGGGGCGTCGTCCTCTGCTCCTCCTGTCGTGTGCGCCACCACGTTGGTACTCCCGTGAGGCCAGCTACTCGGCTCTCTTGACGAGCTGTTGGTACGGCCGGCCATGCTAACGTACGTGATGATGCCCGCCTGCGTTGCCGGGGTACGACGCCGCGAGCCCTCAACGGCCAGCGTTGCATTGCACTTGCACGTACGCACGTCGCGCCGTCCCTCGAGGTCCAGGAAAGCAGAGATGCTGGTATAATTAATTAGTGTGGGTGTGGCCGGCCAATCCATACCGTGTCGTCGTCGTCGTCGCGCTGTAATGTACTGGCCTCCTGTGAGGGATAACATAATCTGCCAGATTTGAAATTCAAATTTGTCGACACGACTTACGTCACGGCTCCGGTGCCGCCACCGCCATGCGCCCATCCTGGCACAACGAACGAACCATAAAGAGCACAGCCCCGCCTTGCCGGTTCCTCCAGTCCCAGGCTCCCCCAGCTCCCGCCTTCCACCAGCCTCTAGACAAACCCCAGCCACCATGGAGGCCGCCGCCCCGTGCCCGCGCGCCCACCCCGTGGACCTCCGCTGGCTGCTCTCCGTGGCCGCCGGCGGCCTCTTCGCGCTGTTGCTGCTGCTGGCCACCTCCCCGTCGTTCCGGCTCCCCTCCTCCTCCTCCACCTCCCGCCTCTTCCTCGGCCCCGCGTCCCGCCCCTCCTCGGCGCCGCCCCCGCTCTTCGTCGAGCCCGCGCTCTCCCGCCCGGCGCCCGCGCCCCCGGCCGCCGCGTCCCTCCCGCGCTTCGCCTACCTCATCTCCGGCTCGGCCGGGGACGCCGGCATGATGCGGCGCTGCCTGCTGGCGCTCTACCACCCGAGGAACCGCTACGTGCTCCACCTGGACGCGCAGGCGCCCGACGCCGACCGGGCGGGGCTCGCCGCCTTCGTCGCCGCGCACCCGGTGCTCGCCGCGGCGGGCAACGTGAAGGTCATCGAGAAGGCTAACCTAGTCACCTACAGGGGCCCCACCATGGTGACCACCACGCTGCACGGCGCCGCGCTGCTCCTGTGGGGCGACGGCAGGGGCCGCGGCGCCGACTGGGACTGGTTCATCAACCTCTCCGCCTCCGACTACCCGCTCGTCACGCAGGATGGTAAAAGATTATTGGGTTCCCCTTTTCTTTGCCCCCTCCGAATCTCCGATCGCGACATGCATGATCAGTGATGATCGGTCGGGTTGCTGAACCTGTGTGTGACGCTTGTGCCTGCTGCTGCAGATTTGATGCATGTGTTCTCCAAGCTGCCGCGCGATCTCAACTTCATCGATCACACGAGTAACATTTCCTGGAAAGCGTACGTGCTCTGCTCCCGCTTGCATTGGTTGCAGCTCCTATATATACGTGCGTGTGCGTTCTCAGTTGATTTTGTTCTTGGCAACTGATCGAAATTACTACATGATGATATGATATTGTCAGGTTTGCGAGGGCGATGCCGGTGATCATAGACCCAGCGCTGTACATGAAGACGAAGGGCGATCTGTTCTGGATGCCGGAGAGGCGGAGCTTGCCGACGGCATTCAAGCTATTCACTGGTGCGTGCACGGCTCTCTGCTCTCTCTCCACCCGTGATTGTTAACCTGACACTGATAGGAGAATCTACGGAGGGAACTCATTTAGTGCGAGCACGCAACTACCCTTGGCAGTGCCTATTTGTGTCTTTCATCTCTATAATAGTTGTTGATTGGTCACGAGAACTAATTACACCAGCTAGATTGTTTTGAGTTGTCATCATTGTGGCTTGAGCTTATCAGCCGTACTTTTTCAGCAAAGTAACAGTGTTTTTCTCTCACAATAAATCAGCCTCAGCAACAGTATCGGCCAAATTTCAGCGAGCAGGGCCTGAAATGTCTGAATCATGAAGCGATTACCACTGCTTAGTTGGTTGAGTAGCAGGTGGTTGCAAGCCTAGTGTGCTTTGAATGCTGCACATTTCGCTCCGGGGGGCAACTCACTTGAGTTTGTTCCTTTTGGACAAGAGCCTGGGCCCTTTTCTCTGTTAAACAGTGTGGAGTTTGGGTACAGAATCACCACAAGCTGGCACTCACCATGAAATGGTGAAAAAGTTCTGCGCACATAACGTCCCTTTCAGGCTTACTCCAATAACGGTTTTGAACCTTGGGGTGTTACCGTGACTTAGCCTTACAACCCCCCTTAGACTTTCATGCTCATATTTAATTTTTCTTGTGTTGCAGTTTAGGTTATATTGAATTTTGCATGATTCTCTGAGTATTCTGTTTCTGATGAATGGAGGGCACGTTTTCTTTTTCTTTTATTTTGTTAGCAACGACTCTAAGATGTGACCTTTATTTATGGCCCTGTTCGGCAGGCTGTTTTTTTGGCTTATAAGTCGGCTGTGGCTGATTTGCTGTGAGAGAAAAACACTGTTCCACGGCTGATAAGCCGTGCTGATAAGCTCAGCCGAACAGGGGGTATGCTTCTAACGTGTCCCCTCCCCTGTTCTGTCTCACTCCCGTGAACTAAGTACTAACTAACTCCTTGTAGACATTGATGACAATCACATGCTATGCTAGTACTAGTATTTGTTTCGATGTGCATTGTTAAGTTGTAAGGCCTTGATTAGTTCCTCTAGGGCTCGTTTAGTTGCTGAAAAAGTTTAGGTTTGGCTACTGTAGCACTTTTCGTTTTATTTGGCAATTTGTGTCCAATCATGGACTAATTAGGCTCAAAAGATTTGTCTCGTGATTTACAACTAAACTGTGTAATTAGTTTTTTCTTTTATCTACATTTAGTACTTCATGCATGTGCCGTAAGATTTTATGTGACAGATACTGTAGCACTTTTTGAGTTCCCTTTTGGGGAACTAAACAGGCTCCTACTAAAAGTTTACGCCTTATCCCATCGAAGGTTTCACATATGCATGGAGTATTAAATATAGACTAAAAAAATAACTAATTGCACAGATTGCGACTACTTTGCGAGAAGAATCTTTTAAGCCTAATAAGTCTATGATTTGACAATAAAGTGCTACAGTAACACATGTACTAATGATGGATTAATTAGGCTTAATAAATTCGTCTCACAGTTTACTGACAGATTCTGTAATTTATTTTTTTTATTAGTATCTGAACACCACATACGACGCCCGATGTGACATCCCAAAACTTTACATCCTGGAACTAAACGATGCCTAAATTGTGGGATTCTTGTCCATGACCTGTTGCCTTTTTTTGTCGATCGCTAATTGCTTATAGGGAGACATGGTTAGCTTCAATAGAACTGCTGTGTTTGTTTGGTTTCTGGCACGACTTCATTGACCTAAAAAAAAAGATTGCACTTACATTGATGAGATGATATTCTCTAACAACAGAATAGAAACATACTGGAAGAATTGTAAAAGGAACAGTAGAATAGCATGGCGGCCACTACTTATCCATAATCAACATGACAAAATCAAAAGATAAAAATAAAGAGTTCGAAAACTTAAAAGATAAGAATGAAGCGCGTGCTAAACACTAAACAGCGGAACAATCATCGTCGTGCTTGCAGGTTCGGCGTGGATGGTGCTGTCCCGGCCGTTCGTGGAGTACCTGATCTGGGGTTGGGACAACCTCCCGCGCACGGCGCTCATGTACTACGCCAACTTCATCTCCTCCCCGGAGGGCTACTTCCACACGGTGGCGTGCAACGCCGAGGAGTTCCGCAACACCACGGTGAACAGCGACCTGCACTTCATCTTCTGGGACAACCCGCCGATGCAGCACCCGCACTACCTCACCGTCGACGACTGGGACCGCATGGTCGCCAGCGACGCGCCCTTCGCACGCAAGTTCCTCAGGGACGACCCCGTGCTCGACAGGATCGACGCTGACATCCTCGGGCGGCGGGGACCCGGCATGGTCGCGCCGGGAGGATGGTGTCAGGCAGCGGCAGCTGCCGGCGGCGGCGGACAGAACAATAACGGGACTGACGACGATCCGTGCGCGGCCGTCGGGAACGCCGCGTTCCTAAGGCCCGGCCCGGGCGCCGAGCGGCTGCAGAGGCTCGTCACGTCGCTGCTGTCGGAGGAGAACTTCCGGCCCAGGCAGTGCGTAGTAGAAGACGACAACTGAGATGGGCTGGGCCGCTGGGCACGAGCTGTTACTGCCGGCGGTACAGCATTAGTATGCCTGACGCAATGTGCTTCGTTAATGTGATCTGATCTCTTAAGGCAACGGCATGTAGGTGATACCGTACCTAAAAGATGTATGGTGGTAGGTACATGATGCTATGTGCCGAGGTCCTCTGTGGTACACCGATACATGCATGCATGTACAGGTATGTACGACAGTACGAGTACGGGACGAAAATCACCCCCAGATATATACATCTTTTTTTAAAAAAAGCCTCGTGCAAGAAAATTGCCGGGCATGTATTGATTAATAGAGAAGAAGATATATACTGCACTTCTCATACGATGATCTTTCAAAACCGTAGGGCTGTGCTCTCTTCCGATCATTGATGTGCTCGACGACCCAGAGGTACATTGTACAGCAAGTATACGCAATATGCCTTTTTACCCTCGAGAGCGAGAGAAATTCCTTCTTGATACGTGCGGTACAGAACACTGGCTGACCAGAGCAATCAAGTTGTCCGCAGGCAAGGATGCCAATCTTGGTTTGAGCAGAGCAACGGTCAACGGCAACCTATCGGCAGGACGGCGACCATCGGCAATTTGGCGTCCTGCGCGCCGTTCGGTGTCGTCGGCGACCAGCTGGCTCCTCCGATCCTAGTATCCCATTGTGTCCTGCCTGTCCCGGCACGGGATTGTCACGGACCGGGCGCATCTCAAGGGTCATATGTCGTGCACTCCTTTTTCCCGTCGGATCGCGCGTTCAATAGGGAGGAAATCATTTTCTTGGCCTCAGAAAAAAGTGCCGCTTAGCTTCTGAGTCTTTTTCTCTCGAACTTGCTTATTTGGCTCTCAAATGACTTTATTTTGGTTTCTTAGCGCTTCCGTTAGTTTTACGAGCAAACGGTGGTAAGTTGCATGTGAAATTACTCTTTTACCATTCTCTCAAAAAATTACTCTCTTACCCCTGGCGTTGAAAACAACAGTTCAACAACCTATAATTGCGCTGTATAGGTCTTTCAGACTGTGTGTTGTCAATAATATTCTCAAATAAGGTACAATATTTTCTTCAATATAAAAAATATTGTTGGCAGCCTGAAAAATATATAAAAATATATATATTGGGAATCCTTGAAATAATATTGTAGATATTTAAAAAAATATTGTACCTTATTTTGGGAAAATTATTGATAGCATGCAGCTTGAAAGACTTGTACAACATAATTGTAGGTTGCTGAACTGTTGCTTTCGGTGCCAGGGGTAAAAGGGTAGTTTCACATGCAACTTAACATCATTTGCCCATCAAACTAACGGAAGGGCCAAGAAACAAAAGTAAGAGCAACTCTAAGAGATTATGTAAAACTAGATTCTAAAATCATCGATTTAGCCATTGCCCAAAATAAAACATCTTAAAAAAACAGAGTAATGCAACAACCTTTTTAAACTCCCGTCATCTATTTTTAAAACCCACACGTGTCATGCTCACACTGGCTCACTTCCACTGTCTTTGTGCTCCTGCCATCTGCTTGCATGCCACCAGGGCGAGCGCCATGCAAAAATAGGCGCGGATGGGCTGATGGCGAGCCTCTACGGCTTGCTATCTTTACCTAATGACAAACACGGAAGGGGTCCGTGTCAAATGTCAAACGGCTTCTCGTTTAGTTTCTTCCACCGGGCAGCAGAGCGATGTCGCTCCGTAATTCTCAGATCACGTTGGCGTCAACTCTGAGTTTCCTTCCGATCCTGATCTAGACCCCTGCCAACTCCGGCGGGATTTTCCCTGCTCCGCCGTAGACTCATCGTCTGTGGCGTCCATGCCACGCCGGCGACACTCCAGTCGCCGACGGCCACCCGCAAAACGCCGGTTAGCTGGTTCCGCGCCGGTGTCCTCAAAACCTAGTTTCCCGTCGGGGACTAGCGCGAGCCGCTTAGGACCCTAGTTTTGGGATCAGTCTTGTGCTCGATCTGCTTGGGGATCGGTAGCACCTCTCTTTCCCCCACCAAGTGTGCCTCGATGGCGGCGACTGGTGGCGGTGGACCACATTCGGGGGTGGCGGCGTCCAATGATGAGGTCGCGGATCTCCTGGAAAGGCTTAATCTGACTCGTGATGAGGGCGAGTTTGCCGCCTTCAGTGACGACGAAGAAGAAGATGCTGATACGGTGGTCAAGTGGACGGTGATTGGCAAGGTTCTGTCGCCGTCTTCCTTGCACATCACCACTATTAAGAACGCGATGAGGCTGGCGTGGGGCAACCCGTTCGGCCTAAAGCTCAGATCCGTCGGGTGCAAGACCGACAACCTATTCATTGCTGATTTTGGGACCCAAGAGGACAAGGAGAGAGTCCTTGAGGGATCGCCATGGATGGTAGGACGCCATGCAGTGATCCTGTAGGAGTATGATGAGACTCTGAAACCATCTGATGTGTGCTTTGATAAGATGGAGATGTGGGTGAGGATCCTTAACCTACCCTTCGGGCGTGGTCAGGATGGACATCGATGGAGATGGTGAAGCCAGTGGGCCGTACCTGCGTGCTCGTGTCTCGGTGGAGGTGGATAAACCGCTTCACCGTGGGGTGATGCTCAAACCTGACAAGACGGCCAAACCTGAATGGTTTGAGATACAGTTTGAGAAGTTGTCTTTCTATTGCTTCTCTTGTGGCATCATGGGACATACTGAGATCGAGTGTCCAACACCAGCCCCAAGGAATGCCCTAGGTAAGCTCCCATACGATGTCCGACTACGGGCACCGGAAGAAAGAAAGAAGAAGATGCTGAGTTTTGGGCAGGCGGCGGAGGAGTCCTTTGGGAGTTCTATGGGAACGAGAAGGGCAGCGTCATCTCAAAATTCCTTGGATAAGCGCTCTTCTAATGGCGCCTCACTTCACCGCTGAAAGGTAAAGGAGTGGAGCAGTCTGGGAAGAAGGGAACGGGAGGACTGGAACCAAAGGACCTCTTTCATGCACATGGTGGTAAGAAGAGGAAACCTTGCGACAGTACCCCGGACCTCAATCTACCACTTTTGGAGGCGCCCATGGTGCCCTCGGGCCTTGTCACCGACCGTATAGCTTAGCTTGGCTCCTCCTCAAACCAAGCTGGGAACAACCTTGAGGTACCGAAGAAGCAGAGGGTGAACAAAAAACAGTTGAGATCGATGGCGGTCGTAGGCAGCGACCCCCGCCGGGAGCAATGAGTCTCTTATGCCTGAACTGCCGGGGCTGCGGGCGGTCCGAGGCAGTTCAAGAAATCCGCGAGCTCGTGGATTTGTATAAGCCCATGGCACTTTTCTTGTCGAAGACTAAGATGAGTGCCCAGCGATCCCAAGACTTAAGAAGAAGGTTGGGTTTCCATAATGCGTTTGGAGTGGCTTGCTCGGGTCTTAGTGGTGGTCTAGTGATGATGTGGAGATCGGATGTCACTCAGGTTGTTCATGGTCTGGGTTTTCCGGTTTTAGGCGGGTTTGTAACCCAGGCCGCACGATCCTACTTTGGTCTGGCTTGGTTTAGGTCTCCACCGGTTTGTGATACAATTGATTTATCTAGTGGGTTGGTCTGGTCCGGGCGGTAGGCGGTTAAGCATCGATCTCAGAGCATAGCACCTGCAGGCGAGGGGACGGGTTCCTCTTGGACGCCATCTACGCAGATCTTGGCCAGCACTCAGCAAGCAGGTCAGGTTGTGCAACCAGGGGAGGGCGCCGGCACGACGGCGGGCCACCGCTGCTCCGAGACGACGGCGAGGCCCGGGTGGTCACACGTGCCGCCGGCGCTGCTGCACCTGCACGTGCACGGCCAGCCCCAGGACCAGGCAGCCGCGGGCTCTCGGATACGCGCCGCCAAGCGTTCGCTCCAGGTGCTCAAGCTGCTGGTCACCGCGACGGGGAACACTGGTAAGAAGCTCCGGCGGGAGGTGGCGGACAGGGTGTTCACGATGAGCAACCTCCGAGGGATCCTGCAGCACGGTCACCAGCACGAGGAGCTGCAGAAGCTGGCCATTGACGTGCTCACCGGCCTGGCGCTGGACGATGGTGCCAAGGAGGGGATGGTCACCAGAACTAGTGGCGTCGTGAAGCTGCTGCTGTCACTGTTCCTGGACGTGGAGCGCGCGTACGCCACTGAGCTCCGCTCCGGCGCCGGCGAGGCTCTGGCAATGCTGGTGTTGGAGAGCAAGACCAACTGTGGAGCCATCCTCAAGATGGACGGTGTGCGTGACCGGCTCATCGTGGCTCTGGATGGCAGGGACCTCCGGCTGAACGCGGCAAGGATTCTGAGGAATCTCTACGCCTACTCTGCCTACTTCGACGAGGAGTCCTCCGTTCGTCTGTGCGCGGTGACAGCGGCCATGCCGGTGGTACGTACGTGTCTCCAGAGGATCCTCCAACTCCATGGCGGAGGCCACCGAGAGGGACAGAACGAGCACGAAGACTACCATGGCGGCCAGCACGAGAACGACCCCAGTGCGGCCGGAGCCACGGTCACACCCACCACTGTCGCCGTGCTCGCGCTCGGTGCCGTCGCCGCCGCAGTCGCGCTCACACTCGATGTTGTCGCCGCCACGATCGCGCAGGCGCTGGCGTAACATCTGCGGCACTGCTTTTTTCCTTGGTTTCGATGGGTTTCGAACCGTGACCGGATAAGACTCCTAGAGTCCAACGCTAGTTAGACGGTTTCCAACCCAGACCACTTTGTAACCGTATTTCTGGTTTTCTCTGGGCTGGTTACGGGCTGGCAGCCGGGTTCGTGAAACCGCTGAACAGGGCGAGATGTCACTTTGGATATCAAGTCTTATTCCAAATATCACATTGATGCATGGGTGACAGAGACCGATGGGTTTGGAGGAGTCTGGCGTATCACTGGTTTCTATGGAGATCCCTCTCGTACGTGTAGGAAAGAATCATGGCGAATGCTAAGATTCCTCCGTAACGAAACTGATCTTCCGTGGATATGTGTTGGTGATTTTAATGAAATTTCGCATGAGCAGGAGCATTTCAGTGGAAATGGTAGAGAGGAGTGGATGATGGAAGGGTTCCGGGATGTGGTGGCTTACTGTGGCTTCACAGACTTAGGCTACTTCGGCCTGCCCTACACATGGGATAACAGACGGGAGGGCTACGCAATGTGAAAGTCCGGCTAGATCGTGCATTGATGGATGGGAAAATGCTAGACCGATTTGGTGATTCCACAATGACGCACGTTCAGACGGTGGAGAGCGATCATTGTGCTCTTCATATAAAACTACAGATGAATGGCGCAATGCAAGGACGACTTCAGCATCCTTTCAGGTATGAGAACATGTGGAGAAGGCATGAAACTTACAATGAAACTGTATCTACAGCATGGATACCAGGCTGCTCGTCTTTGCTAGCTGTACAGGATAATCTTAACAACATGCAGGTTGTGCTCAAAACCTGGGAGCGAGAACAGTTTGGGTCGGTGCGTGGAGAACTGCGGCAACTACGGCAACAACTTGAGGTGGTGCGACAGAACTCTCTTGGATCAGGCCCATCCAGGGAAGAGCGCGCCATTATGAGTCGTCTGTCCGAAGTGCTGGCGAGGGAAGAGGTGATGGAAAAGCAACGCTCCCGTGTTGATTGGCTCAATTCGGGCGATCGTAACACGGGATTTTTCCATGCAAAAGCACGGCAAAGAACGAGAACAAACAAGATCACCGCTCTCAAGCGTCAGGATGGCACGGTTTGCACAAATCAGTGTGAACTTGAGTCCCTGGCTGCTGAGTTCTACCACCATCTTTTTTCAGCTCGAGATCAGTCTCGGCCTGAGGAGGTGGTGAATTTTGTTCCAAGAAAGGTGACTGAATTTCATAATGAATTTTTAAGTTCTCCTTTTACTAAATCGGAAATCAAAACAGCTCTGTTTATGATGAAACCTAATAAGGCACCGGGGTCAGATGGCTTCACTGTGGGTTTCTATCAAAAACATTGTAGTCTAGTGGGAAATGATATTTGCCAAGCAATACTAAGTTTCTTGAATGGTGGAGACATGGTGGTAAATAATACAGTCCTTGTTTTAATCCCGAAGGTGAAAAATCCATAGGAGCTTTCATAGTTTAGACCGATTGCTTTATGTAATGTGTTATACAAGATTTGCTCTAAAGTGTTTGCTAACCGGTTGAGGGCGGTGCTTGATGAGATAATCTCAATAGAGCAATCAGCTTTTGTCCTGGGACGTTTAATCACTGACAATGTGCTGGTTGCATATGAACACATCCATTACTTAAAAATGAAGAAAGGAAAAACTGGAGCATGTGCAGTGAAACTAGACATGGACAAAGCCTACGATAGGGTGGAATGGACTTATCTCCGTAGCATCATGATCAAGCTAGGATTCAATGAGAACCTGGTTAATTTGATCATGAAGTGTGTGGAGACGGTACGGTTCTCGGTAAGGGTGAATGGGCAGTTGTCCAATGCTTTCTACCCTACCCGGGGAATTCGACAAGGTGATCCGATGTCCCCCCTATTTGTTTCTTCTATGTGCTGAAGGCTTGTCATGTATGCTGAAATTTTCAGGACCTCAATTCTTAGCTAAAGGTGTCCGGGTGGGTGTCCATGCCCCTTGGGTCTCGCATTTGCTTTTTGCGGACGACTGCCTAGTGTTCACGCAAGCCAGTGAACGTGCGGGGCAACGTCTTGCAGAAATTTTGCAGACATATCAGGAAGGATCAGGCCAGATGGTGAACATAGCAAAATCAGCCATCTTCTTTAGCTCGAACTGTGATGACAACATGAAAGAGGAGATCAGACAGTCTACTGGTATTCTCACCGAGGCACTTGGTGAAAAATACTGAGGCCTACCCATAGCGGTTGGGCGCAACACCACTGATAGCTTTGAGCCGATCCCTGCAAAGGTCCAGAGTCTGGTCGGTGGGTGGAGTGAAAAACTCCTGAGTAGTGCAGCAAAAGAGGTCCTTATAAAGTCAGTGGCGCAGGCCATTCCGACTTATCCGATGAGCTGCTTTATTCTCTCCTCCAGGACAAGGAAGAAAATCACTTCGACTGTCTCTAATTTTTGGTGGGGTGGTTCGGCGGATAGCTGTGCCATCCACTAGAAACGGTGGCAGGACCTAAACCTTCCAAAATGCCATGGAGGGATGGGCTTCCGAGATATTAAGCTGTTTAACTTGGCGATGTTGGGGAAGTAGGGTTGGCGTTTGATGACCTCGCCGGATACCTTATGTTCTAGAGTTCTCAAAGGAAAATATTTTCCGAATGGAGATTTCTTGTCAGCGAGGAATAAACGGAATTCATCCCACACTTGGCGAGCCATTTTGGCTGGCCGCAAGGCTCTATAGTGTGGCCTCATTTGTCGAATTGGTGATGGTGAAGATACCAATGTATGGCAGGATCGTTGGATACCGGGAGCTATCGGTGGCAAACCGATCTGTCCAAAACCAGGTGCCTCAGCGATCCGTGTCTGTGATCTCCTAGCACCAGACGGAAGAAGCTGGAATGTGCCAGCCCTTCATCAGAATCTACTATACATGGATGCACAGGCTGTCAAAAACATCCCATTGGGGAGGCGGCAAGATGATTTTTGGGCATGGTCGGGAGAAAGACATGGCCTCTATACAGTCCGATCAGCCTACAGAATGTTGGCTGCACTAGATGCGCAAGAAAGGGATCATGGCGAGAACCGAGCTGCTCATTCGGTGGCGAGTAATGACCCTTATTGGCAGAAACTCTGGAAGGCCAAGGTACCACCAAAGGTTAGAGTGTTTTGGTGGCTAGTATCTCATGATTTCATTCCATGTCGGGAGAATCTTCATCGTCGTCACTTGGAACCGATTGGAACATGCTACTTCTGCGGAAATGAAGATGAATCCACATTCCATGCTTTGACACAGTGTACATCAGCAGTCATCTTCTGAGACAAGCTGAAGTCTCTGACAGGGGTCAAGCTTCCACGACTCCATCCATGGACTTGGACAAGAGATCTATTTGACAATGTTTGCTGCTCAGAAACTGATAGAGGTATAATCCTTTGTGGCATGTGGTCGCTTTGGTGTAGCCGGAATGACAGGCGACATGACAAAGCACCAATTGATCCTTGCTTGGCGATCAACTGGGCGCTGGAGACATGCTTACACCTATCTTCGGAGTCTGGAAAAGGCGAGAACAAAAGGCTGCGGACAGGCAAATGGAGTCCACCGGCTCAAGGGATGCTGAAGATCAACTCAGATGGCGCCTTCTCACTAGACCGCGGCACAGGAGCAATTGGGGCTGTTGTTCGAGATAGCAGTGGAAACTTTCGTGCGGCATCGGCCCGCTGGCTGGGGCATGTGGGCTCGGCCTTGATTGCCGAAGCTGAAGCAATCCGGGATGGTCTGCGCCTCATCCCGGCAGGAACCGGAGAGCACATCGTAGCGGAATCCGATGCTCAAGAGGTGGTCTCGCTGTGGAAGAACCGGACCAAGCAACGGTCTGAAATTTCAACAATTCTGAACTAGATAGAGGAGTTAGCTTCGGTCTTCACTTCTTTTGAAATGATTCATGTAAGGCGGGAGGCAAATTTTGCAGCACACTATTGTGCCCATTTTGCTTCTTCTTCTCTAGATATTCATGTTTGGTTCCCCCCCCCTAGCTTTCTGCAGCGCTGCTTGCAGTCTGATTGTAATGATTTCTCTTGAGTAATGAAGCTTATGTTCCAAAAAAAAATGACAAACACGGAATAATAGGCTGGTTATTTTGAATCACAAGATAAAATAGTTGTTGGAGACCTTTTTTTTCTAATAATAGCTAAATTTAGCTTTACAATACGTTTTAGATCATCTCTTGGAGATGCTATAAATTCCTTTTAGGGCCAAATAAGCAAGTTCGAGAGAAAAATAATCAAGAAACTAAGCAGCACTTTTTTTAGGGCAAATAAATAATTTCCTCTTCGATATACGTCCACTAAAATAGGAAAACGTCCCCTCCCGGCTGCGCTTTGGACCGTTCCTTTTTTTTCACTTGCACCTAGCGCAGCGCAATTTGAGGTTTGACAATGACATGAAACCAAGCCGTGGCCCAAAGTTAGCTGGACTGCTAGATCGTCATTAAAGGGAATTTTTTTTTCCTCCCAGAGTCCCAGTGGCACCGGCACATAATGACATAACTAGGTCTACTAGGTTTTTTTTATAAAAGAAATTTTATCCCGGTCTCTACATGAGCTTTACACATGATCACTCTTTTATTACAGTTTCAGCTCTCATCTGCCTAAGGAGCTCTCAAAACGCCCTGTTCTTCGGTGCTACTTCAGCAGTAGTTTTCAGCGAACGAATAGTGTTTTTCTCTCACAACAAATTAGTTTAAGCCAAATTTCAGCGTAACGAATAGGGCCACCACAAAGGAAACATAGAAAAGTACTAAGCCTTCTAGAAAACAACCACCCTTGTGTCGGTTAGGGGGGCTCATTTTGAAAATCCTAGTGCATATGTATTTGTGCCAGGATCAAGCGCAGATATGCACAGGAAAGGAATAGATATGGTGAACAAATTTGAGGTAAAATTCTGAGCTTTACTCGTCACGAAAACATAGTCTTACAACAGTCAAGTCTCACATGGCAAGCCATAGGCATTATTACATAGCAAACAGGGGAACTACTATAACTCAGCGGAAAGCTACCACTGTGAATCAGTAGACCACTACTGCAAGGCGATAAACTACTACAATAGAGCTGTAGCATAGCGGCACTTTATTCCACAGGCATGCTGAGCGTGTTTGAAACCCTACACACTAAGAACTTTTGTCTATTAGGGTTAGACCTATTGGGGTAAGCCATTTGAAAAGGTCTGAGAAAATGAGCAAGGTGGAGGGTTTACACCCTCGTCAGAGCTCTCCGATGGGCACCGGAGTGCACCCATTGGAGCTTAGATGCTGAAGATCGGGTCAGTCCGACGATTGTCCGTCTTTATAGTTCGACCATCCATCCTATCAATCTGGCCATTTTTTACGTCTCTAATCACCTCATGCCGGTGAAAGACAAAGCCATATACATATACCTTTGCATTCATATTGTCTTCTACTTTATTGTTTCTTTGCTTTTATCTCTTCTGCCATGGCCTTTATTTAGCTCAAATGTTGCTTGTGGACTACATTTAACCTTTCATCTCTCATGAAATCATTATTCCACAAATGTAATCATTAATTATCAAAACCCAGACTTGACTTCACTAGGTGTTCTTTCCAAAAATCAAACTAACGACAAACTTCTAGAATTAGTAAGTTTTTTGTTTCATACTAATTGCAATCGGTTTAGTCTGCTAGTCTTATAATTCCTCAATTCAAAGATCCATTAGTTAGGGTTTAATTCGATGCTTTTGGCACTTTGCATGCCACCTATTTTATAAAGGAATAATTTTCTCGGTCTTTTGTTTTATCTCTCTTTTTTGTTTAAACTCAAACATCAGTTTTTCAGTTCTTCTAAATCCTTTAATGAAATATTGGCATTGTTCTTCATTGGTAGTCAAGAACTAAGAATATGTCGATGTTTAAAAGTTTTTCTTATTACTTGGTTTGTCTCATCAAGATTCATTTGTGCCATTATTTTAGTATGAATGGTACAAAATGTACACTTTGAAAGTGAAAAGCTACTCCCGCTACTCCAAAATGAATGCAATTTTTAATTTTTAAAGATAAAACAATTTTAAGTTTGACCAAATATCTATCTCTAATAATAAAGAGACAAAATTTCAGACTCTTTTTTTCGTCCATCTATTTGTTTGGTTTATCTCCCTTTAACTACCGGAATATAGAGTTTTTTCTAATTAGACTCATATATAAAACCCGTGTTCGTACAGGAATCCCTTGTTCCCACACTATACTTTCCAATTTATAATCTATATAGCCGGAGTCACAATCCGTCTCTCCTTCGATTCGAATAGGACAACAATAGCACGTACGGTGCCATCAATAGCCTCATTTGGACACGCAACTCTTTTTTGGATGTCAAGTCCCAACCCGACCAGTGTGATCTCAGTTCCACACGATGTTCTAAATCAAGGCAAATCTCTCTAATGTTTTCCTTTTGCACATAGGATCCAAAAGAGGTGCCGCCACTCCATCGGTCACATGAGCTATCTGTCTCTATTTTTCTTCATCTATGACATGTGGGCTCACCATGAGATACAAGATACCAAATCGAGCTGGTGTTAGATGCACACAACGAATCACCGAACAAAATCACAGAATCAAACCATATAGCCACAAAATCAAATAAAAATCAAACTTCAAAGCAAGAAGATCTCGTCATCTTGGTTTGGGATCTGGGCCTTGCCGTCAAGAACCGAGCAGCAACGATGGCCTTGTGCGCAGGGCCGGCCGCCGGGCAAGGCCTGGTTTCTGATAGGTAGCTTCTTGGCCAAGGTAAATACAATACAACACTTCGCCCCGTGGGGCCGTCTCGATCCGCTGCAGGCTTCCTTGAATCGCCACCGGAGCCAGACAACATTGAGCAGTGTGGGACGCATTGCGTGTTCACGGCCGCCCCGCCGCCCATGGATGCTGCGGACATCCACGTGATGCGGCGGTGGCATGGCACAGAGGAGAAGGAGGTCGATGACGAGCTGACATGCCGTAGCCCTTGGACGCTACTGACACCGCCACGATACAGCTGCAGTTCCACGATGACATGGAGGAGGAAATCGATGAAAAGTCCGCTGAGCAGAGCAACAAGGCGCCCATGCCCGTGCCGCCACCCTCGGACACCTTGAACTCCGGGCTCCGCCACAACACGACCACCGCGGTGGTAGAGCGGCGAGGTAGCGGGCATGGCAACACCTTCGGCCAAGCAGGGAGGGAGGCAGCTCGACTATAGAAGGGGGAAGCGGAGGGGGCAAGCAAGGAAGAAGAGTAGAAGACCGCCTCCAGCATTGCGTGCTGGTGATAATACACCCGTGTGTTGCTACGTTTTTCAAAGTTTTGCTACGGTTTTTTTTTATTTTTTTTTATATTTTTTATTTTTAAATTATTGCAAGTAGCCAAGAATATAAGTTTTATGTCCCGTTGTAACGTAAGGGCACGTTTGCTAGTATATCTAAAAATACTAAAAATATGATACCGAATAAGTATCATTAGATTAGCCATAAAATATATTTTATAATATATCTATTTAGAGTCATAAGTATTACTAATATTTTTCTACTAACTCAGTCAAATTTGTGGAAGTTTGGTTCAATCCAAACCTAGAAATGCATTGTTTTTTTAGACATAGATTGTATATTGTATATCTATATCTATAGATATCTAACATTAAAGAGCAAAGTGGTTCTTTTGTCTTTTTTTTTGCCTTTTCAAAGTGCCCTAGCCTAATCAGTATCTGACCTGGACTCACGACCCGTGCTCATACGGGCTAGAGACACGTTTTTTTTGCGTCTAGTGACCGTATGAAGTTCGATTCCAATACATGGAACAGATGATGCGATAGTTGCATAAATCTCCATGTCACAAGTTGTTCGTGTGACCGCATAACAAGATTTAAGTTCGGTTACAGGCTTACAGCGTGCGAGCGTATAGCTAGCAACAATCTTAAGAGCCCAAGGCGTCAGATTTGTCCTAGCAGAGCTCTCGAAAATGTAGGGCCGGCACTGCAAGGGACATGGCATGACTAAATACCTAATTCCCAATTTCCCATGCATGCAGCTGAAACTGAACTCGTAATAGTTTTTTTCCTTGTAGCAAATCAGGTAGCAGCAGGCTTGTTTGTCACTCCGGCTAGGGCGCCGGACATCGATGAGTGCACCGACGATTCGCACTTTCGCAGTGGTCTCGACTCTCGATCAGTAGTCCTCTCCTCCCCCACTCATCAGCATCCATATGACCATATCCTTTCCTCTGGGATAGATACCGCGCGCGATCAGCACGGAATCCTCAAAATGCGTGACTCGATAGCAGCAGCGGCAGCAAAAGATAAAGCAAAACTAGCTAGATTAAAGACATGAGATGCTGGCTGTGCGAGAAAGCGGCCAAAGCAAGGTAACGCCAATGCCGATGTCGTCGAACAAAAGAGGCCGACGCCGACGCCGAAGCCGGAGCCGGCGCCAGTGGCCACTACGCCCAAGAACCAAGGCGGCCGGCGCTTTGGATCGACAAGAACCTCTGCCAGAAACGTTCCTGGTTCGTCCCTAGCTGCTGCCCATCAGTTCGCCTTACTTGATTGGTGACTACTGAGTACTGACTACGTACTGACTTGTACATGCATGCGTGAGGTGATGTGGTCCTGTCATCTGGATGGGATTTGTTGCCTCTTTCAGCCCTTTCAAAGCAACACATACACACCCAGTCGTTTAAAGTGATGATCATCGGGAACAAGGAAAGCCAAACCGCATGCTAAATAAAATTAATAAATATGTATGTGCCAAGAATTCATACTCTTTTGTTCATCAATATTCGAGCATTGTGTGAGCTTTACTCGTACTCTCTATGTGAGTGCTTGGAGTTGGACTAGTGCTCCTTTTAACACCGTTAACACCCCCTCCCAAAGAAGAAAAGAAAAAGAGAGAAGAACATCAAAAACCTCATCGAGAGATATCAGAAGATCCAGATCGACCACTTTGGCCAAAGTGAAGACCGGCCACCGTACCATCCTGTACGCGTATAGCCTTGCGACGATCTCGGTCTCCCAGCTCCTTCCTTACCCTCTAATACATGCATACATATATAAGTGTCTTCACTCGGGTCGTCGTCGTCGAGACGTCGACCATCATGAGCACCACCATCACCATGGCTAGCAGCTCTCATCAGCTAGCAAGAGTGACCTATGGAACCTTCCATTCCATTCTTCCACGCATCAATGTGTGCTCGCTCTTTAGCCTCTGTATAGTACTGCTGCATCGTCGCCACCCTACACTCTCTTCGACGGTGCTTCTCCCCATCTGGCTCTCCTGAAAATAAAGCATCAAGCGAATGATGATTTGGTTAATTAGGGCGCATGCACAGCACTGCAGGGAGAGGGCAAAAAAATGGCCGCACACCGGTGAATAATCGAGCGAGCCAGCGAGGTCAGTGTTCAATGGGGCCCATATACATGCATGCATGCATGCATGTGATTGCCAAGATATACTCCTATACTCGTTGTGCAATCATTTGTTGTTTCTTTCATGCTATCTATCACTTGCCTGTTTCTGTCAGTTGCATATATATTTGCCTGGTCTCGGCGAGCGCAAACATCGAGGCGTATCTCTCTATGCTTGTAAGCTCTTCTTTTTTTTCTTTTAGAAAAAATACTAAGCTCTTCTTTTCAGAGGCTACTACTACTATGTTTGTGACGCCATTTCTCTGGTCCACACGTACACTAGCCAAACGTCGTTTTCTGATGATAAACTGCCAGAGCAGGTTCATCTTGCAAACACAAACCTTTGGAATGTATTTGCAAGACGAAGCTCTTAGACACGGTGACTGTATTAGCTAGTCAGAACCAAATGGAAGCAATGTATGGCTGTCATGACTTGATTTGCTAGCTGCGACAAGACGGTATGCCGTGGCTGCGGTTGTGAGCCGGCCTGTGACTTGTAAAAACGCATGCATTCTTTTTACTACAAGCAAGCTCTGTTCTTCAGAGGTTTAATTTGCAGTACTAAATGTAATTAGAAGCATATATAGTTGCAACAACGATTATATATGTTCTAGTACACTATATAATTAAGGCACTACTTATATTAAATGAGATCAGTACCTGTTATGAATAGGATCAGGTCCGTTGGGCACCTTCCTCTTGCTGTCCGCCGCTGCCGTCGCAGGCGGCGTCATAACTACACCAGCAGTAGTCGGCGTTGTTGCGACAACAGGGCTAGCAGGAGCAGCGGCGCCGCCGCCAACAGTCCCTGCGGCAGGCCTGGTGCCGTTCGCCATCGCCGCCGACAAGAGCGCCACACAGATGAGCAAGGCCAGCCTTCTGCCCATTGCTGTTGCTGCTGCTTCTGTCCAGGTGATCAGTGATCAGTGATCACACAACACTACCTTCTACTGTATAAGCTAACTACCTAGTCACTTGCAAAGCTTTCTCTCTTGCAAATTGCAAGTTGTGATCACCTGCAACTAACTGCTATCTTTCCATAGCGCCCTCCCTGTCGATGCTGCAGAGATGGCGGCGGGCTGGTTTTAAAGGGAGATCTATGCAAAGGCTGATCGATGCAGAGAGAATATACGAAAGGGATATGGTTGTTGGGAGCAAGCAAGCGGCAGAGGCGAGTGAGTGACTGACAGGCAGTAGTGCTGAAGGACGTGTGTGTTGTGTATGATCCTAGCTATCTGCAACTGCAACTAACTCCTCATGACGATGTTATATATATGTACATTCTGCTGCTAGCTTTGGAGTTCGATCCAATGATGCTGATTGATGCTATGTGGTGGAGGCAGATGTGTGGCGAGGGCACATTGCTGTCTGTCGAGTGGCTTTGGCTTCTCGCTCCTTTGTTGGTTCGCTCAAAAAGTACAAATCAGGAACACCAGGGTCTAGTCATGATCAGCCCATGAAACATTGAAACACAGGCGCAGAGAGGAGAGCAGAGCAGAGTGTGACAACCGAGGAAGCTGAGACAGGGAAGTTCCAAAAGAGCAGTACTACTGCATTGCCAGCAGCAAGGGCAAAGCGATCGATCCAGGAGTGGTAGTATTCATCTTGTCTGCAGGGGCCTACACTTCCTGAGCAAACTGATGATTAGCATGCCAAGTTTGCACTAAAATAGCCGTGGCTGGTACGAGCAGAAGCAGCATGATGGCTGCATGCGTAGTAGGAGTATTACGTTCCTGCCGCATGGCAATGGCATCAATGATTTCGGTGCATATGACGCTTCTTCTGTTGGTGCCAACGAGGTAGCCTGACGCAAACTGAGAAGTGAGAAAGCAGCAGTAGAAGCAGCAGTTGGTGACAAGACCGACACCGTTCGTCTGGTTGTTCTTTTTTTTTTGTAGTCCTGATCTTGATATAGGTGTATGCCACAGCCCACCTTCAACCTGATCGGCTGCCTTTAATTTTTCACAATGTGGTTTTGAACAAATGATAATGGGGTCACGGCGTCCGGCGGACAGATGCTTCGCTTAATGACCCTAGGACCGGCCCAGACAACTTCCCTAAGTACTATAACATTTCCCCACTCTCTCGTTCGGTCGCAGCCACTACTTCCACGGAGCCGTCCATCCACAGTGGCCGCATCCACCGCGGCTAATGCGGCATCCGCTCGCACCCACTCTGCCTCTGCGCAACGGCCATCCTCTGTTGCATCCTATCCCGTGGCGCACCCGCCCCAATCCCACGACACACCACCATCCTACGTCGTGCCCCTGGCCATCTCACCTCGTCTGTTCGGCGGCCTCCTCCCCCATCGGGAGCGCCCTTCATCCACGGATCTGGTGGCCTTCCCCCACACACCTAGCGAGATCCATAAAGCACGAGCGAGATCCATGGAGGTGGCACAGCGGTGTTGCAGGAGAGTGGGCGGCTCTCCCCCACCCCTGCGCGGCGCCCTCCCCACACCCAGTGGCGCCCTCTCTCACATGGTGACAGAGTTCCCCCCCTCCCCCCCACCCTCCCACCCCGGCGGCCGGAATCGACCGGCCCAGCCTCCTCCTCCCCTGTGTTGCATATGTACGTTTCACGTGTTTCAGGCATTTCAGATGTATGTTGCATTTATTTTATATGGATGTTGCAGAAGTAGATCGGAGGATGTTGCAATTGTTTCAGAGGCACGTTGCAAGCGTATGTTTCTAGTGTTTCAGATGTTTCAGAGGTATGTTTCATTTGTGTTTTCCGGATGCATGTTGTAAGTGTGTTTATCTGGATGTTTCAGAGGTATGTTTCTTCTATGCAACGTGCATGTGTTTTATTTGGATGCTGCGTATGGTTGCAATAGTTTTCAAGTGTTTTCAGGTGTTTTTTAAGTGTTTCAGAAGCATGTTTCATGTGTTTTAACTACCTTCAGACGTATGCTGCAACTGTTATATTTGGATATTTCAAAAGTTAATTGGTTGTTGTGTCTCTCCTCCCCATGTCTCTCCTGGCGCTGGCAGGGCATCCATACGACGCTATGGCTTGGTCCTTCCGAATCGGAGGTGCTGCGAGCTCTTCCCCTCTTGTCGCTCGGGCAGCGTGCGGGCGGGCTTCCGGGTGCTAGCACTACCGTTTGACAAAAGCTTCAGTTAATTAAATATCCATCGCAGGTTATATATATTCAAGAGCACACCCTCATTGATTTGGTTCTGGTCCATTGATGTTGAATATATTTCACTTTTGTGCTTCTCGCTTTGGATTAATTAAATTGTAGACTGTGCAGTAATGGACGACGTGAACACAGTCACTCACTTACACCCCGAGATCAGTACAAGAAGGAGATCGATCGGAAGTGCACAGGCAGTACATACGCGGCGGCGATGATTCGATTGTGTCTTTGGCCTTTTTCCTTCTGCACTTTGGAACGGAACGGAATGGGATATCCTTGTTAATCGCGTGGCCCCGGAGGCCAGAAGCGAAAGAGACCATGTCATGTGAGGTGAGGTCCCTTCCCTTCCGGTACGGTCTCCGGTCCGTCTCCTGCATGGAACAAAGCTGGATTCGGCCCCGGGGCCGGGCCTACGACAGTGCTCTCCTCCGTTCCCAAACCGGACGCGATCGGTCGCTGTCTCCCTGCTGGTGCTGGCTGCTGCCGCGGCTCTGCCCTGCCCGGCCGCGACCGAGAGTCCAAACACTCTCGGAAACCAGGTTTGTGTTCTCAGGGACGTGTCGCCATCCCCTGGGCCCTGGCGGGTGAATGGTGAGGACTGAGGAGGCACAGCTAGCCGGACACCGGACAGGCAGGCAAAGGCCAGTGGCTCGTCGTAGGATCGCCAGCCGACGCGCTGGCTTGGCCTTGTTGGCCTTACTATTCTTTTTCCGGCTTTTGAGATGGCCTGCCACTGGCAGCGTATCCCGCTGCCGCATGCGGAGACATGACGGAGGAATGTTTGGGCCGGGGGCCAGGGGGATCGATAGCCTCTTTTGACCGCCCGGTCCCTCGCCCTCCGACCCTTGGACCGTCGAGCTTTGCGTTGCCATTTGCCAAGGCCGCTGCTGCCCGCAGGGAAGGCCACCAACGGCCAACGGCCTACGTGCTGCTGTGCCGTGCTGCAATGAGTGCATGCACCAGCGCTGCCCATGCTTGGAGAGGCCGGTGTCTCGTCTGCTTTCCATGTCTTGTGGTAAGGGACGGCGACGCGACCCCGATCCAGAGACCAGAGCTCGCGGCGTAGGTACAAGCCGGGGCGGTGGGCAACTAGTCCCATCCATTGCTTCTTTGGCTACCAATAATTGGTTCTGCCTGCCTGGCTCAGCAGTTCAGCTAGCCAATATAACGTACGCTGTGAGCCTGTCAGTGACAGTAGCTCTCGCCAAGGTTTTAAGGAAAGCAAGATCCCTGCTTCGTTCTCTAATCAACACGGCATACTTTGAGATGTTACCGTGGACTTTCGAGAGTGTTCAAGTATCACAACATATTGTTCAGATCTGGACAGATAAAGCGACTAGTCGTTGCGTACCACTTAATATGGTTGAATCATAGCTGTGTTCATACCAAATGCGCCGCATGAGAGTGTTTCTTTTGGATAAGACCAAATATGCATCAGTAATCCTTTTTTCTAATCTTTCTTTAATTTGCAAAAGCAACGACTCCCTGACATATTTGTACGCACTGTTGCGACTTGAGGCTCGCGATGATGTGACTTCGATCAACAAGATCCCATGAGCTTCTTCATGTTCCTGGGTTTCAGCCAGTCTCGACTGGAGTTCATCAATGCACTGATAGCTTACCACAGCATAGATTTGAAGCTGGTCGGCAGTGAAGCGATTAGAAACGTTGACAAGGGAAAACGTACGTGCCGACTTCTATAACCAACCTTGTTATGTTCTTTGGGCGTGTGCGCGCTAATTAACAATATGATTTTTATAACACAATGAAATAGGGACGCCGTTCTAAGATACTTGAACCGCAAATTATCGGCTAACGAGTGCCTAGGTGGTAGTGCTGGTGGTACTTCAGCTGTGGATTTCTCCTAGTGCCATTTTGGTGTACAAACAAATTATCTCTTATATTAGCAGTATAATTCATAGGTGTTAGCAAGCAGAATTGTTCAATGCTTTTTTAGAAGGGACGACAATAACTTTACCACTATTTTATATTAGACAAAAAAAAAGAAAAACATAGAAAAAGACAAAGAATACAACTAGGTGCAGGATGCAGAATCATCTTCCCACATATTTGATGATACTGATGCCTCTCAGCATCTGCCACTATCCGAACCAATAATGTTAGCCAGCAGCCAACATCTCATTACCTATCAAATAGACCCTTGTTTGTTAACAAAAACATGTACTAAAAAAACTCTTCGTCTGTGTTATATAGCAGTTACTATCTTTCGTGGTGTAACTTCAATTAAGGCCTTGTTTTTGGGAGTTCAGAACATAAAGTTTTTAAGAGTTCAGAACATAAAGTTATTACAAACCAAGTTTATAATAAAGTAGTGGAAGCAATTAGTTTCGAAATCTCTCTCACACACACACTTTAGTTCAGATACAGTGCCAGATAACGATCAAGTTCCACAAAAGCAGTAGATGAGACATATGGAGTGACTATGCCCATGGTCCTGTTGTCGCCCATCGCGGAAAACAGACAATTGATGCAATATCCATAGTACATCTGGCCATCTGCACAACAATGGGAACAAAGCCCTGAGTACGATAATGTACTCAACTAGACTTACCCGCCTTAAACGGAAATAAAGTAACACCAAGGTGTATGCAAGGCTTTCTTTTAGTGGGCTAGCTGACTCAATTTGCGAAAAACATAAGTTATCATGAATAAACCATTTTAAGTATTAGCATCATCTTTATTATAACCTGTCACTTTATGTAAGCACCTATGCTATAGCAATCACTTGATTAAACATTAACATCAAGTTACCATATCAGGTTTAGCATTTTCAACATCATCCATATAACCATCCGGGTTTCATCATCATTACTACGATGTCGTAGCTCGAGTCAAGTGCTCACTATCAAGGAGCGATGATGATTCGAATTGATTCCTAACCAGCTAGTGATTTATTCCTCACACAAACCACACTCACCGATCAAATGAGCTACAGGTCACCAATGATACTATTCCGGTAAACGTCGCGGGACAAACTGAAGCTGCAATACCTAGAGACCGTCCGACTGCCAGGAATCAGGCCACGCCTGCCCTTGGGCTCACTCTTCGCGCCCCTGTCATACCCCCATCAGCACCAATACGCGCACTCGTGTAGATCCCGGTCCGAATAGTGCCACTGACTTCGCGGTCGAAAGGTACTTTATTCGGCCAGCTAAATATGAGGCATGTGTTCAACATGACAAGAGAGACGAGCAACGAGCGGTCCTTAACCGACACAGGCGGAAACTACAAGCACCCCAGAACCCTGTCTGGTTGCCCACTACTTGTTCCGTCCGGTCTTCATTTATCCATCAATACTTGGTTATTTCCATGTTGTCATGTATTCCATAGCTAAAGTATTTCGGTAACCACCTATAGTTGCTGGTGACAGGAAATCGCCGAATGCCACCGGTCTAAGCAGGACTAAACATTTACTCGATCCTAGACCTATCAAGGTAACGGATATAACAATGGCGAACAAGGATATAATAGTGCATCAATGGTTTCACTCAATTCCTACAACTTAATGCAATAGTATATATAGAACTTATATAATTAATTGCTTTTATAAAGTATGAGACTTATAATGCTCCGGGGCTTGCCTCTTTCGAATGAACTAGGCTGGTGATCAACGCACTCGGAAAGCTCCTCGCCTTGCTCCTCGGCCTCTTGCACCTCCTGTGCTTGAATCTCCTGCTGGTCAATCCCGGCTTGCTCCTTAGACACTGCTACCGGAAGCTCCTTCTGTGATTCTATATGATACATATGATGGGTGACTATAAGAAATGTGCATATGATGAAAATGATGTATGATGAAACATGGATGCTTGCATGTAGATGAGCAATCTCATTTCTATTTTGCCGAGTAGGTTCAAATCTCTTCTGCTAGGTAGTAAACATCATCCAAGAACAGGTACCATAAGCACATGTCATCTACTGCATTCTCTTCTACTACTAACTACCATCATATACCGCTAACCACCATATAACCACAAACACAGGTACTACTACACTAATACCACAAGTGCTACCCTAACATGTCAAGTCATACCAGCAAGTCAAGGTGCTTCAAAGATACACCAAAGCTACATAATTAAACTAATCACGCAATAAGAAGGTTATTTTTATTTTACTTTAAACTAAGGCTACAACAGCAACACATATTTCTAGTGATCAGAAAATTATGAGAAAATTACAATATCTTTCTCATGCAATAAGTAGTTTACCATAAAATTTTCATTGCATTTGGACAAGTATAACAGCCTACAAAAAATAGCAAAAAGCATGGCATAATTACTCATGAAAATACTTTGTACTATGAAAAGTGTCAAACAACAGATTTAGTATTTTTTTCCATGATCTACATAGTATAGAATCACTGTACAAAACGTTTCACAAGCACGTATTATTCATATTTTTAGCTCTAGCAATTTTATAAGAAAATAGCAATTAATACACATAAATTATAACTCTAATTTCATACATAGAACATGCATGTCATATATTTTTCACAGAAAGTACATCACATGAACAGATCAACAAATTTGGAATCACATTTTTCTGATACATATTTGATTTACTATGCATTTCTAAAGATAATAGCATTTATTAAGAATTGAATAAATCTCTATATAAAAGTATCTCAAATTTGACATGCAACATTTTTATCATGTAGATCTGATAGCAAGAATCATAACAAAATTTGTTTCAACATTTTTGGAGCTTTGGAACTCAAGTTATAAATTTTACAAGCTTTTTCACAGATTCTGAAATCATTTTCCAAAAACACTTTCTTTTAAAAACCAGATCTAAACGCTGGGTGCACCCCGTGGTGTCCCTCGAGCTTCACACGCAGCGCTGCCACGCGAGACCCGTGGTCAACCGGGCCCACGCGTCAGCCGAACGGCAGCAGGGGAGCAGCGCTGACCGCCGGGATGTCACCGGCTGCGAGGTCCTCGGTGATCTAGCCGGCACCCAAGGCTTCCCCACAGCGAGGTAGACGCGCTGGTAAAGGAAACGGGGGTAGCGGTGAACCCTAGCTACTGTAGCGGCGGACGCTGGCGAGCGGCGGCGGGGTCGAGCGCGGCTACGCCAACATCGGCCACGGCGAGGGGCGCCAGGTGGTGTTGGGGCTTCGCAGTGCTCAAGCGGAGCAGACGCAAGCACAAGAAGAAGAAATAGAGGCACAGAGCGGCTCACCCGCGCGGAGCCGAGCTCCAGCGAGCGGCAATGGAAGGAAAGTCGGCCATTCCGGCCTCACACCTTGCCGATTGGAGGTGGGTTGGCACGGCGAGGTCGGCAAGGTGATGGCGGAGACGGAGATGAGCGCGGAGGTGGGGCCGTGGAGGAGAGGGAGGAGTGGGCGAGTAAGGAGGAGCGGGGCGCTGGCAGGCGTTTTGACGAGGCGAGGGGGCGGTGGGGCCCGCTGGAGCGCCACTCGTCGGTCGGCGCCGGCGTACAGTCACCACACGGTGGCCGTCGCCTGAGCCCGATCGGGGCGTGGGTGCGCGGACGGGGAGGCAGGCTCGCGGTTGGAGCGGGCCGGCTTGCTCTAGTGGGCCGAAAGGGAGGGGAAGGCCCGTTTAGAAAATAAATTCGTTTTTCTTTTTCTTTTTTGCAAAACAGCCCCCAAAAATCCCATTTTGAGCACCAAAATTCCATTTTCAAAAGGTGACCCAAAATAAAAGTTGTTCATGATTTTATGCTCTACCACTTTGTCAAAAGAAGCAAAGTAAAATTCCAAAACGATTTTGAACTATAGGTTTAAAGTCAATTTAAATCAAAAACCCTATTTTAAAGATTATTTTTAAAAGCAAAATTTGAGAAAACTTTGAATATACACTTTGCTCCATGTCTCCCAAATATTTTTAAGTTTTTTTGGTGATCAGACAAGGTACAAGCATGGCAAAACAAGCATTAACATGGCATCCAATCTATTGAAACAAGTGTAAGGTCCAAATGGCTAGAGGGGGGTGAATAGCCTATTTAAAATTCTACAAGCTTCACTAAACAACCACGTTAGTATAAAAGATGGCTAAGCTAATTCTAGCACTAGCTCAACTATACTATGCAAGCCACCTATACAAATCTAGTGAAGCAAGACTATGATCTCTAATACACACCAACAAGACTAAGTCACTAAGCTACTTACTCCTATGTGATAAAAGCTACACTAAGCAAACTACACTAGGAATAGAACAAGAAAGTAAAGAGCAAGTGACTTGATTCTTATACCAACGAAGTAGAGAAGTAATGCACTCGAAGAATCAATCACAAGAGAAATCCTCGGCAAAGAGATGATACAAGATTTTTACCGAGGTTCACTTGCTTCCCGGCAAGCTACTCCTCGTTGTGGCGATGCACCCACTTGTCGGTTCGCGAGCTAATCGACTATCAAGAGTCGAGCCCTCGGCGGGCGCCGCACAACCGCACACAAGATGGGGATCCTCCAAGCCACGAGCTCCACTAGAGTATCCAATTTGCGAACTCCCACGGGGAAGGATCAAGAACCCCTTACAACACTTGGTGAGGGCTCCAACAATCTCCAATTGCGAGCTCAATCACCTCCGCTGCTCCAAGCCGTCTACCGTGTCGGAAAACACGGAAGAGTAACAAGAAATCCGCAGCAACTCGAAGATCAAGTGCCTCTAGAATGCAACTCTCAAGCAATGCACTTGAATCTCACTCAATCTTACTCAAGATATGCAACCAAGCAAAGAGATGAGTGGAGGGGTTGTTCTCTAGCTCAAAGGATTTCTCTAGGTCTCAAAATGTGCAAGAGATACCCTCAAACCCCGGCCAACGTCTATTTATAACGAAGGGGTACGCAGCTAGCCGTTACCGGACGACTCAGTTGAAATCGCGCTGACCGGACGCTCCAGTCAGGGTGACCGGACGCATCCGATCACTACAAGACAACCGTGAATAGTGCGCATCAGAACTAGCCGTTGCCGTGACCGGACGCGCTCAACCGTTTGACCGGACGCGACAGTGCCAGCGTCCGGTCGCGTTCCAGTAAGCTCCCGTCGAGACCGGACGCGTCCGATCGCACGTGACCGGACGCGCCGCGCGTCCGATCAACACTCTACCCTTCTAGACGCCTGACCGGACGCTCCGGTTCCGTGAGGGACCGAACGCGCCGGTCGCGCGCTCTACTTCTGCGCTCAGGAGAACTGACCGGACGCGCTGGTCAGGCCAGACCAGCGTCCGGTCACAAACCCTAGCGAACCCCAAACCCCTTACTACCGCTCAAACACCACCGCCTCGCAAATGTGCTAACACCACCAAGTGTACACCATCATATGCATGTGTGTTAGCATTTCACAAATATTTTCAAGGCGTTATGTTAGCTCTCTACTAGATCCTAATGCATATGCTCAAGACATTGATCTAGTGGCACTTGATTCCCAAGCTAACCGTGATTGCCCCTCTTGATAGTCGGCTATGTATCCTCAACCCGGTCAATCACTTCTCTACTCATCCTAGACCGGCAAAAGGAAAATCCTATGGTTATACCTTTGCCTTGCGCTCTTAGATCCTTTGCTTCCACTTGATCATCATGTCCATCATATTATGTGCGTCTCCACCATGATCTTGCTCATCATTTCATGCACCAAATCATGTGGTCTTGTGGCCATCTCTCCATGCCATTTCCACCTCCATCACATGTTGCTTATGCCTAGCTTAATCACACTTGATACAATAGCATTAGCAACTTGGTGTCATTAATTACCAAAACCAAACTTGGGCTTTCAACAAGACTGTGCAACATACACGTTTTATTAGCATGTTTCAAGTTTATATTTCATGTAATGCTTATGAATGAATGATGGTGATTATGCTCAAGATTTGCAAATGCTAATGCACGCTTAACACCGGGGTGTTATAGCCACTCGCCCACATCGCGCGTCGCGCGCGTCCGCCCCACTCTGCCTCGCTGCTCCTTCCACGAGATCCACTGCGCGGCGAGAGATCCGATGGTGGTGGGGACTGCGACGTCAGCTGCAAGGGTTGTGTGTCAAGCCCACGATACCAGCGGCCACGAAGGGGTCCCCGCTGACCTCGTAGTAGGCGGAGTCCATCTGGTCAATGGTGGCGACGGCGTGGCTGCCTTCGGTGAACTCCACATGCCGGTGAGCCTCCATTTCACAAGCAGCAAGGAGATATTGCAATGTGCTGAAAACACATGTTGCAATCGTATATTTCAAGTGTTTCAGATGTTTCAGAGGTATGTTTGTTTCAGATGAATGTTGCAAAGTAGATCAGAATGTAGCATATGCTGCAATGATTGTACATGTATGTTGCAAAGGTCTGTTCCCAATGTTTTATCTGTGTTTTTGGACGTACTATAGTAATTGTGTTTATCTGGATGTTGCAAACGTTTCACACATATGCTGCAAGTGTTTTATTTGGATATTGCGTATGTTTGCAATGGTTTTTCAAGTGTTTTTCATCTGTTTTTGCAAGTGTTTCAGAAGTATATTTCAAATGTTTCATTTGTCTATAGACGTATGTTGCAAGTGTTGCATCTGGATTTTTCAATAGTAGATCCGGTGTTGCATATGTTGCAATGCGCGTGAGAAGCGGAGGGGACGCGCGCGGTCTGGCGGCACAGGCCCCACATGGGCACGTGAAACCTAGGCGTAGGCGAGGATGTACTATTTTTTTTGCGAGCGCGGGTCGTGGATTGCTGGTGCGAGCGTAGGCGTTCGGACGTGGGCCGCGAGCCGGACGTCCAGACGCTAGTCGTTCAAAAAAACATCAAATCAAAGAAGAGCACTCTCCCCATTATAAAAAGAAAGCGTCCATTTTAACACCCAGAAATATTGGAGTCCAGGTTTCCTTCTCAAACTCCAAAGCTAAACAATCTCTCTCAACACTCAATAACCGGTTAAATTACTTCTCTGCCCCCATTAGAAGTGGTCTCAAGATGGTGTTATTAATTTTTAGTTCAAAAAGCAAATCCAGTAAACACCTGGTAATGGTATGGTTTTAATAACCATAAAAAAATATGTTGTTCAAGCTTCTAAAAAATCTAAGAACAAACCCTAGAGATAGTTTGGGACACAGGAACCCGAACTCAAATATTTAGAGCATAGTAAAATATCTCAATAAGCTTTTACAATGGAATTCGTCTAAAAAAAGCTTTAAATGGAATTTTGCTCTGCAAAAAATAAAAAGAATATTGAGAAAAGTATGGAAATTTTCTAAATCTACATAATAATGCCTAAACATCTTTTTAAAAACATGACTATTAAAATGTGAGATGCAATCAGCGTGAATTCAACATAATAGATTAATTGGTGCATGCATTTGGTGTTTTTTTTGGGGGGGGGGGGGGGTTGGCGGGGTCACAAAATACAAGTAAACATTGATTAGAATGATATGGAAATTTTCTAGATATTTTTCATCTTTCTAGATCTAAACTCATTTGTTGATGATTCTATAGATATTCATATCTAAGATTGTTTTTTCTTGACTTTTTAGAAGCTCAAAGATCTTTTTGGGTTTAAAAACGTTATCATGTGTTTACTAGATTTGATTTTAAACTAAAAACGATGAAGTTGACATGAAAACCACTTCAGAACGGGGGAGGTATGATAGTTTTCAAGTTTGAGTAGAAAATCTGAACTTCAACAATAGCTCGCAGAGATATCTTTTTTCCCTCTCAACAAAATCACACTCTTTCTTTTGTCGCAAAAAAAAATCACACACTTCGCCAAATCACCTTCTGATGGGCCGTGGTCACTCGATGGTGGGCTAGCTGAGCCCACGGTAGTCTGTCTGATTTTCTGATGGTGGGCTAATTATGGGTTTATGGCGGCGCTGGCTATTGACCTGCCCCGGCCCATGGAGACATGCAGTTGGGCACCCGCACGGCCGCACCCGTACCGACTACACAAGTTCAAAACTTCAAATCCCTGTTTCAAAAAAAAAAACTTCAAATCCCTTGTCGGACTTCCAATTCCCACTCGAACTCGACTTGCTTTCTATTCGCCTCGCATTCTCCATATAAACACGATCAATACGCAGCATTCTATCGCCCCGCGATAGCGCTTCCTTTCTCGCAAACCAATCTCCTCGACCCCTCCGATCCCACACCAGCACACCACCTCCATCGATCCGATCCCGGCCCCCATGGTGCCAGAACCAGCTTCCCGCCGCGGCAACGACACGCACATGAAGCTGCAGTGCAGCCACGGCGGGCGCTTCCAGCCCTGCGGGCCCGACGGCGAGCCCCGGTACGTCGGCGGCGAGACGCGCGTCCTCGTCGTGTCGCGCGCGGTGTCCTTCCGAGACTTGGCGGCGCGGCTGGCGGAGATGGCCGGCGGCGGCGGCTCGGCGAAGGAGGTGCGCGCCATCAGCATCAGGCACCGCCTCGCGGACGAGGGCCTCGAGGACGTCCTCGTGACGGTCACCTGCGACGAGGAGGTCGCGCACATGCGCGACGAGTACGACCGCCTGCGCGCCACGCGGCCGGCCGCGAGGTTCCGTGTCTTCGTCACCACCACCACCACCGCATCCTCCTCCGCGGCCGGTCCAAAGAGAGCGATGGCGGCCGGGCTCCCACCCCTGGCGCCGCTGTCGTCGATGCGGCGCGTGCAGAGCGAGCAGGCGGTCGCCGCGCGAGCGCAGCACCAGCACCGGCCGACGACGCGGCGCGTCCACAGCGCGCAGGAGCTCGCGGGAGGAGTCCACATGCAGCCGTCCTTCCACCACCATCATCGCCACCAGCTCTGCTGCTGCTGCTGCTCCTGCCAGCGCCGTGACCGTTACACGCCCGCGCCACCGCCTACGCGTCCGACGTACGCACTGCCCTACATGTCGAAGAAGGTAGCCGCTCCTCCTCCGGTGCCCGCGGCGGAGGCGGCAGGGCGGGTGGCGGCGGTTTCCACCGAAGCAGCAGCCGCGAGGGAGAAGGCGACGAGCAGAGACGTCGAGGAGGCCGTGGAGAGCAGAAGAGCGATCTGGGAGTTGGAGTGAGGGGTGCCAGGATTAGGGCTTAAATCTTTGGTGATCTTGTTGAGTTGTTATCACCGCTGGCTACATGTATACAAGCTGTAAAAATCTTTAATCTTCGTGATGTTTGTAACACCCTCTCTGTTTCTTCGTCCAAGATTAGTTGGGACGATTGGCTGTTTACTGTATTTGGCAGCCACGGCAAAAAAATTGTTGATCGTTCTCTCTCTCTAATTCCCCACTGGAGAAGATGTAGACAGTAAAGATTAACTATCCCGTGCCGCTTGTTGATTACTGTATGTTACAATTGCATCAAATTTCTTTCCAAGAAATAGATTCGCATTAGTTCCTTGTTGATATTGTTCGCGCGAGTTCATTAAGCAACCAGATTGAACTAATAATTGGGTTTCGTCATGCTTATTAAACTGAATATAAGAAGGGGAAGCTACTATGCGACAATTTGCAGGGTTTCAGGCATGTTTACTGCATACAACACAGATTCTAAGCGAAGCTATGGTTTTGACATTTGACTGATGCTGAATAAACCAGGCAATGTGATCCCATTGAGACCCATTAAGCTATGGTTGGGACCCATTCCCATCGCATCTTTTTTTTAGAACAATTCCCATCGCATCTGCTCTGACGGAAAAGCATCAAAGCTTGGAGTTGGAGCTCCGACTTGCAGCCAGAAACAAGCCATGGGCTCGCGCGTGGCGGTTGCTTGAATCCAAACAGGCACAGGGCCCTCAAAGCCCAGGCCTCTCTCAACCCACATCAACTACGAGGCCCCATGGACCTATGGGCTGCATACATGGCCCAGCGTAAAAAGAGCCACTCAGGGCCAACCGGTCTTGATTAATAATTGTCATTTCACCACACTTCTCCGCCCGGATGTCAGAACGCTAGCTGCCCGTCCAGATGCTCGCACCACTGCCTCCCGTGGTCTCGTGTCCCGCGTCTGCCCGCCCACGTCTTGCCTTGTGTGTCCGCCCACAAGCACGTGCGGCCTGCCCGAGACGCCTCCGCCTTCCCGCGCCTGACACTGAGGTGAGACATCAAAAAAGCGAGAGGGAGATGCAACACTCGATCTAGTTCTGAAACATAGAGATGCAACAATTGCAACATATGACTGAAAATAAATGAAATATTTGAAACATACGTTTGAAACACTTGCAAAAACACTTGAAACTATTGCAAACATACGCAACATTGCATCATACTCCCTCCGTCCCCGAATATAAGGTGCGATTTGACTTAGTGTGGTCTTCAAGAACATATTTTGACATATAATTTCTCTTATACTATATAATTTATAGGAACAAAAGTTTGATCATTAAAAAGTATTTCTAAATACAAATCTCATGTTACTACTTTTGTAATACAAACTTTTGATATAATTAGGTTAATTGTTAGTCAAAGATCACAAAGTTTGAATTTTGAAATACGTGCATGCCTTATATTCAGGGATGGAGGAAGTATGTGTGAAAACACATGCAACATCTAGATAAACACATTTGCAACATACATCAGAAAAAACAAATGAAACATTGAGAACATGAGCTTGCAATATACGTGTACAATTATTACAACATGTGTAACATCCCGATCAACATTTGCAACTTCCGTATGAAGCACTTGCAACATACCTCTGAAACATTTGAAACACTTGAAACGGACGCTTGCAGCATGCGTTTTGCACCTTTCTTCCGTACGACATAGCGTAGAGTGGGGACGGGCGGTTCCAGCCAGCGGGTAGCCGAGGATGTTGGGTGCGGCCTAGCAGTGGCCAGTTGCGCTTGCGCCTGGCCTGGCCAACGACGCCTCCCTCTCCTGGACGCCTGGACTAGGCGCGGCGGGGGGCGGAGGAGCCACTGCACTCGCCGACCAAACACATGAAGCTTGGAGGTGGAGGGCGAGGCACCGACAACTAGGTCCGGCAGCAGCTGTAGTCGGCGGGGTGGCTAGCATCGTACCTCACGTGGAGGATTCCTCCTCTGCGTGGGAGAGAAGGTGCCGCAGGGATGGGGGGGGCTGGGGATGGCAGGCGGCGGCATCGCGCCAAAGTGAGCGGCGGCGAGACATGGAGGCAGAAGCGCGGTGGATGGGACGATCGGACGGCCGCACAGTGCTGTGAAGCCACGACGCACGAGCACGGAGTGGGGGAGACGAGCTTCCGTGGGGATTTGATTTTTTAGGCGAGCGGCACATGCAACAGTGAGTAGAGCGGGAGACGTCCGGCCTTCCGGACGTCTTAATGGTAGCATTACCATTGTATCGTCTATCTATCACTGATCATCAACTCAAAAAAAAAATTTTGAAACCACAACGGAGAAAATACATAAACGATAACTTTTTTTTTTGCAAAACGCATAAATGATACATTATAATAGGCACTTATACAATGATAAGGGACCTAAAATTTCTAGGGAAGAAAGTAAAAAACCGGGAAAAAAAGGGTCATCTAGCTGAATGCATGTTTCAAGCAATGTAAAGCCTCACTAATTTGCCAAAGCAGCAGCAGGATGCCTCCAGCATCGTCACTCCTCTGAGCGTTCAGAGCCCTCGTCACTGTCGTTGCAAGGGACGGTGTAGTGGATCACGACGCGGGCTCCGGACGACAGCCTGCACGAACACGGTTCAAAGCACAACCCTCAATACCAGAAGGATCGGACCACACGCCCGGATTATTCCACTGCGTCAAGACGACGACGGGGCCAAAACAAACAAAAAGCATCGATCGAGTGCATACCGAGCACTGACAAAGAGTTGAGTAGGTTCAGGTAAGAAAGGCCACGGGCGGCACTTAACTTTCCTCGATCTTGACGAGCCTCTCCTCCTTCCTGAACGAGTCCGCCCTTGTAGTCGCGGACGCGACCGCGGCGTCGGCGAACCTCCTGCTCCCGTCCCCGGAGGCCAAATCGCAGTCCAGCCGGGCCGAGGAGCTCCGCCGGCAGTCCGAGACGGGAGACTTCAGCGAGTCGCCCTTCGGGTGCAGGAAGGATGACAGGATTGGCGTCCGGGGGAGGCACCTCGTGCGCGATGATGTGTCGTCGGTTTTATCCTCTTCACGTCTTGTGCAATCTAGAGCGTCGCCGGCCCTGCAGATTAGTTCACGTGTGAGAGCATGTTCCACCATGAAACAAAAATAAAATACATATGCCAAGCACAATCCTAGGCCATCAAATCATATGTCAAGTACGCCATGGCGAATGTTAAATTAAGTTGCGGCTCTGCCAGGTAAATTTTGGGGTTTTAATAGACTGAAGAAACCATGATCTAGTCGCAATGCAGATGACTGGAATGGAACCCACTGTCTTCTTTGTTGCAGTAGGAGTATTTTCTTTTAAAAATGGTCCTGCCAATAGAATGACAGCTTGGAAAGATACAATGCAACTGACTGTTCATGAGGATGAACCCTGCAACTGACTGTTCATGAGGATGAACCAACAGGGTCGCTTCTGTATTTCAGTAGAGCAACAGGAGAATCTTGCCTGGCAGCCAGCAACGTGGTCCTATGCATCTGACAAGCGGCTCGTGTTGGGAGAATAAGCGGAATTTCAGAAGTGGATTGGTGACAGCAACAAAGTGATGGAAAGAGAATTCACCCCTCCGATCTGTATTTTCGGTGACATCTTTTACTATACTAAGCCGGTTCACCATAACTAGTCATGGCCCCTGCCTAAGCATAGTATTAACATTCAGATAGATTCCAAGAAAGTAAAATAGGAAATGGATGAAACAGAGAGATTGTAGTGTTTTGTCAAGTTGCTCCACGCCTTATTTACAACCCTCTCATTACCAATCTGGGATCCTGCAGGCCTCAAATTCTCTCCCGGCAGGTAGATTCCCGTACTTTGCTATTTTGTTTGATAGATACATGCCAGCTACATGATGGCATTATATGATAACCGTACAGTGTTTCTGGTATCAACCTGTTAGTGTTAGGCAACCGCAAAAGCAATGGTCCTAGCGTTCATAGACATTCTCCAGTACATGGCTCTTCTCCAACTCTTAACTCTCTGATCCCAGCCTAAAACAGACCCAACCAAATTGCAAAACATATATGCAACCAATAATGTTTTGCATCCCTATCAGCAATTAGTGCAAAATTTTGGATTCAATGCCCATATATCATTGGATCTACTCTTGATGAGAAATAATTTTGGAAAAGGAAACATAACTAACAAAAATCAAATTGATAAGCTAAAAGCACAAGGACAAGCAAATTCTGCAATACACAATAGTATGAATTCATGGATTAGATGGTCTCGACAGTTGAGTTGCTCTAGCTAAATATTTTCTTCAAAATCTACAGCCATTAAGTACGTCATGGAATTATGTATGGTTTGAACAGTTAGTCTATCCCAAATATTTGTGTGTACCCAGAAATTGTATCCAAGTATTAAGTTATTTAAGTACACTATTAAGATCAAAGCGAAGCACTGAGCTTACCTTTCTGCATTGTAGGAAGAAGACCGTTTAAGCGCTGAATACCTCTCAGCTGGAACATCTCTTTGCATCTTAGTCTCAATAAGGCTCCCACTGAAGTATTCCTTTTCTTCCAACCTCATTCCCATTAATCTGGGATTTTCTGACAGGTAATCAAGCTCACCCATCATCATGGTGCGGGAAATTAACGGCGAGGGGAACTTCAGGTTTGGAAACCTTGGCTTGTATGTCTGAACGATTCCGGCATTTTCATGATCTTTCACCGAAAGTGAGCCACAAGTGATGAGCTGCATCAGTACATTTGTCGGCTTTAGCTTCGGGCAGGTGGGCACAACAATATCCTCCTCTTCAAGAATCCTAAAGCTGTTCGTCACATTATCTGCTCGTATCAATGACTCTAAACTCTCGGACTTGCCACGGGTCGACGGTATGCTCAATGGAGTAATACACTGGTGCAGGAGTTCCCTGGAGATCCCTTGGAGATCTGCTGACCGGCGAGGATGGCTTTGCCTGTACTCTGTAATTTCACGAACGACAGCATCATGATCTGTGCTCAGACTCTTCTTGCGTATCTCGGGTGCTCTGCGACCCGATCTTCTGCCAAGATCATCAGTTTGAGTTGCAGCATCCATGCAACCGGTGGGCTTGTAAACTCTGAACTCCACTGGGCTCGCAGACCCGCTCGCTGGCAGTTGAGTCCTCTCATTCCTCTGGGGCTCCAACTCCTGTGACATGGTCTCCAAGGAGCGATCCCTGCACGGAGAGGGGGTGTCATCCTCATCTTGTGAAGGCACAGACGGTGACCGTCGGGCCTTGGATTCTCTAACTATCACGCTAGGAGGGGAGGATGGGTAGGACTGATCTCTCGGCAATGGCTGCCGTGCACCCTCTTTTGGTCTGCTCGGTTGCTTTTGGTTGCCGTTACTGACGGGGTAAAATGGACCTAAACAGCCAGAAAATACTAGTAATCAGCGAGCAACCAACACTGTCACGAATTGAGTTGAGGCATTTAGCACTGAATTTTCTAGTCCAAGTTCAGAAATAAAAAATGCGAATTCAGAAAAAATATAGTATATATGGTCACCTGAAGGGGATTGGTCCACGAGCTCGGAGCCCTTGAGCACGTACTCGCCGTCGGTTGCCGGGACGACGAGGTCATCCTCCGAAAGGTCGTGCCACACGAACCCATTCTTGTAGCTCCTGAAAACCATCGACTGACCGATCAACACGGAAGCACCCAAAAATTCGCCAAGAAAAGCTGCTCAAGAAAACGTCACGGAAAACGAGCAGTGTTGCAGTACCTCTTGCAGGACCACGAGTACATCGCGGCCATGCCCTTGCCGCGCACCAAGTTGAGGTGATTAATCACATCTGAAACCCGCCGGCCGCCGCCGCCCCAGGAAAAAAAAAGGCTATCGTCGGTAAACGAGAACTGGTAGAGAAGCTGGAATTGCATGCGAGGTCGCGTCCGCGGTCGCTTACCTCTGAGATAGAGCCCCTCCGGCGAGGCCAGCGGCACCTCGACGAAGTGCGGGTGCTCGAGGTGGCGGCTCCGGGTGAGGTAGTACACCACCGGCACCTTCCGCGCCGCCGCCGGCCTCTGGCGCTCGGGGCTCCGCGGCCGCCGCCCTCGGCTCTCCATTCTCGGCGCCCAGCTTCAGTTTGACGCTCCTGCACTCCTAGGAAGAAGAAACTGAAGTCGCGTCGCGTCAGCAGCAGGAGAAGCTGGCAGGAAAGAATCCGGAAACCCCGCTTGAGTTACATCACATCAGACGGCGCGGCGGCACAAAATTACAAGCCTAGCAACCTCCCAATTTCCCATCGAGTAATTAATTAAATAATAAACAAAACAAAAACAGTGGCGACTGCCTGCAGCGAAGTGAGGGTACCTCGAGCTCCAAGTCCAAAGCCTTGTGGAGACGAAACCGGGTCGAGATTAGCGGGCGGGTGCCTCCGGAACGTGCATTCCCCGGCGCATGAAGGCGGCACCGAGATTGGGACTCGCCGGCAATCAGAATTGGGACGAGAAGAGAGAGGTCGGGCAAGATAGAATAGAATCGGCAGGCAGGTGGTGGTATAGGCGCGCACGTCCCGGCAGGGTCCTTTTCGGGCTCACTGGCGCGGGCACATGAGGGGACGGGACACCGGGGAACTGATCCTGATCCCAAACTTTCCTCCTCTCATATTTTTGACGCGGGAGCGGGCGATGTGACCACAGGAAGGGCCAAGCGGGTGCGTACAAACAAAAATCCTCGGTTGGAGCTTTCCGGCCGGTGAGGGAGGCAGGCGCGGACACGCAGGTGCTTCCAAGCCTCAAAAGGGCTGGTTTACAGCGAGGCGTGAGGAGGATGCGTGCGTGGGCGAGAGGAGCACGAGAGGTAGCAGAGTAGCGGGGAGGATGTGATATGCGCGACGAGACGACGAGCTCAAGAAGGCAATGACGGCATTGAATCGCGGCGGGGCAGGGCGTAATGGCGGGCACGGGCCTGCAAAACGGGACCTTTTTCGGGCGAGCAGGAGCAGGGAAGGGAATGACTTTTCCCGTGGGCCGAGGGGAGAGGGGAGTAGCCGTCGACCTCTGGACTGCGAGTCTGCGGCCGCGGCAGCTGCGCCTAGTGCGCGTCAGGTTAATGGCGAGGAAAGGGAAAGGGAAAGGGGAAGGGGAAGGGGTGGGGGCACGGAGCAGGCAGGGGCTCGAGGTCAAACGGCAGTAGGAGCATGTATGGCGCTGGCCGGCGCAGGGCGGGCAGGTGAATAAAGCAGCGGGTACTGGGCCTGGGGGTGACGACTGCCGAGGCAGGCGGCGAGAAGAGAGCAGTGGAGTGGAGTGGACGGCGGTGGCGCCGGGCGGTTTTGGCGGGTGAGACAGGTGTACGAGGCGGAGCTGGTGGCATTGATTGCGCTAGCGCCCGTCGCGCGCGTCCCTGGGGCGGGCTCCTTGCCAATGCCTGCCTAGCCGCGGAGCGCGGAGATCGGAGACGGCTCGGCGGTGATTAGCGGGCATCGAGGACGGGGGTCGACCATGGCTTGCAATTGCAAACAGCGGGTTCATGGACCACCCACCCCCTCGGTTGGCCCCCCGGGATTTTTGCCGTGTGAAGACGTGGATTCTGGGTCTCGAGCGCCCGGGCCGGGGCGTTTCTCATCTCCTCTGATCTCCGTGGAGGTGCAGGCGAGCAGCACGGCACGCACGGGACAGGAGACACCGAAGTCCCAAAGGCCAAAACGTAGACTGCTGGAAGGAAGCTTATTACTGCCCCATCATCATCCCAGGTTGGATATTCTGGAGCGGGACAGGAATGTTCTGGTACTCAGGACACGTTCGGTTACCCTGGAATGATTCTCATTGGTTAATTTGTATAATAATTGATCACCTTGATTGATTCCTAGCCTCATTCCAAGACAACTGAAACCGTTCTGATAAAGAATATTTTTCTAGGATGCTGGCTCTTTTCGTTCCTCCAAACTAAGATATCATTTATTCATCTTGTCTCTTTTGGACGTTGTTGGTCTTTGTTTGTGTGTCCTCTCTTCTTCTTGCTCGTCTGCTTTGTCACACCAACCACGCTCGCCCTCCTCCTCCCCACCAGCTTGGCCCTAACTGTGACACCCACTCACTTTGCCTCTTTGGCTTAGTGGCGGTGCCCACTTTCCCGCTCTGCACCTCTAGCTCGGCTCAATAGCGGTACCTGCCTCCATCGCCCCTTTTGGCCTGACGGCAATGCCTCTGCCCAATCCGCTTGGTGCCACCTACCTAGCCGCTATGTGACACTTGCTTAAGCCGTGGCACCCTTATAGCCCCGACGGCGGTGCCCACTAGGAAGAATGTAGTGTAAAAGGACAAGTGAGGTCATAGATAGCATATGGAGACTACACGCCGCTAATAACTATTGCTAACGGTGTCACATACTCTCATATCTACTCATCACTCTTGCTCTTCTACCAAAGAGAAAACACAGATGACTACCTCTCTAACCAAACAGCTAACCGAGATTGTTGTATCTCAGAAAACATGGAGAGGATCATCTATCCCTTATTCAAAAACCAAACACACGGCTCCAAGCAAACAAAAAAAATCAAAGCCTACCCTCACCGGTCACCGCATCTAAAGCTGACCTGGGGTGCACCGTGCTGCCCTGTCCTGACTCCTTCGGCAGTGGGGTGAGGCTGCGGGCCTGCGGTTAGTGTGGTGCCGAGACAGAAGACCCGGATGGTGAAAAGGGCTGGCGTGGTAATCATTGTAGAGCACCGTGTACGAAAAGCTTCCAGCTTTACGATAGAACAGTACGAGAGAAAGGAGGAATGGTAGCCTCCTCGTGCCGAATGTCCTTGGGAGTCACTAATTACTGTACCCATTATGTTAAGGTACTCTAATCACCCAGGCGTAGGATTCTCTGTGCACTCACTACGGCAGCCCTAGCTACTTGTATGCTTATATTTGTATATAGCGCAACTTTTGAGATTGTCTTCGGTCATCTGTCTGATCTTGATAGATGGAGCAGAGTGGCCAAGGCCCTTTCTTCTTTTGTACTTAGAGAAAAAATAGAGTGGATGTATTATGTCAGTTCTTAGACTGTCCGCAGTGGCATACTCTAAATGATACTCTAAAACTTTAGAGTATGGATATAGAGTAAAAACGGCTGCACTGGATACTCTAAAACGATACTCTATCCTTTCTCTTACTCTATATTTAGAGTAGTACAGTGTTTACTCTATAGTGCGCAGTGGCGGGCCCTACTAACTAAACCAAGGAAAAAAAATGCTATAACTCACAAACCAAAAATCCAAATTAAATTTCGATTGCACCATTAAATTCGTCTCAATAAATCCTTCAAAACTAGATCACTCATGGATATATTTAGATAAAGTGACAAGTGGGTCCCACAGTAGATAGAGTGGATAGAGGATGATATAGAGGATGGATGGGTGCGGGAGAATTGAGTATAGAGGAGAGAATCTTGCTGACTAGGACGTATAGAGGATGAATATAGAGGATCATGAGTGCGGATAGCCTTATACTCTTAAATTGCGTTATTTTGATAATTAATCTTTGTTCATGTCTCAGTAGCCATTTAAACGGGTCCGAGCTAACATGTCAGTTCCATCTCCCCTTCCCCAAATCTCTCGTGGACATGACCAATTGCTCGTGCACTTGCCACTTTGTGGCATGCCACGCCAACATCGCCTCGTGCACCCACCCCTATCATTGTCATCCTCTCAACGCGCAGCGCTGCCCTACAATTGTAGCCGCATCGCCTCTGCCACTCGCGATGCGCCGACTCAACAAACGCCCTGCCGTGCACGTCGTCTCACCCTATCCACCCTATCATTATTGTCATCGTGGCCCTATGGCCACTAGTAGCATGTCTTCCTCATCATTGCTTGGCGGTGTCCACACAACCGCACATATCGTCATGATACCAGGATCCGAACTGAGATTACATTTGGATAGATACTTGGATCCGTACAAAGATTACATTTTGATAGATACTGGGATCCAAACAAAGATTACATATCATAATAATGATATAATTTATGAGTACGGGTCTGGTGACAAACCCACAACCATACAATGGAGCGATATAAAATAACCTAAAGTCACCTCCAATGGTGACTTTATGAACTAGTTATAAGCATATTATTTTATTTTTTATTAAAAGAGAGAAGACTCTCTTAATCAAGAGTTAGTCTCATAGCCACATTCTAAGATTACTACGAGGTTGTCATGTGAGGCTTGTTTATATTAAGATAAGAATTGTGTGCTAAAAGTTAATATTATTAAAAAAAATATTAGAGCCAGTAACCAGTATCTCGTACTGTTAGGATGCCCGGGTGGGGGATTTTAATTTTGCGAGCAGCTTTCCTTCACCATCTCTGACCGAGATTCCATCGTTGGAGCAGGAAATCTTCAAAACAGGGCGCTGGCCGCTGTGCGCTGTGGCTGTGGCCTGGCGGAGTATCTGAGACTATGGGTCCATGGGCTAGCCCTGCTAGCCAATAAAATCAAGGACTATTTGCCCTTTGCCTTGGTCCACAAAAAGTCAAAACAATAGCCATAGGAAACTGCTCCATTTCGATAGGTGTCAAATGCTATACAATATACTGCGCCACGTTCAAAAAACAATATACTAGCGCCGCACGAACCATACCGTGACATCCATGCTTTGTGTTCTTTTTGTTCCCTTTCCTTCCATATGCTACTTCATCCGTCACCTACCCTACTTCATCCCTTTCCTTCCATATACTACTACTTTGGATCGACCAATGACCCAAGGAAAGTAAATTCAGCATCCCTAGTAAGACGGTAAACCACAGTTCTGTGTGTTCCCTTGCATGAACCTAACATGCATGAAACGATTCTCAAATCTCCCAGTGGCATGTAAGCATGCAAAGTCGAATTGACGGAACACTTCGATTTTTTACTGTCGTCCCTAAAGCTGTCAATTTATACCATGATAAAACGAGAGATGTTTCGGCGAATGCACTTGAAATTTTGGATCACAAAAATAGGAAAAAGCATGCATTAAGTTTTTTTTTTTTTTTGGCTTCATGCCTTGAAAGCAGCGTTTGGCTAGGCAGATGATCCTAACTCCATGCATTTGAAATGAAGATGTTGCTTGGACCAAACAATTTTACCATGCGGTCAACTAAATAGCCCCAACTACCCAATACTCGTACCTATACCAATATCTAAACAAAACTTGAATTTATGATAGGTACCTATACTTGAATTTATACCATGATAATAACATTTATGATACTAAATAAACATAATTAGATTCTTTATTAATTATATTTTCATAGGTACCTATATTTGATGTCGTAAATCTTTATAATTTTCTCTATAGTTTTGGTCAAACTTTAGATGTTTTGATTTAAAAAAAAATTGTATGAACAAGAGCAAACAAAGAAATGAGAGGGAAAAACAACGAAGGAGATATTTGTCTTGCTGCTAACGGTAGTCCTGCTCAGTTGTGGCCTTGTGGGGAGAAGACAATCGTACTTGAGTCGATCAGGTAAAGCAGCCGAGACGTAAAGGCAAACATAATAGTACCAACGCCCAACGTCGCTTCCATGGCTGAGTTTAGTTCCACCAAAAAAATACTATGTAAAAAAAAATTATCCGTCACATCAAACTTGCGATATATGTATGGAGTACTAAATGTAGATGAAATCAAAACTAATTGTACAACTTGGTTGTACTTTGCGAGATAAACGTTTTGAACCTAATTAGTCAACGGTTGGACATTATTTGTCAAATAAAGTCAAAACGTGCTATAGTATATTTTTCACCATTTTCAGAGAACTAAACACAGCCCATGTTTAAAGACAGCCCATGTTTAAAGACAGAAGCAGCAGTGGTTAGTTCCGGACTTCCAGTACAAGAACAGCAAATGCTCTTGAGGGGTTGTTTAGTTGGTGAAAAAGTTTGGGTTCGGCTACTGTAGCACTTTTCGTTTTTATTTGGCAATTTGTGTCCAATCATGGACTAATTAGGCTCAAAAGATTTGTCTCGTGATTTACAACTAAACTGTATAATTAGTTTTTTCTTTCGTCTACATTTAGTACTCCATGCATGTGTCGCAAGATTTGATGTGACAGGTACTGTAGCACTTTTTGGGTTTACTTTTTGGGTTGTACACCCAACTAAACAGGCTCTTGGCAACATTTCTGGCAAAGCACTGCCAATAATTAAAGCTTTGAAGATCATAAATGCGGATCTGAGCACCTCATACATAAATAAGAGCATGTTTAGTTCAAAAAAAAGAACTCAAAAAATGCTACAGTACCTATCACATCAAATTTTGTGGCGCATGCATAAATATAGATGAAAGAAAAAACTAATTACACAGTGTAGTTGTAAATCACGAGACAAATCTTTTGAGCCTAATTAATCCATGATTGGACACAAATTGCCAAATAAAACGAAAAGTGCTACAATAGCCGAACCCAAAAATTTCCCCAACTAAACATGCCCTAAATATAAATAGATTTTTCCTGTTTAAATGTTCCCAAAAAAAAGCTGAATAAAATCGGTTACTGTCTTAAAAAAATACTCTACTTGGCCTTCCTAGGCTGCTAGCAACTAGAATACTCGGTGTCCATACTCTGTAACACAGTAACAGGGTCTAGTACACTCTACACAACTGTTGATTGCTTTTTACGTACAAAACATGCCACTGATCTGACATGGATAACATTGCAGATGCACGCGTCTCAATAAAGCGTCCAGGAGGCAGCAACCAGTCTCAACAAAGCGCGTAGTTACTTGAGAACGAGAACGTTAACCACGCGTCTAACCCAAGTCACCCAAGGATTAGCTACTGGACACGTACCTCAGTAGGAGGGCACGGTCACTAGACAGTGACGGGTTACAGCTGAGGAAGCCAGGAACACAGACGCGGACAGGACGTCGAGCAAACGAGGAGTCCAGGACAGAGAGCGCATGTTAGTAGGGTCGGCACCAGCACGGCCGGACCGACCAGGCCAGGCCAGCAGTAGCCGTGCTCTCCTTTTGTCGCGGCGTGTCGCTGACAAAAGACCGATCGTCCGATTGCACGTCTGCACACCCTTGTCTAACAGTGATGGCCTGATCTTGCAGACATTCCGATCTGGAGTTAAGCATGAGCACCATGCCTTGAACAGTTCGGCTGGGCATTCTTTTGGACTAGCACCACGGGAGTACACTACTACAATATGTATACCGTCAGGTGATTATTATACTATGGTACTGTTGATTTATGTTACAGATATGATGTGTAAACTACCCATCCTTCCAGACGTATTTTGTGTCATTCGCTGCTTCCGATCAGTGGAAACACGAACCTCTGTATAATAACTATATGTACCCTCCAATGTACGTATCTGTGGTTTGTTACCTTATCCCATTCCCATCCCAGCTGAAGGAGCTCTCAGGGGCAGAGCCCCAGAGGTATGGGATGGTCACCTTGCGTTGCAGCACCACGCCTTGCCTTGCCGTAGCATCTCCCAGAGGCACGCCATCTGCGCCGGCGACTGGTAGTGCGCGGTGAGGTAGCCATGGACGCAGCCGGACTGGCAGAAACCGGCGCTGTGGACGTACGCAACGGCGTTCCCCGTCCCTGAGCGGTTGAATCGCCCCACCCACATCCCCATGCTCACATCCTCCATCTTGAACAGCTGAGGAAACGCAATCATTTGTTGTTGTTTATTCCCTTGAAGACTCAGTATGTAATCATTTGTTAAGCACCCGTGCACACGGCCACTGACTGCATGGCGATGGGCACGGCTTTTGACTTTGGGTAAATCTTCTCAGGGTCAGGCATGATTGGGTGGGTTCATGTTTTTTCTGTTTTCAACAAGAGTGGTATCATCCACGGGAACCAAAGTTAAAGCAGGTGGTTCTTGAGTGCTAGTGTGGATCCCATTTGGTTTGCAGGTTGCATGCAGCTAATATATCCTCTGCTACCTGATATGATACGAAAGGAGTGGAAAGAGATCTTACGTTTAGTCGGCCATTCTTCATTTCGGATGAGACGAAGTTTGCAATGTCAGAAGAAACGACATAGCCTGCACCATCAGCATAAGGTGGGTACTCTTCTCTGGGCCACTCCTGGAATTTGAAACAACATTACAAAAGAGTTCAATTGATACACATCAATCATGTGTGCTGCAGTGAGAGACAATTAGCCTACATGATTACAGGAGACAATAATGTATTCACGTGGACATCTTGTGATGCTCATGAAGTGACAGCCAGTTACATGCCTAACAAATGTCTTTCAAACCATTTGTTCAGTCAAACTCAGTGCTGTAGCACTTCTGAAGGATACCGCATCCATAGGGTAGTGACAAGGTGTAAATGTAAATGGCAGATCTTCCACTTTAGCAATCGGAAAATACGACAGTTCAATTATTTCACGACATTGAAGTTTCATGCAACTACCCTATACTAGTTACAACTTACAAAACAGATATTTGATTTGTCATTCTGACAGAGACTCTTTGTTGTGTTTGTACCATGAATGTTTCACTACTTCTCATATCTGAAGCCATATAACTGGAGTAATAATCAATCTGTGTATCTTAAAAATAAGCCATGGAGATGACATTTTACCTCGTATGAGACAGCCCATTTTCCCTCCCGCAGTGGCCTGTGGTAGTAGTTCATGTTCCCCAAATAGAAGCTTTTGCCATCTTGGATTTTTTTAACTTCAGCCATTACTGAATCAAGTCTAACAAAGGTATCATCATCACACTTCATGACATACTTCGCCGGAACAACACGAGCCTTCGAAGTTCAAACAACAACATGAAAAAATGGGAGAGCATGTGCATACAAATTGTCAGAAAATGCACTTGAAATACTCTTATAATGTGTTTATACACCCTTGTGCTACATACCACATAGTCACAAATGGCAACAGTCTTCAGAACAACCAGATCATAGCTATCTGCAAAAGGGACAATGACAATGTCCCTGAAGAAATCTGCTTCTTTTATCAAATCTTCATTCACTTCCTTTCTGCCGTTCTGCCCTAAAACATGTTTCAGTTATTTATGTTCCTATCAAGACAAAAAACGGAGGAAGACAATTTTTTCGAGGTATTACCAATGCAACAAAAAAACGTGCCACTATGCTTGATGAATTTCGCACCAAAGACATCCAAGATCTCCTCACGGCCATACGCTCAGTGAAATGGCTCCCCGCTGAAAGAACGCCTATGAACAGCAAAACATTCTCTTTGCCAAGAGGAGGGGTTTTTAGTTCTGTCAGAAACTCCAGATTTCTTTGTACAATGCTTGGATGAGCTGTTGGTAAAGAACCAGCTACTATTGATTTGATGTCAATATTACCATTCACAGAAAATTTTTTTGCATCCTCAGGAACAAAGCCCTTGAAATAAAAAAAAATGCACCAACAGATTATTGCCAATTAAGAAACAAGAACAGGGCACGCATAAACTAAATCAAGTAAATGGTTTAGAAAGGAAGCTCAGCTTACAACACGGTAAGGAAAAGATGTGACATGCTTCCCATCAACATGAAAATGGTAGCCTTCTAAACCAGTACTTAGTGTTAGAACAAACAGTTCTTCCTCCAAGAATGGATATGGCCAATGTATCCAATTTCTGTTATTCTTTCCAGCAATATGGTTCCCCAACGACAATCTCTTCAACTCCTCTGATGCACCACCAATGTTTCCAGACCATTCCTCACATGTCACTAATCCATCAACTGCGCCACGGTTAGCAATATAAGATATCTGACATCAATAATCTGCCAAACTTTTTTCATGATGTCAACAGTTCTCAATACAAACAATTTATGTAGAATACCATAATGTTGTCAGGCAGGCATCCTCTACGAATCAGGTATACATTTTAACTATGGAGATGTTGGGCAACATTTTGTAGAACCTAGAAAGGATTGTGTCCGCCATCTCTATGGTCTATAATATCTACACGGGTGCATCAACATAAACATTTCGTACAATGTATATAGATTATGTAAGACCAAAGAGACAGAAATTCACCTTTTTTTTAAAAAAAAAAGGAAAACAAAAAAGATATAGTATCCACAGCTATTCTGTGTTGTTTATGATTGCACAACTGAGCGCTCAGGGTACAAATGCTTGATGGCAGGTTCAGTTATACTGGGTTTCATCTGTTGCTGAGCTAGGACCCTAGGAATAGCAACAACTAACAGACACACTACATGAGAAAATCATAACATGTGCACTACCACTACAGCTAACAGATATGCTACAACAGGAAATGGTAACACGAATACTGTCATGTTAAAGGAAAAGAAACAAACCATGAATTGCTTCTACCACATGTGCCAACAGCTCTAGTAAAAATGGTGGCAGAGGATGAGAGGACTCCACTATGTATAAGCTGTTCGCATGGCATTGCGATTCTCGACAAGGAGGCATGTCTCCTTTTATAGAAGCATCAACTAAACGAAGGAAACTTATTGTTGGGAAGGACCAGAACGGGTTGTGCAGCAACATATTGGGGCTCATTCAGTTTGTCAAAGATCAACTAAACTTTCTTGCTGCCCTCCTCAAAAGAACAATCACTACAGTACTCTTAGAACGACATTTTCATATCTACACTTCGTTAGTTAGGAGTTTCCCAATGTTGGAATGACATACCATTCCATCCATAAAAGTAGGAACGCTATGGCTATCAGTAATTACTAGTAGGAATTGAGCAACACAGCCGGTTGCAGCAATTTTCTATTTGAATAGTTCCCTAGGATCCATTGGTACAGTCAGATTGCAAACAAATAACCCCATATGTCCAAAGCTACAATGCTAATTAATGGAACATCCCAAAAGAGCCGAGAGGCAGAGACTTTTGTGCACCAACCGTACGATCAAAACTACAATCATAGAAACACCCACCCTGAAGGCGCGAACACAGCTCTCTTAATGCAAAGTAACATCCTAATTTACTCTGTTGAGTACCATCACGTTTTTTTTTCCCCCTACTATATAAACTGGTTCCTCACGGATTTGAGCCACCATTGACGATAAATCCTCCAGTCTATTTAACAGTATCACAATCACCGTGCAATCATTGACGGTAAAAAGTACCACTAGCACGGTCACAGCAAGCAAGGAAGAGACAGGGGCACCGACGCACCGGTCTCCTCGTCGGGGCGCGACGGACGGCCATCGCACCGGAGCGCGGGTCCCCATTGTCCGCGGAAGCGCGTGTTCAGCTCGATCACCGGGCGGCGGCTCCAGTCCCCGCTGAGCCGCGGGTTGAAGTGCAGTATCCTCGGCGCCGCGTCCCCGTCGCCTTCACCGCGCAGCTCCACCGAAAACTGCGCCACGCCAGCGGCGCCTCGACCGCCCCGCGGCGCGCCGACCAGCGTGACGTGTGACCCCAGCGCCAGCCCGCAGGGCAGGGGCAGCAGGACGCCGCCGCCGCCAGCATGGCGGAGGCGGAGATACGCGCCCGACCGCGTGATCGAGGCCGGGCACCGCGTCGCGCCGCCGACACCCACGGCCGCGGGCGGGGCGGATGACGAGGGGGAGGAGGAGAGGACGTCGCGGAGGATGCGCCCGCCGGACCGGAAGGCGCGCGCGGCGGCCGCGTGCAGCGGCGGGGCCGGGGCGGCGGCGTCGAGCGCGCGCACGTCGAGGGTGGAGATGGGCAGCCGATGCTGCTGGTGCAGGGACGGCGAAGCGGCCTGCTGCGCCGTGTCAGAGCTGGGAAGGAGGCGGTCGGCGGAGTGTAGGGAGAAGGTTGCGACCGAAACGAGCACGGCAAAGGGGAGTAGCAGCAGCACCGGGCGGAGGCCGCCGGCGGTGCGGAGGCCGCCGGCGGTGCGGCGTTGCCGGCGCATGGGCGGCGCCGGCACGTGTTGGATTTTCTGGAGGGCGGTGAGTGGTGACGACAAGAGGGAAACGGGTTCGAGCCGAGCTTTGGAAAACTCGCGAGGTTTATGGTGCAGGAGAAGGGCTTGTTCGTTTTTTTTTCGCGTGCACGTCTTAGGCCTCGTTTAGTTGGCAATTTTTTTTAAAAAAATACAACTGTAGTATTTTCGTTGTTATTTGGCAATTAGTGTCCAATCATGGTCTAATTAGGCTTAAAAGATTTGTCTCGTCCATTTCGTCTAAACTGTGTAATTAATTTTATTTTTTATCTATATTTAATGCTTCATGTATACGTCTAAAGATTTGATGTGACGGGGAATCTACTGTTCTTTTGTAAAAAATTTTGCATCTAAACTGGGCCTTAGTTGCTGAATCGGTAATTCTCGGTACAGGCGTCCGTCCGGACCCTCCTGACAGTGGGCCGCCCATGCCAGCCCAACGATCATCCCTGATGTGCTCATCCACTCATCCTTCAACTGATCTCACATGAAAAAAAAACTCACCTCACCGTAGGGCCGTCTCTGCGAGACCGCGACATCGACCGCGCTCTCCACCATGCCTCCGCTCCACCAGGCAACATCTCCACCGCGACCCCCTCTCCACCGCGCCTCCACTCTCTCAGGCGGCATCTCAAACCGCGCCAAAGCGCAGCAGCCCATCTTCCTCCCTCTCCACCGCGCATCTTGCCCAACGCGGCCTTCTAGAGCACGTGGACCCACCGCGGCCTTCTACACTGGACCTGCCATGGTATTCTCCACCGGAGCGGCGAGCTCTACACCTGTAAACTCCACGCGCTGACGAGCCTCCATTCCAAAACAGCAAGGAGATATTGCATTGAAAGCGCAAGTTGCAAGCGTATGTTTCAAGTGTTACATATGTTTCAAAGGTATGTTGCAAGTGTTTTATGCGGATGTTGCAGAAGTAGATCGGGATGTTGCAAGTGTTTCAGAAGTATGTTGCAAGTGTTTTAAAGGCATGCTACAAGCATTTGTTCAAAATGTTTAATATATTTTAGACGTATGTTGCAAGAGTTTCGATCTGGATGTTTCATACACATATATGTCGCAAGAGTATGTTCGAACTGTTTTAGTTGTTTCAGTCTTATGTTGCAATAAGTGTTTTCATATTGCAAGTTGTAAGTGTTTTATCTGATGTTGCATATGTTTCGCACATATATTTCAAGTGTATGTTCTAAATGTTCCATCTGCTTTAGACGTATGTTGCATCTAAGTGTTTCGTATTTCAGAGGCAGCGAGTCATGGGCATAGCCCGGACGTCGGGGATGGACCGCTGCGAGCCGGGACCGGCGGATGGGGCATGCTGGGGGCCGGGGCCGAGGTGTGTGGCACACTTGGAGTCGTACGGATGAGGCGTGCTCGTCCAGTCGTCCTCGTCCCGGCTCCTGGGTCCTGCCCGTACGGAGAGAGGAGGGGGTTTAGGGGAAAGGAGCGCGCAGAGAGGAGACGTGGCGTCCGGACTTGCGGAGAGAGAAGAGGGGATAAGGAGGAAGGAGCAGCGGGTACAGCGTTTCCATATACATGCGTGATGGAGGAGCCGCAGGCGTCCGGACGCGCGCTTCCATCCGGACATCCGGGCACTAGTATCTGCCTTGCCGAATTGTGGGTTTTTGCTCTCGTGGGGTGTTTGCTCTCTTATTAGTTTGTTTGCACTCAAAACATTGCCATTCGCTTGAGATAAAGGATACGGTACCCGGGGTACTATACAACTATATCAAATTAATTAAAGAAGAAAGTGTGCAATTATCAGCATGGTTAGTCATGGAACATGTGTTGTACTGTCATCAATCGTAAAGACCAAAATCGGCTCTTTAACGTTAGAATGGCATGGCGTACGGGCTGCTTTAATAAGGGCTCAAAAGTAAGGGCAAGACTTTTATCTCCGGTTTATAAATAATAATAACTAGCAAATATATCAGTGTTTTACTACAAGTAACAATCTTACATTTAACTAGCAAACATATCCGTTTGAGTACGTGGTGGATGCACAAAATCTTTAAAAGCTAAATTTTAGACCAATTTAGCTTACTTTTATAACGTAATGAACTAATGCTCTTTTTATGAGATTGACTAAACTCTAGGCATAACTTTAGCCATATGTTTGGAGCTTTAAGAGCTAAGATGATCTAAAGTTTAGTGGACCATGAGATCTGAAAAAGGCCAGGTAAACCATCTTAAATGTCATCTCGTAGAATGTCACGTAGGATTTTTGTTGACATGGAGGAGAAAGGGAAAGGTAAGAGAAAGATGTGGTTGGTTGGTGAAGCAACCGTCTCACCATAAGCCCAAAAAAAATGCAATGGCCATGAGACAACTATTTTCACCATTGCATGACTTAATATTGCTATACAATTCACAGAGATCTCTCTTCATTGATTATAAAAATTAAGAATAATTAATTAATATAAGATATCTTAAAAGATAACTCATTATATGTGTTGGTTGTTCAGTCGTCTTATAATCATGTAGCACCATATAAAATCATCTATGAGACAATGTCGACGTACTTGCTCTAGTTATAGTTTCAAATTCTACGTAGAACTCACATAAAACGCAACCCCCGACTCGTTAGAATTCGAGGTGGCATGCGTGGCCGAGCCCAAGCAAGTCGATCGTTGCGCCGCTTCCAAGCAAAAATCAACGCAAAGTTTCGTTCATCAGGCGGGGGCCGCCCACGCCACGCGGGCGCAGCGGGGCAAGCAGATGGCGACGGGCGCGTGGTGGCGGCGGTCGATTATCACGGCGCCCTCGCTCCGCCTGACCGCCTAGCTAGGACGATCCGCCATCCGGCCGGCATGCTCGTCACACTCGACAGTTCAAGCCGAGTCGCTCACGTCCGCGTCGAGCCGGCCCCTCGAGGCGTGGACTCATGACGTAACATTTTGTGATGTTTAATTAACCCGCGTGGGTCTATTCCTTTTCAGGCTATGGGTATGACTAGATTTTATAGTTTGGATTGAAATAAGGCTGCATTACTGAAAAGAAAAGGAATAAAATTATGCCATAAAGTGCTAGGAGAGCGAGGCGTATTGATTTAGATGCGTCATGAACCACTCCATTCACTACAGGAAACTGGCTCTTTGCCGACTGTAATTTTCTTTGCCAACTGTTTTTTTTCGACACTCGGCAAAGAGGTCCCTTTGCCAACTGGAATTTCCTGCAGTCGGCAAAGCAGGATTTGCCGACTGCCTGGCTTTGCCGACTGCCAGGCAGTTGGCAAAGCCATGGCTTTGCCGACTGTCAGGCAGTTGGCAAAGAATTGCAGTCGGCAAAGGCAGACCATGGTTGACGCCATCCACACCGACACCTTTGCCGACTGCCACTCCGTCAGCAGTCGGCAAAGGTGCAGGCTTTGCCGACTGCCATCCTTCCTGGCAGTCGGCAAAGGCTCTTTGCCAACTGCCACTGATGGCAGTCGGCAAAGAATTAATTTTTTTTTTGATTTTTTATCCCAGTTTTTTTGTGTTGCCTTGCTACAGTAAGTACATGATATATTCCAAGTTTGGGGTCATTTTGATTTATTTTGCTATATTCCATTGATTTTTGCTGTTTCTTTGATTTTTTCCGGCAGCTCTAGATTTGAACTGCAGGTACATGAAATAATGGAATCCGGCGATTTAGAAAATGATATTCATGATGTTTGGAGCATGTTGAGGCCGTGTGCGGGGCCTCGCGTGAAATTTCGACCGTGTTGGTGTCGGAACACGCCGAGGCACGCGCGTGAAAAGTGTTTTTAAATTTTATAAAATCGAAACGGAGTCCGAAAATGACGAAACTTGACGACGTGTCTTGCCATCGCATGTGGAGGCTGTGGTAAAAATTTGAGAAAGTTTCGAGCAAGTGGCGACGTCGGATGGCTAAAACCTGGACTAACGTCGGGTGGCTAACTTGTTATCACATGTGGAGATGTCCAGGTTTTAGCCACCCGACGTCGCCACTTGCTCGAAACTTTCTCAAATTTTTACCATAGCCACCCGACGTCGCCACTTGATCAGAATTGTCTTAAATTTTTATGAAGTGTTTATGGAACAAAATATATTATTGTGTCATTTTCAGAATTATCTAACCAATTTAGTTATTATTGTAATTATTTTATTGCATTTTCCATCTATTTTTGGGATGTGAGCTCAAATGAAATAAGCAATTTTTAGATTAAAATTTTTCCCTTGATTCTAATCTAACCAGAGAACATTTATTAATTTTTTGTGGAAATGACTAATAATTATTTGCTTAGTTTTAGTACTAAACAGTGCTGTAATAATTAAATAAAGATCGGGAGCCAAACCACCAAATATATACTTCGGATTCTCTTTCCAGATTCTTCTGCTTCCCGATCCTTCTCCTCTTCGCTCTCTCCTCCTCCCCCGACGCTCTCTCCCCCAACGCGGGCGACAGCGACGACGCCACTCCGCGCGTGCGCCCCCATCCTCCCTGGCAGTCGGCAAAGAATTTTTATTTTTTTTATTTTCAATCCCAGTTTTTTGTGTTGCCTTGATACAGTAAGTACATGATATATTCCAAGTTTGGGATCATTTTGATTTATTTTGCTATATTCCGTAGATTTTTTCTGTTTCTTTGATTTTTTCCCGGCAGCTCCAGATTTGAGCTGCAGGTACATGAAATAATGGAATCTGGCTATTCAGAAAATGATAGAGCTTGATTTTAGAAAAATTTAGGAAAAAGAACCATCACGTTTGGAGTTAGTATGAGGGAGAAAAACTAGTTACAAGATTCGGCCACCGATTAAAAAAGAAATCACACTTGTTCACGAAATCACACTTGTTCATCATGAGGAAGTGTGATTTATTTTTTTAATCCGTAGCTGAATTTTGTAACTAGTTTTTATCCCTCATACTAACTCCAAATGTGATGGTTCTTTTTTCTAAATTTGTCTAAAATCACGCTCTATCATTATGTTGAGTTCCAAATAAGAGACGTGTCAATTTATAACTAATGTTTGCTAACACTTTCTCAAATGCAAAAAATACCAATATAACAATTGTAGATATTTATGATTTTAGCAAACTTGTTATTCATGTCGTTTTCATTTGAAACCATTTAGGGTTTCAAAAAAGTGGTTTGTAGTTGTCAATTTTTCAAATTCAAATTTTGAGTGGTTCAAACTTTGTCAAATGAAAATTTGATCAAAATAACAAATGTAGATCTTGATGAGTTTAGCAAACTTGGTATTTATGACTTATCTATTTGAAATCAAATACTATTTTAAATTATGGTTACAACTTGATTTTTTTCAAATTCAAAATTTGAGTTATCCAAACAAAGTCCAATGACAAGATGACCTTAATAACATTTGTACATATTGATGATTACTACAAATCTTATGTTAATATCATTTTTATTTTACATCATTTAACGCCTCAAAAATATTTACCAAGCTTGTGTTTTTATTTTCTGATTTTAAAAAAATAAAAAATGGGCCTAAACCTCAGAATGAGCCCGTTACTATGCTCAGCCCATAATTGCTGGCCATCGATTCAAGATCCAACGGCTTTCGTTGCACCCACGAGATATAAAAAGAGCTGTAACCCTAGCCTCCCCACAGCCTCTCCCAGCCCCCACCCCTCTTGTAACTCTCCCTCTGACACAGCGAATGGCAGCGGCGCCCGGCGAGCGAGGTGGCCGGCGAGCGGGGTGGCCGGCGCTCGCGGGCGGAGGCAGCGCGAGCGGGGCGCAGGCGGAGGCGGCGCACGCGGGCGGCGCGCGCGGGCGGAGAGGAGCAGCGGCGAGCCACCGGCGTGTTCCCTCCCCTTCCCCAGCATGTCTTCCCGGCGTGGGGCCCGGCGGCGGGGCGGGGTGGCGCCGGGTACGCGGCCCGACGGCGAGCGGCGGGGCGGACTCCACTCCTTCCCTCTCCCCTCCGGCACGGCACGGCGCGGGGCCCGGCGGTGGGGCGGCGCGGCGGGCGGCCTCCACTAGGTATGCCCGCTCCTTCTCTTCCCTTGCTGTTGTGCAAAAGCCAGCGCCGTGGTGCATCAGGCCTCTTCCAAGGCCACCGGCCAGATTGCCGGTCACCACCAGGCATCCGGGCTCCGCCACTCGCCATGGCCCTTGGCCTGTTCGACAGCTGCGCACCAGCACAGCTCCTTTGGATTTGTTTTCTGCTTGTTGAATGTAGCAGCAAGGGAGCTATATCCTTTCTTGCAATCATTAATTAATTTCGAAATCCTGCTGTTAGGAGAATGTTTCAGAGTACGGCCAAAATAAATTTTGTGGTGAATTAAAAAGTTGTAGAGAATAGATTTTGATTTCAAGTGAATCGGGTAAGCAATTGTCACATACAAAAAAAGGTTTAATTGGGCTTGCTTTCTGTTCAAATCATTTGAATCAACTGTGGGTAGGTAAAGGACTAAAGGTGCTCTCAGCTAATGCCCTATCGATGGTTAGGTTAATCTCAGCATTTGTGCTAAAGTAACTGTTGTTTCCTGGGTTTCGATCAGTAATTAGGACTACACCTTCAGTACATGCACAATTGATCTGATATATTTCAAGCTTCAATGATGGGAGTTATTATATCTGATGCTTGAAACTTGCAGTTTACAAATTTCAGTATGTTTCATAAACTTTCGGACTGCATTATCCATCGATTTATAATTTGCCTTGTTTTTCCAGAGCTTAACGAGAAAGCATAAATCAAGACAAATAAGGTATGTCCTTGCCATATATTACACTATTAGACGTACTTAACTATGCTTTGAAGAGGATGAAGGGAGGTAAAGCGATGGGCTCCCAAACCATTACTTTTCCATGCATGATGCGCCATACATCTACTCTTTGTATAACTGCATCTGCTGACCATTGTCATAGTTGTATGTTGATGGTCTCGCAATTTTTTATATCTATGTCACAATTTTTTTTTGAGGAAAGATGTCACAATTTTTTATAACTGCAGCGGTGAGCTGTCAGCAACTGATATCTCGGCGTTCCCATCTTTTCATTATGAAGCTCTATTTCAGAATCTTAGCTCCCATCACAGCCACCTTTTATGCCAAGGCATATATTGCCTCCAGGTGACTCTTCAATTACTTTTCCTCTCCAATTCAACCTCTCGGTACATCTCTAGATTCTTTTTATGCCCATCAGTTATGACTTCAGATACTCAATACCGTTTAGGATCCCCGCAATAAATCAATTTGGACAGAGCTTGTTCAGAATAGATTACAAGCTGTTTTGTGCCCCCAATAGCTTCTGTTATGCACAAGTGACACTGACGTACAGTGTAAGATCCATACACTGACATACACCGCTTGCTGCTGCTCTTGAGGCCTCCGCCAAGTCGGTGAGCTCCCAATTCCCATGCCTCGCTGGAGTGGTTTGTTAATTTGCCCAAGCGCCGGATTGAGGGTTTGGGTGCATTTTGCAGCACCCTGACCCGTGCAGCTCGCCGGCCTGTGCACCTACGTCTCGCGCTGCATCTGCAGGTATCATTCACTAGAGCAATTTCGTGTCCATTTTAACACCTAGTGATTTTGTGCATAACTGCATATCAGACGACTAGTGCTATACCTAGTGATTTTGTGACTCAATTAAACAACTATTTATACATGTATCTGAAAAACATGTTTCGTGCCCCATATCTTTTTACCTTTCAATTGATGGTAGAAGTTTTCAATCTCAGTTATCATTGTTCTCTTTACTGTTTTCTTGTGAATCGATACATATGGTGCTGTGCAACAATTTGCACTCTGTAATTATTCAGAGACCACTTTCAATATTTCTGCTGGAGCTGTGCATTAAAATGTTTTACAACACTTAGAGTGCTTATTACATGCAATTGGTGGCAACTCACAAGGCATCCAGAAGTAATTTTGTGAGATTTTGGAATGAAAAATTGCATGTAGCATTTTGCATTGAGTAGTGGGTGGGCACTATAATTATGTGTTGTGCCTGCTAATCATGGCCGTACCGTGCTGCTGTATGGCTACAGTTGGAGATGATATATTTCATTAACTGAGTATGCTGCATATAGTTGTCTCAGCTAGCAATAAACTTTAACCTGATATGTGGTGATAATTTCTTCAGATAGAATTTGAAGTACCCACTCTGCTCCTCATTGATTAAAATCGTGTGAACGTTGGATCCATAGCTTATATGTGCTTTGTCACCATGATTTCATTTGACCATTCTTACAATACTAGTGCTTTTTTTGTTGTCTAAAAATATATCTTCGCTTAACAGGTAGAGGTGGAGTGCATGGTGAAGCAGTTTACTATTGGTTGAACAAGAAAAAATAGTTTGGTTTCTTTTTCCATCTCCATATTTGTGAACTCATTGTAGTATATTCATGTTGAACATGTACATGACCAGATATCATATCTGTATATATGATATGTGCTGACTCCATAAGTGTTAACTCCATTCATGATGGACTACTAATTTGTGTATTATTTGTTGGTCATGCACGGAAATTGTTGTATGGACAATATATATTTTAATATGTTGTTGCTGCTGTTTTAAAATATTTTTTTTGTGCGTAAGCAGCTCTTTTTTCTGTGAGGATGACTACACAGAAATATTATTTTAAATCTGGGCGAAATGAATTTTCCGTGAGTTCACGTAGACCGACAGAAAAATACATGAATTTTTCGCGAGAAAACAGAAAACAAAAGCAAAAAAAAATTCCAGCTTTGCTACAGTCGGCAAAGCTGGGCAAAAAAACCCAGGACAGAGTCTTTGCCGACTGCAATGGGAGGCAGTCGGCAAAGAGGTCAAACCTTTGCCGACTGCAACTCCGAAAGCAGTCGGCAAAGAACATTTCAAAAAAAAATATTTTCTTTCTTTGCCGACTGCCGAGCTGGCGGCCAGTCGGTAAACAATTTTTGAAAAAAAATTCTTTGCCGACTGCCGAGAAACCAGCAGTCGGCAAAGCCTGCCGTCAGGGCTGACGGCGCCACGTGGCTATGCCGACTGCTGGCGTGGCAGTTGGCAAAGGCTTTGCCGACTGCGTGCCACGTGGCAGTCGGCAAATCCGCCTTTGCCGACCCAGGCTTTGCCGACTGCTCTTTGCCGACTGCCACGTGGCTTTGCGGTCGGCAAAGCCTTTGCCGACTGGGTTTATGCCTTTGCCGACCGGGGCAAGCAGTCGGCAAAGAGGCGTTTTCCTGTAGTGATTTGCATAAATCAAATACTGACAAATGGCCTATAACTAGATAAGAAACTAACAGTTGACGGTTTGATGCTTATTTGAATAGAATATTGTATAGAATTTTTTAAACAACAGCTGAGGTAGAATAAAAACTTCATCTTAGCTTTGGGTTAGATCTGTTGTCGTCGTCTTCATAGGAGCCATTGTTAAGCTCCTGCAGTACCAGACCTTGAACGTCGTTTGAACCTTGACCTTCGTATTCGGTGTGACTAGTATCATCTTCGTTACTTCTAAGGTCGATTCATCACTATCATCACTACTACCATAATAAATCTCACCGTCGATCCTTTTAAGTTTGTTTATGAACTCAGTTAGCGCGTGGAGGCTCAATATTTACCTTCTTGGGAGCAACCGAAGGCTTAACATTGTCCTCCTTGGGAGAAGGATTCGACTGCTCATTAGGTGGTGCACGAATTAAATTATTGTCACTCTTCAAAATTTACCTTGAATTGCTTCAGCTTGTGTCCACAACTTGTTGTAACATTTCACGTTGTCGCTAGTGCTCCCAGTACTCCTTGAAAGATAGACCTAGGGGCTTGGGCATGGTGAACTGTGGATCAAACGAAGAAGATACGGAAAAATTAGGGTTGCATCAAAGCACAAAACTGTAACACACTAGAGATGTGTTATAAATCAGAAGAAAAGCTATGGCATTTGCAGCACAAAACAGCCATGTTCATCCTGTGTGTTCGCGTGCGTTCAGGTGTGTCTGTGTGTGTTCACCAGGGGTCGTCTTCCTCGTCTCTGGTGATGTCGCTGGCGAGTGGAGACATCAGAAAGTTCGGTGTTTTTTATGCTGGTAGCGAGTTGTACGTTATGGAGTAGCTGTATGACTATAGGATGGTTGAGAACCGTTCAATAGTGGAACAGGCTCATGAAATACAGGCACTGGCTAAGGAAATTGAGCAGTTTCCATGTGCGTTTCCCGACAAGTTTGTGGCTGGCGATATTATCGCTAAGCTGCCACCTTCTTAGAGGGATTTTGCTGCCTCTCTAAAATACAAGAGACAAGAGTTTAGTGTGACTGAGCTTATTAGGTCTCTTGATGTTGAGGAAAGGGCGAGCACAAAAGACACGTGGAAAAGGAGTTGAGTCTTCTAGTGCCAATATGGTGCAGAGAAAAAACTCTAATGCATCTCGTAATAAAAGAAGAAGAACAAGTAAGAGAATAACTCGAAGGCTAAGTAAACAACCACTTTTAAAAAGAAAAGAACAAAGAATGTGGTTGCTTTGTTTGAAGGAGCGATAAGCATCGGACAAGTGCGTGCCCAGACCATGACCATTTTGTTCCAACTGCTCCTTGTCCACTAAGATGAATGCCTATCAAGAGAGCAACCATGCATTGAGCTAATGAGCTCTTTGTTCCATGTGGTAACTTGGATGACTTGGTGCTCCCCTTCACCACTGTTGCATAATCCAGCTCGGTTTGGCTTTTTATTCTTAGCTATTAACTTAGTTCGGTTAGTGAGCTCAATGGACGAGCGCGTTAGTAGTGAGCCAGATGCATGCATTCAGTACATGCAGTGGATGTCATTGTTTTGCTCTTTGCTCTGCTCTCAGCGATCACGGTGAGCCAAGCTTTCGGTCATAGGATGGCATGGTCAAGTAGGAAAGAATGGCACTATGATGTGTGGCCTTGAGCCATTGTAATCGTGTGTATATCTGAATCAAATATAGTATGAAAAGCTATGACATTGGTAGCACCAAACTCATTGTGTTCTCCAGTAGTGTTCGCGTTGAGTTGTGTGTGTGTTCGTTGATCCAAGGATCTTCTTCTCCATCTCCGGCAAGCGTCGCTAGCGAGTTGAGGACTACAACTGGTATCAGAACACTTGTTGTCTCTCGCTCGCCGGCGCCCGCCACTGGAGACAAGGAAGATGGCCGGAATTGGTGAACGCACACACACGAAACACAGTGGAGACACAATGGCTTTTGGTGTTGTAACTCACACGGCTTTTCTGATTCAATTGGCTGCGATATATACAATGTAGATTACAAGGCCGAAGCCACCATAGCCACTCACTTCGCACTCCACACAAACCCCTACCTGTCTAGGCCATCCCACGGACGAATTCATCAGAGCATGGTGACCACTACTGAAACTAAACTAAAGGATCACCACTGCATGAACGTGCATGCATCTGGCTGCTACTTATGTGCCTTGATCAGGCTCTCATATTGACTAATACAATAGCTAAAAATTGGAGCAATGACCGAGCCTGAGTTATCCAACAAGCGTCGCCATTCACATCGAAGTTGATCTTCCATCCACGTCCGTTTCCCACTATCCCAACGTTGCGCCTCCGCCATGAGGAAGTGTTGGTCCTGCTGCAGCAGCAGGGCATAATGTGGAGGGCTTCTTCTTTGAGTTAGCGGACCTAGCGCCCACAGCCACCTAGGATGTGAGGACATTCTTTGACATCGTCAATTCGGGGGGGGGGGGGGGGGGGGGGGGGGGGGGGGGGAGGTGTGACCGAGGATGTTCAGGTTGAAGTTCTTGGAGGCACGAGAGGAGGACCGTGCGCGTGAGTAGCATGGCGTCTTGGACGGTGTATTGCCTACCGCCATGGCCAGGGGCTTGGTTGGAGTCCTAGCAGACATGAAGACACAATATGGCCCAAGGACTTTGTCCTCGTCTTTGCAGCCACAGCTGTTACCATGCCTAGCCCATGGAGCTGAGCATGTGGCGAGGATCCAGTCATGCTTGCGTTATTAGTTACGGGAAGGTTGTTGCCCTATTCATCACACTGTCACCACTTACATGACAATGCCGATCACAACCAAGCGGTCTTCATGGTTGTGTTATGCATTGGAAACTTCAGCTTACCCTAATGGCATCGACCTCGGACAATCAAGGTAATCCTGAGATCCAATTCTTCTCTTATGTGACTACTACCTCCATTCTCTTTTACATAAGATGCACATGCATATCAAGATTCAAACTTCAAAATCTTTGACTAATAAATTTTAATTATTATCACACAAACTTGATATGGTTAGATTATAATTAAATTTACTACCAAATTATTATAATAATAAAATTATAAGTATAAATAATATAAAATAAAATAAATAGATGGCTAAAGTGTAATTTGGAAGACCGTGTCATGTCATGTCATGCTATGCTTTATAAACGAGAATGGAGGGAGTATTTTAATTTTACGTATAAGCTTGTCATTCCTAAGTTGTAAGTCTAAGAGCAATTCCGACAACTTGGCTATTCTTGTTGTGGAGGCTATTTTAGAATTTGTATTGCAAAAGGTAGGCTCCAATAGATGTGCTATCTGACTTTGTAAGAGAAACTCCAAAAGAGTTTGTAAAATTAAATGACTAAATCAATGATTTAGCTATTCTCTAAAATAGAAAACTCCTATAAAAATAGATAACTCCAATAGACTTTCTAAAATAGATAACTCCATGCTATATTTAGCTGTTAGGGGGCTCTGCGGTGGTGCCGCTAAGCACACGGGACAAACATACTAGCAGGAAAAGGCTCCACGCACGCGTAGTGGAAGTGGATGGCGAGCCACGACGACATGCTATATTCAGCGAGCGAGGATCCCAGGATAGCGTACTTGTTATTTTAGAACACCGGATATAAGAGCTGTTGGGGGACTATTTTTTTTTGCTGATAATACCAAAATATAGACTATATAGCACATATAGCTTCTCTCTTGTAGATGCTCTAAAATAGGAAGCTAGCTATCCCTTGATTTTCAATGGCCATAGAAAGCCAACAATGAGCACTCGCTATCTAACTTTGTAAAATAGCAAAACTGTTGTGAACCTCTTTTTTTAAGAGTTTTCTATTTTATAAAACAGCTAAACAATGAAATTTGGCTATTAATTTTAGCCAAACTGTCGGAGTTGCTCTAATAGGGTGATAGCCAAGGTCAAAAGTAAAAAAGCCGATCGATCGAACTCAGTAATATTCAGAGAGCAGCTTTCATCAATTGACCACCTGTCAAATCGTCTAAAAATTGAATTTCGTGTACTAGTAAAGCAAAGACCATATATGAGCTGTATCAAAAACCAGAATGGGATTGACGCGCCTCTGGTGCCATTGTGACCGAGCGAGTACTGCAACGCTTGTTTAGTTGAAACCGCAATGCTGCAAGTGAAGAGTTTTGGAGAGAGATTAAAAATGGCCACAAGAGAACCAAATGGGGTTTCTGTTAAAGTAAAAGATCCGTTTGACACAAACTGGAACGTCAAATAAATTTTCAGATACGATATTTATGGAAGGAGAGAGTTCTTTCAGCATAGAAGGCACATGAGAGGGGTGATCAAACCTGGCACGGCACTGAAATAATTTTTAGATTAAATTAACAGAAGGCCAACTGATCATACAACATTAGCATTTGGTTTTCTTACGGATGATATGATTGGGTGTGCACAAGACGTGCCATTTTCACTAAAAAAGATCTCACTTACTGATGATCATCCCCCGAAGAAAACAGTGAAGTTGACGTTGAGCCGGCAACTGAACGTGCCAAACCGGAACCATTGCGATACCCTGAAAGCAACAACATATCATATCAGAAGCAGCTTCATGATTGGTAACAGAGCATCTTGATCTTGAGCCCTGAGTAACAATGAAGTGCTACTGCTTTGGAAAGTGAAGTGTATAGTTGCATGCCTGAGGAAACTACGAACGTGTAGATCTTGTTGGAAGTCCTACACTAGATCGTTGCCACAGGATGTCCTGCATGCACAAAAGCAGTAGAAACGTGCCAGAGAGAAGGATCACGGCGACGGCGTGGCTGCATTGTTTCAATTCAACGGAGCAGGGCAACCTGCGATCCTGCACACGTCTGGAACCACACCGCAGCGTTAGGTATCGTCGTCTCGGCACGGGCAGCATCTCGATGCCGGCGCTCATCATCTCCACTCCACCTGCTGGGAGACAAGGATCGAGGTCGAAGACAGAAATCCGATCGATCAAAAGCGGCATCATTATCCATCAGGAATCAGATATCAGATGAGATGAGGAATCGTCTCCGGATAGGAATGTTGGGACGGCGTGAAAACGCACCTGCGTTACCGGCTCGCCAGTAGCCACCGCCGATCGAGGTCTCGCCATGGCGGACGAGCACGAGACGTTTTGGATCTATACACTCTCGATTGGTGCCGTTCGACCTAGGGGCGGTTGAGGCCATATATATAACATGGAGTGTGGGCAGAGGGTGGCGGACTAGATCGACTTGACTCCGTCCCTCCTAGGCCCTAGTACCGCGCCAGGGGCGGCACTGGCCGCAATTCTTCCGGTCAGAACGGCCGGACCGGATGCCGCGCCGAACAGCGCCGAGGCGCGCGCGCGCACAGGTGCTTTTCCCGCGCGTGGGTCGAACACAGCGTGATTCCCGCGTGATTTTCTGGTTGGTACGGCTGTTTAGTTGTTGTTGGCCAGTTGGGTTGTTTCTTCTATTTTTTGTCGGCCTAATAACAACACGCGGAGCGAGCAGTACGTATCTTCTTCTATCGAAATCTGCCTCAGGCACCGGGCAACGAGATCGTGCCACGTCGCTCGCTTTTCCCGGCCGTTGGATCGGGCGTTCGGACGGCCATGATCGGGCGAGCCTCGGCCATTTTGCAAAAAAAGCCCTTCAACTTTAGCAAAATCAACCCGCAGTCTACAGCTCCTCTCAGATTTTTTTGCAAGAAAGCCCTCCGACTTTACCAATACCAACCCCGCAATCCAGACTTTTAACCGGGCCGGCCTACCTCCCGCTCCCTGGGCCTTAGAGGGCTGAATTTGGCCCGAAGCTGGTTTCCCTTATCTATTTTTTCCTTTTATCAACAAATAAATTTGCTAGAACTTTGAAATTGTGTAATAAATCACAGAAAAATCGTAAAATAGAAAATCAAATTGTTTCGGAATCCTCATAAATAGATCTATGCAATGGATCCGTAGTATATCATGTTTTACTAAAAAGTTTTTACTGTACATTTTTTCTATGTTTTCTAACGGTAAATATGAATTTCAAATACAAATCGAAAAAAAAGAAAATCCAGTTGCCCAATTTCATAATTCGAGGTCGAATTCTACTCATTTCACAATTACCTTAATCTTTCGACTACTTATGCTCCTCCGTGCTTAAAGAGAATACTTAATCAATACTGTGCTTGCTTAAGCGAGATTGTGCTCGTGTTCCTCTGTATGTTCAATGACGGATATTAACCACCATATGAGTTTAAACAAGATCAAAATAATATTAATGGGAGTGTCATGAATCCTCACATCAATCATGTGACATCCCTAAACCATTAGCAGTTCTTTTATGTCTCATCATAAAATAAAGACTCAGCCTACAACCCCATTGTTAGCCTTAATTCAATTTCTTAAATAAATGACAAAAGCTTTGCGCGCGGCGCGCCCAGTTTTCTAGTACGTCTCGCGAGTGCAAATTCAGATACGTTTCGTTTGGTTTCTTTTTTTCCTTATATATCTCTTTTCTATTTTATTATATTTCCTTTTTATGTTTATTTTATTTTTTCTTTTACTCTAATTATTTTTTTCTAGATTTCATTTTTTGTGTTCACTCCTAGATTTGTATGGTTATTTTTTCTTTTTCTTTCTTATATTTTTGTTCTTCTCTCCTGTGGTTTTTTCTTCTTTTATTTTCTTTATCTTTTTAAATCTTTCTTTTATTTATTTTTTCTTTTACTATAATTAATTTTTCCTTATTTTATGTTTTACTTTTTCGTTGATGATATCAGCTATAGAGTTAGCATATTCCAACGTCTAGAGACTAGAGCAAGCGGCCTATTGCAAATCTTTCCGTCCGAACGCTCGGACGGGAGCCGCATGCCGAACAGGTGCGTGGAGGCTGCATCATGGAGCGTAGCCTATGACTCGGCCCACGAGCGCTGGAACTAGCATGGGCCATGGCGAGTGTAATTGCGCAGGAGCGATGCCCGATGCTTATCGTTTCCATTATCATTCAATTTTTTTTGTTTTCTTTCCTTGCTTCGTTTATTTACGTATTTATTTCTTTTTATGGTATTTTATCCTTCTCTTTGTTTTATTTATATTTTTTCATCTTTTTACTTTACTTTAATTAATTGTTTCTGTTTTTTGTTTTTCTTCTATTTCTTTTTCCTTTTCTTTTCTGTTTTCTTCCTTCAGTTTCTTTCTTTAATTTACTATGTGAACTATTTTTTATTTTTAGGTTTTTTTATGTTTCATATGTTACATGAGATATAACTTATGTTCGGATAATATATATTCAATTTTTAATTCTCTTTCTTTTATTTTCTTATTTAAGTTATTCATTTATTTATCATTTGTTATTCATGTTGATGTGATTTTTTTAATTTTACTCTAATTAATTAATTTAATAATTTTAATTTTTAAGTTTTTATTTACTTATTATATGAGATACATGTGATGTTCTATGATGTATGATGTAATGTTCATATAATATACATGTGATGTTCCATGATGTATTTTATAATGTTTATTTAGTATACATGTGATGTTCTATCATGTATTTTGTGATGTTCATGTGGTATACATTGGTGTTCTGTGATATATTTTATGATGTTTACATAGTACACATATGATGTTCTATGATGTATTTTGTGATATTCATTTAGTATACATGTGATATTCTATCATATTTTTTGTGATGTTCACGTGGTATACATGTGATGTTCTATGATATATTTTTGTGATGTTCACGTAATATACATGTGGTGTTCATATAGTATACATACGATGTTCTATGATATATTCAGTGATGTTCACGTAGTATACATGTGATGTTTTTGTTGTTTTATGATGTTCACATAGTGTACATATGATGTTTTATGATGCATTCTTATGATGTTCATATAATATATAAGTGATGTTCTATGACGTAGTATACATGTCATGTTCTTTGATATATTGTTTGATGTTCACGTTATATACATACGATGTTCTATTATGTATTTTGTGATGTTCACGTAATAAGTTGTTTTAGTAGTATTTTTGTGATACTCTATGTGTTTTTTTTATCATGTTCTGTTTATATGTTGTTTTGTATTATATTTTATTTTTTGTTCCACTTATTTACAATCAATTATATTTTTCTTATTTATTTCACTCTTTCTTTGTGTATTTCATTTTATCTCCTTCGTTACTTGCCCTTTTTCTTGTGTTTTCCCTATTACGTAGTTTTTTATATTTCATGAGATATCCAATGGCATATTTTGGTCTAGAATATTATTTTTGCAAGATGAAATACTTTTTTTCTCAGACTTAAATGGTTTCGTAACATAGGAAAAAAATCGCACTAGTACGAAATGAATTTCTTAGACCATATCTCCCACATATTATTTTTGCTCCTCCTATTTTCTAATATTTATTTCTGATCTCCTTCACATGTACATACGAGCTCCTATTTTATAATAGTTTATTTCACCTCTACTTGACATCTATACATGCATTCACGTGACGATGTCGTCTCGCCAGCACGAGCGCTCGCGGAGCGGAATTCCCGTGCCACATATTTAGCGCCTAGCGGCCGTGCGGAGCGGGCCGACCCATGGGCAGGAGCAGCGGAGGCCCATGCACGGACTGTAACACACCCTGGAAACGATGCAGGTGGGCTGTCCGAACGACGCAGGTTGCTTCCGTCCCGCGCGCGCGAAAAAATATTTTGCCGGCCGGCGCGTTGATAGGGTCCGAACGCCCGGACCCTATGTCCCTATGAGCCCCGCGGCACTGGCACCGTGGGAGGCGCGGAGCGTGAACGGCTGAGAGTGGCGGTGGGCAGGAGGAGGAGGAGATCGCGCGCGCCCGCGTCGCACGGCTTCGGGGTAATTCTGTTTTGACTGACAGCTTCCGAGGACTCGTCTCGTCTGCTAGGCGTTCCTGGGCCTTTTGGGCCAAATCAGGGCATGGGCAATGCAAAGCTGCTTAGATAGTCTCTTAAAGAGAGAGAACATACAAGCATCTACTAATCTACAATGGACAAATTCTTTATAAGCGCTTCATTAGTTTGAACCTTAACAATCTATTTTGGCGCTCATCTGCCCCAACGCGGAACGTATGGATAGAGTAGTAATCCTTCAGCACTTTTGAGGCAAGCCTGGAGCATCGGCGCTTGTGGCCGTGTGCAAGCGTCCGACGAGCGTCGATGCGTTCTCGAGCGCTCGGACCAAGTTCCAACCTGGCAGAAAAACGAACTTCACTTCCTTTAAGCGCCTGCCCCGGGGCACGGCAGAAAATCACCCGCCACACCAAACTTTTCATGCCCTCCACTCATAAAAAAAAACAAAAAAACAAAAACAAAAACAAACAAACTTTTCATGCCCGGTTGGCAATAACCGCAGTCCGCAGCAACAAAGATTGTCCAAAGACGGTAAACTCTACCGAACCACGCATACGTTACACGGTCGCATCGTACTGCGCTCGTGCCGCTACGATTCTGGGGCAATTCATGGTTCCACACATGATAACATGAATATATGATGATCCGGGAGTACAAGAGACTCTCTGCCTACATCCTACGCAGGTTCAGTAACAGCATATTATCTACAGAGCATCCATGTCCATTTGAGACCGGGAAGAAACAACCAGATACTGGTACAGGCAGCAGAACACACCACAGCTGACGCCCTGCACTCTACGGCTCAGGCGACAGCAAACTGAGAAGGTCCTGCGGTTCTCCGGGAGTGTGGATTCTCAACTCGAGGTTCAGGCCTGGAAGGAGAACACATATCGTCAAATTTATTAGCACTGAGGTAAAACTTATTCGTGTGAAGTAATTACGGTAAATAATCACGCGGCGACAAAATGTTGTATCCAACTTGACTTTCATGTCGACGCCAACTTGATTGACGCAAGCATGTTCAGTGGCAAAGAGGAGACAGCAGTGCAACAAGTATATGGCACAGGGCGAAATGGCCAAACATGAAACAGACGTCATCTACAGCTCATTAGTTATGATCAGGGATATATGTCTTCACAAAGTAACTCCATTTCATCACTCTTGTCATCCTGACATATCCCCAAAACAGTTCATACAAAGCATCAGAAAATATTTAAAAGGCCATACAAAGAAACAAGGATGGGGAAATTATCCTCAAGACAAATTAACAAAACACAACACTGCAAGATTAGCATATTAACAGACAATTCGGTGAGCCGCAACAGAGTTTGCAACACGGCAGACATAGGGCTAATCCCCATCCCCAGTCCTCAAAGAGCAACTCACAAAACTACGCCGGATATTTATTGTTCCAAGATCCCACAAAAGGGAAATGGAACCAGATATCCATGCCAAATTGCCAATACTACTCATCTGACATTTTTTTATGAATGCAACAACAGTGATCTGGACTCTGGAGCAGGATGCATAGTGGACTAGGAAAGGCAGTAGGAGTTGCTGTTAAGGACTAGTAGAACACAGTACTACAGTAGATGATATAAAGTCTTAGACCAAGTCTGTTTGAATTTGCTATTCGAGTCAGGGTAGAACTCTCTTTTTCACATATAGATATGCCCCAGGATCAGCTTTGTGCAAGGGTATTGCCAAAGTCATTAGCCTAAACCAATTATACTAATCTAAGGAGCCAAACTAGGAGAACAAAACAATTCGTAGATCCTCGAGGTTATATATACGCCACAAAAATAAAGAACCTTGATTACTAGAAGAAGAAATGCACCTAGACCTAACAAAATTAAGTTAATACCCAAAATTGTAGTCATTTTATTTCTATCTTTCCATGCGTAGCCAAATAATGGAAAAGATTTTTCAAGAGTCCCGTCTCCTAGAACTCTAGAAGTTAGTGAGTTATGTATGGAAGATAGAAACAAAATTACTAAATGTTTTGAGTATTCACTTAATTTTGTTAGGTCTAGGTGCTTTTCATCTAGTATTCAGCTCAAGGATTTCCTATTTTTGGCAGATTAATAGCTCAAGGAATACTAAAGTGCACTAAGTAGTAGTCAGTGCCTTTATTGCTGCAAATAAAATCCAAATAGAACAAGGAATTACTCTAGATCACAGTTCCTCACAAGAAATTATTATGGGCTAGGATTAAAATGTGACGAATTCTGTTATGTCTTATGGTTTGACTACTTGGATATTTGGATATTCCAAACTATTACCCCTATCACAGGGGGGAAAAAAGGTCATCCTCCTACTTAGCCCTACAAGAGGTATCATGTGGCATATTAAATTTTGTTATGTAAAATAAAACATACAACATGAGAAGCCCTACTTGGATATTCTGACATTTTCAACACTTTGCAACTCAAAGGAGTGCCTTCTTCATCTAGTACTATAGAAAAATGCATAAGTGAGATCATTCAAAGATATCTTGTCTTAATGTAAAATGAACAGACTGGGACAGATCTAGTCACTGAAATATAATATTCTTTCCACTGAAACATAAGAAAATACCTAAAATTAGATAATTGGAACCAAAGCCCAAGTGAAACTACATATTTTCAGTACCTAACGCTCTGCAAGAGCCAAGCCAGCCGCTACAGCCTATAGGTCCGTCCCCCTCCTCTGGTTTCAGCACCAACAGATGGTAACCACTCTTCTCCACTACTATCTAACGGTTACTTTAGATGCCAAAAGCCCAAGCGAAACTACATATTTTCGGTACCTAATGTCCTGCAAGAGCCAAGCCAACCACTACGGCCTATAGGTCCCTCCCTCTCCTTTGGTTTCAGCACCAACAGAAGGTATCCACTCTTTATCCGCTACTATCTAACTTGGAACATGATCAGAGAAGTTCAACCAATGGAACCTACTAGTGGATATTAAGCTTATGGCCCATAGCTTACCTTATCTCCAAATATAGCCACTGCCAAATAACTCCAGGTGAGAAGATTGCGATTTAAATAAAATTTGAAATTCCTATATGAGAGGTCACGCCATGAATTCATGACACGTGCCATTTGACAGTACAGTTAATAAGCACAACTGGTGGCTGGCTCCTGTTGGCTCAATTGTGCAGCACCCATGAAAATAATGATGCATCCACCATATCTGCGCCAAGTTGCATTGTTTCCAATGTCTGAACTTAACAGTTGAGTTGCCATCAATGAAAAAGTGTTTTAGTTCCTGAGAGACCCTTTTTTATAAATTTTATAAGGTCAGTACTTGTCTCCTTTACACAAAACTCATTAAAAAAAAAGAACACCTTCAAGAATTCTGAATTTTTAAACTTGAAATGGGCATCCCTTGGTCGCTTTAGTTAATACTATCCGCATTAGATTCTTAGAAACCAAGTTTAGTAGAAGCATTACTGCATTAGAGCTACCGTATGCATCATCCTTGTAAATGATGCGACTGATTCCAGGAAACCCAAAGACTAAGCTTTGGAACTCTGTTGTAGTTGCTTAAGGGTAATTCAATTGATTGGTAAAATGAAGAACTAATGGTTTGATCAGACTAATTAAGTCAGTGGAAAAGGACTAGAAACACAAGCGCGGACTGATCTTTCTGTTATTAAATGATGTGGCTCATGTGAACTAAGTCGACAAGTTGTTTTGTAGGATGCCTAAGATGTAAAAGAATGGCAACACTTATATACCCAAATATATCTATAATCCATCCCCCCCCCCCCCCCCTCCCCAATACGCAGGAGAGGTCTTCACAACATTCCATAAACAACAAATGAAGTTCTATCGCATTTAAACTCTCAGGCAGGCCCTCTAGAACCACATTACCAAGCGCCCCCCCCCCCCCCCCCCCCCCCCCAAAAAAAAAAAAGGAACAACCCCGCATAAAAAAATATGCATCATTGGACTCGTGAGCATGCTGTACACTAAGATCCATCTATCACAGCAAGTCAACAACTATAGGTAAAGCTAAAAGAGTACTCAAGCTAAAACTGGACCTCCAATTTCAAGTGCTCAGGATGTGAAGGTCAAATTGGATCTGTAAGTCTCAGTGTGAAATCCAAGCACCAAGAACTTACAGATCAAACTCCTAAGTGCAAATATCTATGTATCAGAGCCGCAGAACAACAAAATATGAGACAACCTGACTGGCAGAGATCAAAATTCAGCCAGCTAATACTTATATCTTACGATGTCACATCAATTAAGCAAACAAAAGTGGAACTAATTCCCGTCCATCGCCCAACCGATTCGATACTAAGCAACTTATATAAGAGACGTAAAAAATACCTGCGCAACGGGGAGCAGGCCAAGCTCTCCGATCACCCCAGCCGCGCCGCGCAGCTGCGCGCCAACGCTGGAACCGCAGGTGGGCACCTCGTCAAACATCGAGGCCGACAGCGACTCCGAGATGAAGCCGGCCTGGAACTCGATGGTGCCCTGGTCGGGGTGCGCGACCATCCCCGTGACGTAGACCCAGAGGAAAAGCTTCTTGGCCTGGACGCCGGAGAGGTCCGAGATGGCGCCCTCGGAGAGCTTGCCGGTTATGGTCCTCTCGTAGTAGACGAGGTGGGAGCCGAAGTGGACGTAGCAGGTGCTGGCGAGGTGGATCTCGAAGGCGCCCGTGGCCTCGTCGAAGCTGTAGGAGGCGACGGAGTCCGGGATCAGCCCCTTCGGGAGGCCGTACTTGGGGAGCAGGTCGTTCGCCGCGCCGTTCAGCGACACGGCGGACGCTGTGGCCGCCGCGGCGGCGGCGGCGGCGGCGGCGAAGACGAAGAGGATGAGGCGGGCCAGTGGAGACATGGCCGTTGCGGGTTTGGGATTTCTTTTTTTTCCTGGTATATGGTACTCGCTTGTGTCTTGCGTTTTGGGATGTGGAAGACGCTTTAAACTGCATCTTGTGTTGTAAAAAAAAACTGCTTCTTGACTTGGGGATTAGGGAATTTTTTTTCTTCTTTAGAGACAAGCTATTTGGATTTTGGACCAGTACGCTTTTTTTATATCAGTCAAAGAAAGTAGTTAGGATTAGATACGACGATGACGATCTCTCAAAATATGTTCACACACCATATCATGATTATCAAGCAAAATCATAAGGTTGTATGTACACTTGTACTGCCATGTTAGCATTCTTTTCATTCGCAAAAGAGAAGTCATCGTTATTTTCCTTTTGGGGGTCCTACAATGAGTTTCTTAAAGGCTAGTTTGGATCCATTAGCACTAAAAATTAGCTAGCTAATAGCTAATAATTGCTATTTTTTAGTTAGCTAATTTTTAGCAAGGGCATGTTTGGATCTACCTGCTAATATGTGGTTGAATAGTGAGTTGAAGGTGCATATAAACTATTAGCACATATTAGCAACTCTAAACCTGCTAATAGAAGTAATAGTTAGGAACTCTCCAACTAATAATTAGTAGGTTTATTAGTAGGTTTATTTGGATCCACTAATACTAATTTTAACTAGTCTGATGTTTGACCTGATTGGCTGCTGGTCCTACTCAATAGTGTCAATAAAGAAACAAGAGCTAGTCTAATGTTCCCCTTCTGGAGAGTCTGGCATCTCAAAAATGATATCATCTTCCGGAAAGGTGAAAGTCTTATATCTACCTGATTCCAAAGGAAAAGGGAAAGCAGTCTGTTACCCTGAGCACGTAGGATCCTCCCTTGCTGCTCAAAGTGATAAAAAAGGAAAACTTCCTTGGTCGCCACCTCCCCTCGACTGGATAAAATTAAATGTGGATGTAGGTTTTGATCCCCACTCTGGTCATGTCGGGATCGGTTTCATTGCAAGAAACCATGTTGGCAAGGTGTTGTTCTCTTGATGGTCAAGTGATAAGCGATGCAGGTCGGCTGAAGAAGCAGAATGCCTTGCTGCTTGGGTGGGTCTAAAACATACCCTCGCCTCCTGGAATGGGCGCCTCTGGCCGGAATCAGACTGCTTTGCGACGGTATGCTATTTGAAGGACGAGTGCAGAAATCGTTCTGAAAGCTGCCACATCATCGAAGAAGCAAAGAGAGTCCTTCAACTTTTCCAAGACTTCAGAGTATCCAAATGCGACCGGAGTGCGATCGAGGTAGCTCATGAGCTGTGTCAGTTTGGTAGGAGAGGGCTTTCTGATGTTTTTATTGCTAATGGCATTCCGACCTGCGCGTTAGCCGCTTTAGCTCCAGCTTGTAATAACATTGTTTTAATATAATTAAGCTCTCCCCTTTCAAAAATAAAAAATAATTAACTGCTAATTTTTAGTACTAATGGATCGGAACAGCCCCTAAGGGTACACGATGCAACTTCTAGATGTATATTACTCTGCAGTAGTATATATCAGAAAATAAAAAACAGTGGAGACATGTAACGATTTTCCATGGGACGTTAAAACTATGTTGATCTGTTTGTTCGCTTGAATTTATCAAACTGGCTTATTAACCATGATTACAATGTTTTTCTCTCACAACAAATCAGCTTCAGCCGGCTTATCAGCCGCAGAAACCATCAGCCGAACAACAAGATTTAACGACATTCCTGTTCGCCCCAAAAAGAAATTCATGTCTTGTTCGCATTTGCATTAAGAGTTTGCATGAACGCTGCTTTGAGGTTCCCTGTGAATGAAAGAAATAAAGCGAGTCCATGGAAACTGATCGACGTCGACCAGCTTAGCTTACAATAATGTTGGGCACGAGGTCGCCTTCTAGAAGCAGCGAGGCATTATGCTACGTCGTTATCGTTTCAGCTGGAGGGACCTCTCCTAATCTGTTCTTCACCGGCCAATTCAATTGATTTCGGCTATCAATCAGCTCAAGATTCTTCTTCACGAATAAATCCAAGATAGAAGTATTGAAGGTGACAGCGATCAGTTAGCAGGAGTAGTTGTTGGTCTTGATCGCTAATCCTGTCCTCTACGTACATTGTTTGGCCCGCATAAATTTAATAAGATTGGTTTATTATCCATATATGAACCGGTAATAATTCTAAGTTTAAGAGAGTATAAGAAATCTAATTCAGTTGAAACAAAAATACTTTAATGTATTCTCAAAGAAAATACTTAAATGTAACACATGACGTATTTCCTTTGTTACTAAAGAATATGGCAAAACCCCCCTTGCATCTAAATAAATTTATTACGGTACGATTGGAACATTTAAATTGCAACATATTAATAAGGTTTCATATTCGCCCTAGCAAAGTTGCCCACTCGATATTTTTCATGATTTGCTTTCGCAAGTATCCCCTCATTTTTTAGGCATTATAAACGAATTCCACACTAAAAAAATCCACATATCAAATAAGTGATATGAATTCCCTCCAACTTATCTTCTTATTTTCCTCTACAAACCAAACAAGAGAAAGTCAAAATTACCACCTTAATTCCATTCGTCAACTCACGCCACTAATTCACATGCCCCTTTTCTATGCAATTGTCAAACACAACGCCAATGTACACGACGTTAGTGTTTCAACACTTCGATAGGAGGCATCCGTGACTCTGCAAACTACCCTAACACCATCCGGGGATACCAATCTTTGACGATTTGGATACTGAGGCTAGTGCGACTATACACATGTCGTCATGCGAGCCTCTCAGTCAATACGCCGACCCACGCACCACACATTTTCCCTTTTTCAGTGCACAGTTTGGTCCCTTTGCTTCCTTCCAAAGCATCGTTATGCTGACCATGAATTATTATAGTCCTGATCATGCTTCCAAAATGTAACAATTATTATTAAACATGTGGAAAAGGCAATCAATAAAACTTCTCCAGGGTTTTAAATGTGTGAGGCTCAGATGTTAGCAGACACGTCGAGTATTCAAAAGATGCTAATACTGGCGATAGATACCTGCAAACCGAACACTTCAGTATTATGATACAGTACTTTCTTAGCATGCGATCAACAATACGATTTCACTCAGTCTACGAATGTTAATCTCATCGCCCACAGTTAACAACCCAAGCTATAGAGTAAGCAGCAAGAAAACATGCTCCCAATCAACGTTTAAACAAAAACTAATACTATGACGTTAACGCATGATCAGACTGCCACAACCACCATTTTCTGTTTGACTTTATATTATATATGCTCTAGATTGATATGATATACTAATCAAACCTCAAATCCTTAGCTTATTTTTTTTATGATTATGATGTAGTGCTACTATCATCGCTGACGCACGAACAGAAATGACAAATGGACTATGAGGTTAAGGAAAGATGAGCAGGCTGGCACTACCACTTCCCATACGGTTTTGTGGAAGGTGGGTAGATTCAGAAGTACAAACTGAAATGATGTTTTCGTTTTCTAAAAATTCGTCAGGCAACCACTCATCAGACTATTATATGTAGGTGATTCACAGCTGCTCATTTTGCTTGCCCCCTTCAGTTTCCTCTGCCCCTGTCTTGCTAGTTTTCCTGTCCTAACTACTGTCTTATGTTCAGCTTAAAAAGGCACGAGAGGGATTGAGTTTAGGATAATTCTTTGGTTTAGAGGTACACGCTGAGCTCACACCATTTCATCCAAAATTGTCCAATACAGAAATCAAAACATTACCAAGACAGCATCAACATCAAAAGAGTCAATTCTAGGTGAGTCTTGAAGCAAACAAAGCCTACTACTGCTTGATCTCAGCCTTCCTCTTCTGCCACAGCCTGTCCAATGAGCTGTCAGCATCACCCTGTCAAAACAAAATGTGAAATCAGAACCAAGCAATATAGACTACTCATGTATGTACTCCAGTTTTTAGTTTTGTCCTGACTTCTCTAACATTGACTAAATTTTATAGAAAAATATAGTATGTGTAACATCTAATCTAAAATACCAGAGGACTGCACGATCAAGGCATATTTCATGGTTCATGGTGAATTTAATGACACTAATTTGATGATGTACATGTGCATGTTTCCATAAAATTGGTCAAGGAAAAGAAATTTGTCACAGGACAAAGTTAAAAAGACCTAGATTCTGGAACAAAGGGGGCAGGAACTGAAATGGCATGCTTCAGCATCACACCAACACGACAGAAGAAATCAGCAAAGCCAAAATGCTTTGGTACATTATAGCATTCAGTTTAAAATTTAATTATCTAGGATGATACCCAACAGTTGGCAGATAAAGCAACAAAGGCGTCATCAGGGTTCATGGATGGAACCTTGACTGATAAAGTATCATATGACTTCAATGCATATTCTGAAACTTAGTATTTCCTACTAGGCAGCCCATCACTTGATTTATGGGCACAGTAAACTCAAGCAGATAACTCATGATGTAGCTAAAGAGGTGAAACTGATGTTGAACGATGTATGGTATATTGGCATGCAAGTCCACCGTAAGTGATGCGCCCAACAATACACTTGCAATTGAAAGTAGCATGTGGATAGCCAGACTGCACCAAGGATAATTACCTGAGCACGGACAAACCCAGAGAGAGCAAACGTGGTGAAGTTGCCAACATACACACCATTCTCATCCAAGTGCCCAATGTTGATCTGCACAGAGGCATGGTCCTTGGCAGTGATGATCCTGTTCGTGGCAGAACTGTAGGAACAAAAAGAAAAACACAGGTCAGCACGAACACCAGTGCAGACAACAACGATGCAGGGTCAAACAAGAGAATTGAAGCAAAACTTACCACTTCCTGGGGACGTAGAGGTCCACCATCTTCCCCTCCTCGTTCTGCATGGTGACGACTGGGAGGAACTACCATAACAGCGAACAATCAGGCATTGCAACTTCCATACGTAAAGATAGAAGAAGTAATTCAGCACGAAACAAGAGAGGAGTAATTAAGAAGGCTAAACTACTGCCAAATGGCTCCCTTCACCAATGTATCAAGGTAGGAATAGGTATCAAGGCATTACGATCGAATGCTTTATTACGTGCGTGTCTAATTGGATTCACCACAAACATGCTTCATCCTACCGATTTGGTTCACAAAAGTTCAGACTTCAAATCGACTACTCGGAAACAAACTACCAAGTGGAGATCATAGAGCGAACCATCGCATAGCGCTTAGCCGTGCGAGCGCATTCGAACTGGATCAAATGAGATCGTGTAGTACGAAAATTTTTGGCGATACTACTCACCTTCTACCTCTAGATCTCTTCGACGAACAGCGGCGGCGGGGGAGAGGGTCGCTGGAGAATGAAGACAGCTGCGGCGGCGGCGTGACGGTTCACGAGAATAAGGAGAGGACGAGGCCGAGCAGGCTCGTAAACCCTAGTGTTTCTGGGGACTGGGGCCACCCACAGCCCAGCATTCGGGACCCTTTCGATGGGAGCCCAACAAGTCCATTTGGATGCTACAGCCGTACAGGGCTCTCTTGGCAAACTCGCTCCAATTATTTTTTTGAGCCAGTCATCTTTAGCTATTGACATTCACGCATTGAGGCTAACCTAGCGGAGACGTAAATATTCTTATTTTATTGATTTATATACTTCCTATAGGTCCTAAATTAGATCAACTTCTAGAGTTAGTCATTCGTCAAGCTATTTTAAATTTGACTAATTTTAAAGAAAAGAACACTATATTTATAATACCAAATTAGTATTACTAGATACATCATTGAATATATTTTCATAATAATATAATTATTTGGTGATCATGGGTGTTATTAGTTTTTTTCTATAAAATTTGTCAAACTTAAGATAATTTAACTCGGAGTGATTTTAGAAATTGATTTACATCGAGATGGAGGTAGTATTAAGAAACGGAATTGCTGGTGTCCGAACGTCCGATCACATGATCTACTTTTAAAACATTCAGATGCAACACTTGCAACATACATCTAAAGACAGATGAAACACTTGAAACATGTGTCAGAAACACTTGCAAAATCACTTGAAAAACATTGCAAACACACGCAACATCCAGATAAAACACTTACAACATATGTGTGAAACATATGCAACATCCAAATAAACACACTTGCAACTTACGTAAAAACGATAAAACATTTGGGACGAACGCTTGCAACATAATGTATAACCATTGCAACATATGCAACATCCTGATCTACGTTTGCAACATCCATATGAAACACTTGCAATATACCTCTAAAACATCTGAAACATTTTAAATGTATACTTGCAACATTCATCGTATCCCGGTGCAGCCTCCTTCGCCGTCTACATCAGGGCGACGCACTGTAGCAGGAGGCGAGGCTGGAGGGCTCCCGTGCCAAGGCCCGATGCTTCTCCTTGCGCTGGCGGCGCCTATCGATGTCGTCGGACGAGACAGGCGGCGGAGCAAGAGCATTAGGACAGGTGCGTAGAGCATGAGGCAGGGGCAGCTAGGTGAGCGGTGGAGCAGGAGCAACGGGGCGGGTGGCAGGAGCAACGAAAGGGACGGACGCGAGAGGTCTATTGGGCTGGTCCACATGCCCAGGAAGAGGAGTCCGGATGGGACGGCACCCTACACAAAGCATTTCGGATTAAGAAAACACGACATACGGTCCTTCGTTGTATGTTACTGTGTCAAGTTGGGTTCTCACGGGATGATCGGATACATATTCCTTTGCCGGATCATGCGAAACACATTAGTAAGCTGGCCAACAGGTCACTTCACCATACCATACTATGCTGGACAATCCGCTGGATCAACCTATTGTCCGATACATGCTACGATGTGAATTTTTAGCTTGTTTCAAGTCCGATCTCGACCAATTAACACATTTGAAATCCATGACTTCAAACCAATTCAAAAGGGCCATTTGTCACCATCAACTCGACTTAGATTTAGCCACTTCATGTATCTCCATGCTTTCATCTTTGACTCTCCCAAGTTGAATGACTTTCGACCCTTTTAAGAGCATCTCCAACATCCTTTCTTAAAATCACTCTCTAAGTTATTGTTTGGAGAGAAATTTAAGTAAAAATCGTTGTCAATATATTTTCACCCCTCAATAGTTTCTTTATATCTTGTGCACACTCTAAAGAGCAGCTCCGCTCATCTCTGGCTAGCGAAAAATCTAGAATAAAGAATAGCCATATTTGAACATCTAGTTAAAGAAGTTGTTGGAGGATATTTTTCACCAAAATCTCTATTCTCATCAATTAGTAAGGATATAAAGAGACTCTTATAATCACTCTGATAGTACAACCAAAGAAAAACAAAGTTTTGCTACACACTACAATGGGAATGTAGCCAAAACACAACCTACATTCGCCTCTAATGTGTCCTTAACCTTCATTTCTCTCTTACGCCATACATAATAGACAACAAGCCTTGAAACCAAGTTAATGTGGTCATTCTCGATGTCATTAACCCGTTTGCAATCAACTCTCACAAAACACATGTTAGGGCCTGTTTGGTTTCATTTTAGTCCTAGCCTGTTTGGTTTAGGTGACTAAAAGGGACTAAAGCTATTGAAAAAAGACCAAAATGCCCCTCCTTCTATCCTGTTTTCTCTCTCTCTATCTCTCCTTCGTTCCGTCGTCGCAGTAGGATGGGGTGGAGCTCATCCGCTCGGCCACCGGTGTTCCTTCTCATGGCCGCACGCCCGCCAGATCCATGGGCCCTCACGGTTGCACCCGCCGGATCTCTTCCTCATGGCCGCCTGCCTGCCCGCCGGAGCCGGGGGCACTCACACGCCACCGCACCGGAGCCCGGGGCGGAACTCCTCGGCCCGGCCACCCGCCAGAGCCAGGGGCCCTCACCCACCTCGCGCCGGAGCCTAGGGTGTAGCTCGTCAGCGTTGGCCACCCTCTCTCCTCTCCCTTCTCCGTGCCCGAGGTCCTCTTCTCGCCCATAACCCCGCGACCGTTAATGAGGGGCAGCCCCTGTCCATCTGCCCTTTTAGTCCTCTCTAGTCACCCTCTTGGGGACTAAATGACTAAACCAATTAGTCACCTTGTTTGGCAAAAAAATGACTAAAACTAGGTGACTAAACTTTAGTCACCCCAAACCAAACAAGCCATTAGTAAGGTATACTTGTGTTCTGTCAATCACAGAACCTTATTAACTCCACAATAGGACAGGGTTCTCTGTTAACTCCGCAATAATGCCTAAGTGTGTTCAATTTGTAATGAGATAAGCCTCTGCGCATTTAAAAACCTCTTTGCCACCATTCTGCTAAACTTCCAAAGTTGGAGCATCCGTGCTATCTTAAACTCACTTTCTAATTATTATATGGAGTCATTTAAATAAAGGTGTTGCAGGAGGGTTTTCCACCAAAATCTCCATTCCTACGACCCCCTCTACAAAAGTTCCGAGAATCTTGCAAAGTTACCAAGGATCACGCGAATTGTACACGATAATTAGGGCCGAGAGCCCTTGACCATATGAAGCTTCCAAAGTTACCAACTCAGCATCATGCAAGTTGTACAGGATATTTTGGGCCGAGAGCCCTTGACCATATGAAGCTTCCAAAGTTACCAACTCAGCATCATGCAAGTTGTACAGGATATTTTGGGCCGAGACCACATCATGTTCCTGTGGAATCGTGTAAAATTCCTGCATTCCGAAGGGATCTTTAATGCATGCCGGCTGGCTGTCAGGGTTTGGGCTAGAGGTGCCACAATCCTATGAAGTTCATATTCTACAACACTGCGCTAAGTCAAACAGCTTGTATTCACGAACTAAAATGGAACCTCTACAAGTTTCAGTGCGCCTAAACCTACTCGGCAAAATTAGTGATATTTACTAAATCTAGAATGTTGGGTAGCAACAAGGGAGGCAACTGGAGCTATCCACCAATGATTTACAGATTTACATGGACCACAGTCTCCGCCTTTTTTTTCCCCACATTTTCAGAAAGAATCAGCTATATTAGCACCATGGATCGAACGGGACCAGCCAGAGGTCACTGAGTCACTTGCCCCTCTGTTGATGTTACTTGTATGAACTAAGCTCGGACAATGGAGTTTCGGGCTTTCAGCAGAAGCTGTGATAATTGACAGCGGCTCTGGTCTGAAATCTCCAGGAGTCTGGACCTGGTATGGTTACCTCTTAGCATCCAAATGACGGTTAGCTGGTCCTTGTAAGCGTTGATTTCAGGCACCGTGAGTCAAAAGAGGCTGATATTTGGTGTAATCTATCCCATTCAACCTAACACAGCATAAGATCTGTTCCGGCAGCTCTTCAGCTTTATTTCCCTGCAGTTAGAAGCAAGCACAGTAAATGACCTGACCAACTTTTTCTCAAACAATTTTCTGAGAAAGTACAATCTTGCATAGTAAAGAAATTATTATTTACAATTGGGATACCTGAATAGTCAGCCCAACATCTAGAACGCATGCTTTTAGCCTGTCCAAAAATGTTTCAAAACCTTTCCTTGAGATGTAGCTAAATCTGTGCATGTCAATGTCGATCTCAAAGTAGTTATCACCCTGCACAGAAGCAAGGATGTTTCAATAATCCCTCGAGCAGTAATCAAAGTTCAAAGTATGTCTAGAACAAGATATTTCTATTATTGCATTTATTTATGAGATGGTGGGCTCAATAACGTAGATGAATACTACATAAAAAAAAGGGCATACCCAGTGCAAAGAGCTCTGTGTGGGGTCTAGGGAAGGGTGTCGGTAGCAACTAGCAAGCCTCACCCTCCTACATAACTACAACAATTTCTAGAAATAAACACAACTAACCAGGTAAAACTCATGCTGTGGTCTAGAAAGGACAGGCTTCTCGTTATATGCATGCATTAGCTTCCTCTCCGCTGCACTCAAAGGAAGATCCTCCAGATTAGCCACCCGGCCAAGTATCTTCAGCCGCTCTCGGAATGGTATAGTGGTTTCCATCGGAAATCCTTTTATCTTCTCTACATGATCATCAACCAGCCTCTGTTGGGGAGGAAAAGAAGTATTATTGACTGATAATAAATAGAACTGAAATATAACTACCTTTCTACTCCATATCTATGGGAATTGCCAAAGCTGACAATTAATGTTATCATCAATCACATAACCATATAAATTAACTTAACAATATAAAAGAACCAGTCTACATATCCTAAACCAATTTCAATAACTGAAACTGAATTTTTACATGCAAAAAAAGGCCTTATCTTTTCTCTTGTGAAACAGTCAATGCTACAGAAGTGCTATGCATCTTTTCTTTGATCAACTATATGTCTAAGGAGTTCAACCTTAGGAGGCTAGGACTCTTTACTTCAAAGAAATGCAGGAGCCCAAAGGGGACTTCAGCTGCAGTCCACCCTAAAGTTTGCTACCCTGAAAATGTATGTCTCTGAACTAATAGTTCAGAGCTCAGATGCATGGGGAAAAGTTCAAGATTCTACATAACCTATAACAAATCAATCATCGAACCCTGCAATAAATATTCTCCACTATGGTTAAGCATCACCTGCATGAATTGATATAAAGTACTATATATGGACTACTATTATTTATTTCATCTAGCTAGACATTTTTTGTTCCAAGGCTTTCACTGCTTCCAAAATAAAAAGAAAAACGATTCAAATACTCATTGACTAAAAGCACATACCTGTATGTTTATATATATAAGAAGTAGTACAAAAAATAGTAACAGATATTACTGAAAAAATATATTAAAGGTCAGTGAAGCTCTTACTCTAATACTTTCAATGAATGAAGGTGGAAGCTCTTTCGAGTAACCATCAGAAAGCCTAAAGTACAAAACAAAGCTCACCCCTTCCCCGTCAGTTTCATTCTGAAATAATGAAGCTGGATATAATGGGACCTGAGAAAAGTATACAAAATGTCAATGCACTAACTGGATAATGGCAAGAGCATAAAACTCACAGAAAAATTCTGAAATCCATGTTACAGTAACTATTTCTTAAAACAAATATTGCTATGGTGGCACACTGTTGAGGCTTACTTCAAGCAGACAAACATAAATAACATGCTACACAGAGCTCACCGATTGCTTCAGTCCAGCCCTTTGTACTAGTTCACTAAGTTGAACTTATTTGGTACTAAAAATAGGCATCGACTACAGCAAGTACACATCTGAATATGTTTAAAGCAAGTTGACATACAGTTCATTTCACCACTAACTGACAAGCGTCTGCAAATGTAACAATTGGACAAATTGAGCACCAATGAGAAAAAAGGAGTGGCATGAATAAATAGGCAAATGCTTCATACCTTTGACGAGTTAGAAAGTCTATGAACAAAAGGGCTGTATACAAAACTTTCACCATGAAACAGTGCTTTGTCCTTGGTGTACTTATGACTTACCTGTACATTGACCACCAAAAGAGGTGGGAGCTTGCTGGAGAGTTGAATATCAGGAAGTTGGACAAATCGAGATATATGACTGAGTTTTTGTGGTGATAAGTACACATCAACTCCAAATGGATAATATGCAGCATAATTTGGAGCAAGCTCTTTCTTCTTATCCCTGAAGAAGTGCATTAGAAACTTAGATCACTCCCATAAAAGCATACAGGAGTTTCAAATAAATTGGTGATGGATATGAACTGATACTGCAAGAACGATATTTACCTAAAATAGTTTGCTCCACGAACTCGGAATGTACCAGGATCAATACGAGACCAACTGTTGAGCATATTTGTTTCCAGCAAGCATAACTGTACTTGAGAACCTGCTAGAGGCCTTTCCAGGAAACCCTTCGTAGATACTGAAATAAAAAAAAAGTATATATGGCACCTCATTTTTTTTCCAAGCAAAATCAACAAGTTTGACTTGTTTTGCCTAAAGGAAAAAATGAAAAATGAATACTCCCAGCACTTGATGTGTATTAACACGTTAACCTTGACAGATGGTATAAAATTTAATGCAGCTAAAAAACTTACAGCAAATCAAGTTACTAGTGCATTATTATAAATCTTGTAACAGAGACTAGCTAGACTATTTCACAGACAAAACGGTACTCAGGTAGTGACAGAAAATAAAGAATATATCTAAGTGCCATAAAAGGCATCTGCACTGTGAGTAGTACCACCAGCAAAATCCAGTGCTATTCTCACAATTTCAAAAGCTGTGAAGACCTCATCTATTTAGATACTCAGAGTGTACAGCTTAGTTAGGCATCTCCCTCTCCCATACATTCGTGTTATGTTTCTCCGGACCTCTGCAGACGGCCAATGAGTACAACTATGGAATCTTAACTTTCCAGCGTGTACCAATGCAACAGTCTTATCAATACAATGCTACCATTAGATGAAAGATGATTGATATGACTGGTGAACCATGCCATGCAAGCAATGAAGATAGGAGTATTGTCACTACTCGACAGCATCAGTTCTCTGTGCCACCTTTTGTATTAAAGTATCTCTAATGATAAAATAAATCATAACAAAATAAATGATATTTAAATAAATGATATTTATAAAAAAATTGAATAAGATGGATGTCAAACAAGATGTCTGAAATTCTAAAACGACACTTTTTTTTTGGGACGGAGGGAGTATGTCATAAAAGAGAGCAAGCAAGTTGCTGGCGAAGTTTTAACTCATCAAACAGAGAATTATGGAAAAGTATAGATGTCAAGGAAGCTTGGTACAAACTGCAGTTCAGCTTTTGAGAAGGGCGCCTTAACTCTTATTAACTCTTAACCAAATGACTTAAGAAGAAATGCTTACGTAGTGTGGAAGATGGATGAGCTTCCCCTGACTTCTTCTTGAAGGAAAGCTTCAAAGAAGGCATCTTCATTGAATGTGTAGGGCTCGAGGAAAGAGTTCTCTTCTTCTCGTTTACCCCAACAGCAGAGGCTATGCAGGGCAGACAATTATTTGGCAGAAGCCCGCAATCGTCCAGTATCCTACCTCCACCGTGTGTGCTAGCCGCACCAGAAACACCCACCGCATCATCATGGCTCATGGACGTCCTCACACCATTCTCCGAGCTCCCCTTTGACAGTTCGCTGGACTTTGGCTTCTTATGGTGCTGCTCGCCTGATTGTGCAGCTCCATTGAAGCTCCCACCGTTGCCATCTCTCATGCTCAATGCAGCTTCGTTCTCGAAGCCATTCAATGAAAAAGCATCTGCACGATAGTAAAGAAGCTCAATCAGTTAAATGGAAAGGCATGTTAAAATGGCGGTGAAAACTCAGCAGGTTCAACTAATCATTGAAATTGTGCGGGGGACCTAGCTACAAGGCTACTACGACAGCACTCTTACCATCTTGCACGCTGTGGAAATCGTCTTCGGCATCCGACTCGCTCATCGCCAAGGAATCGTACCAGGCTTCCTCAATGCTCCCGGACACTGCAGCACGAGATACCCCAGAAATCACGTCAGGTCATATTGGAGTATCGGGTACGAATTGACGCAACGAACTGCGATGCGTATTGCCCCAGATACTAGCTGCAACCCCACTCTACAGAACAGGGTCGCAAAGCCTCCGGAGCTACGAATTAAAAAAGTGAGCAGCTATTGCTGGACGCACACGATCCCCAGATGCAGTAATTTAATTTAACCCACGAGGCCACGAAGAGCGCGCAATCTCGCGCCCATGGTCCCCCGGAGATCAGAATCCAGACCCCGAAACAAGCAGCGGGCGGAAGGCGCACGGGGAGAGAGGAGAAGGCAGCCCGTCGGTTCACCCACCGACCCACCTTGGAACGCGGGGTTGCTGTACGTCCGGTGATCGGCAGCGGCGGCGGCGGAGGCGGACGGCGAGCCGGGCACGTCGGCCTCCTGGATGGTCTCCATGGACGCGGCGCGCGACGGCGCCGTCCTCCGCCCCTTCCCTACGCGGCGGCTGCGCCTCCGCCGCGCCCCGCCCCCGCCGCCCGAGCGGCCGCTGGCGTCGCCGGACCGCGGCGTGTGGGGCTTGCCCACACACGCGCTGGGCCGCGACACGCACGCCCCCATCCTCCCACCCACCCACCTCCTCCTCGCCCGGGCGGGGCGGCGCGACGCGAGATCGGCGCCCCGGGGGGGCACCGGGGTGGTGGGGAGGGCGGGCGGTGGCAGTGCGAGGCGGCGTCACGCACGCACGCACGCACGCGGGTGCGGGGCGGGGCGGGGAGGCGATTGGTTGCGTGGGAGGATTTCCAAGAGGGACGGGACGGGACGAGCCGCGCGGCGGGGCGAGGCGCGGCGCAACGCGAACTTTGTGGTGGAGGTGGGGGGTGGTGGGAGAGAATGAGGTGGAGGAGCAGGTGGTGGCGTGGGCTGGCTGCGGTGCGGTGCGGCGCGCCTCCGTTTCGTTCTCTGGCTTTCGCAAGTTCGTTCGGCTTCCCACACCACACGACACGAGTGGGGAGGGAGGGGAGGGAGCGCGGGCGCGGCGGTGGGGTTGCGGCTGCGGGGTAGGCGTCGTCGCGCGATCGCGACGCGCATGGACGCGGTCCTTGGTAGGCGGCTGGTCGTTTCGTTCGTGGTGGCTTTCTGGTTGGGTGGACCCCGCGATTTCCTCCCTTCTGGTTGGGGTTGGCACGGGCCGGGCAAACCTGTGACGTGATGCCGTCCGTCCTAGTCGTAGGGGTGTGTGGTACGTGTGCCACTGTTGACCGGTACAGGTGAGGTTACATTTGAGTTGGCAATAGTGGCAGCAGGGGCAGCCGGCTCAAGTGAATGGGTGTTGTCACGCTGCCAAGGAACTTACGAGCTTGTTTGGTTTAAATCGGGTTAGCTTTGTCTACTCAATGGAGCAATCATATCTTCATCTCGTCGAGAATTCGAAATACTATCTTATTGATTTATATTTTTATGATATGAAAAAATATCTTATTGATACTTATGCTCGTTCTAATCAATTCTAATATTTTTCTGAGACAAAAAATGTTACATAATATATGTATTATCTTCATCCATCAATTAGAGATTTAAAAATAGAAGAAAATATAAAAAAGGTGGTCCTAAAACTTGCTGGCTAAGTCCATGATTTTGAGATTATATATTAGAACCCATAAACTTATTAAATTGTTTTAGTTAGCTATAGACCGTGCATGGTTGATCCTCAACTGATAGATACATATACCCTACATTCCTAATTATAAATCATTTTTTTCTATCTAGATGCATAGTTTTTTTTACACACCTAGATATTGCTACATCTAGATATGCCTCGTAGCTCTTGCTCGGAGCCGGAGACACCGACATGTGTTTTTTTTACTGAAGTCAACAGGTGAAACCACAACCAAAGTTGACCACAAGCCTGCTGGATGCTATTTAGGTGCTCTAACCACTAGGCTATAGGCCCTTTCGTGTGTAGGGGTAATCTTAGATATTCTTTGGAATATCTAGTTCTATTAGTATTCATAACTTCTTACTGTTATAGAGAAAATTGCTCGAATACCCTTGTATAGAATTTTAGCTCCGTCTCTGCTTGGAACGCGAGAAGTACATTCTTTGTAATAGACTATTAGCTCTGGTTTCAATTGTGTCGAGCTAATAATCTAGTAAGAACAAGTCAGAGGAGTGACTAACTTTAAGCCCACATGTCAAATTTAACTAATTCTATTTTTTAGCATTAACCTTCAGTAACAAATTAACAAGTACTAAAAAATGCACATTCATTTTTACCCGGTTTTACTATTGGCGTTACCGGGTTGATCTTGATCGAGTATAAAAAATACAACACCTTCCGCCTTTGTCTACATTGCCACCGGATGCGTAGTATGTTTATCCAAAAAGACGATCATGCCTAAAGATGATCCTGAATCTTTACTCTTGACAGAAGATAGGTAAATTTTGTTGTTGACAATTGGCTTGACAAAAAGTTCGGTATTCACGTGCAACCTCATGCACGGATCATCCGAGTGCACGTGCACCTCGGAGCACATGGTCCCGCTCCCACCCACCGTCCCATCGTCTTTGTACTCGTAGGAGCGAAAAATGTTTGATGGATACTCGCTCCTGGCCTCCTCCCTACGTCCCACATTGTTTAAGTCTGTTACTCTGAGCATACGATGAACTAATGAGGAGTAAAAAAAAATATGGTGCATAGAAAATGGGATAGATTATTGGAAAAAGAGAAAGATGTATTAAAAAATAAGAATAATAAGACTCTATAAAGTTAGAATGACTTTTGTTATAACAAAGGGGAGTACGCGAATATCCAATTCTAATAGAGATATTTTATTATTCTATCTATCTATTTGATATGTAACATATCAAAAAAAAAGTATTTTTCGATATGGGTGAAGAATTAAGCACCCGATGAAATTACTGAATAATATATCTATAACTAATAGTTAATATTATTGATGCTAACTTAAATACAATTAATGTTTTCATCCAAACTATTTCAAAGTTGTCTCTATCACTAATGATATTAATTTTAATATTACTAATCTAGTACAATGACTGAATTTAATTAACTTTTAATATGATTAGATAACAAAATACTTTTAATTTATAATTGTATTATTAGATTTAATTAATATGAATGATATATTAGATAGTAGTTTTTAATAAGTAGTTATCGTTAAACTTCTAGAGTTGTGTCTATGATTAATAGTTCATAATCATTTTGAAACTCTATTAATTACCATTCTAGAAGTATTTTAAAGTTTATTTAACTGCACGGGGCACGGCGATTAAAGTTCCCTTGGTCCGATGGCTCCCTACAGGCCGCAGCGCCTTTCTGTTTCAGGCATGGTGTATGTGGACGCGGTCCACGGCGCTGGCGGTTGGTGTGCTGTGAAGACGCGGGGAGGCGAGGCAGAAAGCGCCACGGATGCCGCATGCTAAACAAGCAATACTTTTCCTGTCGTCAGGATATGCTTCTATTTTATTTTCTAGAAAAAATATGCTATTATTAATTACATGCCCTTTGTTCCAAGGGGAAAAAAAAAATCAATTCTCAAGAAATTTCTTCGTCTCAACTAGTGCCTATGGTCTTTGCATCACCTCACCCATGATTTTCCGATGCCCAGGTGGCGTCAGCAAACACTGCAGCAGCCTATCTTGAACCCGCACATCTTCTGTGTTGGAATGGGTACGCATAACCAAACGATATAGTAGGCCTATAGTGATAGGCGTTACGTATGCATGGTTCATTTGGAAATAATCTGTTGTATTGTGATCTGTAAATAAACATAAGGCCATATACTGCATGTTACGTACTGTACACCCCATGGCTCAGTTTTGGAAGGAAGATGATGCTGAAATTGGACGTGCTAACACGAGAGAATTTGTACGGTAGCTTCCGATCGGGACATCACAACTTGACGCCGATACGCCTGCTTTGATTGTCCCAATGAAAGAAACTAGTAGTTTCTATAACATAGGATACCGCACTAAAAAAGTATTGTTTTTCAACCTATAGTTTCTATGAGTAATAATTATTTTCCCTTTCTCCTCCCAACTCTATCTTCTTCCTCCAATAGGAGTGCGACACGAGCTCCAAACTGGTGGTTTCTCCCCAATAATGATTTCATGGTTTCTTGGTGCATTAGGTCAAGAGTAGACCTGATTTCTTCATGAAGAAACCATTTCTATTATTTTTGCTCTCTTTCTTCATTAATTACGTTGTCATGTCAGCATTTTACCTACGTGGCAAGTCATTTAATGAGGATAAAAACCATCATCAATACACCATTGGAACTGCCCTAACCCGTATTCATTCCACACAAAATGAACTCGATTCCGACGCTACGTAGCTCCAAATCGCTGGAACAAAAGAACACATCAGTGCCGCGAAATAAAAAAAGAATCAGATCTCGTACACTGACACCTTGGCCTCGCGAAAAAGTGGAAGTTGGAAGGAAAAACACAAAAAGAAAAAGTTGGTTAGTTGGACCGATGCATGCCAGCGCGAAGGAAGTGGGAAAAGAGAAAGATTCATTCTTGAGGCTGAGGGTATAGTTGCATGCGTCAAAACATCCTCACAAACTTGCCCGAGAGGTTGCAAACTTGCAACTGGTAGTTTGGGTTGAGCGTGGCTCACTGGGACTGGGACGCGTGTTGCATGGCAGAGCCGCAGACGAGTAGAATTGGTAGTTTGGGTGGAGCGTGGCTTACTGGGACGTGTACACGTGTCCACGTCGATGAAACTGTTCGAACAAATAAACTCTTGCTTTTACTGTAGATAGATCAGAGAGAAGAGAACAGCTGGTCGGTGGATTGCTCGAGCTCGATCGGGAGTCGGATCGGGTCATCCTTTTGGGGCTTGGACTATTGACTTCTATCGCCAAGTGGGATCCTACTGGTACTGCCTGTGACTATTCCAGGTTCCTAGCATGTGGTTGTGGTTCAATAAAGAAAAAAAAACAAACTAGTGTACTTATTCGTACTTATAAATTTCCACTAATAAAGCACATGTAACAAGGTCGTCCTCAACAGTTAATCAACTGCAAACTCTCTTCCATGTGGTGCAGGGCTGCAGTCCGTCCGTCCGGGGCGCCGGGCGGAAGTAGCCAACCAAACATGCCCTGTCAGATAAGCAGCGCGACGGAAAATGTCGCGGCTACCGGCTAGGAGTACGTAGATCGAGTAACGGTCCGTGGCCGAAATTTGAGACGCTGTTTCTTCAAGACGAAGCAACGAGTCATGCGTGCTGCAATTTTCAGAGCATTGACTGTGACTGGCTTGGCTTCTAGGCCTTGTTTAGATCACCAAATTCACCCCCAAATTCCACTATGCAAAAAGAAGATTCCCCATCACATCAAAATGCCGGCACATACATAGAGTACTAAATGTAGATGAAATAAAAAACTAATTGCACAGTTTTGTTGTACTTTGCGAGACGAACATTTTGAGCCTAATTAATCAATGCTTGGACAATTATTACCAAATAAAAACAAAATTGCTACAGTGCCAAACAGTGATTTAGCACTCCCTAATTTGGTGATCTAAACAAGGCCCTAGCCACTTTTTGCGATTTTTTCAACTTCCAAAACTGAACCACAAATTTCGGAGCAAGTAGTAGTTCTCCGTACTCCCTAGCTGACTTTAGGAACGCCGCCGAACGCCGAGAGTAAAAACGAGGCTGGAAGACTGAAAGCGTCATTGCAACCATGCAAATTGATCCCAGCACGTCACACTCACACCAATTTGTTGTTCCCTCGGCTCGACGGTTGTTTCCAGTTTCCACAGCGGTGCCTTTTCGGCGTACGTGGACGCGGGTCTACGTTCTACGGCGCCGCCACCGTTGGTTGGCCACTGTCTTTTTTCAATCATCATATACCACATATATCACATCGAATGCAGGATTACTTTACTGTATTAGGTATACTGTAAGTACGTGCCTGTATAAAATTGCTTGCTTCATTTTACGTACACAAATTAAATACTGCTACTTTGTGTGTGCATAAACCTGCAACACAAGAGAATTCGGAAGCCTTCACGGAATCGCCAGTACTTTGTGCCTGGATAGGGACACTGCAGCAACTTGACTCTTGTCTGGCTCATCATACGTCCCGTATATATCCGGTTATCCCCGCGCCCTTTTGTTTATCCTAACCTGCTGTCGTCTTCGACCTTGGCCCTGTTTAGTTCCCAGAAAATTTTGCAAAATTTTTCAGATTCCCCGTCACATCGAATCTTTGGACATATGCATGAAGTATTAAATATAGATAAAAAATAAAACTAATTACACAGTTTAGACGAAATGGACGAGACGAATCTTTTAAGCCTAATTAGACCACGATTGGACAATATTTACCAAATAACAACGAAAAACGCTACAGTGCCGTTTTGCAAAATTTTTTGCATCTAAACCAGCCCCTTGTGAATGACAACGGCCAACGGGTGACTAAGCGACTGAAATTATCATTAGGATACGACAGCTAATAATTGTGCCATTTCTATTTAAAGTGCAGTTAGCATCGTCGAAGCTGATCCGTGTAGCTCCAGATTATTCATCAGAGAAAAAAAAAGGGGGAAACGTCGATGGCGAGAAAAGAATCACGGCATATATTTGAAAGAAACACAGCACCATTCGCAAAGAAACAAGAGAATTAAACACAACACGTACAAATAATACTTCCTCCATCCCAAATTATAAGACGTTTGACTTTTTTTATCTCAAGTTTGACCACTCGTCTTATTCAAAAAATTTGTGCAAACATAGTCAAATTTAAGTCATTCCTGAAGAACTTTTATTAATAAAGCAAGATACGACAAAAGAAGTGATATTTTGCACAAATTTTTGAATAAGACGAGTGGTCAAACTTGATGTTAAAAAAGTCAAACGTCTTATAATTTGGGATGGAGGAAGTAATACAGAAGATGCATTATGGGTGTGTTTAGTTCAGAAAATTTGGGTGAAAAGTTACTGTAACACTTTTCGTTGTTATTTAGTAAAATTTGTCCAACCATGGATTAATTAGACTCAAAAGATTCGTCTCGAACTTTACAGATAAACTATGCAATTAGTTATTTTTTTTACCTACATTTAATGTTTCATGCATGCATCTAAAGATTCGATGTGATGGGTGGAAGAGGAAATATTTTGGGTACGCATGGCAAGTGAACGCGGCCTATATGCTAAGCTAAATGATGCCGCCGGACACAGGGGTATTTTAGAACCGGCGTCGTCGTGGACCTGAGCAAGTATTCAGTGCGCACTCGAGACGGGAGAGGGATACAATTTTTACAATCATCCTGATAAGGACGGCGGGGGGAACTAGGAAAACTACTTTTGCTGACTGCGTGAAGAAACGGGTGACGGGACACGTACGGGACAGCGTCGTCTCGATCATCTATGATCTCGTCGCCAAAGAGACGGGAGCATAAGCATATTATACATGGGCCACACCACGCTTATCTGTTTTGCTGGCTTGAGCGTGGCTGAGACTTTGAGGGAGGATGCCGATGTCGTCGTTTTGAACTGTTCGTACTGTTTCTTCTAGACGCTAATCGTAACCGGAAGGAAATCGACGGAGTATGTAGTGCGTGGTGTAGCACGCTAGCATCGCTGGTGCGGTGTATCAGTGCATGGGATTTGGGATCTAGAATACCATACTTTGACTTTTGACGTCGTCCACGGGCGAGAGCTTATGATTATTGATCATCATCACTCGTGATACGTACTTACTGTAATGCTACTATAATTTGAGTGTTCACGTGGCTCACCGACAAGATGTACTCCTACAAATCAGTAGGTGGTTCATACTAGTACTCGCTACTCCCTCCGTCCCATTGAAAGTGTCGTTGAAAAAGTGTGCCCCCCTCACAAACACGTTTCCCGGGCGACACTTTTAATGGGACGGAGGGAGTAGCTCAAACTCCTGCCGCCCTTGGGTTGCAATTTGCGGGGGGGTGGGGGGGGGGGGGGTTGTCGTCCTCGATGGATCGGCACCGCACGCACCGAATTGCTGCGCGATCGCCAACGACGACCCTCATGTGACGCGAATCACGCGATCAATCCAGGCCGCTTCAATCACAACTGGCGTGCCGCCGCACCGGGTCGAGTCAGCTATTATTCCACACTTTACTTTTCAATCAGATCAGAAAGAAGAAGCTATTACTCCTGGAACCGAAGCAGTTAAGAGTTGGGCCTTTTTTTCGTTGGCGTGTCGTCCTTGTCTGAACTGAAACAAAGCCAACCCGCCAAAAGCTGCACTGCACCCGCATGCATGCTCCCGTGCGGAACAGTTCCGCCGACGTCGGAGTAGGACCCGCCCCGCGAGATGTCATCATTTTCAGTTGGTGGTACGCTGGTGGCACTACTCGGTGGATAGATGGGGTTTGGCGTCTGCCCGCCTGCCAACGTTGCCGTGCGGCTGCGCGGATCCGATCGGGACACAGGACGGCCGCCAGCTCAGTAGCTCGTGTTCGCGGGGGGCCAGCCGGCCATGCTTCGGGACCGAACCGAACGGGCGCGCGCCTCACCGGCACGGCATTTGGCGCCGCATGGGCGTGGCGTCTCGGTTCTGCTCGGAGGCCACGAGGACGGATCCTCGTGTCCATCCTCCGCTCGCCGCCAGTCACCCTGTCAGACCTGAATCTCTGACAAGGACCGATCGAGCCAGCTGTCGGTCTCCCGGCTCGAAAATCCGCTCAGGATTTGTCTTTCCTCGCGTTGCACTTGTTTGGTTGGCAACAGGCAGTTGGTTGGACACTCCTGCGTGGAAAGCGCTCGTCCCGGCCGGTATCGCGTAATTCGATGAGAGTGGGAGATTATCAAATGTCTACGAATGACAAATAAATCAATTTTGTTAAGGCGTGCTCTAAATTTGATTTTTGTCTGTTGCATAATAATTCGCTAAACTTCTGGAGATGGGCATAGGCCTCCTCTCCAACATGCCACCGTGGCTGGCAGTCCCAACCTCCACCTCTGCTATCCATGTCATCTCGAATAGTGGCTCCACAACATGACAGAGCTTCTTGTAGAAGGTGCGAATGCTTCAATTGACAAAAGGTGCAAGCCACTGCTTTTAGAAGACAAGCCGAGACAGATTAGGTAGAGAGAGAAATAATGAAATAGCAACAAATAAAGTGATTAGCGTGTGATATAGAGAAGACAATTTCAACCATTTTTATCTACATGGCAGCTAACTTTTGATGCAGGCCCTCTGCTGCCCTTGCGAGCGATATTTTGCGTGTCAGTAACAGGCCCGGCCTTTTTTTTTGGGGGGGGGAGGGGGGGTTGGGGGTGCACACTGGCACTGGGCCCTCGACGTCTAGGGGCCCAAAACCTGTACGTATATCTAAGCTGTAGGTATATAGGAGCTTATAGGAAAGCCAGGAGCCATGAGGCCACGAACGTACGTGAAACTTTCACACGTCCATCAATTTGGCTTCCGCAGTTCCGCGTTTCGCGTTCTGCCGCGCGGCCACTGTTTCTTCCCTGCTGCGACCTGCGAGCCAGAGCCTGCGCGTCGTGCTCATGCCATCGTCGATCGGTCGTTCGTGCGCCCCTTATCCTCTACGTCGTGGCAGCAACCAGCACGCGGCCGCCGGCCGGCGGCACCCAGCCCACTCTCCGTCCAATTACTCCCAATTGCCCGCACGGAGGTACCCAATTGCCCCCTTCGATTGATGATTCGATGTACGACAAGTAGATATGTTTAATCAAGATTTAATTTACTCTTGTCGCCAATCTTTTTCTTTATAATTATTAGATGAAATTGCTATTGATGCCATCATCAATGGCTTCGCATTAGTAAATGTTGGAAGTAAATTTTAAGGTAAAATGTATAACTTGTTTGATAAAAATGCTTTTTTATGCAATACACTTATTAGAAAGGGCATTATATTATTAGAGTTGTATTAAGAGGTCATTTTTCTAGCTTCGCCCCACGTTTATAAATTGACAGGACCGGGCCTGGTCAGTAAGGACGGCGGAATAAAGCAATACGAAATAATGCAACTTTTTTTAAGAAGAAATGAAGGCAAATAAATAAAGTAAATTTTTATTGGAGCATGAAAAGCCTTTAATTCTGATTTAGGCCCATGGGTTATTTAGTGGTACACACCAGCCCATGGGCTCCCACGCCTCCTATACGTGGGCCCAAAATCCGCCCCAGCCCAACGTTAACAGATGGTCAGCGACAGTGAAACGCCGGCCCGAATGACCGACACCCGCAGAAAACGCGAAAAATTCACCACACACCCAAACGGTCCAGCCGTGGCCGCAACCAACCCAACCCACGGCCGCCGCACCGGAGCAGCAGAACCCACCAAACCCTACGTCGCCGCGGCGGCCGGCGCGGGCAGGGATCCTGGAGGGATGGTGGCGATCTCGATGTACCGCGGCAGCCTCCACATTGGCGGTCACGACAGCGGCGCCCCTGCCCCGCGCCGATGGGAGGCGCCCCGGCCGGCGCTCGACGCGAAGCGGTTCCGCCGCCTCCTGCGCAACCGCTCCCGCGCCGTCGCGCGCCTCGCCGGGACGCCGCCGCGGCAGGTCTCCTAGTCATCCTCGGACTTGAACGGAGGTCGTGGCACCGCGGACTCCGAGCGGGAGGCACCGGATGAGGAGGAAGCGGACGACGGGGGAGAAGAGGAGCAGGGACAGCTGCAGCAGGACCAGGAACAGGAACATCAGCAACATCAGGAGGAACAGGGGAATGGGGAGGCGGAGCAACAGCAGCAGGAGGAAGAGGAGGAGCAAGAGGAGGGGGCGGTGGAGGACGCGGACATGGAAGATGCGGGGGAGGTAGTTGTTGAAGGGGAAGGTAATGGCGATGCTGAAGAAGGTCAGGGTGAAAGTGAAGTTGTTGACCCAAACCTGGAGGAGGTGAGGGCCGTCCGAATTATTCATTACCACTTCGCTATCAGTTCGTTGTTTGATGATCTGTATCTGTGTGCAATTGCTATGGGACTGTGCCACTGCTAACTGGTAATAGCAATCGGAAATTTAGGGAACAGTGTACATACTGAGATTGTATGTTGTAAGTTAAGCCTGAAAGAAATTAAGTGTTGCAGTTCCTAGGACTGTAGGAGGATATCGATGGATGTGAAGAAGAGTTAGGTTCTACTTCTACGATTTGGCATCTGCGTACTTGTTCAATCTGGCAAAAAATGGCAGCTATTTCCATCTTGCAGTGAAAAATGAAGCTTCTAAGATAGATTAATCAGCACTAAACATTGTAGTTGCCCAAAAGAGGATTATGTTCTTCTGTTAAAAACTTGGGATACTTGATTGCCACTGAACACAAATTTAACTAAGGCTGTTGTATTATTTGGAGACTTTCTCTTGTGCTTTTTTAAGGTGCAAGTACTAAGTAAGGTTGCATATCGCTTGCATCTGAATAGGTGTCTAAACATTTGACATTTGTGCTTTGTTTTTATTATGTTGCAAGCACTTTCTATCTACGTGGCTTTATTGAAACAACCATAGTTTTACATTTATTCCAGGTGAGTTATCCTGATGGAATTGATGAGAAGAAGAGAAAGCTTAACGAAAAGCTGGACATCCTAAATAAAAAGAAGCATGGCCTTGTGCAGATGCTGAAGCAGGTATCTATTTGTGCCATTATTTATATTTCTGGTTGATTTGTGTGTGGTTATAGTTTAAAATAAATGGAAATTTGCTGCATTTTCATCAGCTGAATAAGTATTGGGATATGTCTGATGGTACCCAATCTTATACTTTGCGTGATGACCAATTTGCTAACATATTGGTCTGAATGAAATTAATGAAACAATAATAACCTTCAACATTTGAACCTGGTCGTTGTTGCGCCCTCATTTATGGCCTTGAATTTCTCTGGCTGGTGGAAGTCGGCCATCAGAAGGGTGCCTTTGGAGATGAGGAAGGGGCTGAATTCCCTCATCATCCTAGTTTCTTGGGAAATCTGGAAACATCGGAACTCCTGTGTGTTTGATGGAGCCTCACCAAACATTCAAGTGCTGTTACAGTCTGTAGGGGACGAGTGTAGTGTTTGATGCATGGCAGGAGCCTCATGGCTTAGCGCTCTCTTAGCAAGGTCGCTGACCCCGGGTAGTTAGTCTCCGATGTGATCAGGTGGTCGTGTTTTTTCCTTGGACAGAAGGCATAGTCTGTTTTTTCTGAGTGTTGTGTGTGTGTTGGGGACCTCGGGTCCGGGTTCTTCCTAAACTCGGCTCGTTGTATCTTTTTTTCTATCTTAATGAAATGATACACAGCTCTCCTGCGTAGTTCGAGAAAAATAACCTTTCAGTTCCAAATATCAGTTGACCCCAAATGAAGCATAGGTCAACCTGTGTTGTTCTGCAACTTCACTATTAGTGGTAGTAAAAATTCGCTGCAAACTAGGATGAGTTGCATATATACCCATTGTAAATGTGAAACTTGCAAATGTAAGTTAGTATGTATGAATATGGTCTGCTCATTATTCTTTGTTGGATAGGTTATAATAGTCTGGCCAATTTTTAAGCCCTGTTCGCTTGTCTTATAATCCGTACTTTTCAGCTTGTTTTTCAGCCGGAATAGTGTTTTTCTCTCACCACAAATCAGCGAACAGTACTTTCAGCCATGACTTTTCAGCGAACCGAACGGGCTCTTAATCATTATGTTGCATAGTGTTCAAAAATATGTGGTTAAACGCACGCTTAGGTGTGTTAAATGCTAGGCGGAGACCCAACTTCTCGCCTAGGCCATAGGCGTCCAATTAAACACACCATGAACTACCAGAACCCATGGATGGCAAAGAAAGGAAGAGAAGAGACGAGATTAGGATGGCAAAATGGTTCGTTGGGTTATGACTCCATCTATGCCTACCTCATGGTGTCCACGTCGCCCGATTCCGCTCACCCCCTGCTGGATTTAGCCCCTTCTGCTCGATTTCTCCATGTGCGCAGCCAAAGCAGGGTTGCCATGGAGAGGGAGAGGATAGGGTGCGCGCCGGCGCAGTACTAGCATAGTCACAAAGTTTCTGGGTCGATGGGGTTGAGGTACGGGGTCGCGGTACGTGGTACGCTACTCGCGAGAGATTTTTACACTTTGGGTTGAAAATGAACCCGTGAACCCGAGTCGGGGTCGACGAACCTGGGTCGAGGGTCGAAGGTGGTGAACATGTTTTATGTGACTATGCGCAGTAGAGGTGGGCGCATGGAAGAGCGGATGGGGCGAGTGCAGGAGGAGCAGAGGGGGCACACCATCGAGAGGGGGAGCGACGGACAGGAATGTGCGGGCGGACAGCGGAGTCGAGGCGGCACGGCTGCGTGAGAGAGGATTGGACGATTGGCTGCTGGAATTGGTGGTGGTAGGGTTCCATGGGTTATATGGTCTAGTGGGCTTCCTGCCTTAGTGGCAAGTGGTCCAAGTGGGCTGTTATGACATTGCTCTTCCTTTTCTATTTATTATTTCACATTTATACAACTAAATCTCCTAATACGTAGCAGACGTGTAAACGTTTAATCTATGTTTACACGTCCTAGGTGCTAATCAATGTCTTAGCACCTAGCGTTTTCTTGAACCTTGATGTTGCATATGCCATTGCACGCAGATGCTTCACATTATGATTGGACATTTCAAGTAACCCTCCTATGGGCATGGGGCCTTGAATTGCTTTAGCATAATGTCACTACCAAAGTTTTGGTATCTACTTCCTCTAAACCTAAATATAAGTCTATCTAGGTTTGTTCTAAGTTAAACCTTTTCACCGTTGGCTACCAATATCCGAAAAGTATGTAGTTGATGACACAAGACATTGCTAAATTCATTTTGGAAAAATACTTTTACAATATATAAATAATTTCATTTTAAATAATACATTGTTATAGATAACTAGTCTAACTGTCTTAGGGAAGACCTAGATGGACTTATATTTGTGATCTGAGGAAGTATTTCCTTTTCAAATAAATATTATACTTGTTTTGTTCCTCAGTCCATTTTAGAAGGAATAAGTAGCAGCAGATGCATGCACTGTTATTTGCTTGGTTTGCTGCTCTCTTTTATTCTGATTGAGAACTTCATCGTCAGGGTACTAAATGCCATTGTTTTGGCTGTTTGAATGAATAGGTCTTAAATGCAGAAGAAGAAATCCAAAGGCGTAGCATGCAGGCTTCATTGCGTGCTGCCATGCCTCAGCCGTCAGAAAATGCAACAGATGGAAGTTCTGTTTCTAGGTTGGCCCCTAGAATGACTGTTGATGTCAATTTTGGTGATGTTGCTGGCGATTCAGATGCTGGTTCTAACCAGGGCACTCCTGGACGCCCCTTGCATCACTTCCACAGTATCTCTCCTTCAACAGCCTCTTTTGCGAGGTCACCGTTTGGTTCTGTACAGGTAAGCTGCTCAAATGCTCATTCAATAGTCTTGTTGTAAGTCCATTTCTACTTTTGTCTGTGTTACATGCTTTGGCAAGTGTTTAAATGGTAGCAAATTGCAAGAGTTAGACTTCAAAATCAGCTGATAACTTAAGTAGTAAATAAAGATGATTCTTTCAATGCTGCCCAGTTTGCTTATATACCATTTCTGACTCTCTTTGTTGGGTTGGTTCCCAAATCAGCTGATAACTTAAGTAGTAAATAAAGACGATTCTTTAAATGCTGCCCAGCTTGTTTATATACCATTTCTGACTTTCTTTGTTGGGTTCGTTTTAGTATTCTCACATTGCTAAAGAACCACATCTAATGTTACAGGGCCACACTCCAAGGAGTCCGGCAACATTCTCTACGGCAAGTCCATCACGCTTCGCCACAAATATACACCACGGACAACCTCCTGCTCTTTATTCAGCATCATTGCCAGGAAGTAACTATGTAGCCTCATCACCTTCCCCGGCTGCATCTGGTGGTTCTTCCTCGGTGTTCAGGGACCCTCGCCCACCTAACTCTACATAGGAAGCTTTGTTCGTAGTTGTACCGCCATATGGGTGTTATTTATTGACAATGTTGCTAAAATCTCTTAGCTACCCAAGGATTTAGATAATGTTGTGCTTCGGGCAACACTAGTGGAAAAACAAAACTCTTCTCTTATGTGTGTACTGTAATTAGCATGTAACATCACTGAAATTATGTAAAAATTAGGATATTCATTTTCCTGCTAGGTGCTAGGGCGCCAGATCTTCTGGACAATGTGCTATAGGTAAATGTATTATTACTAGATTCGAAGTGTCAATGCACTGTGCAGTTACTCAAGTATTCGTATCATGAATTGTGTTGCGTTGCAGTAACCAAGGCTTGTGCTGAAATTGCAATTTCAAACTTCTTTTTCCCATCTTTATTTACTGCTGAGCGATCGTTTCATTGTTTGGGCGGTACTGTTTTAAGCTGCCGACGAAACAAGCAACTTCATATTTGCTACCTGTTCTCAAAATGTTTATAGAAGTAACCGATGCACAACCCACAAGATCATGTGGCAATCAATCGTCGACAAATGTACGAATGAGACAACAGCTTGATTAGCTGCATTGCGTGTAGAGAGAGTAACAAATGGCAGTGTTTCAGCTCGTTCAAGGTTCATACAATCCTTTTAGGGCGTCGAAGGCAGGGAACTACAGGAAGTTGTAAGAAAAAAATTAGTAGAGTAACTGGAGACCAAGTTTAGCGGCATATAAATAGAAAACACATGGCATCAGTTGATAAGATAACGAGTTATCAAGAAATGGGCACGAAGAGGCAATCAATGGAACATCTGAGTATCTGACCGCAACTCTATTTGTATTTTAAAGGCTCAAATTTTGTTTGAAGACCGCATGCCAGACACATCTCACTACTCTGTGCGTTAGCTGCTCTTGACACCAGCAACAAGGCTAACATGTGTAAAACATGACCAATCTGAACCAAACTTTGGATAAATAAATCAGGTAGTAAGTTCTGTTATTCTAAAACCACCCCAACGAAACCTCATACTGATAGAGGTGGCATTATCAGAGCACTAGGAGTCTAGGACTATACACATAAATTGCTGTGGGCCCAAAAAATGAATTAGAGCTTGTAGGGGAACCAACTGATAATTGTATACTGCTGAGAGCTAGCATAATGAGATGTGCAACCACCCACACACAGAGAGGAGGAAATGAGTGAAACAAATTCTAGAAAGTGATCAGGCAGCTTGTTGCATTTGGAAATAAGGAAACAAACATATGCCCCACTAAACAAGTTTCCACCCAACTGAAACTGTTCTCTGAGCAAAATATACCTTACCAACTAAAACTGCTATAGATTATTTGTAAACTGTAGATGACGGTTTATTAGCAATATAAAAATGAAAGATAACAGGTGATGCAAATCTTCATAATCAAAATGCTATATTACCTCATCCAATGCTGTTGTCAAATCGTAGGCCTTCCCCATCCCCTAAAATTGGGCAAAGAAGTCCTGCAAGGTCCAACACAGTATTTAGATCAAGCAAACTAACATAGGGACCAAATACCATATCAAACTCGGTGCTGGAGAAAGGTCATCTTCCCAGTTGGAAGGTGACATACATCCAAGCACATCAATTGCATACATACTGAAAATCATGTCATAATATCATGTCTACTGGTCACATGCATCATTTCAAAAGGAATTTAATGTCGATGGTGACAAGTCAGATTATCAAAACAATCTGGTTATCCTGTAGCAATTTCCCCGTAGATGGGATTATTTATCCTGATAATAAATGACCTAAGAGAATCTCCAAAAAAAAAAATCTCAATTCAGATTGATCACTATTTCTATTACCTTCAGCCAGTGACTCTATTGAGCTATCGAGTGCATAATATTACAGAATACCACAAATCAATAAATAAAGTTTCAATTTGATTGACCTCTTGCTGTGCCCCCTTCATGACTAATTCTCAAATATTCTGTATTTGTAGTTTGCCACTGGAGAGATTTTAAAACCAAATTAATTTGTATAATTTGACAATTGTTGAGCAACCAAGTGCACATCAAATCCAGTGGTGCATATGAACTATCAGTAAAAACTAGACAATAGTGCTGGATTACAGTTCAAAAAGATAACTCATACCAAAGTAAGTTTCAGCAACCATAAGCATAGAAATCCATAAGTACTACCAATAAAGAAATCACTTGAGTATAGGTAGAGTGTCTTCTTTCAGTAACAGTGTGATACTACTGGTACAGACAATTGTTTAAAAATAGGGCAATACCCCAAACAATGATCTCAAACCAAGTTAAACACCAATCCTCTGACCTCTTTCACCTGTACCATAAACAGTAGCTAAACTGATCCTCAATACCAAAGGCCTAAAAACTGACATGTATCACTCTCCCAAGTCATGCATATTATTTTATAATACTATCACGTGCCCTCCCTTTAATTGCCATGTCGATTTATCCACAGTAAGTAATTCTCAGTTTGTTTTCCCTTCACAACCACGCTACCTCCAGAGTCTACAGAAATGTCAAAACCAACAACAATCAACATCAAACAATGAGCAAGCATCTAGAAAGAACACAAGCCCCGTACGAAGCTACCACGTTAGAGACCACAACCTCTTAGGATAGCTTCACTCGAATCCATGGGTTTGACAAACAAAACGCAGACAAGGAATCAAACTCACTGGATACTTGTCGTCGACTCAATTTCCCATCCTGGGCTAGATTTACCAGCATACTGATAATATCCGATAAGCACAGACAACGAACTGGTTCAACGCAGTCAGGTTGCTGAAGAAGAACTCGGGTAGGTTAGGTACCTGGAACCATTTGGCGGCGACGGCGAGCGCGGAGGAGAGGCGGCACCTCCTGGAGTCCTCGCAGGCGTGGAGCGACTGGAAGTCGTCGGCGGGGAGCTTGCGCGTGATCCACCCGATGTCGATGTAGACGTAGCGCGGCGGCGGGGGCAGGTCGACCTTGATGCGGACGACGTTGTACCAGATGAGGAAGCGGCGGACCTGGACGCCCTGGAGGTCGGAGAGGGAGCCGTAGCGGAGCACCCCCGTGATGTGGGCCTCGAAGTAGGTGAGGTACTCGAAGTGGACGTAGCAGGGGCCCGCGAGGTCGACGGTGAGGCTGCCGTTGCTGGCGAGCGAGAAGGCGGTGACGCTCGAGGGGAAGATGCCCGGGGGCAGGCCGTACTTCGGGAGGAGCTCGGCGAGGGTCAGCGAAGGCGAAGGGGGAGAGGGAGAGGGAGTAAGAGAGGAGGCGGGAGAGGTCGCGGGCTCCGCCGACGCCGTGGTGGCGCCGGCGGCGAGGAGAGGCAGGAGGAGGAGAGCGAGACGCCGCATTGGGAGGAGACGGAAAGAGAGCACGTTGTGGGGCGTCGCAACGGGTAGTACTAGTAAGCAGGGGTTGCCGGCGGGTAGGTGCCACGATGGGCTGGCTGTGCGCCTGCGGGGCCTGGGTCCCACCTCCACGAGGTTTCAGAGGCGTGGTCAAGGACTGGAGTCAAGATTGATAGGAATTGGGAAGTTGCTCAAGTAACACGATTACCAGTTCGGCAGATTGTTTCTACGGCTTATAAATCGATTGTAGCTGTTTTGTTACGAGAGAAAAACATTGTTTTACGGCTGATAAGCCGTGTTGATAAGGGTAGCCGAACAGGGGGACGTGAGGCTGGATGGAATCCAGGGACGGATATGCCTCTGCCTCCGTGGGACAGCGAATAGTGTTCATGCTTATGAGGCTAAGATCATCTTTAGATTCTACTCCCTCTGTCCATCTATGTGTGTTGTTCTAGGAGCAGTAGTTGTTGTCTAGATTCACACAACCTTCAATGCATCTGTACACACCTATGTCCAGATTCAGTTAATTTTTGCTATACTTTGTAGAGAGCCAAAACGACAAACATATCCGGACAGAGGAAGTATGTTATAAAGTTTATAGCCATTAAACTTTGAACTATTTTAGCTCTTGAAGCTCTAAATAAGCAGTCACATGTTATTGTTGTCTAAAGTTTTTTAGCTAAACTCACAAAAAAATTGATTTATCAGACCACACAAATAAGAGCCTGTTTAGTTCCTAAAAAGTAAACCCAAAAAGTGCTACAGTACCTGTCACATCAAATCTTGCGGCACATGCATGAAGTACTAAATGTAGACGAAAGAAAAAACTAATTACACAGTTTAGTTGTAAATCACGAGACAAATCTTTTGATCCTAATTAGTCTATAATTAGACACAAATTGCCAAATAAAACGAAAAGTGTTACAGTAACCGAATCCAAACTTTTTCACCAACTAAACAAGCCCTAAGTTAAAGTAGCCAATAGTGGACGAGCTAGGCGTGCTGAACTTATGTAAGTATGTAACTTGCGGGAGGAAAACTCATGTCACCTTCAATAAGAAAATGTGGCCTTTTTTTTGATCGGAGAAAATGTGGCCTTACTAGATCAGAGTAGGATTAGAAATGCATTTTCACTTGGGCTTCTTTTGTTAAGCGAGAAATGCATCTCCACTTGGAAAACTTTTGTAGGCTTTGTTTGATTCTATATAAAAGATAATTATCTGCTAATAGTTGTACAACTAATAAAATAGCTAATTTTTAGCTGGACTTATAGATAATAATTATCTCACTAGTTGAACCAAATCAGATAATAGCAGCTATTACTATCTTGGTAGCATTTTTCATTAGCTGTGCAAACACCCTTCAGCTAATAGTTAGCTAGCTAATATTAGATATGAACTAGCTAGCTAGCTATTAGCAGATAATGAATCTAAACAGGGTCTAAGCGTACCAGGAAGCCCATATGAGAGGGAAAACAGAAGAAACGGCAGAGTTACCGGGGAGTGATGATTTGACTATGGGTAAAAGCATTCCTGTTACGGTCAGTGAAGTCCGACCTCATAAAACTGTCCCATGAAACGATGTTATTAATCTGAAATTTAACCTAGACCTAAATCTTTTGTCTCTTTTGTGAACAATATCGTGTCAATACTTCGGCCATGTTCACCTGACTTATAATCCGTCTTTTTCAGCTTGTTTTTTTAGCCGGAACAGTGTTTTTCTCTCACAATAAATCAGCCAACAGTGTTTTTCAGCCGACTTATCAACACAGCCAAACAGGACCTTCGTCACCGTGTCACAATGCATGGTCGCCTCTTAAACCTACCCATTTGTTGCCTTCCTCACCAACCTTATCTCCCGCTCATCCGCAACTAATTGACAACATTTGCCGTGTAACATTGCTATCACATTGCTAACGGTGCTTGTCTTGCTCGTTTCTTGGTATTGATGATCAGAATGCACCGTCGCATCTAGAACCTAATTTACCATTTAGTATATCGTTTTGAACTTTTGATTGAAAGCCATCGCCTTTTTAATAGTTTAAATTTAAATCTACCAGCAAGAATGTCATGTATGATTTGCTTGTCATGATAATGTATGATTTGCTTGTCATGATAATATTTTTTCTTTTATTGCCCCGTCCATTCTAAATTGTAAATCGTTCTTTATTGTATATTTAGACATAGCATGTATCTAGATACGTAGCGAAAACTATGTATCTTGAAAAGCCAAAATAACTTATATTTGAAACGGAGGAAATATTTTAGATAGCCAGAGAGTAAAGTGGGGTGAGCCGTGGGGGCCGATGGGATTTTTTGGCCACCAGCACATGACAAAGGCATAGGCGCGGCATATGCACAATGCACTAGAGTTACGGCATAGTAGAGGAAGCTAGAGAGGATGAGACTAGCATCATCGCAGCCGAACAAGGGGAGAGAGTGACCTCGAAAGATTGTAAGGATAGAGTACGTGATAGCTTCCAGAGACTATAAGACTGATAATAATTGGCGGCCTCTCGATTCTTGCACTCATGGAATACCTCTCGCTATGGAAGCTTGCAATAGGGAATTGAGGACCGCATGGTTCTGCGTTGGACGTCGAACGATGACACTTATTCAGTGAGCTTCGCCTACAGGGCCCTGCATTTGGGTGCAACTTGATCCAATGATCATAAATTGATCTAGAATTCATGGAGTCCATTGTAGGTGAAGTTGTTCCTATGGCTGGCATTCAAACGCTGTCATTGGGCGGCTGTTAGGAGATTGCCCCAAAGGCTGAAAACACATTAGAATTGCCTTCTATGCGACCAATAATTGGAAACTAGTGAGCACATGTTCAATTTGTTCATTGTCTGCTGCTTCTTAGCCCAAGTTTGGTTCTCGGTGTTGTCTGCTCTTGGCAAACTAACCGATGGCAAACACGAACCAAGGTAATTCTGGGGGGCGATTGATTGGGCCTCTCAAGATGGATTTGACTCATTGTTTGCCTTGATCACTTGGTGCATTTGGAAAGAACGGTACACGAGATTGTTCAATCTTGAGGTCACCTCCGTCACAGATCTGTCGGCTAGAATAATAACTCCGAGGTTCAGCTTTGGATCCAAGCGAGAGATATGAAGCTAGAGTCCCTGGTCCATACAGCTAGATGGAGTTAGGTTCTGTGGTGTTGGCCTTTTTTTTTTAACAAAAACGAATAGAAGTTCTGTATTTCAATTAAGAGAGAAAAGAGAGTTCAAAACACACAATACATGCGAATTCCAAAGCCCAAAAGGATCTAGCAACACATCTCCCTAGAAATGATCCGAGGGCAGAAAAAAAATTGAGCCTAAAGAACTCTGAGAAGAAGAAGGGGAGCCACGACAATGAAAATTTAATGCTTGAATGAAACACGCTCTTCGATTGATTGATGTCATCTTTGGCTCTCCGGGGCACCCGTAGAGCTGATTGGAAACTATTTTTTTTAAAAAAAAATCATTTAGTTTCTTTCCTTCCATGTATCTAGATTGCCACACCAATATGCTATTGAATTGTTAGCGGTGTTTTTTTTAGAGAGAGTTAAATACACTCCAGGTCCCTAAACTTGTCGCACCATAGGTCCATAACAACTAGGTCCTCAAAACTTTCAAGGTGCCTACGAAAGGTCTCTAAACTTGCTAATTAGTTCATGTGAGGTCCCAATCACCGTGTGTTAGCGTTAAACTGCTAGCATGGCTGCTGTGCACCCGACAAACAAGGCCCACATACCAGTCCCTCCCCTCTCCCTCGCCTTCCCCTGCACGCGGCCTTGAAGAAGCGGGAGTAGGGTGTGGGCGCGCAAGTCGCCGGGGACACGTACACGCCGCTGCAGCAGTACTCAGCCACCGCGAACACCTCGCACGTGCTCCTGCACGCCAGCGTGGCCAGCGGCGCAGCGCCGCACCTGGAGCACTCGGACTCGGTGCCCAAGCCACAGTCGGCGGTGGCGCACGCGAAAGGGCCCGAGTCAGCGGCCGTGGTGGCGCAGAGCCTGCGCGCCCAGCTGCGGCTCGACCACGACAGAAAACCAGATGTTGGAAGGAAGATATAGTGAGACAGGCAGTTGATGTGCTGATGGCCATCTTGGCCCAGTCTCCCAAAAAAATTGGCAGTTTCACGGTGACCGGTGATCCAAGCTGTTGATACCCGATCCGGCAATCCCGGAAACATATTCAGATTGCAGCAGCTGTCTGTATAAGCGCATGCATTTCGGTATAAGCATGACATGCTCTGTTCACGCATCATCTTTCCTGCAATAAGCAGTTTGGGCCTCCCTTGCAGATCGCGATATCAAAATCACAAATGGTGCCCAAGATGGGAACGTCATCGATAATTGCCTAGGCAGGCAGGGCGCAGGCACAGAGACAGTGCGTGCCCAGTTTCAGCTCGATGGCAGTCAGTTCGTGCTTATCTCCTGCAACTGCAACCCGGCGTCTTCGAGTTCGAGTGCTGGCTCCACCCAGCGCAGTACCGGACGCGCCTCTGCAAGGACGAGGTCGGCTGCGCGCGACGCATCTGCTTCTTCGCGCACAAGCCCGAGGAGCTCCGCGCCGTCAACCCCTCCGCGGTCTCCGTCGGGATGCAGCCTACGGTGTCGTCGCCGCACTCCTCGCCGCCCAACGGCCTCCACATGGGGGGCGGCTTGCTCAACCCGGCCTGGCCCTCCTCCCTGGCCAGCAGGCTCAAGAACGCGCTCGCCGGCCGGGAGCTGGCTGGACTTCGACCTCGAGCTGCTCGCGCTCGACCAGTACCAGCAGAAGCTCTTCGACCAGGACCGTGCCGAACTACACGGACCTGCTCGGCTCCGTCGACCGGCGATGCTGTCCTAGCTGCACGCGCTGTCGCTCAAGCAGGCCGGCGACATGCCGACGTCGCCCATGGTCGGCCCCAACACCGCGTTCGGGCTCGACCACTCCATGGCCAAGGCCATCATGAGCTCCTGCGCCTCCGCGTTCGCCAAGCGCAGCCAGAGCTTCATCCACCGCGGCGGGCGCGCGGGGGCCACGCGCTACCCCGTGCCCTCGATGGACCGTGGCAGTGAGCCCCACCTGTCAGGTAAGCCAGAGATACAAAACCATAGTTTAGAAAAAAGAGGTCATGAGTGGAGTTTTTAAAACTCCAAAAAACACTACAATTTTAATAAAACCATAATTTTAGAAACTACAAAGTTTATGGTATCCAAACACCCAACAATCATTAAAAACCAAAGTATTTTCGAAAAACATGGTATTTCTCCAATACTTTGAAAATACTTTGTATCAAACAGGGCCCAAGGACAAGTTTAGGGACCTTTGTTAGGCACTTTTGGTAGTTTGAGGACTGAGTTGACACGACGCAACAAGTTTAGGAGCCTGGAGTGTACTCTTTTGAAGATAAACTCGGTGCTTGTTTCAAAATAAAAATAAAGTATTCTTTGTGTGGTAAACAAACGGGCAAATGTGTAATTCATCTAGGCCGCGTTCACTTACTACAGCAACCCAAAATATTTCCTCTTCCACCCATCACATCAAATCTTTAAACGCATGCATGAAACATTAAATGTAGGTAAAAAAACAAACTAATTACATAGTTTGTCTGTAAAGTTCGAGACGAATCTTTTGAGTCTAATTAATCCATAATTGGACAAATTTTACCAAATAACAACGAAAAGTGCTACAGTAACTTTTCACCCCAACTCACCCCATCTAAACACACCCCTACTAGTACAGCACATATGAATCCAAATCAGTTACAAATGGGCCCGACCTCATGCACTTCCCCTAGTCGAAGGCGAGCTTTGGCCATGCACATAGCGTGACTAAGAGCAAGGGCAATAATACAGCCAAATTGCTTGGCTATAAGACAAGCTATAAGAGCCAAGTTATACAATAAGTGTCTCCTATTTGTCTTTAAAAAGTTTCTCTCTCCTATTTCTCCTCACAACACTTGCTATTTGGGCCCACTAATACCTATGCTTCCGTGTCCAGCTTGGTGCTTGTATGAGAGCCAAGCTCTCATCTCTCTCCTCCCTTCTCTCCTCCACATCAGCATTAGCTTGGCTATAAGCTCATTATTGTACCTGCTCTAATATGGACAATACTTCCATAGTGTATACCAGCACTGAAAAGGGTGTCGCTAGAGCTTGTACGTATAACTGGGAAACGCATCCAGTGAGTTTGCCGGCCGTCACATGTTCTGCAAGGTGATCTCTGATCTGACATATATCCCCAGGTAACATTGCAACCTGCAACATTGCTCTTAGAACCCCACCTCTCCATTGTTGCAAGAAAGCAAGAAGAAACAACCATGGCGGCGCACGTTCTCGTCGTGCCCTGCCCCGTCCAGGGGCACATCAACCCCATGGTACAGTTCGCCAAGAGGCTGGCGTCCAAGGGCGTGGTCACCACGCTCGTCACCACCCGCTTCATCCAGAGGACTTCCGGCGTGGACGCGCACCCGGCGATGGTCGAGGCCATCTCCGACGGCCACGACGAGGGAGGGTTCGCGTCGGCCGCGGGAGTCGGCGAGTACCTGGAGAAGCAGGCGGTCGCCGCATCGGCGTCCCTGGCGTCGCTCATCGAGGCGCGCGCGTCGTCGGCGGATGCCTTCACATGCGTCGTGTACGACTCGTACGAGGACTGGGTGCCGCCCGTGGCGCGGCGGATGGGCCTGTCCGCTGTCCCCTTCTCCACGCAGTCGTGCGCTGTCAGCGCCGTGTACTACCACTTCAGCCAGGGGAGACTTGCCGTGCCGCCGCCGCCGCCGACACCGGCCGCGGACGGCGGCGACGGTGGTGCCACTGCCGCCCGGAGCGAGGCGTTCCTGGGGCTGCCGAAGATGGAGAGGTCGGAGTTCCCGTCGTTCGTGTTCGACCATGGGCCGTATCCGATGATTGCCAAGCAAGCGCTGAAACAGTTCGCTCATGAGGGAAAGGATGATTGGGTGCTGTTCAACTCGTTCGAAGATCTGGAAAGCGAGGTTAGTGTTAAACTATTAATCACGAATTGGAAGATTTCATTTAATCAGTTCAGTTCATTGAAATGGACTAACCATCTTGAATTCTTGACCACTTGTTCATGTGCCAAGGTTTTGGCTGGACTGACAAACTACATGAAGGCCCGAGCCATCGGTCCGTGCATGCCGCTGCCCGCCCCTGAAACGACCGGCGCCACTGGCCGCCGGATCACCTACGGCGCCAACCTGGTGAACCCGGAGGACGCGTGCACCAAGTGGCTAGACGCCAAGCCCCACCGCTCCGTGGCCTACGTCTCCTTCGGCAGCTTCGCGTCCCTCGACGCTGCGCAGACGGAGGAGCTCGCCTGTGGCCTCCTCGCCGCCGGAAAGCCTTTCCTGTGGGTGGTGAGGGCCACCGACGAGCACCAGGTCCCGCGCCACCTCCTGGACGTGGCGACGGCATCGGGCGCCGCGATGGTCGTGCCCTGGTGCCCGCAGCTGGACGTTCTGGCGCACCCGGCCGTGGGCTGCTTCGTGACCCACTGCGGCTGGAACTCCACGCTGGAGGCGCTCAGCTTCGGCGTGCCCATGGTGGCTATGGCGCTGTGGACGGACCAGCCGACTAATGCTCGGAACGTCGAGCTCGCCTGGCGCGCCGGCGTGCGTGCGCGTCGCGACGCGGGCGCGGGAATGTTCCTTTGTGGGGAAGTCGAGCGGTGCGTGCGCGCCGTTATGGACGACGGCCAGGAGGCGTCTGCCGTGCGCAACGCTGCGGGGACATGGAAGGACAAGGCTCGCGCGGCGGTGGCAGCTGGCGGCAGCTCTGACCGGAACCTGGACGAGTTCGTGCAGTTTGTGCGCGCTGGCGCCACGGAGAAGTGCAAGGCGCTGGTTGTGAAGGGAGGTGAGGTTGCAGAGTCCGAGATGTGAGTCATCTAACGAGGCGATGCGAGGGAGAAATGTGTGCAAACTGAAAAACACCCTCAGAAGTTGGTGCTTGGTTTTGGTTTATATGCTTCGGGCCCACCGGCCCTAATAATATATTTTGCTTGAGGCATCTACCATAACAATGATATAGTTTTTATTTTCTTTAAAAAAAAATAATTTTTTTATAGTTTTTTCTACATCGTGCCTAGATGAATTGCAGAAAAGCATGGGTTTATCGCTAGTTAAATATATATAGAGGAATTGTTGAAGAGTGAATATATATATATATATATATATATATATATATATATATATATATATATATATATATATATATATATATATATATATATATATATATATATATATATATATATATATATATATACAATCGAAATGCAGCTCCTTGGGTGCAGCTTACATGGACAGCCTTTTATTTGCATCCAGTACCTCCACATTTAAGAAGAATAGTTGGTTCTTTTTTGGTGGAGAGATGTCATGAAATTATCCCAGGATTTCATTGGACTAGCCTCATGTGTGGTTGGTAATGGTACCTCAGTATCTCTCTGGGGAGATGTTTGGAACTTTGGCTTACTGAAACTATAATCCCCCCAGCGCTTTTCTTTCGCTAAGAATCAAAATAACTAGAAGTGTTGATGATAATTTGCACTTACCACTATCTTTGGAAGCCTCTGAGCAGCTGATTTTCTTGGAAGTTAAGCTCCTGTCTCTCCAACCTGTGCAGCACCTGAATGATCAGTGGTCATATATTTGGGGCCCCTTGTACACGAGCATGCAGGCTTATAAAACTACTATGGGAAGTTCTCCGAGATTGCAACAATTCAAGTGGCTTTGGAGTAGTGGCTGTATAGGAAAGCATAAATTCTTTTTCTGGTTATTGCTCTTGGATCGTCTAAACACCAGAAATATTCTACAGCGGAAACATATGTTCTTACTCTTGTGTCTTATGCAGCCTAAATGTGGAAGAAACAGTGGACCATTTATTTTTTGAATGCTGTTTCAGTGCTTGGTGCTGGCGGCTGCTTGACATCACCTAGGACATGAATGCTCCAATCCTTGATAGGCTTGCCCTCAGACGCAGTCCTTCGGGCAAGCTATTTTTATGGAGCTTGTGATAGTAGCGGCTTGGTGCATCTGGTCCATGCGCAATGGCATTATTTTTGGCGGCAAATCTGTTTCTTTGTGGCGTTGGAAATCCTTCCTGCGTGAGGAGCTAAGCCTTACTGTTCTTAGGTGCAAGTCCTCAAAGAAATCTCTTCTTAAAGACTGGCTTTCTTTGTTTTAGCTTTTGTAATCTTGTTTTTCTATTTTGTACAGACTTATATCTATAAAATTGAAATCAGTAGGGGCCTTTTTCCCCTCCTATTTCTTCAAAAAAAAATATGTCTTGGAAATTCAATTTTGTAGTAGCGCATATATCCCTCTCTCTATATAGTTTGGGTTGAGGTAGCTGACTTGTAGTATACCCCTAGTCCATACCATTGACAGTATCCTACTATTTGTGATGAAGCAAACGTGCAAAGGTTTTTAACATCCAATTGTATACTGTATAGCTAAATTCAAAATTTTCATAGTGTATATACATTTGAATACAGACCAGCTACATTGTCACTTTCACCTGAAAAGGTTCACACGTTTTCCAATCCCTTCCAAATCAAGCACATGCTTTATAAAAAAATCAAGCACATACAACTCTTGAATCACCAGAGTGACCATCGATATTCATATAGACAAATTTATAGTAGGTAACACGCAAATCTGTTATCAGCACTCATTAGGGGGTGACTATACAACCCACAATGGGTGGTGTTTGTAGCTGTTATTTGAGTTACTAGAGCCGTACAAGGTCTAGTTGTTTTTCTTGTGGCGATCGGCAGGGCACTTTATTTTCTTTTCTCCTTGTTGTGTTTTTCTAATTTGTTTTCTTAAGATGAGTTTGAAAAGAGAAATGCTAAATGACACTCGAATGTTCCTCTCTCATTCTTCTCCATCTCCGGCCTCTCCCCCTCATCTTCTCCAACTCCGGTGGGCTTAGAAGGGGCTCGGAGGAGCGAGGCAGGTCGACCAGGCGATGGGGACGGCAGGAGGATGACGTTAGGGTTCCGATGAAGGAGCAGGCAGCCGGATCATGGCCATGGCGGCGGCGGGGCGGTGGGCACCGGCGGCGTGTCGAGAGGAGGAAGAAGAAGGTGTGAAGAACAAAATCAAGTGTTCTGGGCACCAGAAACACTCAAGTGTCCTGTAGATGGACTCTTTGAAAAAGCGGCTAGGCTCCTTAGTTGTCTGGGGCTGCAGGACGCTAAGCTAAGTCGATGTCTTATTTTTTTTTCTATCTTCTAATATATTTGCAGCAAATTTCTTGCTGCCCTTTAGATAGGAAAAAAAACACACGTCTTGTTTCAAATGAGACTCAGCTCATACTTTCCAAAAAAAATGTATTTCTCGAAGTAGTGACGTAGCATGGCTAATGTGGACAAGAGTTACTAAACTTTGTTGCTTAGAACTTCGGTCATACACGTAGTGACGTAGCATGGCTAATGTGGACAAGAGTTACTAAACTTTGTGGTGTATATATGCCAAGACTGAGAAAGGTTTTGCCAGCTTGTATAACTGGGAAAACGCATCTGGCAAGTTTTCCATCACATGTTATACGAGATGATTTGAATTCTAGCCCCGGGTAACATTGCAACTAGCTGAAACTTTGCTCTAGGAACTACTCCCTATATCTCCATTGTTGCAAGAAAGAAGAACAACCGGATCCCAAAGAAGAAGAAGAAGAAGAAGAAGAAGAAGAAGAAGAAAACGTGCAAATGTTTTTATGAAGCAAACGTGTATATACATTTGAAGCAAACATGTATATACCATTGACAGTATCCTACTACTCTCTCTGTTCCAAATTATAAGTCGCTTTGACTTTTTTAGTACATCCATTCTACTATGTATTTAGATATAACATATGTCTAGATACATAAAAGAATGGACGTACCAAAAAAGTCAAAGCGACTTATAATTTGGAACGGAGGGAGTATTTTTTATGAAGCAAACGTGCAAATGTTTTTAACATCCAATTGTCTACTGTATAGCTAAATTCAAAATTTTCATAGTGTATATACATTTGAATACAGACCAGCTACATTGTCACTTTTACTTGAAAAGGTTCACATGTTTTCCAATCCCTTCCAAATCAAGCAGAATCTTTATAAGAAAATCAAGCACATACAACTCTTGAATCACCAGAGTGACCATCGATATTCATATATACAAACTAAGTGAATTCCCCGCGCGTTGCTGCGGGAATGCAAGAGTACTTTGAATTGAGTTAGGAGAAATAGGATGTAGAAGGAATCTCGTTGGTGTATAATACATAAGTATATATGCGATATAAGCAGAGAACAGATTTAGTTTTTTTTGTTAAAGGTGTAACTAAATATAACAAAAACCATATAAAAGAAAACACGGTCACCAACCTATAGGATCGACCAGTACGGGAGACTAATCTCATCCACCCTCACCCCTCACCCCTACTATACCTGAGGGTCATCCCCCTCCCAAAAGTTCTAGGAGTTTTCCTTCACAAAATCATGCATGTTTCGGAGGACCACATATAATCCATGTGATATGTAGTTTTGCTAGGTTTTTGCTTAGAAACGGACTTTTGCTTAGAAACAATTATCAAAGAAAACACGGTCACTAACCTATAGGATCGGCCAGTACGGGAGGTTAATCTCATCCACCAGAACCCCTCACTCCTACTATACCTGAGGGTCATCCCCCTCCCAAAAGTTCTAGGAGTTTTCCTTCACAAAATCATGCATGTTTCGGAGGACCACATGTAATCCATGTGATATGTAGTTTTACTAGGTTTTTCTTAGAAACGGGCTTTTGCTTAGAAACGGTTATCAAAGAAAACACGGTCACTAACCTATAGGATCAACCAATACGGGAGGCTAACCTCATCCACCCTCACCCCTCACCCCTATTATACCTAAGAGCCATCCCTCCTCCCAAAAGTTCTAGGAGTTTTTCTTCACAAAATCATGCATGTTTCGGAGGACCACATGTAATCCATGTGATATGCAGTTTTGCTTGGTTTTTCTTAGGAACGGCCGTTTAAATGTTCGCAAAAAAGTTATCGAAATATATCCATGTGGGGTCTTGTTTTGAAGAATTTATTGCGAGGAATACCATGATGCAATTGGATTTTAATTACGATACTTGGTTTAGGTGCTACGACTTTTTTTCTATTTCAAAAAAAATAGCTAGTGGAAGATAAATGAGGCTTAGTGGGCGGATGACGTCACTTAGTGGGCGGATGACATCATTTTGCTGATGTGGCCCAATGAGAAGCCAGAGAAATAAGCTAGTGGGTCTTTGCTTTATAGGAGGTATAGATTTATAGGAGGCACGCAAGTCTGTTATCAGCACTATACAACTCATGATGGGTGGTGTTTGTAGCTGTTATTTGAGTTACCTCTTTTTTATTTGTTTTTCTTGTGGCGATCAGCAGGTCTCTTTCTTTTCTTTTCTTTTCTCATAGTTAGTTTTTCTAGTTTGTTTTATTAAGATGAGTTTGAAAAAGTGGCTAGGCTAGCTCCTTTTAGTTGTCTGGGGCTGCAGGGACGCTAAGCTAAGTCGATTGTCTTTTATTTTATTTCTACCTTATATTCGCAGCAAATTTCTTGCTACCCTTTAGAAAGGAAAAAACACACAATTTTGTTTCAAATGGTACCCAGCTCATGCTCGCCAAAAAAAACATGCATTTCTCGAAGTAGTGACGTAGCGTGGCTAATGTGGACAAGAGTTACTAAACTTTGTTAGCTTAGAACTTTGGTCATTAACGTAGTGATGTAGCACATGGCTAATGTGGACAAGAACCAGGAAGATAGCCAACCTTGTTACGATAAAGTATGGCCATGCTTTAAGTTCTTAGGGTTCCTATTTATTAGATTCCCCATTTACCGCTAAGAACGGTGATCTGGAACCCCCGTGATTACCTGCTCCATTGGAACTCATACCTTCTATAATGCTCTGTGCGATCTAGGATCTAGTGCTAACATTATGTCTAAGGCAACTTATGACAAATTGTTCTACACTACCTTAGCTCCAACTTCCGTTTACTTACAGCTAGCCGACCAATCTATCTGTTATCTTGAGGGAGTAACCACTGATTTATTAGTTAAAGTTAGGAGTGCTTATGTTTTTATAGATTTTATGATCTTAGATATGGGCAACGTCGAGGATACACCTTTAATCCTTGCTCGTCCTTTCTTTAATACTGCAAATGCTTGTATTTTATGTGGCTTCTAGGTAAATTCAATTCCACTTTGCTGAAAAAGAAAGAAATATTTGTCTTTGCCTCTGGACAACCCCTCTTTGATGAGAAATAGGAAAAGAAGAAGCATCCGAAGAGATTCAAGATGAAGAAACCAAAGCTGATTTAAGAACCGGAGAAGCAAGAAGAAGAATAGAAAGAGACGGCGTAAAAAGAAAGATCTGTCCTCAAATTCATCACCCTCTGATCCTGACAAGGCCTCCGAGGTGGAACAAGAGGAAACGCCCCACTCAAGGAAGAATAACCTTGAGCCCGTAAAAAGGTAAGTTTTCTATTCCCCGCATTATTTATCGCATTTCATTAGTTGCATCTCATATTTAAATTTCCAATAAAATTGCTTGCATTGTATGATTAGTTAGTTGCATTAAGCTACTCTATGTAAATAAATAAAGTTCTGTAGTAGCTATGCATGTTAGGATAGGATTTGCATTTAAAAAAACGCATATATAAAATAATAATAAGAATAAATAAATAAATACTCCCTCCGTCTCAAAATAGATGTCATTCTTATTTCCTGAGAAGTCAAACACTTTTAACTTTGACCAAATATACAAATATAAATATTAATATTTATAATACATAATTGGTATCATTAGGTAGATCATTGAATATACTTTCATAATAAACTTATTTGGAGATATAAATATTGAACACATTTTCTATAAATTTAGTTAAAGTTGAGAAAATTTGACCAGCACGCATCCCATAATGACTTCTATTTAGGGACGGAGGGAGTAATATTCAGTAGTAGTCATACTGAATAAGTTATCCAGTAATAATAAGTTTGGTCGTTCATAATTTATGCATTCCAGTAGTAGTTAGTCAATAAAGAAAGAATAAAAAAGAGTCGCTAGAAGATTTTCTAAGCTATGCAAAAGACAAGCTTGGGGGAGACATCTCTCCCCGTCCAGGTATGAAAAATCTTAAACCCTCTCTTTACATTCATGTTTGCTTTACATGTCAATATCCATGATCATAGAATGTAGAGAGGAGTACTTTGAAATATTAAAAGAAACTCTGCTCTAATAAAATGATGATAATTTATTTGGAGATGATGAATAGTTGCTCTATGATACTTTGCAAAATCTTATCATACAACCTTATACTTCTTAAGTTTTGAGCATGATAACTTAGAGTTCGTCTTAAGTTGAATGCTTTTGTGGGTTGTAAATGCTAGAACCAAGTATAAGTTCTTATGCGATATGTTGTAGCCATGATTAGAGTAAATCTTTGAACCTATACGAGGAATGGCAAAAACAACCTAAAGTTTGTTTTTCAAAATGCTAAACTCTCTTGCTAGAAGTTTCTCAATGGTGATAAATTCCTACCAGAGCCAAATACATATCCATTTATACATGATAAAGCCACTATAAAAGCTGCTTGTTTGTTTTGAGCTTTTTCAAGCCTTGATGATCTGAGTAGAGAAACTTGTCATGCTTTTTGATGAAGATCACGTACACCCACATATTTATGCTATTCCTACACTTGGAATACGCAACCACATATGATTTCCATTTATTATTGCTATAAGAGAATCAAAGTTATCTCTCTCGCTATTTTCATAAAAAAAGAGAGGCATGGGCTACAGAAAAAACAAAAAATGAGAGAGAGAATAAAAGAGCAAAAAGCTCTAGTATTCAAAAGAGAGAAAGAGTGAGAAAAAGAAAGGTAGCCATACCCTCTCAAAAAAAGCTAGAGAAGGGAAACTTCTCAAAGGAGTACCACTTCCACCAAATATATCACACACATGCACCTCATGATCAATTAGTATGATTTGTTGCTCCTTGTGATCCAAGTGTTTGACTTAACAATATATTCAATTCAAGTAGGCTATGCTTTTACTCCCTACCTTGAGCTGCACATAAGCTTTAGGATAGAAATTAAGGTTAAGATCTATGGCCTTGGTGATGTTTCAAACACCATTGAGTGACTTGAGTGTACCATCTGAGGAACTTAGGCAAGTTTTCTTTTCAAAATTTATTGAAGACCTCCAGGAAGTTTGAGCTAAACCAAAGTAGGGAAAGAGTATCTATCTAACTATACATTTCTTGCAACTACTTGTGTCAAGGTGAAAGCTATAAGTCCCATATTGTTAAGACTGATGATGGATTTCTAAGTGCTAACATGTTCAATTCAAGAGATAATATTTGTTTGTATATGAGTTCTTGTAGGGCGTTACATGGTAGCAACTCCTAATCTAACACCTATTTCATGCTAAACCCACATCTTTGCTGAGGACAACAAAGGGGTAGCTTGGGGGAGCTTGTTGACGGTCACTGACACCCGTTTTGACCATCAACATTTCATCCAAAAGCATGATAAAATGAGGTAAATCATCATCACATGTGTTAAATTTTGTTTATAATTCACCTAGTTCCACTTGTTCTTGTAGAATTATCTGTATGTAGAAAAATATAGCAAAAATATACAAAAAGGTGACAAATATGGACAAATGGACCAAGTGGACATGGCAGGTGGGCCCACCTGCCACGGGCCCACCTGCCACGCCGGCCAGCCCCACAAGGGGGCCGCCCGGTGCCACCTTGGCACTAGCCACGTCACTGACCCGTGGGAGCTGCTCTAGAAGCAATGCCAAGCGTTGATCTAAGTCGGTTTGCATCGATGGATGAGATGGAGTTGACGCGGATCCACCGGGCCCACCGTCATACACTTGGAAGGCTCCAACCGACCTTGGAACCAGCCTCCTGTCCAAATCTTCGCACGTGCCACTCCTACAACCGCCTTTGGGAGCCAACCAGAGCCGGAGGATCAAGAGACAACGGATCCAAGGGCCAGCCGACGCCCCCATAGCGTCGCCCGGCGCCCTAGGTGCTCCACCGACCTCCTGGTTGCCTACAAGTACCCTCCCTCACTCTACACTATGGGTTTGTTTGGTTTCCTGGCTAACTTCTAACCTGGCTAGAATCCTAGCCTGGGTAGTCTTAGCCTACTCCCAGTCCCACCAAGCCAATCTCTGGTTGTTTGGTTGTGAGTACTATCTAAGCCTGGCTAGCCCTAGAGTGTGTTTGGTTACCTGGTTTGTTGTGATACAGTCACCTCTTCTCCGAATCAGTAAGGTTACCACTTTGAGGTGTGCCAGGGATAAAACTGCAATGTGACTGGCAGAGACACATTATTTTGTTGCACTTTATCATTACTGATTTCAACTATCAGCGATAAATGTTCTTGGTATGCTCAATGGTTAGCTACATGATCAACCAGTTTCGGAAGAACCAAAAATTGAGAAATCATAACTACACTCAGTTATTTTTGGAAGAATTGTGTCACATAATACTACCACAACTCATCACATGTACACTTATCTCCGCACTCCAAGAAAGAGCTTCATGATGTAACCAAGGTTTGATCACGTTGAATGAAAGCACCTGCAACGAGGAAAACCTTTTGTAAGAAATCCAGCATGAGGAAACAGCAGTAAAGTGCAGTTTGCTGAATGCATGGCCAGGCCAGACACAGATGATGCAGCCTGATTTATTCTCACTTGCATACTTGATAAAAAATATAAGAACTGAGGTAACACAAAGGGATTGTTGTATTAGTGAGTCACCTGAGCAGCACATCCAGGGTTGAAACTGCTGGTACTTGATAATGTCAATAAACTAATACTGTAGTGTATAACAACCCTGCATTCCAGTGCACTTAAAAATAAAAGAACATAATTGCATACCTGATCGCTCAAAACCATACACATGTTAGAAAATTCAAGCATTCCAACTGCTGTATGATTTGTTGAGCTGAAAATAAGACATGTATAGATGAGTTTAGAATTACACAAGGTGAGATTATCTGATCAAGTGCTTACTTCCAACATGGCATGGAATAAGCATTACCTCGCCTAGAGTAGTAGCCTTTTTCTTGCAATGCTGAAAAGTATTTGCCAACGCACGCAGCCACAAACTGGAATGCTTGAACATGCTAAAAGATTTTATTAGAACAGAATCACAAACTGAACATGCTAAAGGCAGCAACTACATTCAGACAGGATTCCAGAAGCAATGCAATGCTGCAGGCGGCTCGCACTATATTAAGAGAGAGAGAGGGGGGCTGCACCTGCACTGCAATGCTGCAGGCGGCTCGCCTGCTGCTTCCAGGCGAGGGCGTGACGTGACGGGCCGAGCACGGCCGCGAGCCCGCGACGGCGCAGGCAACAGCAGAGCAGGGCGGTGTGGAGTGGAGTTTCGAGCTGAGGAGAGGACTTCGATGGTGGGAAACCGGCGCGTCGGACCACCACGTCGGCGGCGAGGTTGCATAGGGCGCGGGCTGCGCGAGCGGGAAGGAGAAAATTGCATATATATAGGAATTTGAAAATAACCCTCGAAACGTTGATGTCTTGGTTGACATTTGGTGTATTTTTTCTCTTAATTAATCAAAATACTTGTGACCTGGATACACGATTTTGCCCCTACGGCCTCACGTACAGGCGCTCGGTTTGGCTCGTTGGGCGTGCTGTCCGCCGCCTGGGCATGCCTGGCCGACACCTTCGAGGTCGGCGGCTACGACTGGGCCGTCCGCTACTTCCCTCGCGGCGACAGCAAGCACAGCGTGGCCAAGTCGGGCTGTGCCTCCGCCTTCGCCGTGCTCCTGACCCCGGGCGCCGAGGCCAGCGCGTCGTGCGACCTGGCCCTAGTCAGCAGGCGCCTCGGCGCAGGGTTTTTTTTACTGACCGGTTTCCGGTAACCGCCGGCCGCCGGTAGCGGTTTACCGGCCGATTTGACCGGTAACCGGTCGGTAACCGGACGAATTCAAATTTGAATTCAAATGTTCTTCGGTTCGGTAACCGGCCGGTAAACCGGCCGGTTTGGAGCGGTAACCGGCCGGTTTGGCCGGTTTACCGCTCCAAACCGGATTTGTTTTTTTTTATGAATAAAAAAGAAGTTTTGGTACTTCCTTTGCACAAATTAATGTAAAAAGACCACACAATGTGGTAAAAAATAACATAAGTCAGTAAAGCAACAATATATAGTCGCGTACAAATACATATTCGCTTAAATATATAGTCACTAAAACAATAATATATAGTAGCATACAAATACAATATATAGTCGCTTACACAAACAAAGATATAGTTCCCGCTCGCATGGTCAACTACGTAGGATGTATGGGAAGACCCCTTGTTGGCACGATATTTCATATTCGGCGGTGGACATAAGAGAGATACCTTGCTGTCTAAGCAGGTCAGCCTTGTAATCTTGCCAAGTTTGTCCTGTCCATGCTGCTGTTGTCTCCCATTCTTGAACTAACATATTATAAAAACTGGGGTCTTCCCATTCATAGACCCATCTAGTCTGAGTCTGCATGGTCATGTTAGGAATGGGATACCTATAAGTAGGCTGTGAGGTATCACTGTAGGAGGAAGAAGAGTATTGTGGAGTGTCGTAGTCCGTCGGTGCATATGCTCTCCTCTGCGATGTCGGTTGTCCATGGTCACGGTCTTGAGTAGCATGTGTGAATTGGGTCTCGCCTGCAATCAACCATAATTAGTAGGCATAGACAGAAATAATTATGTGTATGTAGATGCAATGGATACCTATGAAATGAAGACCTACATAACTACTACCACCAGCACCAATAGTAGCATCCCCACTCCCACCACCACCACCACCGTCTGTCCCACCAGCACCGCCATCATCACTCCCACTAGCACCGTCATTGGCACTGTCATCGTCACCACTGTCATCGTCACCACTATCCTGGGACTGGTATTGCTCATCCTCAGTCTCTGTGTCGCTGGTCACAGCTTTTCCTTTTCCTCGGTGACGCTTGTCGTGACCCTTCGGAGGCACCATCTGCATCTTCCTCTTCCCGAGGTGAGTTGCACCCACATTTCTTCGGGCCCAATCACTGATGCAATCATGCCCCGTAGCCTGACGTAGATCATCGGGGTCTATTTGGTCACTGCCAACATAAACAAATGAATCACATAATACAGGTGAGACATACACACACATTTGTATATATATAAATATATTGTACCTAACAAGGTGTGATGGCAGAGGGACGTCCATTTCGTCAGAATCCTCATCAAGAACAGGAGGCAGATTAGATCTACCGTACTCCATCCATTCCCTAACCGGATTGCTCCGGTCATAGAATGAGACTTCGGCGAACCGGTCGATAAAATCTTCTTCATCATACCTTCGTGGGTTCACATCCGCTAGTCGCAGCCGAAGGTTGTAATTGACATAAACAAGCCTGTTTAGTTTCTTGTGCGACAACCGATTGCGAACCTTAGTATGCAGCAACGCAAAAGTACTCCAGTTCCGCTCGCATCCACCGGAGGAGATGCATTGTGAAACAAGCCGCAAAGCAAGGCGCTGCAAATTTGGAGTTTCTCTACCAAATATCATCCACCAGGCCGCTGCAAGTGCAACACATTATGTTAGCTATATGTTCCAATATACGAATTTGGTGCAGATTTAGAGTATCTCTTACATGGGGTTGTCCTTGGATCCATCGCCATTTTCATTGCCAGTTCTGAACCAAACTCACCACGCTTCTGTCGAAAAATCTCAGCCTCCTGCAATGCCTGCACGACGCACTCCACATCCGTCATTTGCTGAAATGTCTCCTTCAGGCCTCCGAACATTGTTGGAGTTGGATCCATACTATATGTAATCTTTGGATTTAGAACAGCAGCTGCAACATATGATTCAAATAAGCATACGGGAAATATTCAATATATACATCTTGCTAAATCAACATAAGTCATTATCATACCTGAACCCACATACGTCCCTATGTACACGTCACGAATCCTTGCATCCATAATCTCTCTATACTCATTCCATGTTTGCGTATTCCTTCCAAAGTACGACTCTAACTCCTGTTTGCATGTCTGGTACTCGTACACCACCTCGCACATGTTGGGTCGCTTGTCTTGATCAGCGAAACGAAGGAACTTGTAAATTGGTTGAACTGTATTTATGATGTATTCCAATCCCTCCCACCACTGAATATTTGACAATCTTACATGAGCATAGCGACCTTCTTCAGTGCGTGCCCACTTGCTCTGCAAAAACTCAGTAGATGCCATCCACTGCATGAACTGTTCACGTTTTCGATGAAAGCTCTCTAAAAACATGTAGTTGGTCCCAAATCTAGTGCCATTCCACTTGACCAACTCACCACCAATTGCTTGCTTCATCATATGATTCAACTGAGAATGGTTGTGCAACCAAGTTGAAATTCGCTTGCATACTTGCAACATACCTGCATGATCGGTCCTGTTGCCAATATCCTTCAACATCAAGTTTATGGTGTGTGCCAGACAAGGTGTCCAAACAATGTGTCCATACTCCTCTTTCAGTGAGGTGCAAGCTTTCTTGTAGTTGGCGCCATTGTCGGTGACCACATGTACAATATGCTCGGCACCAATCTCCTCCACCACCTTCCGAATCTCCTGAAAAACGCATAACATATTATATATACACACATATATACATAAAAAAAGAAACACATGACAACTATGTTTAGGACGTACCCTGTACAAATAGTTAGCATCTTGACTTTTTCCAGATGCATCAATGGATTTGTGAAACCATGTGACCCCATTGCAATAAATCAGAAAGTTTATGACACTCATTTTTGTGGGGCCAGTCCATGAATCACACATCAACGTGACACCAAAGTTGGGCCACTCCTTCTGAAACTTCGCATATCTATCCTTCAAGTCTTTCTCATTCTGTTCTAGGTACTTGCCATCAATATCTCTTCCAGTGGGTGACGCGATGCCTTCACCTGAAACCATAAGCAAACAATGAGAATATGGAAACATACATAAGGCCATAGGTCTCCACGTATAGGTACTTACCCCACTTCTGTGTCTCTCGCACCGCACTAACAAAGTACGGATTATCGGCATTTCTTCCGGGGATTCCTACATAATGGAAAAACTTTCCCCAAGCTTTACCAATAGCTTCCTTTGCATTTTTCCCCTTCTGCGTCCAAGAGCCTGTATCAATCCTTTGTTGCTGCATTCCTCTCCTCCCACCCGCTGCCACATGATAGTCCTCCACCTCCACTGGAGTCTCCCTCCGTGATCCCGCTCTTCTAAACAACCTGTCAATAGGATTCCCACCTTGCGAACCACCACCACCAGCACTACCCCCTCCACGGTGGTAATTACCTCCTCTATGTTGCACCCTCTGCTCATACTCATATTCTGCTCTTGACTGGTTGAGTGCTTCCCTCATCTGAGCCTCATATTCATCATCACCGAGGGGATGGTTTCTCTCAGCTGCAGCTTTTTCTTCTGCCAACCTTTGTCGAGCCCGGTCAGCAGTCGTCTTCTTAGCTCTGTCAAGATCTCGTCGAAAGTACGCACGCACATCTGGTGGCACACGGGCGCAATGCAAGGTGTCCGCCCCGTACCCAGCCAAATGCTGTTTAAATCTAGTGCAACCACCGCCTGCTCTCGTCACATGACAATATTTGCATCTCCATCCAGGAGCAAGATTTTCACCATGCTCCCATACAACGTCTCTGTTTCTGCCTGACATTGTCTACTCTACCTGCATAAACGGACAACACAAAGTCACACCTTAATAAAATGTTTCCTAAATCCTACCACAAATCCTCCATAATATATACCTAAAATATACCTCAAATCTATACCTCACATACACAAAGTTACAATATATACACAAAGTCACACAATATATACCTAAAATCCTAAATCCTACCACAAATCCTACCTCTAATCCTAAATCCTAAAAAAACATCCTAAAATAAATCCTACCTAAAACCTAACCAATCCTAAATCCTACCACAAATCCTACCTCTAATCCTAAATCTAAAAAAACATCCTAAAATAAATCCTACCTAAAACCTAACCAACAAACTATCCTAAATCCTAAAACAAATTCTACCTAAATCCTAAAACTACTCTAAATAAAAAAAACAAAAAAAACTTACCTGCGCGGTTAGCCGCCGAACCGGTCGGTAAACCGAGCTAACCGAGCTAACCGAGCGGTAAACCGAACGCGCGCCGCGGCCTCGGTAAGCCGCCCGACCCGGTCGGTAAACCGACGAATCCGCGCGGTAAGCCGGCGGCGGCGGGCGGACGCCTAGGTTTCGCTCGGACGCTCGCGTTGGGGGAGAGGAAATGAAGTGTCGGCGCGTTTGACCCCCCCCCCCCCCGCTCACTGCCGGCTGGTTTTGTGCCCGTGACGGCCTAATGGGCCTCACGGGCCTTAACGGGCCGGCACTGTTTTTTTCTTCTTTTTTTTCAAACTTCTATTCGTATAAATAAATACTAAACGAACTCAAATTTGAAAAATTTTTACACCATTGGCTTCTATAAATCATGGACTATTTTTAGGAATTTTTTCAGCATTTTTTTTTCAAATTTTAAATTTGAATTTGGGGAAACCCTAACCGGACCGGACCGGAACCGGACCGGCCCGGTTAGGGCGGTTACCACGGTAAACCGCGGTAAACCGGCCGGTTTTTTTAACCCTGCCTCGGCGTGCCGAACCACGTGCACCGGACGGAGCCCTAGTTTCTGCGCCATGGCGACGGCAGCAGCGACCTCGCTCCGTGCCTCGGGTCCAGCACGTTCGTGAAGACAAGCAAGCTGGAGGAGTCAGCATCGCCGTACGTCCACCACGATTGCCTGATTATCGAGTGCGTTATCACCGTCTTCAAGTTCGAAAAGGCCAGTCGGTCCCAGCGGCTGCGGCGCCGACTCCAAGCCTATCACAAGATCTCGCCCGCCTACTGGAATACATGTATTTAGATTAAGAAAGATAAGAAATACAACAAATGTCATGGGAATCAAAAGACCAATGTTTCGAGGGTTATTTTTACGAAGTCTATGTTAGGAGTCCTAAATTTGCGAAGCGCATTGTTTTGAGTCCTAAATATGCAATTTTCTCAGCGGGAAGGTCCTCCCGTTGCCGTTGCCTCTTCCGCTCCTAAATCGCCTGGATCGAAGAAGGCCGGGTCGGCGGCGCACGCAGCGACGGCGTAGAGGCGGAGCGCGAGTTGCAGCTAGTAGGTCTTCTCGGCCTGCTGCGCGGCACTCTTGCATGGTGAGCAGAGGAGGAGGGCCCCGCTCCTGCTCCGCCCTCGCCATGGACCGAGGCTCTGCTGCTCCTTGCCATGGATCCGCGCTGCCGCCAGGGATGGAGAGCATGGTCGCTGCCAGTGGAAGGGAGAAGGAGGGAGCAGCGGAGGAGGATGAGGAGCCAGTGGAGACGAGCGAGGAGGAGAGCGGCGGCGCGCGAGTAGGAAGAGCGACGGCGCGCACTACATGGGAGGTGACGCAAACCAGCTATGGGCCTTGGCCAAGCCTGGCCCCAGAAAAATGATCTCCACATGTGTTTTCTCTGGCCAGGCCAGAGGCGTAGATGGCCCCTCAAAGCCAGGCCTCGGCCCATCTACAGCCAATCAAACAAGTCCATCTTAGCTTCAGAAAACTAAGTTAGGAGTTAGCCACTTAACCAAACACACCCTATAAATAGAGGGTGTGGAGCTCGGTGAAGTGCCCCATTCATATTCCGAGCTCTCCAAGCTTCTCTTAGCTTTCTAGCTATTTTTAGTGTAGCTTGTTTTAGTAGTTTAGTTTAGGTAGTTCACATTTAACTTCCACTACCGTTTACCTACCTAAGATACACTTAGGCTTCCCTTAACAATCTTAACAGTAAATATAAATTCTAGTCTTCCGCCTTCCTGTGGAAAAAAAAATAAATTCGACACTCGGTATTCACCGAGCGAAGTGCTACGCGATAGTTATGTGCGCTTGCAAAATTCCATCACTAGTCGTTAAGAAGTATCAACACACACCATTCTCATCCAAGTGTCTGTCTTGGCAGGACCTAAAAGGCAAATTATATAGATCGGTTTAGTATTTGAAGCAAATAACACTTACAATAAGAACCCAACAGTCATTTTTTACCTAAATTTATTTAGGTCATGCTTTTAACCAGCTTAGGACGTTCAGGGCGTGAACTGAGAGTTAACAAACTGAACCTATCATGCCGATTGACAGCAGAACTTATGATCTTCATGTAGTTAGTAATGGCCGGTTTGGTTAAGTCCACTCTGTGAGCCAGCGGTGTTGAATGGCCATCTCTTAAGAAAGTCACTGTTGAGAGGATGTGGCTGCCCGCCGGTGTTCTAATCTTCCACGAAACATGACCAAGTGCTTGTATTACCACCAACTCTAGGTACTTTGTTGAATGGTGTTATGGCCATAGCATCAATCATTAATAAAGTTATTTATTCCTTTCACCCTGGACATGCTTCTTGCTTCTGGTGAGTTAATCTGTGGCTCACTCAATCTAGACCATCTTTTCATCAGTAGGGAAAGAGCGGGCTCACATCTATCAAGTGTGCACAGAGCACCATTAAGCAATAACATACTATTAAAATAATGCACATCATGAAATTTGACTGACTCCAGCAAGTAATTCACAGATATTGCACAGGCCATTCTTAACTGTAGTGGGGCAGGTGTTGTCCCATCATACTTAGAGATTAATTTGCAACCAACCCGTTTTGGGCCTATCAAGGTGATTCCATGAACACCGCCTGGACATAGCCCTTCATGATTGTAGTCTGATTGAAAGTCCACATGTATAGTACGCTCATCATTCATCATTCATGTACAGGTTTGAAGCAGAGTTCTTATACTCAAACACGCAATGCTTGTTCTCCTAAGAGTAATTCCAGGCCTCTCTTGCATCAGCTATCAATTTGAAATAGTACTCTTTGTCACCTTGACATACTGAGTGCCGCTTACGGCTGTTGTGAATAGGGATGAAAATGGATCGGATACGAACGGATATTACTGATATTACATTTGTTTTCATATTTCTGTCTGGATTCGGATTCAAATATGGATAGTGTCAACTATGTCGGAGAGGATATGATTGGATGCCAACATCATAAATATGTGATTTGAGTATTCGGATACGGATACGGATACGGTGTTGGATGTTGAATATCCGGACTTGGATACGGACAGACCTGAACCCCTTTAAACGGATTCGGTCTCGAATACGGTCGAAAAATATCCATACCATTTTCACCCATAGTTGTGAATATTATCTTTTGCGGGCCCAATAGGCTGCTGACATCAAGTGATTGACCGTGCACACAGTGGTAAAGCCTAATATGCCCAATGCACTCATCATATCTTGATGGATAGCCGACAATGGCAAATTTAGTGGTCAATGGACCATATTCTATATAAATGAAGCAAAGACTATATAAGAAAATTAGAACTATAGAATTCAACAAGACAAACTTTGAACTGAAATCGATTGGGAAAAAGAAAGATAAAAGAACTTACTTGCACAGGTCCAATAACATCAAATAGTGGTTTTAAATCAGAATTGTCTGGTTCAGGAAACGTGGAGAACATCCGCCTGGTGGCATGAAGCCCCGCTGCTGGTCATGCCGAACGCCATGCTCAGCCACAGGAACGTGCCCTCTGGTTTGCAGACGCGGAAGCTGCTCTTCCTTACCGGCCTGTCTTGGCCGCCTTGGATGACGGTGCCGTCTGTTAGGGGGATCATCTGGTCATCGGAACCAACGTACAGTGCTGTGCGGGGAACAGCTTCACTAGGAGCCAGTTCTAGCTGACTTTCTGGTTCCATCTTCAGAGCCAGTACCAGCTGATCCTGCACCACCCAATTCTGTTTACTTCAACTCATGGATGATGGCAAATGTACATTTGCACAGGCTGAGCAAAATCAACAAAAACAGTGCATTGCCATGCAAAGAGCTAACCTTGAAAGGAAGGAAGGAGTTGGAGACATAGGTAATCTGCTCCTCTGACTTATCATTCTTGTCAGCTATATGCTCCTGAAATTAGACAGTGGTTCACTAACTGTATTCGGAATTACACGGAGCTAGCATGCAAAATATTCAAAGGAGTAGATGTTACAGATGAAAAAAAGATATTGTCAATGTCATAGCTAGCTGCATGAATGTACCTTGAAGGATGACAGCTCCTTGTTCAGCTCACCATTCATCTGAACCACATTCTCACACATGTCCTGAAAATAAAAGGCAAGATCGTTTCTGTAAATGCAGCAAGCAAACTTAGCAAAGACATAGCTTTTTTCTTTTGCGAGGATATCAAAGTCATAGCTTCCCTGTAGATTGAATAACTGAAGACAAACCAATAACAGGCATGGTTTCTCAGTTCTCATTTTGTTTGAAATTATTGAAGACAAATTAGTAACCGGCATGGTTTCTCGGCTCTCATTTTGTTTGAAACTAACTCCCACATTTTTCCTAGTAGACAATGTTGCTGCATGCATGCGCTTACCTTCAAACAGAACACCTGCTTCTCAAGCTTTTCATTAGCCCTCACAGCACGCTGGTACTTCTCCTGACAAACAAATTGATAGGCTTCCATTAGTGCATCCAAAATGGGCTGGCCAAAAAGTTTCTCAGTTAGTACAGTCAATGTGAGAACTTCAGAGAAACTGTAGTTCATGCTAGTCAGAACATGTACATCCTTACATCCTGGATTCAGAGTTTCAGAGACTGGACAAGGAGTTAGCTATGGTCTTACAGATAGCAAGCATTATGAAACATAAGAGAAACTGAACCGGGAATCCAGGACTAGCATTCTAGCACTTCAAAAAAAAAAACTCCCATCAATAGACGAAATGATGTACATGACTTGCACAACCCAACATACAGAAACTTGGAAAATGCTCTAATGCCTATGATTCTCCAAAAAAAATGGTGCAAATAAATATCCAAATATACAGAAATATGCACATCAGTGCCACTGAAGCAGCAGCCTTAAAAAGTAAAGGGAACAACGAATTGTAAGAGGGTAAAGGAGCTGATCTTTTGCATACCTTCAATGAATTGTAGGCTCTTTCTGCATCGAAGTCCCCATCATCTTTGCACTGCAACCGCTCCATTTGCCTTCACACACCACCACAAGAATAACTTAGCATAAAACTCAGAAGAAATCCCACGTCTATGTAAGAACTTAACAGGGTTTTAGCACTTGATAGGTCGATACCTTTTTACGCCATTGACCTCCTCGGTGAGCTCCTCAACCTGCCTCTTGACTAGAAGGTCGCCGGCGACGAGGGACACGTCATCACCTGGCTTCCATCCCGGTGGTGGCACCTGGCCAGCCATGTGCTTGCGGGCTCCCTCCCGCAGCACCTGCCACATCACCGGTGCGCCGAAGCGGGCATCGCGGGAGCGCATGATGTTGAGCAGGCTCTTCTCTGCTGCGGCGCGGCGCTCAGTTGACCACCGGTCCTTGCCGTGCCGAGGGTCACCGTCCTTTGTACTCGCCTTGCGGCCGCCCTGAACCTTGTTATTCTTCTTGCCCTCGTTTCCGTTCTTGTCCTTGCTGCTCCCTTCTGCCTCCCGCTTCCTCCCTTCTGTCCTTGTCGCTGGAGGCTGCTGCACTGCACCTCCCTGACGTTGGACTCTGTGTCGTAGGCATCAACACTAGCCTCCTTGGGAGCTTCATCACGATGCCGTCCAATGTACCTGACGCGGCGCCGGCCTCATACCCCACCCGGCGTCATCGCACTTCAACGTGGTGAGTAGGCAGGAGTCGGCTGCCGGCCCCAGCGTAGCCGCTGGTGGAGCGGGCGATGGCGGCAGGCGTGATGTCAGTGACGGCACCTGCTGAGGTGCGGCGAAGTCGTAGAGCCGGGGCTTGATGAGCCAGAAGTTGGCCTGCTCCTGCTCCACCTCGATCGCCCTCGAGCTCCTCCTCGGCCACTCGGCGGCGCAAGATGCGCGCGGCGTGGTTGCTGCTCATGACGAAGCGCTCGTCTAGCTCCGGCCATGAAGGTAAGAAGAAGCTGCGCAGCGCCTGAAGGTGAAGGGACGGGAATTTCTTCACGGTGATGTCCAGGTTCGTGCACTCGCTCCCCTAGGCACAGACATCGAGAAAATTGCTATTCTAGGACTCTAAAACATGTGGCTTTGCTAAAATAGGATTCCTAACGTTGACATCGCTAAAACGACATTCGAAACGTTTGTACTTTGTTTTTCATGACATTTTGTTCATTTTCATCATATTTGTCATATGGAATATATGTATTTTCTCATAATGACTATACTGCCCTTCTGCTAATCTAATCTAAACAATCCCATCGATCGTTTCACCTCCCGTTGCTTCTCCTCCTCCCGTACGCGAGACTCCCGTACTCGCGACGGCCGCCGCCCCTCCTTCCCTACCCACGCCGCCGTTCTCTTCTCCATGGATGGAGAGCCTCCACCTGAAGGAACTGATGGAGGGCCGTTCGCCATGGAGGACGAATCAACCGAAGCTGTGGCGGCGCATGGAGCCCTGGACGCGGCGCCTGGAGCCCTGGCTGTGGCAGCGCCTGGAGCCCTGGCCGTGGCGGCACCTGGAGCCCTGGCCGCGGCGCCTGGAGCCCTGGCCGATGCCCTGCCACTGCCAGCATTGGAGGCCAGTGCCATGGAGGACGAAGGTGCGGCGCCGGGAGCCCTAGCCTTGGGCGCGCCTGCTGCCCTCGCCACGGCAGCGTCTGGTGGCCTGCCTGCGACGCCTGGAGGCCTGGACGCAGCGCCTGGAGGCCTGAACGTGGCGCCAGGAGCCCTAGCCGATGTCCTGCAACAGCCGACAGTGGAGGCCCCCATTGATGCTGTAGCCCTAGCAAGGACACTGCTGCCTACTGCTCCACATCCGGAAATAGAGTATAACCTTCCTGTTCTTCGAGTGGAAAGGTATAAATTGCATGCACTAATCTCTGATTTTTGTACCTGTACAGTAGTATTTACAAGTACAGTAGTAGATAGTAGTAACACTCGGTTTCGCGTGTTTATAGGTCCGAAGTGAATGACGTGGAAAATATGGAAAAAGTTGATTGGGCAACATTACAAATCGTGGAGACACATGATGATGAAGGTCGAATTCAACTTATGAGCGAGAGTCAGATGTGTGAGCTTTTAGGCTTGACAGAAGAAGGCACAACAAATGAGACAACAAATATACCTACTAGTGATTGCCCAATGAATGGACAAGGTGATGATAATGAGCTTGGGCAAGATATTGATGGTGCTGCCATTCTGACTAGTGATGCCGTACCGGGTGAGATGGTCATCACATATGATAAGAAGAACCCATCAATGGAGGTAGGGACAATGTACCCAATAATGGAGGAGTTCAAGTTAGCAGTTAGGCAATTCACCATCAAGAAGGAGTTCCATTTAGGAGTAGAGAAGTCGTGTAAGACGATATATAGGGCTTTTTGCAAGTCCGGTGTAGAAGGTTGCCCTTGCCCTTGGAGAATAAATGGCAGGAAATTGAAAGGCAGCCCTACTGTGGAGGTGAATAATATTTTTATTATTTCATGTTATTACTTTGCTTAATGTGGAGGTGAATAATCTTGCTTGCATTAATGCATGTAGCTTGCTTAATTTTTTCCTCTATATATGCATGCTACTGTACATTGAGATTGTATGCCTCTGTATGCTAAGATTTTTCTATATATGCATGCTACTGTACATTGAGATTGTATGCCTCTGTATGCTAAGATTTTTCTATATATACATGCTACTGTACCATCTACTGTACCAAAGTCCGCCACCACATTGAGATTGTATCTCATTGATTTATTTTTCTTGTAGGTTACCGTCTTAGTCGAGATTGTCGTGTGTACCGCCGCACCGACACGTCCTAATCGTTCCGGCTACTCCACGGTCCACGCCGCCATGTGGGTGTTCGAGTTCACGGACCAACACTGGGCTTCGTACAGAGGCTCCGATCCCTGAGCGGCGTCGTGTGCCCCTTCCACTGGTCCTGCAGTCTTGCTCCAGGTAGAGGACGAACTCTTGTGGCGGCGGCGTTGCTGCACCGCGTGTCCAGCAACACCTCCTTAGTATTGTACGTGTGTGCCAATGCCAATGCCAGCGCCCAACGCCATGCGACGCTGCTCGGCGCCGGCGACGATGCATGACTACTCTTCAGATGGGACGACAAGCGCATCAGCAATCAGCACTGTTTGGGGAAAAGTAATTCTATTGATTAGGGCTAACCCTAGAAGGGTAGCTATATAGGTTCCATACATGGGCTACATGGGCCTTAGCCTCATGGGCCTAAACATATACTCCAACACCCCCCGCAGTCTGAACTACCGGCGCAGCGGAGTTCGAGGCTGAACAAGAAAGAACACACACAACCCCACAGACGCAACTAGCCACCGGTGATGTTGAGGCTGGAGCGAAACTCGGCGAAGGTCGAGGACGGGAGGCCCTTGGTGAAGATGTCCGCGAACTGGGAGGTCGTCGGAACATGAAGGACCCGCACCTCGCCCAGGGCCACCCGATCACGGACAAAGTGGAGGTCGATCTCCACATGCTTCGTCCGCTGGTGCTGGATGGGGTTGGTGGAGAGGTAGACCGCACTGACATTGTCGCAGTAGATCAGTGTGCTCCGGGAGGGTGGAGTGTGCAACTCAGCAAGCAGCTGCCGGAGCCAGGCGGCCTCCGCTACACCGTTAGCAACGGCGCGGTACTCCGCCTCGGCGCTGGATCGGGAGACCACCGGCTGGCGCTTGGACGACCAAGACACCAGGTTGCCGCCCAGGAAGACGGCGTAGCCGGAGGTGGAGCGGCGAGTATCCGGGCACCCGGCCCAGTCGGCGTCGGTGTAGACGACGAGGTCGGGGGAGGAGGCCCGGTGTAGGAGGAGGCCGTAGTCGAGTGTGCCCTAGAGGTAGCGGAGGAGACGCTTGAGAGCCGTGAGGTGAGGCTCCCGGGGATCATGCATGTGGAGGCAGACCTGCTGAACTGCATAGGTGATGTCCGGTCGGGTGAAGGTGAGGTACTGAAGGGCCCCGGCAAGACTCCTGTACGCAGTGGGGTCGGCCACCGGTGGTCCCTCAGCCTCAGACAGCTTGCCCTGAGTGTCGACCGGAGTGGAGCAGGGCTTGCAGTCAGACATCCCAGCCCGCTCCAGGATATCCCGAGTGTACTGCTGCTGGTGAAGAAGGAGCCCAGCAGGACGGTACTCAACAGTGACACCGAGGAAGTGGTGGAGCTCACCCAGGTCCTTCATCGCAAACTCCTGCTGGAGAGCTGCAATGATCCGGCGGAGAAGTGGCTCGCTGGAGGCGGTGAGGACAATGTCATCAGCATAGAGCAACAAGTACGCAGTGTCGGCCCCATGGTGGTAGACGAACAGGGACGTATCAGACTTGGCCTCCACGAACCCCAGGGTCAGCAAGAAAGCAGCGAACCGGTGGTTCCACGCCCGAGGTGCCTGCTTGAGGCCATAGAGGGACCTGTTGAGCCGGCAGACCATGTCAGGACGGGTGGTGTCGACGAACCCCGCCGGCTGACTGCAGTACACCGTCTCGGTAAGAAGGCCGTGAAGGAAGGCGTTCTTGACGTCCAGCTGGTGGACGGGCCAAGACCGAGCAAGCGCCAGCGATAGCATGGTACGGACGGTGGCCGGCTTGACCACCGGGCTGAAGGTCTCATCGTAGTCGACGCCAGGGCACTGAGTGAAACCCCGGAGGACCCATCGAGCCTTGTAGCGCTCGAGAGAGCCGTCCGCTCGGCGCTTGTGAGTCCAAATCCACTTGCCGGTGACGACATTGGCGCCCGGCGGCCGGGGCACCAACTCCCACGTCTGGTTGGCGAGTAGCACGGCGTACTCCTCTTCCATCGCGCGGCGCCAGTGAGGGTCCAACAGGGCGTCGCGGACGGAGGAGGGTACCGGAGAGACCACCGTGTCATCGGTCGAAGCCTCGAGGGCACGAGGCGGCAGGGTGCCAGCCGCGTGTCGTGTCACCATCGGGTGAACATGCCGCGGGTGTCGGTGAAGCAGCGGTGGGTGGTAGACCGGCGGGGCACCACGGGCCGGCGGAGACAGTGGCGGTGGTGTCGGTGTCCCCGGTGGAGAAGGGACCACGAGCGGCGGTGGCCGCGGCCTGCGCTGGTATACCCGTACCGGCGCGGCGAACCTCGACGGAGGCGCCGGGGCAGGTGCCGAGACGGGATCCGGTGTCGGCAACCGGCACGACCCTCCCGGGGCAGAAGCGGGGGACGAAGGCCCCGGGTCTGCACCAACTGGAGAAGACGGGGCCGCGCCGGAGGACGAGGGGGCCGGACTCGCAGGGGAGCCGGGACCGGTGGCCGGCTCTGAGCGCGGCGAAGCGGTACCTGCAGGAGACCACGAAAAAGGTGGCTGGACCACCAGGTCAGTGGGAAACAGAGAGGGTGGGTCAGTGACCGGAGGTGTAGTGGTGCTGGAAAAGGGAAAGACAGACTCATCGAACACCACATGGCGCGAGATGAGAACACGTCGGGAGGTAAGGTCAAAGCATCGGTACCCCTTGTGATCCGGGGAGTACCCGAGGAAGACACAGAGCGTGGAGCGAGGGTCCAGCTTGTGAGAAGAAGTGGCAGCAGTGTTGGGGTATCAAGCACACCCAAACACGCGTAGGTGATCGTACCGCGGCGGGGTACCGAAGAGGGCGTGGTGAGGAGTGGGAGCGGGGCAGGCCACAGAAGGAAGGCGGTTAAGAAGGTAGGTGGAGGTGTGCAGGCCCTCAGCCCAGAAGCGAGCGGGAAGAGAGGCCTGAAAAAGAAGGGTACGCACGGTGTCGTTTGTGGTACGAATCATCCGCTCGGCCTTGCCATTCTGCGAGGAGGTGTATGGACAAGACATGCGGAGCTGAACACCTGAGAGAGGAAGAAATCTCGGGCGGTGGAGTTATCAAACTCAGGACCATTGTCACACTGCACGGCCTTGATGGTGAGGCCGAACTGAGTGGACACCCAAGTAAAGAAGTGGAGGAGCGTGGTAAACGTATCAGACTTCGCACGAAGAGGAAAAGTCCACGAATAATGCAAAAAATCATCAACAACCACAAGGTAGTACTTATAACCAGAAATGCTCATAATAGGAGATGTCCATAGGTCGCAATGTACAAGATCAAAAATGCGGGCTGCATGGGAAGTAGAACTAGAAAATGGAAGACGAACATGTCGGCCCAATTGGCACGCATGACACAGTTGCTCATCATGAGCTCGAGTACATGGAAGACCAGAGCTACGACTGAGCTGTATTAGGGCATCACGTCCAGGATGGCCGAGGCGCCGGTGCCAGGTGGTAGAGGAAGAAGAAGCGACGAAGGCAGCTGACAAAACGGGCGGCGAAGAAGACGAAGGAGCCGCCGGGAAGCGAAGGGTGTAAAGGGGCCCGGTGTTGTCACATCGGAGCAGAGGACGCCGGGAAGCCAAATCCTTTACAGTAAGACCAGAAGAGTCAAATTCCACAGAACAAGAATTGTCAGCTGTAAAACGTCAAATAGAAAGAAGATTATGAACCATAGAAGGAGCAACAAGAACATCAGGAAGACGAAAGGAGCCATGAGCACCAGTGGTACCCACAGACGAGACAGGAATACAAGAACCATTAGCGACCATAATGGACGAAGGAAGAGAGGAAGAAGGAGAGTGAATCGACGAAAGTATACCGGGGTCAGGAGTAGTGTGGTAGGTGGCCCCCGAATCAGCGATCCACTCGGGTCCGACCGGAGGTGTCAGGCCCATGGTGCTGAACGAGCGAGCCAGAGCCGCCTGATCCCAGCTGGCGACCCCCGGTGGAGTCCCGGAGGGTGGAACCCACGGCGTAGCAGGGAAAGCACCAGGTGAAGGACCGGCAGGAGGAGCTCCGGTGAGCATGGCCATCGGTGGGCGAGTGTCGGCTCCGGGGGCGTGGTAGGGCCACATGGAGATGCGACCGGACCACAGGTTCTGGAACGAAGGCCATGGTGCCCCCCCGTGTGTCCCAGCCGGTGCCGGAGCCTGGGGTTGACCACCCCGGCCACCGCCGCGGCCCCCCACGGCGACGACGAGAGCCACGACCCCCCACCTCCGCTCAGCCCGGAGGGAGGAGGGCCCAGGAGAGACGACGGTGGCGGAGCCGACGACCGCGGTGGAGCAGGAGGACGCGGCGAAGTAGCAGCCAGGGCCGTCGAGGAGGACGAGGAAGTGGTAGAGCCCGGCTGGAGGCCCTGCGTGAGCTCCTCCATGACAAGATCGTCACGGACCTCCAGGAAGGTGGGGAAAGGCCTCTGGCGGGTGATCCACGTCCTGAGGTGGGCGTAGCGGTCACTGAGCCCCCGGAGGACGTTGAGGACCAAGATGCGATCCTCGACGGGCCACCCGAGATCCCCCAGGGAGTCAGCCATGCCCTTCATCCGACGGCAGAACTCGCCGACGGAGAGGTCACCCTAGACGAAGGTGCGGAAGCTCGCGTCGAGACGCAGCGCCCGGGCCTCAGCGTTACCCAGGAACTGGCCCTCGAGGGCAAGCCATGCCCGGCGCACGTCCGGAGAGGTGCGGACGAGGTCGTGGAGGTCCAGAGAGATCGTCCCCAAGATCTAGGAGAGAACGATGCTGTCGAGACGAAGCCACGACGGTGTCTGGACGACGACCAAGGTGTCGACGAGGACGTGGTCGTCGAGGGCGTAGCGGCGAAGAGTGAGGAGGACCAGGTCTCGCTAGCGGGCGTACGAGGGCGACTCCGGCTCGAGGACAACCGGAACGAGCAGGCGAATGTTCTGGACCCTCCCCGCCTGGTAGTGCAGCTGAGCCACGAGCGGGTCGGCCGGGTCATGCCAGAGGACGGTGGTGTGAGACACGCGGCGACCCGGCGAGGCAGAGGTGGCCCCAGCGACCGGGGAGGCGGGAGAGAGGAGCCGCTCCGCCTCGGCGATCTGGCGAGCCAGGGCATCGGCCGCTTCGCGCTCGTGCTCCCACACGAGGGCGGCCGCCCGCACCCGGGCCTACCCCTCCGCGGCAGAGGCACGTGCGGTGGCGAGGGCAGCGGCGAGAGACGAGGCGTCACGACCGGCGTAGATCTGAGAAAGCAGTGGTGGTGTCGGGGCCGGGAAGGTCTGGGCACCGGCAGGAAAGAGGTTGCCGGCGTCCAGCCCGGCGCCGGGAAGGTGGACGGCGTCGGCGGGGTGCTCTGTCAGGGCAGCAGCAGCAGTCCCCCCCTCCTCAGCACCTCCTGTAGCCACGGCGGCAGGATCCCCCCCACTTCCCCCGACCGCAGGAGCACCCTCAGCAGTGGCTGCTGCTGTGAGGGCCGCGGCGGGGTGAGGAAGAGGGGCGCTGAAGGTAGGTGAGAGGAGAGGGGAGAACCGGCCCCCTGGAGCAGTTCCGACGGCGGGCAGAGGAAGAGAAGGGCGGCTGCCCGTGTACCCGCCAGGCAGAGCAGCGGGAGGCAGAGCAGCGGCTCCAGCAGGCGCGCTCGGCAGGGCAGCAGGGAGGAGGGCGGCGCCAGGGGGCGCGCCAGGCAGGGCCGCGGCCCCAGGCAGAGCCGCGCCAGGAAGGGCGGCGGCGCCACCCCAGGCCGCCGGAGCACCAGCTGGAGGGGGAGATCGAAGAAGATCGGCCCAGGAAGGGGAGGAGAGGGGAGGGAACATGGAGAAGTAGGAGGAGGAAGGTGGAGGGCGGCCGTCCATGGCCCCCTGGCGGCAGAGGAAGCCGGTGGGTGCAGGGGTGGCCGGCGGCTGCTCAGGAGAGGAAGGTAAGGCTGGATATCATGTTTGGGGAAAAGTGATTCTATTGATTAGGGCTAACCCTAGAAGGGTAGCTATATAGGTTCCATACATGGGCCACATGGGCCTTAGCCTCACGGGCCTAAACATATACTCCAACAAGCACCAAGGTGCTGCACTGCTGCTGGCCAAGGTGTTCCTCCGGCAGAACCTCCAAAGGCTACAGCTCTACAAGGCGCACTCCGACAGGTGCATCTGCTCGCTGGTGCTTGGCATCAATCGCTCCGGTCCGGGTAGTACACACCGGCTAGCCTCATCTGCTAAGGAGGGCGTGGCAGCAGCATGCAGTATACGTAACGTTCCTGCTGCTGGCGCCGGTTGGGAGTTGGGACGTTCATTGTCTAGAGCGTGGGGACGTTGAACGTTGACACCACGAGGAAGATAGCGTGGGAGGCGGACTGGCAGGGCTTGGGCTGGGATGCGACGGTGCTGGCGCTGGCGCTGTCGGACCTGGTAGGCGCTGTCGTGCGGGCTCGTTCGCTGCTGCAGCTGGCGTTGTGGGGATAAAAAAAGTCATAGGTCTCAAATCCATCTCGCCCCTTGGATCTTGATTTGAGGGTGGATGTTAGGGAGAAAGTTATGGAGTGACTTGCCCAAGGGAAGTCACTGAATGTCTCAATCAGAATGCACAATCCTAACGTATGTATTTCTATATTTTGTTGGCATCCATATTTTATTACTTTATAAACAAATTTATCAATAACTTTCTAAAGGAAAAATAATATTTGAATTACCATATGCCATTTGAAGATCCATGTATAATCCATAGTATAAACATATTGGTACACTATTTTATTAGTATAGGAAAAAAGTAGACCAACTAAAATTTGCAAAAAAAAGTAACAATCTTCTCTACCTATTGATAATAAAAAAAATCATCTTTGTTCTAACGACGAATATTCTCACATCTATTGATCATATATAGCAAAAGCTACATATGAGTGGTTGGACTGATCTCCCTCCATCAGGCCCAACGGCCTTTGGGCCTTGTTCTCGCGCCCTGATCAGGGGCGCCTAACCCGATATGGTTGGTGGGCCCCCGTCGCACAGCGCTATAAAAGGAAGGTGGGGGCTGGGGCTCGAGGTACGAGGTTTACCGCGCCGCCAGTCACCCCACCAACATCCTAACCCTAACCCGATCAAAGGAAGGGGCGCTGCCAGCGACGGGAAGTTCCACCGACGCCGGCAACGTCACCCGACACCACTGTACCGTCCATCTCCGTCTCCACCGAGTCGATGGCGCCGGCGAACGACCCCAACACCGGCGCCTCTGGCGGATCGGCTACACCCGCACCGAATCTCGCTCCCACGGATGGTTTGCGATCTCTCTCTCTTCCTCTACTGTCTTCCAGTAGATCTTCTAATAGGACCTTTTGACTATACCTATGTTGAATGCACCCTCACTGTTTCACTCCATGTGGATCCGATGGAATTGACATTGGTACCGGAGCCACTTGTGAGTGGATCTAGTGTTCGGGAAAGAAACTAGGAACCCTAACCCTAATAATAAAAAAAGGAAGAAAAGGGGAATCGCCAGCGCTTGGTGTGGCCGACTCTGGCCTCCGCACGCGTGACCGAAGAAAACGGCTCGTGGGGCCGGGCCTGGTCGTCGGCACTGGCGAAGAAGCCGCCGAGGGGGCGCAGCCACGCCGTGCGTCGCGCCCCGGCTCTGGGCACCGCCCGCAGGACCGCTCGACGGCGACGAGCTCAGCCAAGGGCGAGCTCGCGCACCGACGAGGGGCCCGGCGGCGGCACCGCCATCTTCTCCCTCCGGACGCCATGCCCTGTGAAGCTCTAATAGAACGGCTCGTCCTGAGGAATGGAAAGGGCAAGAAGGAAAGAAGAAAGAAGAAGCCCCCTGCTCTAGCGAGCCGCCGGCGGTCGCGGCCACCAAGGCCGTCGTTGTCTGCCGAGCGACACTGAGAGCGGAGGAGAGAACGAATGAAAGAGAACGAATGAGAGTTAGGGTTAGGGATTTTGACCGGCACTTGGTTTTGTTCCCGCGATATTGAAGCACGGTCGTCCGATCAAAACCAACGGTCTGGATGAACCAGTGACCTGCTGGGCTTGATTCGGCCCAGGTGGGCGCGCACACCGGGAACAAATCCCGGCCTAGGCCCACATTGCGGCCTGGGCGCGGGGAGGCCGCTGTGCGCAAATGAACCAAGCTGGGCCACCCGACCGCGCGACCAACCGGGCCGAACGGCGCTTGAGCAGCGCGCGTGGGCCGGCTGAGAGCGTGGGCCGCGTGCGTGAGATGGGCCTTCGGGCCAAAATCTGAAGAAAACAAAATTTTGTTTTATTTTTTTCTAGAAGCAATACTTTTGACATGTTTTTGATGAATATTTGATGAATTTGAATAGAATTTTAATAAGAATTTTCCGTGTAATTTTGTCCAACGATATTTTGCTCAGAAAATAGTGAAATTTTTTTAGTGCTTCTGGAAAATAATAATATGAGAATTTTATTATTGTTTCCGCTGCGTACTTGATATTGTTGTTTTCATTATTAAATTCGAACCAACGGGAGAATTTGATTTTGAAAATTGAATAATTATTGAAGATGAATTGTAGTATTGTCATTTTCTGACCAACGTTGTTAATAACAATATTATAATTTTGAACCATGAAAAATTATGCATTAATTTTATTTCTGCCCAACGGTGATGTAAAATTATTGCATGGATGAATTATATGTTTTAATTTGACCAACGTTGAGTTAAAGCATATGATTTTATGTATAAATGTTTCTCACTTACTCTAATGTGGTTTCAGGAGGCAAATGCATTGTGAACATCGCGAACATCCCGACACTCAACGGGACAAATTACCGTGTGTGGCGGGAGAAATATGAACTAGAACTTGCGTTGGGAGAGGTCGATTTTGCCATCATCTCACCGTGTCCCACTGAAATAGTGGATCCGGTGAGAGATGAAAATGAATCTGACGCTGATTTCACTGCTTGAAAGCGTGATCATGCTGAGATAAGAATGAAATATGACCTCGAACATAGGCAATGAACCCTCTCCAACCGCAAATGCTTATTGGTAGCTAAGGCCATCATAGAAGAACAGATAAGGGGCTCAATCCCTGAATGTGCTACTGCCACAGAATATCTTGATAAGATCAAGAGTCAGTTTACTGGGTCCACCAAGGCCACAGCAAGTTTACTGATTAAGAAGCTTATGAATAAGAAATACACTGGTGGTAACATAAGAGAGCACATTTTGAAGATGAACACTACGACATCTAAGCTAAAGGAAATAAATTTGAAGGAAGATGATTTCCTGATTCATTTGATTTTTGCTTCCTTACCAAAAGAATATGACACTTTCATTGTGAACTACAATATGCAACCTGAAAGATGGGGTATATAAAGACTTATTTCAATGTGTGCTCAAGAAGAGGAGAGGATAAAGTCCTCACAGGGTGAATCCGCTCACTTTGTGAAGGATAATAAAAGAAAGAACTTTAATGGCAAGAATTTTAAATCACAAGGGAAACCCAAGTGGGATAAGGCCTCTTCCTCGAATTCACAGGGAAAGAAACCCCAGGACTCTGAAAATCAGCAGAGCAACACCTATGGTGAAGCTGAAAAAGATCAATGCAAGCACTGCTTCAAGAAGGGACACTACAAGAGGGATTGTCCAGACTTCCTGAAATCTCTACTAAAGAGAGGTGATGAATTTATTACATTTGTAGATGAATCCCTGTATTTATGTTATGCTAAATCCACTTGGTGGGTTGGTTCAGGAGCAACTACTCATGTTGCAAATTCATTACAGGGGTTAAGTGGGACGAGAACCTTGCAAAGAGGAGAAAGAACGATTAAAGTTGCAAATGGAGTGCAAGCCAATGTTGAAGCAATTGGAGATTTATATTTAGAATTGAATAATGGCTTTGTACTTAGACTTAAAGAAGTACTTTATGTTCCCTCTTTGCGTAGAAATTTGATAAGTGTTTCAAAACTTGATGATGACAGAATTGATTGCCATTTTGGTAATGACAAATGTAAGATACTTGTTAACAATAAATGTGTTGGTCTTGCCTTTCGATAAGACAAACTTTATTTGTTATCTCTTGATGAAAATGCCAACAATGTATGCGATGAGAATATGAATGATTCCCCATCTACGAATGTAACTAAGAAGCGAAAGCGAATTGATGATGCCTCTTCGAAATTATGGCACTGTCGCTTGGGTCATATTTCGAGGGGGAGAATGGAACGGTTGATTAAAGAATCAATTCTTCCGCACTTAGAATTTTCAGATTTAGAACAATGTGTTGATTGCATCAAAGGAAAGTATGTCAAGAAAATTAAGAAAAATGTCAAATGAAGCGCAGGAACTTTAGAAATAATCCACACTGATATATGTGGTCCATTTCCTGTGAAAAGTGTGGATGGTTATGATTTGTTTATAACATTCACAGACGACTACTCTCGTTATGGCTATATTTATCCAATTAAAGAAAGATCGGAAGCATTGGATAAATTCAAAATATTTAAAGTTGAGGTTGAAAATCAGGACGATAAGAAAATAAAGATAGTACGATCAGACCGAGGTGGAGAGTACTATGGGCGACATACCCCATATGGCCAAATTCCTGGACCGTTTGCAAAGTTTCTACAGGAAAATGGCATAGTCGCTCAGTACTCCACACCGGGGGAGCCTCAGCAGAATGGAGTGGCTAAAAGACGTAACCGTACCTTAATGGATATGGTAAGAAGCATGATAAGTTACTCCACTTTACCGATTAGTTTATGGATGGAGACACTGAAAACCGCCATTCACATACTTAATCGAGTACCAAGCAAATCGGTGCCTAAAACACCGTATGAATTATGGACAAAAAGGGAACCCTCACTTAACCATTTGCGTGTGTGGGGCTGTCCAACTGAGGCAAAAGTGTTTAACCCAAACATAGGAAAGTTAGACTCCAAGACAGTCAGCTGCCATTTTATTGGCTATCCAGAAAGATCGAAAGGATATCACTTCTATTGTCCTGACAGACATACGAAGATTGTAGAAACAAGACACGCTGTGTTCTTGGAGGATAACATGATCAGGGGGAGCATGATAGCACGAGAAATAAGCCTACAGGAGAAGCGGGTACATGTACCCACTCCGATGGTTGAAGAACCATTCTTTACGCTACCTGTTGCTGTTAAGCCGACAGTGCAGGACACTATAGTGCCAACACCTGTTGCAAGTTCTCCCGTGGCGATAATAAATGAACATGAGGAACCTGTCTTTGAGAAGGCTGTCCTTGAGGAACCTATAGAACCAAATGTCGCACATGAGAAAGAACAACAACAGTCCAATGTGGAACAAGTGCCAGAGGCCCCTAGAAGGTCTCAAAGAACAAGAAGGTCAGCTATTTCTAATGACTATGAAGTTTATGAAACAGAAGAATTTCAGATGGGGGATGATCCCACCTCATTTGAAGAAGCCATGAGAAACGACCACTCATCAAAGTGGCTTAAGGCCATGGAAGATGAAATGAAATCAATGAGTACCAACAAAGTTTGGGACTTGGAAATTATTCCTAAAGGAGCCAAAACAGTAGGTTGTAAATGGATCTACAAAACAAAATATGACTTCCAAGGGAATATAAAAAGATTTAAAGCGTGACTTGTGGCGAAAGGCTTTACGCAAAGAGAAGAGATTGATTACAATGAGACGTTTTCTCTAGTCTCATGTAAAGATTCCTTCAGAATTATAATGGCACTTGTAGCCCACTATGATTTGGAGTTACATCAAATGGATGTAAGAACGGCGTTCCTTAACGGGGATTTGGAAGAAAATGTTTATATGGCACAACCGAAAGGTTTTGTTGTAAAAGGAAAAGAAAATATGGGATGTCGCCTAAAGAAATCAATCTACGAATTGAAGCAAGCCTCAAGACAGTGGTATTTGAAATTTGACAGAACAATAAAAGGTTTTGGATTTAAGGAAAATGTTGAGGACAATTGTGTTTACGCAAAATTCAAGAATGGAAAGTACATATTTCTAATCTTGTATGTGGATGATATCCTGCTTGCTAGCAGTGATGTCAATCTACTAATGGAAGCGAAGAAATTCTTGTCCTCAAACTTCGATATGAAAGATCTCGGTGAGTCCTCGTTCGTTTTGGGAATAGAGATTCACCGAGACAGGAGAAAGGAGGTTTTAGGATTATCGCAAAAGGCATACATAGAAAAGGTTCTGAAGAAATTTAGTATGCATGCGTGTAGTCCTTCACCTGCTCCTATTGTCAAGGGCGATAGATTTGGGGAACATCAATGTCCCAAGAATGAATATGAGATTAATCGAATGAAAGCGGTACCGTATGCTTCAGCAGTTGGAAGTTTACAATATGCTCAAGTGTGTACACGCCCTGACTTGGCTTTTGTTATCAGGTTACTTGGCAGATATCAAAAGAATCCAGGAATAGAACATTAGAAATTGGTGAAGAAAGTCTTGCATTATTTGCAGGGTACGAAAGGCCTCATGCTAACGTATAGAAGATCTGATTCCCTATAGATAGAGGAGTATTCAGATTCCGATTATGCGGGAGAAGAAAGAAAATCCACGTCAGGATATATATTTACTCTCACAGGAGGGGCTATATCGTGGAAAAGCTCCAAACAAACCGTAACTACATCCTCGACAATGTATGCCGAGTTTGTAGCATGCTATGAGGCAACGGGGCAGGTGAATTGGCTAAAGAAATTCATACCCGGATTGAAAGTTATTGATGATATAAATGAGCCGATGAGGTTGTATTGTGATAACAACCCAGCGGTACAATATGCTTACAACAATAGGTCAAGTGGTGCTGCCAAACACATTGACATAAAGTACTATGTTGTGAAAGATAAAGTTCGGGATCATATTATAAATCTTGAGCATATAAGTACAGAGAAAATGCTCGCGGATCCGCTCACAAAGGGCTTACCACCCAACGTGTTCAGAGAACACATAGCCGGCATGGGTTTAAGGGAAAGCCTATGATTCCCGAACATACGAAGGGCCCAGAAGAAAGTTTCATTCCAAAACAGAGAAATGTGTTGTGGCTGTTAGTCTAGCGGCACTAATTGCTGTGACGATGAAACAGTTCAATACACTAATCTGCAATGGAATAGGATAGAAGCAAGAAAAAATATGAATCGAAGGATTTGAGTATGAAATTAAAGAACAAAGAAAGTGATGAGAGATCAAGGGGGAGAATGTTAGGACTGATCTCCCTCTATTAGGCCCAACGGCCTTTGGGCCTTGTTCTCGCGCCCTGATCGGGGGCGCCCAACCCGATATGGTTGGTGGGCCCCCGTCGCACAGCGCTATAAAAGGAAGGTGGGGGCCGGGGCTCGAGGTACGAGGTTTATCGCCCCGCCAGTCACTCCACCAACATCCTAACCCTAATCCGATCAAAGGAAGGGGCGCTGCCAGCGACGGGAAGTTCCACCGACGCCGGCAACGTCACCCGACGCCACTATACCGTCCATCTCCGTCTCCACCGAGTCGATGGCGCCGGCGAACGACCCCAACACCGACGCCTCCGGCGGATCGGCTACACCCGCACCGAATCTCGCTCCCACAGATGGTTTGCGATCTCTCTCTCTTCCTCTACTGTCTTCCAGTAGATCTTCTAATAGGACCTTTTGACTATACCTATGTTGAATACACCCTCACTGTTTCACTCCATGTCGATCCGATGGAATTGACAATGAGAACATCATGCCAACCTAAGAAGTCATATACATCAAATGACCTAGATGGAAACATATAAATGTTGCCATCACCCTTTGGAAGGATGCAATAAATACATATCAAATAGTTTCAATATGCAACGGAGATATTCATTAGTTAAAATACATATTAAACGGGAATAATTTCTATTTGCTTAAAAATCCCATGATTAACCGGGAGTCCGGGTTGGTGGACTATTGTACTATAAACCCGTAGGGAAACCAATTCGCACCCTATGGGGGTGTCTGGACTATTGTACGAAACCGCTGTCGTCGAGCCGCAGGGTATCAAGCAGGGATTCCCTGCCAGGGAAGGGAAGCGACCACAGCTACTCCTGACGTCAAGAGCCAAGAGGGCCGAGAAGCCGCCGAGGTCACTCGGCAGCGAGCCGTTGAGGCCGACGCCCTTGACGCTGATGTTGTAGACCCTGCCGAGGTCGTTGCAGGTGACGCCGAGCCACCGGCCGGCACACGGATTGGAGCCAGCGCTCCAGTTGAGCGCGCCGTCCGCACCCATCGCGCTTGCCAACTGATGCATGATAACAGCTTCGCCGGCATGCGTCACGACGCCGGCCACGACGGAGGCAAAGAGCAGGCAGGCCGTCATCAAAGGCACCACGAGCTTCGCCATGGCTGGCTGGGTGCTCTGCTCTATTGGTCGACTCTCGAGGTCTGGCCGTCTGGGCGGCTGGCCTGGCTGTGACTCACGCTCAACTCACAAACAGAGGCAACAAGCATGTATACCTGGCCGCACGGATTGCCTTGGCCCTCGATTCGACGAGCAAATTTCTCTCCGGTTGAAATATTTTGTTTTTTAGATAAAGGATAGTTTATATCCGATTTCATCTACCTTAGGTAGAATCAAGCCAATTATTACAAAGTTCGGTCCAGCAACCAGCACACAACCCATAGGGTTCTCAAGCTTACAAGTAGACACAAGGAAAACAAAGCGGGAAGTAAAGTTCTGATTAATGAAGACCAATAAGCCTGGTCGATAACTATCCATCGGAATTAAAGAAGTGCAATGCTGATGTCTCCAAATGCTACCCTATAAGGATCAGCTGATCCCGTAGATCATCATGCCGCTGCAGCATTGCCCATTGCCGTAGCCAATGGGTTCCCCTGAATAGTACCTGCAAAAAAGTTTTCGGTCTGTATTTATCAAAAACTACTTCGTTTCTTGTTAACCAGATTATCCAACATAAAGCTGATGCCGCAGTTAATAACAATGAATTTTGTATGTTACCACCCGCCTTAGACCAATTAACAAATAAATTGTGTATACTGAGGGGGTGATAACGCGAACATTAAGTGTACAGCGCGCCATAAGAATTTAGCATAATAACATTGGAAAAAGGTGTTGAATAGTTTCTGGATGGTGACATAAGCAATATTTCGTATCGCCATTCCAGTTTTGTCGTGCAAGATTGTCCTTGGTTAAGATCACACCTCTTTTTAAATACCACAAGAATATTTGTATTCTTGAAGGAATTTTGATCTGCCATAAATCCTGGACACTCTGACCCCATTGTTAATTAGTGCAGCATACATAGATTTAACAGAAAAAATACCAGATGAATGTAATGCCCAAACAAACATGTCCCTTTCTCCCTGTAAGTTCACATCTTGTAAAGAGGCAATAATTCTATGACAATCCCTTAGATTCCTACCCCCTAAATTCCGGTGAAAGGAAGTGTTCAGCGGGATTGATGCAAGTACATTTGCCACAGAATCCTGCTTTCTTCTCACAATGTTGAACAACGAGGAAAATTTATCTTTTAATGGTTGGTTTTCCAACCAGGTGTCCATCCAAAAATGAGTTTGTGATCCATCTTTTACTTTGAATGAACCAAAAGTCATAAAACTATCTTTTACATTCATCAATTCTTTCCAGAAGTGAGAGTCAGTAGGCCTTTTGATACAACTCCCTAGAGTTTTATCTTTTATATATTTATTTCTTAATAATTCTTGCCACATGCCATCCTCATTTAGCAGCTTGAAGAGCCATTTACGCATCAGGCATTTATTTTGTAACTCCAAATTATGTATGCCTAAACTACCATGTATTTTTTATTGGCACATAATTTCCCATTTGGCCAATCTATATTTTCGTTTGTGATGGTCGCTTTGCTAGTAGAATCTTGATCTAAAGCAGTCGATCTTTTCTAATACTTCTTTTGGGAGTTCAAAGAAAGACATCATAAACATCGGTAAGCTAGAGAGCACCGAGTTTAGTAAGACCAAGCGACCTCCTACTGAAAGCATCTTACTTTTCCATCCACTAAGCTTGTTTTCAATTCTGTTATCTGTTGACTGCCAATCTTTATTACTCAGTTTCCTAGTATGCATAGGTAAACCAAGGTACCGAAAGGGGAACTTACCCACCCCACACCCAACCAACTGTGAATAGAAAACCTCATGCTCTTTTGCTTTACCAAAACAAAATATTTCGCTTTTATGAAAATTAATTTTGAGTCCCGAAAGTTTCTCAAACGTGCTTGGTATCAATTTCATGTTTACCGCCTTCTCAATATCATGGCTCATAAAGATCACTGTGTTATCCGCATATTGTAGAATATACAAACCATCTTGGACAAGATGAGGAATGACCCCTTCTATCTGGCCTGCTTCGGAGATATTGGGTCACCTTGCCTTAGGCCTTTTTTGTCTAGAAATAGGAACCAAGTTGGTCATTGACTTTAATGTTTTGGTCATTGACTTTAATGTTTACATTTCCTCCCTGTGTAAACTGCTGCACCTAAGAACACCACTTCTGAGAGAAACCTTTCATCGCTAAGGTTTGTTGTAAAAAGTTCCATTTTACTTTATCATAAGCCTTTTCAAAGTCTATTTTAAAGATTATTCCATCTGGCTTTTTCGAGTGGAGTTCATGAATCGTTTCACGGTGAATTACTGCGCCCTCCATGATGTTTCTTCCTGGGAGGAAGGCCGTTTGTGTTGGTCTAATGATCTTCTGGGCAACAGTAGACAGTCTATTAGTCACAACTTTGGTAAAGATCTTAAAAGAAACATTCAACAAACAGATTGGTCTGTATTGTTGAATGACTTTCGCATCTTTCTTCTTTGGTAACAGAATTATAGTTCCAAAGTTGAGACTATTCAAAGGCAGAGTTCCCGCATGAAATTCCATAAAGAGAGCCATCGGATCGTCTTTTATTAAATCCCAGAAGACCTGATAAAACTCAGGTGGAAAGCCATCCGGTCCTGGTGCCTTATTGTGTTCCATCTGGAATACCGCTGCTCTGACCTCAGATTCAGAAAACACATTAGTTAGAAACTCAATTTCCAGATCAGAGACTTAAGGTATGTCTTGGACCTGGTGCTCCTCCAACACTATAGAAGAGCTCTCCAGGGGACCAAACAGATTTTTATAATAGTTGGTAATATGTTGTTTTAGTTGAGCATCACCTTCTATTATATTATTGCCATCCTCCAATTGGAAAATACGAGTTTTTCGATGCCTATTATTAGCCAACAGATGATAATATTTAGTATTAGCGTCACCCTCCGGTAGATGTTTTACCTTTGTCCTTTGGTACCATTTAATTTCCTCTTCACGTAGCAGTTCAGCCAATATCTCATTTAACACATGTTTAAGATTTAATTCCGTCTGATTAAGCAAAGAGATTTCTGCCTTTTTGTCTAGCTCATCGAGTTTGTCTAACAGTTTCTTTTTTCCTTCTTATAAGCCTCACTCACATTTTTTGCCCAGCCTCTGAGGTACTGGTGAAGCCTCCTGCTCTTCACTTGCCACCTCTCTAATGGGTTGCCCTCGACAATCACACTAAGTCAAACATCTCGCACCATGTCATAAAAACCATCCCTAAGCAACCAACCCAATTCAAATTTGAATTGGGGTTGGTAAGCTGAAGATGGACTATTTGTGCTAAATAAAAGTGGAGTGTAGTCAGAAATCTCTCTGCTCAAAGCAACCACAGTTGAAAGCGGATACTTAGACTCAAAATCCGTGCAAACTAGAATCCTATCTAGTTTCTCAAAGGTCTGATTTTGTAAGCGATTAGCCCAAGTAAACTTTCTTCTTGTCAGCTCTAATTCTCTAAGATTTAGCGTGTCAATGACAGCACTAAATAGAAAAGACCATCTATCATTATAGTTTTCATTGTTTTTCTCATCCGGACTACGAATAATGTTAAAATCACCACCTATAATAATAGGTAGGGTGTCTTTTGAACATACTCTAACCAGCTCGGATAAGAATTATGTTTTTAGATCTAATTGAGCAGGGCCGTAAACCGAGATTAAATTAAATTTAAAATCATCCTCCTTGTGTCTCAACTTGAACCGAATAAAAAAATCCACTTTCTTCTATCTGACCAATGTCAAAAATTAAAGGGTTTATACCTAGCATCATACCACCGGACCGACCCCTTGGAGCCATGCAATGCCAAAGAAAATCTTTGCCAGCGCAGATATTATTCAATATTGATTGCGGAAAGTTGGCTCTCCCGGTCTCCGATAAAGCAATGAAATCTAGGTTCTTTTCTTTTGTCAAGTCAGACAGAAATCTATACTTTTTATGGTCAGCAAAACCATTGCAGTTCCAAAAAATTCCTTTCATTTGGGTTGACTTTTAGCTTTTTTCTTATTAATTTTGGACCTAGATTTTTTGTAATGTGATAAAGGGGGTATGTAGACACAAAGGATCACAACCCCCATCACCTAGGTCTTCAGTAATCTCCGCACAAATGAGATTTAAAGTATCTAAATCCATATTTTCTTCTAAACAGCAAACAGATGAGACATCATCCACTAGGTTCTTGCTAGTTTCTTCTAAATTAAAAATTCTCAGACAGTCTATGTGACTCTATATCTTTTAAAGATTTTAAAGAACAGGAAACCTCATGCTCATTAACCCCGAGAGAAATTCCTAGTGCACTAGTAGAAGCTAGCAAAATAGAATCATCAAGAGCATCAAAAGAAAGTGGCTGTGATTCTTTATCTTTGATCAAAGAGGATTCCAAATTTTTGCGCGCTTTTAACTTCGTTGCCTTCTCCAACAAGTCTTGCTCTGAAGTAGACACATTTCTCTTGTTAGCTCTCACTGGTGACACTGCCCCACCCATCAGCGCCTTAGTTTTTTTAGGAGACTAGAGTCACTTTTAGACTGCAACAAACTAGCCTTCCATTGTGCAGTGCCATCAGGAGTCATCCCAGTCTGAGACAGTAACACCACTGGCTTATTTGTAATTTTCTTCTCCAGGGGTCTACACCTGCACCAACCCCCACACTATGCTGTGAATCAACGTCCCTTGGTAAGTCTGGCTGGTTAGTCATGACTTCACTCATGTGATAATCAGTAGGTGCACCAGCGGCAACCTTGTTCTTTTGTTGTCCACTTGGCGCAACTGAAGCATTGGGTTGCATATCAGTCGCTTGACCAGCTGGCGGATCACCTATTTTGTTAGCATCATGATCCATGTTTTCCGGCTCCTTCTCCTCAGGGGCTTTGTCCTCGTCCATGGTAGAGTCCATGTCAATAAGCTGAGGCTCACCATCAGACGAATCCTTTTCAACTCTAAATTGTAGCTCATAAACAAAATCCCCAATGACTACATCCACAAGATCCGAAATGAGGTCAGGATTCGGCACTGCAACTTTCATTCTAGCTCTGCCATATTTCTTTGTGAATTTCATATCAACAGCACCAGATACTCCTAAAATTGAGCTAATTGCCCAGATAATAGGAAATTCTCGTAATTCCTTTGGGAGGCCCCTGAACTGCACCCAAACCTTGTCAATCTCATATTTAAAACATCATTTTCGGCCCCTTTCTTGAACCGAATCTTTCTTTTTACTGTCTTTGTGTCCATTGGTCCCCAATTCACCATGTGGTTGAGCACTTCAGCAGGAGGGAAATTAGTGATAAAGGCATCGTTGCCCTTCTCTTCAATTACCCAACTATTCCCAGGCAGTAGTTTGTCAAGTTCCACTGCTATGGTCAGCAGTAAGAGAACCCTCCAAAACACGTACCATAGCGGATTTATCATCTGAAGCAATCTTTGGATTCTCTACGACAGGTATGAAATAGAAACCTAGGCCTTCTACACCATAGCCACAAGGTATAGTAGTAGAATGCAAATACTTGAGATTTGGACACACTTTTTTCACATGATCACCAAAACATAAATCACAGCTAAGCGCTGCCGTACAAATGGAGATGGTATGCCCTTTAGTATGACAGCGATAGCAATATAGTTTGCCCTTACTGTTTTGGTTTCCTCCTTTCTGGGATGACTCCGGTACATCACTTGCAAAAGCTGCGTTGCTGGAGCCTGGCGGGGCCGTGGACGAGTTGAGAGCTTCAGTTGCTGCCGCTGCCGTCTTGGTAAATGAAGTGTCTTGCGACGCTGCCCCCATGTTTGGCTGGTTGGGGGCTGAACTCTGAGCCACCCCGGTCGTCTCCTCTCCTTCCTGGTTGCCCGGCAGGTTGGAGGTGGTCTGATGACCACCTGTGCTCCCATGCACGTTCTGCTGATGATGGAGTGGTTGGCCTTCTCCCAAGCTGGGAACCAGTGCCATGGACGGCTAGTAGTGCGGCTGCCGGCTAGGGTTCGGCCATGTACCGCGCCCCCGGCCACCGCCGTATCCGCCTCCATGGTTCTGTCCTCCACGACCCGCTCCATGGAAACCCGTGTTGAAGTTGTTGTATCCGAAACCTCCATAGCCGCCATGCCCGCGACCTCTTCCCCATGGATGGAAGTGGTCACGTCTGCGGCCTCGACCTCCAAACCCCGGATCGAAGCCCGGCTAGAAACCAGGATTATATCCCGCTCCCCTTCCCCGCCATGACCTTGCGTCCTTGCGTGACACCAATCGAGGGTTTCCCTCTACGTACGATACCAGCGAACGAGGGACGAGATGGCGTCAAGGGCGGTGGCGGCGGCTTACACGCACTGCGCCTGGTCCCAGTACGCAGGAAGAGAGCACAAAGGCCTTTCGTGGGCCAAAAAAATTGTCGGGCCCAAACTGCACCCGATCACCAACTCTAGTACGACCCCGTGTCTTCCTCGTATCCACACCGATCGTGATGCACGCGGCCGCAGCCGGAAGTACCGCACTAGCTAGCGGAGGAAAGGCCGGATCGGAGTCCTGGATTTTCGGAATTTCAAAAATTTTTGAAATGGCTGCCTGTCTTGCCGGACTAGGCCTCGCCGGCGATGTCGGTCGTCGGAACGACGTTCCCGATCTGCCTTGAGAACCCAATGTCCGGTGAGAAGCCTTCACCAAACAATCTCCTAGCATCCTCGGTGGAGACACGCGAGGAGCAGGCAAAGGACCCTGCCATGGCGCCCCTGCTAGTTTCTTATGTGCCAGCGTGTTGATGATGGACTTTGGGAGATGAAGATCACCGGACGGCGGAGAGTTACCTGAGTCCAGGACGCGTTCTGCTCTGGATAGTTGGTCAAGCGTGAAGCCCGCATCCAAGGCGTCTTTGATGAACTCCGAGGTTGCCAGAGTTACCGGACTCTTCACCCCCGTCTTCTCTGGCTCGTCGTCCTTAGACTTGTCCCCCCCAGCCCAAAACTTGGACATGATTGGGGATGCACACGAAGGTCCCTGGACGCCATGGACCGGAGATGGTCGTCGGCACAAATCCACTGCCAACGCCACAGCCTTCGAAAAAGCCTCGCGTCCCTTCTGGCAACGCCAAACCTCATCGCCGTCTTCATCACAGTCACTGACATCCACTTGAGCGGGCGATGGATGCACTGCGATCTTGACCGCCGGGGCGAGAGTAAAGCGCCTCCCTCTCGGCATCGCCCGAATCGAGGAGAAGTCATGGTCGTGGCCGCGGCCACTCGCAGCGGAGACCGCCGCGCCTTACCACCGTGCAGGCCAAGCAGGGAGGCCATCGCTGCGGTCATGCACCACCTTACCACCATGCAGGCCAAGCGGGGAGGCCGTCCCTGCGGTCACGCACTGCAGCCACCGCCGCGCCGTGCCGCCGCTTGGACCCCTCGCCGCGCCGCCTCACCTTGAAACATTTTGTTATGGGAAAGAAATGAAAAATTGCACCTTAAGTCAATGACTACAAATTTTATCTTTAGTTGATAAAATATTCTACACTTTCTCCAATATTTCTGGTGCCTATAGATGATTTCAGACAAACCATCAATTTGTATAAGTAAATTGTTACTTTTTGTGATTTGTTATTTGTCTTCTTTGTCCTAGTCTGTCTATAGAAATGATTGTAAATTGATAATTGTATTTATGCAGACATAAATTAGATTTTGTCGGGTTTATGCTTTTGTCTAACGGTTTTTTTTATTCTCGGTACCAAAAATTGCATTTTGCGCCTTCAGAAATTTCAATAAACGAAATTTGCAACTTTAATACACATTGTAATTTGATATGAATTTTTTATTTCTTATGCATCGATTATTATAGTTGCCTCACAAATATTGTCTGGCTCTGTCCCTGTATGCCGGCACAACCTCCGACCCGTCTGGCCATCCACGGTTTAGTGTCGATGTGTGGATACGTAGCTTCCTTGGCAACACCAATTGTGGTTAGTTCGATAAACCATTTTCCTAAATGTGAGGTGATGTATTGTGAATTTATTCTATAATTTTTAATAGATTACTCTATTTATCGTGTTTTTACAAATAATAACTAATCATTAGCTTGTGAGAGATAAGATAGTAATAATGGAGTAATCCATTCCATTTCATAAACTAGACAAAAGAATAAAAATCAGAAACTGATGGACCATCTTATTTCTTGAACCAAACATCCTGTAACAGTCTAAATAGTACATGTTGTAGATAGAGGAACGAGTGAGTAGGGGCAATGACAACTGCCAATACTCCTTTGATCGCAAATGAATTGAATGTGACCGCAAATGAATGTGACCTGCTGTGGTGCTGCTGCCAATACTCCTGCCTGGGTGTGCTACATTTTATACCTGGGCCTGTTTAGTTCCAGCCGGATTCGGCACTTTGCACAGTGTCACGTCAAATCAGCGCACTGTAGTATTTTGTTTGTATTTGGTAAAAATTGTCTAAACTTTGACTAATTAGACTCAAAATGTTCGTCTCGTAAAGTACAACTAAACTATGTAATTAGTTTTTGATTTCATCTATATTTAGTACTCCATGCATGTGCCGACATTTTGATGTGATGGAGAATAAGAATTCTGCATAGTAAATTTGGTGGCCAATTTAGCCATCTAAACAAGGCCTGGAAAACTGCAAAAGATTCGCAGCAAATCGGTTCGACGTCATCTGTGCAGCTGTGCTCATGTACGTTCTGATCACCTTCGACTTGGCCCATACCACGCGCCAGTGGTACACATCAGTCATCACACATGCATGAGCGAAAGACTGCTACGGGCACCGGCTCACTTGCCAAAAGCCACGTGACCCCACACCGGGAGTAAGCCATGTCCAACTAACGTACGGCAAATCACGTTAACGAATGTTATTACCCAATGCAATTAAATTGCACATCTTACTACTATTTTGGGTTTTCATAAGTCCACTTGATATGTTTAGATACCTACCTTAGTTTATCTCGAATGATAATTATCTTGCATTCTAGCATCTCTACCGGTACATCACGGGGCCGGGCATTATAACTTACAATGCACGCAAACTGGGTATTATGGACTGCCCTTGCCCTACCAATTAACTACATTCTACGGTTATTCGTGGGTAAGCTCGGGCCAGGCCGGGCGCCAGGCAAGGCATCTCTTTTGGACCCCTATAGCTGAGATCTACACATATTAGAGCTTAAGGTAACCTTCCACTCATATTTACTTGCTAGTGATTGCATTCTTCGCAAGATTGGAGTAATCCTAGTGCATTGCTTAGAGAGATTGCATTGAGTTGGACTAGAGATCGTGGTTTGCTTGTGACTCTTGATGGTTGCAGTCACCTCCGTTGAAGCACTCAATTGAACATTGTGAGTTGCTCCTAAGATGAATTGTGAGGAGCTAGTGGGTTCATCCCCGTCGAAGGAGGCAAAGAACCACTCTAGTAGAAAATACGTTGGGAGAGCGCCTTGTGTTCGAGCCTTGTGTTCGAGCCGGCTCAAGATCAAGTGCTCACATTGTAGCCAACCTTGCAGGCTTATTGACTTGATAAAGGAGCGTGATTCTCGGACTTGCCTCAGCGTAGACGTGGGTGAGCGGCAAGTCACTGAACCATGTGATATATTTTTATGTCATCCCTTGTATGGTATCTTACTTCATTACTCTACTATTGCGCTTTACTTTGTGTTGTTGCAATTCTAGAGTAGAGATATTAGGATTTATCAGCCAAAACTATTCAATTCTAGGTGACATAGCTTAGTTTATGTCTTGGGCGCTAGAATCGTATAGATTACTCTCACCTTAGTCTTGCAAAACATCAGATGTTCGGATACTAATTAGAAGAACTAAACATGAGCTAATTATAAAACTAATTGCACAGGAGTAGACTAATTAGCGAGACGAATCTATTAAGCCTAATTAATCCATGATTAACACATGTTTATTATAGCACCACATTATCAAATCATGGACTAATTAGACTTAATAGATTCGTCTCGCAAATTAGCCTCCATCTATGCAATTAGTTTTATAATTAGTCTATGTCTAATAACCTAAATTAGTATCAAACATGCGTTGTGATGAGACTAAAATTTAGTCCGTAGTATCAAACACCCCTAGCAGGGTCACTCCCCAGAGCAGGTGACTTGCACCCCATCGGTGTTCTCAGTAGCTTCTAGGGAAACTCCTCGGGCCTAAGACCACCCGCACTGCCGCGATGACGTCCGCTACGCCCCACATCATCGAATATAGCGGTTGAATCGTCTGCAGCGGGAGCCGGCACCCAGTGCGCTATGCAGCGGGAGCCTGTATTTGTGGCGCAATGTCAGAGGCACGCTAAAGGCCGGCTGGCCCACACGCACGACCAGCAGCCACAACGCTTTGCATGCGTGAAAGATGCAAAGGTGGGTCTCAGTTTTTTAACCAACCAAAAAATGTTATAACTTAAAAACCAAAAAATCAAATTAAATTTCGATTGCACCATTAAATTTGTTTCAATAAATTCTTCAAAACAAGATCTCGCATGGATATATTTAGATAAAATTTATATAAATGACGTGTGGGGTCCATAAACTGGTAGTTGGGATAGAGGAAGATATAGAGTATGGATGGGTGCGGGAAAACTGTATATAAATGAGTGAGTAGGACAGAATATTCCTTATAGAGGATGAATATAGAGGTTTATGAGTCTAAGACTATCCGCAGTGGGTACTCTAAAACGATACTCTAAAGTTTTAGAGTATGAATATAGAGTAAAAACTGCTGCACTGGGTACTCTAAAACGATACTCTATCCTTTCTCTTACTCTATATTTAGAGTGGTACAGTGCTTACTCTATACTCTATACTAGCAGGCCCCACTAGCTAAACAAAGAAAAAAATGCTATAACTCATAAACCAAAAATCCAAATTAAATTTCGATTGCACCATTAAATTTGTCTCAATAAATTCTTCAAAACTAGATCACACATGGATATATTTAGATAAAGTGACAAGTAGGTCCTATAGTGGATAGAGTGGATAGAGGATGATATAGAGGATGGATGAGTGCGGAAGAATTGAGTATAGAGGAGAGAATCTTGCTGACTAGGACGTATAGAGGATGAATATAGAGTTCCATCAGTGCGGGTAGTCTAAGATTGGGAAACCGCTGAGGCCTAAGACGTAGGTGATGATTACCTGCTCCTACCAGGCCCTGCAACACACTTGTGCTTATTTGGAGAATTGGAGTATACATATCGCAGCTTCACAGCGCAGGATATGCAGTGTTTTCTTTCCCATTTTCTCTCGGTCTTCTTCTTTTTGTGTTCATCATAGGCTGTGTCTAACCAGCTTGGTAGCTAGGGCGCTCCTCAGAACACAAGGCCTTGCCCTTGCGAATTGCACGAAGCTTCCCAGCCAAAATCCATCCAGCACCGGCACAATCGCGGTGTGTGTTGGAGACCAGGGCCACTTTGAGCACGCACGGTCAGAGTGCCAGCTTACCGCGTGCGGTGATCGACCATGAGGCAGATCGTCGCCGCGGTCGCCGCCTCGGTCCTTCTCGCCGTCGCCGTTGGAGGGACCGTCGTCATGGACCCCGGCGAGGAGCTCGTGATGCACGTCGTCGCCAACGCGATCGGAGCCGCCGGCCGGTCGGTCCACTGGGACAATGGATCCCTTCCGTGCCGGGACTGGATCGGAGTCCACTGCGGCGCGAGCGCGAGGGTGGTCAGCATCAGCGCGCAGGGCGTCGACCTCAACGGCACGCTGCCGGCGGACGTCCACCACCTGTCCAAGCTACGCTTGCTCGACCTCCGCCGCAACAGAATCACTGGTCCGCTCCCCCAGGCGCCGTTCCCGGAGCTCAAGACGCTGCTCGTCGACCGCAACGGCTTCACCAGCGTTCCGCCTAACCTCCTCGCCATCATGCCGATGCTGGCCACGCTGAGTCTGAATGACAATGTGGAGCTCAAGGAGTGGGAGCTCCCGGCTGCCCGAAGCCCCCACTCGCAGCTCCAGGTGTTCGAGGCGCGTAACGCCAGCGTCGCCGGGACGCTTTCCTTGTTCCTCCGCAACGGCAGCGCCCACCCCAACCTTGTCCGCCTGCTGCTAGCCAACAACCGCCTCGCCGGCCCAGTCATGTTCACCAGCACAATGCTCAGGTACCTGGACCTCAGCCACAACATGCTCACCGGCACGATCGAGTTCGTCACCGGCCTTCCTAACGTCGAAGAGCTGCGGCTACACGACAATGCCTTCACCGGAGTTATTCCAGACTTTTCCAAGCTCTGGAGGGTCAGAGTTCTCACTCTGTCTCAGAATCAGTTCACGGGGATTGTGCCGGTGTCACTGATCAACCACGGCGGTCTCACCTCGGTGTCCCTGGCGGAAAATCTCTTCCAGGGGCCGCTCCCGGAGTTCCCTCGGTCCGTGCAGACGGATGTCGCGCACGCGGCATATTGGGGGAGCTTCTGCCGACCGGAGCCCGGACCCTGTCAAGAACGCGTCGTTCTGCTGCTCCTCATCGCTGCGGCGTTCCAGTTCCCGGTGAGCCTTGCGACGAGCTGGAGAGGGAACGACCCGTGCGCCGGGTGGCTCGGCGTCTACTGCGACAACAGCACCGGCGAGATCATCGGCGTCAACTTGAGTCACCTCGGACTCAACGGAACAATCAGCCCGGTGTTCGGCGCCCTGAGGTCACTTCAAGCGCTCCTGCTCGGCGGCAACAACCTCGCCGGCGTAGTTCCTCAGTCCCTGTTGCGGTTGGCGTCCCTCCGCGTCCTCGACGTGTCTGACAACGCGCTGGAGGGCATGCCGCCCTTTCGCAGCAGCGTGCTCATCTTGGCTCGAGGGAACCCAAAGCTCACGGCTATCGTCCCAAGGTCGCCGGCAAGCCGTTACCCTGCCCCCACCTCTGCCCTCATCGTTTATGCGGCATTATCCTTTATATTATTCGCTAAATTAGCTAGATTAGTGTGACATCATATCTCTTCTGGTTCTATGATGGCGTGCACTGCACTTTGGTGATCTGTGAAAGAGGATATGGATAATCTATTGGTAGTATTTTCATTCTTGCACCTCAAAGCTTTATTTATTTGTTATTTCTAAGATTCCATCAAAGGGTTGTTCCACAGCCTTTTACATTGCAATTTATTATAGATGTCCATGCAGCCCGGGGCACGATGACACGGCCCGAAGCACGGCATTTTAGCCCGACACAAGCATGGCACTGCCCGGTGAGCAACGGGCCAGGTCTGGCCCGGCCCGATACACAGGGCCGTGCTTGGGCCGTTGCTCAAGCACGGCGGGCGGCACGGCACGGCCCGATCCACAAGGGTCGGCCCGGTGGAGGCCCGGCCTGTTAAGGCTAACCCTAACTCTCCACCCCCCATCTCACTCTCTCAGACTCTCACCTGGTCACTCCTCCCGCGTAGCCTCCTCCCAGCAGCGGCGCTCGGAGCCTCGGTCGCCTCGCTCTCCTCTTCCGCTCCTCCCCTTCTCATCTCGCAGTCGCAGAGTCATAGCTCGCACTTCCTTCTCGCCTCTCCCTCGCGCATGACCGCCGTCTCCCTCCCGCGCGCTGTGTCCCCAGCCAGGTTCAAGCGCACGGCCGTCGTCTCCGATCTCCCTCCCGCGCGGCATCCGCCTCCTCCATGCCTCCCCACGCAGCCCCACCACCAAGGCGAGCACGCCGACGGCGACCGCCGCCTCCCGTGGCTGCCCTGTCTCCTGCTCTCCCCTTCCCTCTCTCTGTGGGCCGTGGGCCAGCCCGGCACGTTGGATGGGCCGTGCTTCTCGAGCCAGCCCGGCCCGAAAAACGTCCCAGCAGGTCGTGTCTGGGCTGTTGGTCAGGCACGACGCCCGCCTCGGCACAGCCTGGGTGGCACGGCGTGCCGTGCCGGCCCGACCCCCTTCGGGCCTTGCCGGGCCGGCCCGTTGGCCATCTATACAATTTATGCAGTCATGATTTCATCAACAAAAAAGATTTATTAGGATCTCGACTGTTCTGCTTACATTTGCAGTCTTTCACATTCGCAGTCTTGATTTGCAGTCTTTTACATTTGCAGTTTATCCAAGGTTTATTAGGAACTTGTCGACTATTTTGCTTAGAACATCTCCACTAGATTGAACATTCTCTTTTTTTCTAAAATGTCGGTATAGGAGATTGATAAAACAAGATTAAAGAGAATAGGACACGTATACTGCATCATATTGAGAAAACGTCCACCCCTTTCCATCCACGTACACGGACCAGTGGATCATTAATTTTTCTCTCCCCCTCCTTTCCTTTTCTCATCACGTCTCGCACGGCGACCTAAGCGGACAAGCGCGACGCATCGGCTTGAGTGGGTGCGGACGAGCGCGGCACGGTGGCTCGCGGTCGAGCACACTGGCGCCTGTTGCTCACAACACTGCACATTGCTCGCCTATGGCGCGACGACCCTTGCTCGCACGCAGCTCCTGTTCAGCGCCCCTGCGCTCTGGTGCATCGGTGGTGACTGCTTAGCGGTTAGCGGGCTGGCCAAAAATAAGACAGGCTGTGAAGAAAACAAAAGAGAGGGGCCGAACCTAAGGTCAAGGTGTAAAGGATCCCAGGCCAACATGCAGCAAAGCTCCGAAAGAACCGAAGAAAAAAGAAAAGAAAAGTTCTAATTACTTTCCTCAAATTTGACGTTAGTCCAAATAACCTTCTAAATTAATATTTAGTTTAATTACTCCCCCAACTATTTGAGTTGGTCTAGTTTACCCCTTAACAATATTTGTTATTTCATTAGATTAATATTAGAAATTTTGGGTGGGGTATTTTTATTTCTTCATTCACGTAAAAAATGAGTTTTAATATCAATTTTGTGAGGTGATAGAGGACATCATGAGCTATATTAGAAAAAATATATATATTATTTTTGCCACTATTTTGAATAGCTTAGGAAATTTAATAATAAATAACACTAGAGATACAATATTGTACAAACCGTAATGATGGAAAATTCATAATGTATTTTTCTAACACAAAATATGATGTCCACCATCACCTTATTACAAATTTGAAACTGAAACACAATTTGTAGATATAGAAATAAAAAAATAAAAATCTTTTTTAAGGTGTAAATTGAACCAACCAAAAACAAGTGGAGTGAGTAAACTGAACCAAATGTTAGTTAATGGGGTTATCTATACATAGGCCAAACATGGAGAGAGTAATTTTGGACTTTTTCAAAAAGAAAAAGGATTGGTGGCTGATGCTCGCTTTGGCTAATGATTTGGTTGCCCGGATATAGAAATAGGGAATCGTTTTTTGTCTGTCACCAGATTTCATTCTAAAAATTCTATCGAATTTCTTAGCACACAATTTGACATAGAGATCCACGTTGAACGTTTTCTCCCTGACATAAATAGGAAGAAGATAAGGGTTGGAAGAAGACATCTAAATTGTAGATCTTGCATCCAATGGTTAAGAATCTGACATATTTCAATTTTATTCTTATATTTTTATGGGAACTGTTGTTTATATGTCACCCTGTCAAATTTCTCACCACAGGATTCGGCATAGAGATTCACGCTGAACTTCTCCTTCACCTAAATGGGAAGAAGAACATGTATATTGGGAGAAAAAAAAGGAGATCTGACAGTAGATCTTGTATCCGATGGTTAAAAATCTGATAGATTTTGTCAAAAAGAAAAATATTGATACATAAATAGCAATTCCCGATTTCTATAGCGATGGTTAGATCTAATAAATTTTAAGTCCAAAATAAATCTTGATAGACATATACTTATGGTCAGATAAAAATACTGCACGTATATGGCTATAGGATCTCCGATCTCGAATAGTCGAATGCTTGATTTTTTTTCGAGAACACGACTTCACGCGTTTTTCATTAAGGAGTCGAATGCTTGAAGTAGCGGGTGTTTGAAGTTGAAGACGGGAAGGTATATATGCTGGAAAATCTCTTCATTGAAATCGGCACTTTATTATAGTGTAAAATTGCAATATGACACAAAATTAGATGTGCTAATTCTCACTAGAATCTGATTTAATTTGCGGAGAACATGGAGTATATCTTTATAGCGCGCAATCGATTCCCTCCTTAGAAGCATGCATGTATGCACATGCTGCAAACCACTATATAATGCGCGCGCCGAGCAATCACTGCAGAATCGCAGATCGGATCGATCATCCCATTCCCATCGCCAAGCAGAAGCTAATAATATCTGTTGGCTCTCGCTATAGCTTCGACCGAGACTTTCGTTCCAATGTCGATGTTACCGGCCTTCCTCCTCGTCGTCACGCTCTGCGGCGGCGGCGGCTGCTCTCCTCGGTGCTGCGCCGCTGCCCCCCGGGCCACGGACACCATCGACGTCCAAGCCATGCAAGCGATCGCCAGGTCCACCGGCGCGGACAAGTCGCTGGGCTGGGGCGTCAAGTCAACCGATCCATGCGACGGCACCTGGTCGGGCGTGCGCTGCGACAAGGACCAGGGCCGCGTCACCTCCATCGACGCCAGCAACGGCGGCCTCGTCGGCACGATCTCGGGCAGCGACCTGAGCGACCTCGCGTTCCTGTCCTCGCTCGACCTCAGCTTCAACCGGCTCGGCGACGACCTCCCGGTCCTCCCGCGGCCGCTCAGCTACCTGACGACGCTCAACCTCAGCTCCAACTCCTTCTTCGGCATCCCCGACAGCTTCTTCTTCTCCTTCCCGGCGCTCGAGACGTTCGCCATCGACGACAACCTGGTGATCACGGGGAGCGTCCCGGAGGACGTGGTGCGCTGTCCCGCGCTCAGGACCTTCTCGGCTAACAACGTCACGCTCTTCGGCGCTGTCCCGGAGTTCTTCGGCAACGCGACCATTTTCCCGGCTCTCGAGCGCCTCTCGCTCGCTAGGAACCATCTCCTGGCGTCGATAGGGGCAGACTTCGGCAAGGGCAGCAAGATCAGGTTCCTGGACCTCAGCAGCCAGACTCCTGCAACAGAGGGCGACAGCCTCACCGGGCGTCTCGACTTCGTCGCCGGCATGACGGACCTCGTGGAGATCCACGTGGGTGGCAACTCATTCGACGGGCCACTGCCGGACGCCTCCAGGCTCGTCAATCTCAAGGTGTTCGACGCGCCCAACAACAACTTGTGCGGGCCGGTCCAGTACAAGTTCCCTCCAGGTGTTGCAGTCAACATTGACGGGAACCCGGGCGTTGGCAAGGACTGCTAGGCCCGGAGCCCCGGACCCACACATCTGTAGAACTACCTTTATTTTTAGTCTGTTTATTTGGAACTCAAGTAATCTGTCTCTTCTCATCACTCAAGCAAATTCAAGGAATCAAATCACACAAATGGAAAAAAATACAAAATCTGAGTGACCTAGGCCCTATGGTCACACGAGTAATCATAAAGGACAAATCACTCAAAAAAAGGACATTGTAACACTCTGGTGTTATGCAATACATTTTGCATGGCAATCATATTGCACCGCATTCATAACATCATGATCATGTGTGACAATTCGTAATTTGATTTAAACAAAAGTTTGAAATTAACGTATGTGATAAATTGTATTAACATGATAATCACATTTGTACCAAAATCTTGCAACTATAAATTCTACATCACTTGGAACCCTAGTTCAAATTTTGGAGCTCAAAAATTTGTCAAAAACTTGTTTAAAAATAATTATGAAAAATATTCAAAATTTTCCCCTATTTTAGCTTTTATTTTGTCATTCAAAATCTATCAAGAATTTTGAGATGGCCCCTTAATCAAAGTTGTAGAGAATTCAATTTTGAGCAACTTTTATTTTTGGGCCAAATCCATAAAATGCTTTCTTCTTGTTCAAAATTTGGTTTGAAGTTTGAAATACATTTAAATTTGAAAATCGAAAATCAAAAATTCAATTTTTCCCTCGCAGGCCGCCGCCACCGGTTCGGCCCATGGCCAGAACCGGCCCGCATCACCCGCGCGCGCGCGCCCGCGTTGCCCCGCCTCGGCCCAGGCCCAGCCGGCCTTCTCCTTCCTCCTTCCCGCCCGCGCCCGCGCGCGCTGGCGCTCCGGCAGAGCAAGCGCGCCGCGTGGCGGCCGCATGCCGGCCACAGCGGCCGGGTGGTGCTCGGTCGCCCCCCACCAGCGCGAGCGCCCACTCCTTAACCACCCCCGCAGCGCCTCGCTACTCTCCCCCTCCGCTCTGCCTCCTTGCTTGTTCACCGCGCGCAGCTGCCGCGTTCCGCCTCCGCCACCGCACGCGCTCGCCGGACGCGCGCGTTCCGACGAGCTCCGTCCACCGCAGACCGCTCCATCTCGCCCCGAGCTTCCTCTCTCTCTGGCGCAACCCGTGCTCACCTCCATCTCCCGCGGTAAGCCCCACAGACACGTCAATTGCTCGCCGGAGTTCCGGCCGAGCTCACCGTGGTTCTCCGCTCCGTGGAAACCCCACCTCCGCCCCTTCTTTTCCCTCACTCGCGCAAGCATCTCGTTCGCCTCATCCTCCCGGTGCTCGGACACCGTCTCCCGTGCCGCCCCATGGCCGGAGAGGTGCTTCCGCCGGTGAGCAGCGCCGCCGAGCCGCCATGGACGGGGGCAAGCTCGATTTCGAGCCCCTCCGGTCATGCCAGTGGTCTCAACGGGACCGCCTCGCCTTGGTGATCACGACGGTGGTGACCTCGTCGCCGGCGACCTCGCCGTCGTCGAGATCCGCGCGGTCAGCGCCCTCCCTTGACTCGGAGCGGCTGACGCGTGGGGCCCGGTTGACCCGCGGGCCCGCCTGTCTGTCTCTGTTTGTGCGCGCGTGTGTAGATCGCCGGGTGCACCTAGCAGTTCAGCGGCTGGAGTTAAAAAGGATTTTTGAAATTGATTTTCAGAAAATGTATAAATGCTTTAGAAAATTTGTAACTTGCTCATTTTAGCTCCAAAATTGATGAAATAAATTTCTATGGACTCTTTGGGACCAGATCTATGATATAAAATTGTTGCATGTCAAATTTGAGGTACTTTTCTGTAGTGTTTTATTTAATCCTTGAAATTGGTGTTTTCTTGAAAAATTGCTAAGAAAATGTAGAAAAATCAGAAAAATGTGGTTCCAAGTTTATTTATCCTGTTGTGCCATGTACTTGCTAGGGTAATTTTATTTCATGGTTGTTCTGTAGAAAAATGTATAGTTGCAGTTCAAATGCTTTTTATTACCAATATTTGTTATTTTTGTTATTTAAATAAATTTGAATAAAACATGCAAGTAATAATTTTTCTATAGTGTTTGTTTAGGTAATAGATGGTAGAAAAATTCCTAAATCTGTTGTTTGATACTTTTCATAATGTAAAGTATTTTAAATATCTATTTTAGGCCCTAGTTTGTTATTTTTGTGTAGGCAGTTCTACTTATCCAAATGCAGTAAAATTTTTATGTCAAGCTATTCTTGATATTAGTAATCCACTGTAATTTTATAAGATTTTTCTGAGCTCCTAAAATATGTGTTGCTGTTCAACCTTAGGACTAATTAGGGTTTCCATTTATTCTTAATGCAAAGTTAGTTCGAAATTATACTTTGGTGTATCTTTGAAGCATCTTGATTGTCAAATACTCTCGCATGGTAGAAACTAGTGTTGGTAGTTTCCGAGTACATGTTCTTGGATGACGTAGACTACCTTGTAGAAGAGTCATAAGTTCCACATAATCCGATGACGTAATACATTCATTACATCGCATGCATTCCGCATCATCATCATCTCATGTCACCTCTGCAATGCACCTATGCATGTTGCACTCATACTTCTGCATCATACAGGATCGCAGGAGGTGGTTCCGACAGTTATTCCCGAGGACGCAGAGGAGCAGCTCGAAGTGACGGAGCCGGAGCCAGCAGAAGCAGAAGAGGAGTCCGGGGAAGAGCTTCCGGAGTGCCCTGACCATCGTCCCAGTACCTTCGAGCGAGGCAAGCCCCGGAGCATTTCTCCCCCGGTTTGCAAATAATTATTTATTAATTTTACTTAATCTGATGCATTAAGTTTAGGAGTTGTTTGCAAACGTTGCTGCATTATGCCTTGTTCCACCTTGTTTTACCCGATCCTTGTCACCCTGATGTCCACGGTCAATACTTGCTTAGCTTGCTTAGACCGGTAGAAGTCGGGTGATTGCCTGTCATCCGCGAGCTATAGGGGATTACCTGGTTTTATGTGAAAGAAATGTCATGTGAGAATAACTAAAGTGTGGAAATGAATGTGAGACCGGGCGGAAGCTTGCAGGGTTCTGGACTGTAGTGCCTTCCGTCTGTGTCGATTAAGGACCGTCCGATGTCGGGCCTCGGGTCATGTTGAACGCATGCCTCACATTTAGCTGGCCGAATAAAGTACCTTTTGACCGCGAAGCCGGGAGATTATTCGGGCCGAGTAGATTGCCCGCAACGCACTGTACCGGAGCAGTAGTGGCAGGAAACGGGGGCGCGATGATAAGGCCAAAGAGCAGCCGGGCGGCCCCCGGGTACATGTGGTTCCTGGCAAGCTCGCGACTTTACCTGAATGGTTGACTCGGTGACCAATACCTCACTTTTGCGGGTGAGTGAGGTTTGTGTGAGGAATAAATTACCAGCTGGTCAATAATCGATTCGAATCGCCATCGTTCACTGGATAGTGAACACTTGACTTGAGTTACTTCATCGTAGTAATACTGATGAAACACTTGGATAGTTATGAGGAAATGACATGGTAACTATTGTAAATTATCAATGGTAATCCTTGCTTGCTTAATTACATGATTACTTTAGCATAAAGTGCAAACATAGTTGACAGGGGAATAAAGAATTAAAATATGACATGCTTTTGTAAATGATTTGGTAAGCTAAAAATGCTTTTCTTGCAAATGAGTCAGCTACCCCACCAAAAAGCCTATCATGATCCTTGGAGTCTTTTTGTTTTGGTTCTGTCGGGTAAGTCTAGCTGAGTACCTTCTCGTACTCAGGGCTTTATTCCCACTTGTTGCAGATGGACAGATGTACTATGGTTATTGTATCAACTGTCTCTACCCTGCGATGGGCGAAGCCTAGGACCATGGGCAATGGTCACTCACTACTCCTCGCCTGATGCTTTTGTGGGAGATGATCGCGAGCTGGCACTTTATTTTGGAAAGTTGTGCGTGTGTGTGTGCGCTTTGAACTAATGCTTCCGCTACTTTATTCGAAACTGGTTTGTAATAACTATGTTTAAACTCCGATGTATTTTGTGCCGCAAACTACTGTGTAACTTATGAAGGTAATCGCTGAACTCATTACGATCTTGGCTGTGATGTGAAATGGTTTGAAATCCGTCGAGATTTCACGGACTACCGGGTTATACGGGCTTAAGTTTGATAAATTGTCCGTCCGTTGGATGATTTTCTTACTTAATCTCGTATAATTGGGCAGTTCTGTTACAGCTGGCATCGGAGCATGGTTTAGCGTAATTACTGTTCATAAGTGTATTTAAACCAAAACCCTGTTTAAAAAGTGTGATTTTGAAACTAAAAAGTGTGCCAGTGGTCATATCCTGTATGCCCAGTTAAGGACTCTAGGTGGCTATTTAAGTACTAACTTGGGGTTCTGCACCATATTTCTTTTTCGTTGCTCATACGGCGTGCTATTGTATGAGTGCCACTTAATTGAGTGGTAATGTATGGATCAGTTACCTCTACGCTTCGGTAAGTGTGAGTTGTGAGAGCATGATCGGATACACCGCCGATCTTGGGAAAAGTGCTTATATGATACTTGGATAATTACATGTTTCACACATGTTTTTATAAAAGTGTCGCATGTGTGGGTGTTCCGTCCGTTGAGGCGATGCCGTCAATAGGACGATGTGTTTGGGTAGTTACTACCGTTGTACACGCATCTGGGGATTCGTGTAAAGCGTGTAGGTAGATTTACTGTTTTCATGCATTCATGGGGGATGGGCTGAAATGAGTTTTCTGCAGGTACATAACAGCGTATCGTGTAGACCGAATTAGTTACGTATATGAGAGATCGTTTGTATGCCACCGAATTTACCGTTAGATGCTTTTATTTCATAAGTTTGTGAGAACGTAAGACTCGTGCATGCATCATATTGTCTGTGCATTCCATTCATGGCATGCATTCCTCCCCTTATAAAAGGATTATCCCATTTTGATAAAAGTGACTTCAACTAAAATATGTTCTCACCGGGTAATTAAAACTTGTGCTACAGATGGCCCGCACGAAGCAGACTGCCCGCAAGTCCACTGGCGGAAGAGCACCCCGTCGTCAGCTAGCCCCGCGGGAGCACCGCAACACGGACACTTTTCTAAGCGAGTTTGGCATGCCCACCTTGCTTTGGAGAGTGCTTCATGATGTGGGGTACCCGGAGGGACAAGAGCCAGTTTACTCTTGGAGCGAGAGCCAGCTAGCTGAAGATGGACTTGCTGTTGTAGAGATCACCGTCCCTGCTCTTGGTGATGCGCCAGAATGGGATGGTTGGCATCTGGAGTTCGAAGGACGCACTCCAGTCGAGGGTGCAGAGGGCGCAGCTTTTCGCGTCATCCGAGACATCATGAGCAGATTTCCCAATGAGTTAGCAGCAGCTTTGGCCGGTACCTTCCCGAGAGATGATCCTCGCGATGCCGTTTGGGTACAGCCGCAAGGAAGTGCCCTGGTTAGAGGCCCCAGTGAAGGACGGGCTAGCGACAACCACACCATGAGTGCCATGTATGCAGCCATCAGAGCATACCAAGGTCTGGAGAATACCTATTGGACCTTGACTGGCCTACGTGGTGATGATCGGCTTGAAGCAAGAAAACAGAAGAAGAAGCAAGCACGTGCCATAGCTAGCTTGCAGGAGCAGTTGGCTGATATGAGCTTGCAGCGGGACCGAGCTCTCGAGAGAGGCGAGAGTTCCATGCAGCAGGTACAGAGGCTGACTCAGGCCAACAGGAATGCAGATCGCCTGTTGGAGCAGCTAGTACAAGAAAGGAATGAAGCCTGGAACGAGAGAGACCTTCTGAGGCAGAGGGTCGAGGAGCTAGAAGAGTACAATGCCAACTTGCATGAAGAGTTCCATGCCCTCTACAACGGGATGGGCCCGTATGCTCCTCCGAACGCCGCTCAGATGGACCTCGACGACGCCGCTGCTGAAGGTAGCGATGGCGACGCCTCCGACATCGACGATGGCCCCGAGGAGTAGGATAGTGTCCTGCGTTAGTAGCTAGGCTTGACGCGATGGCCTTCTTTTGGTTTGCATGTATCATGTTGTATCCTGTTCGACCTTGAGACTGACAATCTTTGGAGTTTGGTTGTGTATGCGATACCCGAACGCATAAAAGTCCAGTGTGTGTATGCTGGCAACGTGGTTGTATGGAACGCGATGTTGCATTTGAAGTAACTTAATTGGTGCTGTTGTTTAATTGGAATGAAATTATTGCGCCTCTGTTTTCTTGTATGACTTGTTCTCTCCAATGAATTCAGTGTGGCAAAATTGTTCATTCGGACACAATTTTATAACTTCACTCAATTGTGCTTGTTGCTGAAATATGCAGATGGCCAACACTCGTCGTGCTACGTATGAAGCCGCTGAGACTGGTGGCAATGGTGCAGGAGCTGGTGGAAGTGGTGCCAACAATGTCAACCACCAGGAACCACGTCCAGAACCACATTTGCCCCCTCCTCCGCCGCTCACCGCAGAAATGTTCTTCACACAGTTTCTTGGAAGTCAACGCAGTACTGAACAGTCACAGAGGAATATGGAAGACTTTCTGCGTACCATCGCGGAAAATGTTCAAAGAGGAAATAACCAAGGTGGTGGCCATGGAGTGAACCAGTACAGCAGTTTCAAGGATTTCATGGATACTAGGCCACCTATTTTCAAAGAAGCAGCAGAGCCACTTGATGCCGAAGAATGGATCAACACTATGGAAGATAAGTTCCGTGTGTTGAGACTGACAGATGTTCTGAAAACAGAGTATGCTGCCCATCAGTTACAAGGACCAACAGGAATGTGGTGGAAGCATCACCGCACCACTTTTCCTCCTAATGCTCAGATTACTTGAAGGGATTTCACTGAAGCTTTTAAGGGAGTTTATATTCCCCCAGGGTTGGTTGAGATGAAGCTCGGAGAGTTCTTAGCCTTGAATCAGGGTACCAAGACGGTGACACAGTATCTGCATGCCTTTAATAACTTGTGCCGCTATGCTCCAGACATGGTTGACACAGATGCAAAGAAGATTGCTAGTTTCAAGAGAGGGTTGAGTCCGAAGATGATGAAGCATGTGGGTACCAATACCCGCAACAGATTCAACGACTTTATCAGTGACTGTTTGAAGCAAGAGAAGAACAATAACGCTTACACCGCATCCAAGAATCGCAAGAGAGTGTTCGAGTCAGGACCATCCCAGTCCAGAGTTGTCCCTGCCAATCGTTCATCTTATCGTCCGTCCGCACCTGGTGCGAGGTTCAGGCCGCCGCAGCATAAAACCCAGAACTACAAGGGGCCACAGAAACCGTACAAGATGGCAGTGCCGCCAACAAAGACCAACGCAGCTGCAGAACAGAGCAACTCCAAGGGAGCTATAGGGTCTGCTGGTACAGTGAAAGGGCCCTGCTACAACTGTGGTCAGCCAGGCCACTTTTCCAAGTTCTGCCCTTATCCGCCTAAAAAGAAGCAACAGACTTACAATGCTCGTGTGCACCACACCACCATTGATGAAGTTCCTGAGGGAGAGCCCGTAACTGCTGGTAAGTTTCTTGTGAACCATCACCCTGCAGTTGTTCTTTTTGATTCTGGATCCTCGCATTCTTTTATGAGTCAAGCATTTGCACGGAAGCATGAACAACTATGCACAGAATTGAGTTATGGTTATCGCATAAGTTCAGCAGGAGCTGATGTGTTAACCAATAAGATGGTTAGAGGGGCAACCCTTGAGTTAGGTAGTCGGAAGTTTCGAGTGAACCTGGTAGTTATGCCTGGACTAGTTTTGGATGTAATAATAGGAATGAACTGGATGAAAGACTGGGAAGCAGTCATAGATACAAGCAGTCGGATGCTTACCCTTAAAGATCCCCAGGCAGAGGGTACTTTTCAGGTACCATTGCCTAAAAGAACAGATCTTGTGAGTGTGACCTGTGCCATGGAAGTTGCTCCTATCCATCAGATCCCAGTAGTATGTGAGTTCCCGGATGTGTTTCCAGACGAGTTGCCTGGCCTTCCTCCAGATAGAGATGTTGAGTTTGGAATCGAGTTGATCCCTGGGACAACTCCAATTTCGAGGAGACCTTATCGGATGCCTCCGGATGAGTTAGCTGAGTTGAAGAAACAGTTGGAAGAGTTATTAAAAAAGGGGTTTATTCGCCCAAGTAAGTCTGAATGGGGATGTCCTGCCTTGTTTGTAAAAAAAAAGAAAGAGGGTACTCTCAGGATGTGTGTGGATTATCGACCTCTTAATGCTGTAACCATCAAGAATAAATATCCCTTGCCTCATATTGATGTTCTATTTGATCAGTTAGCTAAAGCCAGAGTGTTCTCCAAGATAGACTTAAGGTCGGGGTATCATCAGATAAAGATTAGACCTCAAGATGTTCCGAAAACCGCCTTTTCTACCAGATACGGGTTGTACGAGTATCTTGTTATGTCATTTGGACTAACAAATGC